>JAJNCF010000017.1:7500-635990 GCA_022457085.1 Saccharomycotina sp. CBS 16003 | reverse complement strand
GGAACGTTTCTTCAAAACCAACCAGACCATCACGATCCACTGATCATCACTGTTTGATAACCCTGACGAGAGTACAGATTCAAAGCACCCAGGAGAATTTCTGATCCTAGGAAATTGATACATTTTTGGAATTATTTTAATTCCCAAAATTACCAGCAGCACCTCCACATGTCTGATGAAGTCTGCTGCTGATTGGATCAAAACGAGTTCTTTTTCTGCCAACCAATTCCTGAACAACGTTCTTTGAAAATGCTTTGTTTCAAATCATCTGTTGAGTCGTTTTGATTACAATCATTAAGTACATTTTGCCTTTAGTGTCCAAGTGTCCTTTTTAATTGTTTGTTTTCCGTTCTCGTGTACAACCATATCCAATCCTTATCCCACTCTTTCATTACATTTGTCCCCGTTTCTGGAGAGCACTCTGCCCTTGTATTTTATGTACACACAAGTGAGATCAATAGCGCATCAGAAACAGCTGAATATGGAAATAACAATCAATTGTTATCAAGACCTTTAAGTAGATTATCAACAGAAAAATCATTGCATAGATAAAGCTGTTTGAAATAGTTTTTTAGACCAAAAGTTATAACAACAGACTACGTTTTGAACATATAAGATTTAAGTCTTATGTGATATACAAAATGAATAAAGTATTATACGGATGCTACTTGAACATTGAAAATATAGATAGCTGAGGCAGGTAGATAAGCTATCGACTTTAAAAAAATAATGCGAAATATATAAACTTAAGATATCAAACATAAATGCTAGGATTTGTGCTTTGAGCTTGGATTGATTAACACTTGCCAAACGTAACACTGAGAACCTGAATTACACATGCAAGGCTAATGGAAACGAATGTGTATGCAATGTAATGTGGGATACAGCTAAGCGAGAAAGATTCGCCAAGATACTATAATCATCACATCACAGGAAATTCTTCAATATTTATGTGCAATGCAGCGCACATAATAAGAATATTGAACCTTATCCCGGTAGATCCAGCCGTTCTACTTTTCACTTTAATGAGGTGAATTCACATCACAAAATACCCCCACAGCTTGAGCAAGAAATTTCAATAGCCTAAAAACTAATTGTTTTTATTGGACGAATATTTTTTAATGCTTGGGTAGGTACGTTTTTACACCAAAAATGTTTTACTATCTCAATGATTTCTTTCAACATTGATTCACTATCGCCAGGTAACAGCAAATCTTTGAAAAGCACGGTCTTATTATATTCAATAAAAAAATTGTTTTTCATTTGAATGTAATGTACAAATTTTCAAATCATGATTGAAGAAACTGTCTTGACTTGTATTTATTGAAGAGCTGAAATGCCCATTTTGAGCGCAAAATAAATGCCATCCTGGTTATTAGCTTATCACGCCACTATAGGCATCAAAAACTGTCAGACCTCGTTTCAGCATTTACTCAACAAGCTTTTCACGACAAAACAAGAAAAATTTCAGATCGAGCCTAGCAAGCAAACATTTCTAGTCTCTATATACAACCCAGTTTTAAGCTAAAAAGAGCGAGTCCGAAAAACTACTCCCTGTGATCAAGAAAAATAGATCGTGTAAACTGTAAAAAAGTGATGAATCTTTAGTTCATGACCTGATTCCATACTAATAATCTACAATGTTATAGACCATTTTGCTTTTAATGCAAAACTTTTGCAGGATAATGATGTTCAAACCATTCCCCACGTCATGGAATATTTTCTCTTGTGAACGTTCTCCAGCTGAACCAGCTTTCGCCTATAGCCCAAAAGAGCATACCAGTATCTTTCAACTATTTACCAGATAACACTAATTGAATCATCGTTTAAAGACTTGTACAATAGATTCAATTGAATAGCGGTTTTTCAGAAGATTATTGAAATTGTGTTTTCAGCAGATTTGCTGTAACAGTGTGGATGAATCAATGTTGAATTGGCTTGTTAGGTTGAATGAAGCAGAAATTTGGCGCACCGTTAAAAACAGATGTGATAAAATGCATTTGAGTTGTGTGTTTATATCGTTGAAATCTTCCCTTTGTACTCGGTTTCACTATTGATCTTTTATTTCATGCCATACAACAGCAATTTTTATCAGTTACGTCTTTAAAGAACTGAACCCACGTTTTGGCCCATTTTTTAAAACCAACATCGTGTATTTTGCAAACCTTCCACAACAATTTGGCCTCTGAACAGGGGCTCATTCTTAAAAGAAAATAGGAATGGTATTTAGTGCATAAATTGTGTGTCACCGTTGTGCCTAGCTTCTAATTGGGATTTGTACACACAGTACATGTCGTGTACTTGCATTTGCCCTCAAATTAAGGGGTTCCTTACATGTATGTATGCACAATCAAACTTTGGGAAATGTTCCGATTTACATACTTGAAAATCATTATAATCAAAAATGCCATTGACTACTTCATGGTGAAAACTGTAGAGATTTTATGCTTTGACAGAATACCTTGTTCCAAAGTCTGCTGGTGGTACTAAAGTCACACATAATCTACAACTGCATTTACAGAATACAATACATCATTTTCTAGCTTCCAAAACCGACAGAACAATCTGAGTTTCTATTACACATCTTTGAGGTTGTTACTTTTCCATTTTTAGTACATCTCAACTCATTCAGTATAATTTCATTTCTTCTCTTTCTCGCTTTTCACAAATAAAGTTACTTTTACACTTTCAATTGTCAATTTTGGTTCATATTACCATGAACTCTCTTTGAAATTCTCCTTGAAGTGTAAACTATACATAGGCGTAAAATTCAACGTCCTTTTATACTTTTTCGGCATCGATTCACTAGAAAAATATAATGTTTCAAAACAAATGCCGAGTGTACTTGAACGGAAAAAAGTTTCGTCAAATCTTTCATTTTTTATGAAGATGGAAAATAAAGTTTGTATCATGTTTTATGTTTGTACACGCAAATTTACCAGAGTTGAATCTATTTTCAAAACCCTGCCCAAAAGTTTGGAACATCACTCATGTGTAATGCCGTTAGGAGGCGAAATGCATGCAAATGTATCTACTGTCTTTTTCCAAAGAACGACAAATACTACAAGTAAATTATGTAGGACACAAACTTCGCTTACTAGATATTTCAAAAAGAAAACGCTGAACATTCTTCGGAAAATCAATCAACTGTGAGGTCTCCACGATACTGCCTTTATCAGCTCCATTCGGTTTTCTTCATCTGGCCTCACTTGAGCTTGAAAAATCCAATGTCCTTTGTTTTCATCCATACGAAAAAAATATATATGTCAGTAATAATTATGGATAAAAAACCAAATTCCCCAATTTACATAAATTAGTAAACATCCCTCGTTGTTATACATAAACTTACTCTCCGTAAGAGTTTCTGAATTCTTCGGGAACTCTCTTACGTCTACCCCAGTGATGTTGCCATCTTTGATCACATTGACCAGAAACCCAGCATCCAGCAAAATGAATCGCTAAATCGCCATCCTCGAATCCATCCCAAATATCATCGGAAAGATACGAGTTCAGCATTCTTTGAGGGATAATACCAAAATGCTTTCTAATAGCTGGGTGGTTCACATTAAGATGGCCAAGTGTATCTTGCTCGCGGAAAGTAAACTCACGGTCAACAAATACCTTGTCCTCCCAGTAGTCAATCAGTAAATTGACAAAGTTGGATCTGCGAATAAAAAAACTACCAGCGTTGAGACCCCAGTAATCTTGACAGATGAGGATATCGATATTGTTGAAATCAGCATACTCATAGTCTTCAAACTCGATATCCTCAATCTTGTTGCGAGCAGCATGAGGAGGAAGTGGCACATCTGGATTGTATGCTGATCTGACATTTGAATATTCAGCATAGGAAGGATTTTTCAAAGGCTTACCGTACGAAAGTCTCTTCTTCATCACATCCTTGTTCAACAGATGTTTGGCCAAATCAATCTCCGGCGTCATGATAATGATATCCACATCCATCCACCAAATCCATTCGACCTTAGGGTGATCGTCAAAGGCCTTTTGAATAGCCCGCAACTTACCCCAAACAGGGTGCGCATGTTTGAGGTCGAATTGGGACAAATTGGTAAACTTGTAAACATAGTTGTGGTAGTCGCAGTATTCTCTTCTGTTAGACTCTGCCATTTCCAGAACGTTTTTGATCATACTATTGGCACCTTGTCCGTCGGTAGCTGTCAAAAGCATGACCTTTTGACCGGATGGCTCTACAACGGCATCGGCGGGGTGCAGCTTGAGATCCTCGACAAAGTTCTTTTGATCATTGACTGAAATTTCACGCTCTAATAGTGTCAACCTTCTTTGGGCAACCTCCTTTAGCTTGGCCAACTCCTCGTTTTTAATGTCTTTCATTTGTTCCAGGGCCTTGTTCACTTTGGCGTCAGAAGCACCTCTTTTTTTAAGCCCGGAGCTCTTCTCCTTCTCTTGTGTAGACTCTAGCACAACCTCTGTGCTGTCATCCTCGGGAACGAATCCGTCCTTTGTGTCCACCACTAAGGGATTTATGTGTCGAATACCCATGAGACTAGGCCCTGCGCTCGCGTCTCTGACGTTGAGTGTAACTGTTTCGTCTTGAGAATTTGTGGTTATTGCGTTTTGCGAGTGCATTTTCATCGGGCACCGCATCATCCCCGCGAGCATCACAATAATAAAAATGGCGACAGCACAGCTGCTATAAATTTTCTTATTTTTGATGAGACATTTCTTATCATTTTTCGGTGTTTTGGTAGTGGTGGCTTCAGTTGTAGAGCTCTCTAAATCAAGCAAGCGTTTCTCGTCCATCCTGGAAAAATTCAAAGTCCAAGTAAAAAGTCGAATTTGGAGAATCCGTCACAGGGTAGTAAGGGCCAGCAGTAGAAATCGGTGGAGTAAAAGAAAAAGAAGAAGAATTCTCGTAAAACGTTCCCTAAATACTTTTAAAGGTCGGTGCTCTGAATACCGCGCTGGCAGTATCTCTATCCTGACTACAACTCCTCATCAAGTAAATAGGTCAATACATTGAGTAGAGTAAACTCGAAAAGGTAGTGTGTATTGTGTGCTGACATACTGAACTCATTTTGGTGTTTTAGTAACCAGATAGTTTCTTTTTTGTAGCTACAAAGGACCATGCAGCTGTACACATACTTTTAGCACAAATAAAGTTAGGTCTGCTCTGTGATACAGCGCATTCTGCATATGCAATATTTCAAATCCCGTTTTTTTTGGGAATTGAGGTGCATTAATTACAGTTCAGAGCACGCTACTAACCATATATCAGTAACCTTATTCACAATACTACAAGCGTAGAGAGAAGGACAATACCAGTTCTTGTTATGGCCCAGTTGTAATATATTAAGTAAGTGGGTTATTTGTTTACAAGGCTTCCGACAAAGACCAAAAATTCTAATAAAGGCGGTCTGTGATTTAGCACGATCACTACTCCTACAAATCCATGCTACACATACATCGGCCTGTATCTAGTTTTTTTTGTGATTTCCTTGCTCGATTGTGGAATGCTGCAAGTTATTCTACACATTGACACCCCACAACTAGCCAGCAAATCATTTTCTTGTACTACAGAAAGCCTCTCGTTTTGTGGCATCTAGAGAGAATTGGCTCTATCGTTATGCCAAGCTGCAAGACCCCACGATACTGTACTTCAGCAGCTCTGCAAAAGTCAAAAAGCAATGCTTTTCAAATCTCAAATTCATACATCATGGATTAGCCACAGAAGTTGTGTATAAGTGTACACTCTAGAGAACTGGATTTATCCATATTATATACTTTGATCAAGACAACAAAAAGCCTTTGGATTTTGGCAATACAAAGATGCTATAATAGGACATAGATGTGTAATTGACAACTGTACAAACAATATCATTATTTGATAGCGTCGAGGTGGATTTCGTCAAAAATCGTTTTTGCGCCGCATTCAATCAATTTTGTGCGCCAGATCTGTACTCCTAAATCTTCAGCCTCTTGAAAAGTCTCTACTTTAGCCTCAACACATTCTTTGACCCCCTTTGTACATCATCAACAATAACTGTACAACAGCAGTGAACTTCATTGTCACACCATCCTTCCCAAGAAGTGTTTGCACCCTAATTGGTATTGAGCAACCTCCCCCCCCCCCCTTCCAATGTTCGCATCAACGAGCGCTCTGCTAAACCAGTTGTAACTCGGTTGGCATGTGACTTATCTTACAGTTAACAACTTTTGAATTCGTTCATCTCCAGTTCTGATCTCGATTCCCAGAGCCCCTTGCCCTACCGCATGATACATTTCGGAAGTTTCCAAATAGTTGGTGATTCTATGATCTAGATCAAGTCGCTTGAGTCCGGCAACTGCAAGAATAATGTATTTGTAGGGAGTTTGGGGGTTGTATCCAGCTTGTTTAACCGAGTTTGGACATTGCCACAAACAGATTCAAATCGAATATTCGACTAGTGTCTCTTTAGTTGTGCAGATCTTCAAATAGATGAAGTTCCAACAGTACTGCCATCGGGCAGATCAGCCAGCACTTTGTAGCTTGACCCCATTACCATTATTAAAGCACCTTTTAGGTCCTCACGCTCGATATTAGCTTTGAGAGCACATCCTTCCAGCAAAGTAGTTGGCATATCTTTCAAGCAGTGAACAACCATGTCCAGTTTGGACAGGTTCTCCACATCGTGTAGTGAAAGTGTTTTCAGTTCTTTTGTCCATAAACTTTTCCCGCCAAACAAAAATAACGGTTTATTGAAAACTTTATCTCCCAAGGTCGATAGTTCTACGACTGGAAAGCCTCAATGCGGCGACTGTGCGTGCAAATATTTGGCAATACATTTGGATTGAACCACAGCAAGCAGCGGTTTACGTCCACCAATTTTGATTTGTTGGTTGGTTTTGCGGCTCGAATTTACTGAATTATGGTATGTCGCCAGATTCAGATCAGCTGTAATCTCTTGTTTTCGGTATTAGGAAGCTTCTCCGCCGTCTGCTGTCGTCTTTGAATCGTTTTCGTGAAGCTAAGGCGCAGAACTGAATTGAGCAGCCTGTGTAAACGTCATTTTGTATTCTATTATATATTGCGACTTCAAATAAATATCCTCCAGCGCTGTCTTTATCTGAAATCTTGTTCATTACTTAACAACGCGGCGAATCAGAAAAATCCCAATAAAAACTGTGACAAAAAATTGACTGAGCTAAAGTGCTTTATGTTCAAATAGTTTTCAGCCTTGTTAATTTTTGACGCTCTACGTAATTGAAATTTGTGTCTATTTTACTGAAGTGATTTTAAATTGAAATTATCTGCAAAAAAAGTCGCCAACAAGCGTGTATGTTTTCGAAGGCATATTCACACTGGCAAATCAAATGCTGAAATAAACTCATTGAAACAGTATTTATAGAATTTCAAAAGCAAAGCTCTAAAACGCAGTAGCTTGAGATGGTTCATAGAATGTGTATATTATACAGCTTATAATTACAAGTCAAAAGTTAAAACTGTGATGAACTTCTAGATAAATCTTAAAAAGATGTAGCAACTACCTTCGGATACATACAAAATCTGGCAAAACACTCGAGAAGTACGATCGTTCGATGTTCAAAGATTAACAGTATTTGAACTTTTGCTCAAAATTTCAGATCAAAAGTAAAATAAATTTAATCCATTACTATAGTATTCAGACAAATTACAACATCATTTTATATTGTTAAAAAATACTGATCAACTGATTGTCTCAACAAATATATCGCTTGTAAATTTGTTTGTGAAACTTATCATATACCTAGGCTTGAATCATCTTCGTCGCCGCTTTCGTAATTACATAGTCCTAATCTTGTGAAACTAGAGATAGGTTCTTTGACCTTTGTAATGGCATTAATATTAGCGAGCAATTGATTAAAATAAACAGATCATTGGTTTCCGGTTCAGCGTAGGTTAACGAAGCGGGGTATTCTTTTTGTGTTTCTAATGCTATCTCTTCTGATGCAATTTGCACAAGAACATTGATATGTTTGCCATATAGAACATTGAAGCTTTCAGCTTAAAATCCTTTCCTCCAATTTTGCGTTCTTTGCCCTCAATTTCTTGTATTATTTTAATTGGTAACAGCATTCTATTCGTTTTGGCTAACATTTCTTCTACATGTTGCTGAGCACGGCGTTTGCCAAAAGAGTTGGATTTTCGATTGCCCTTCGCACATTCAAAACTTCATTTGAATTGAATTTATTTATAAGTTTGGTGAGCCGTTGTTCCCTTTCTAAACTGGGCAGTTGATTTGTTTATGTGTATGTAACAAATGCTACACCTTGGCCAATAAAAATCTTATCCGTTCTATTTCATTCTGTTCGGCAAAATCTTTTGATACCAGCTCCTCTAGTGTATCCTCTCGTCCTGCAAATGAAAATTTACCCAGCATGTACAAAACTTTGTTGATCTGCAAAAATGGCCCTACGTCTTCCACATATTTTCTGTAGTCTGCGGGCGTAACCCTTCCAAAATAGTTGAGATTAGATAGAAATACATATTTGTCATTACTGAAAGTCTATGTAAGTATTCACACTTCTTACTGTATGTACTTAAACCGCGTGCAACGTAAAGACAGAAAAAATGTGTAGTTGTCGAAATCGATATATCGGCAAGGGTGTATCCAGTACCTGACGCAAAATCATGATGTCCCTCCGATCAGCGCTGATTGACAATATCGCCATCTATATCACTATCGGATCATTTTAATGATAATATGTTGAAAACGGTTCCTGATGTTGGTAGCGTGTCTTAAACGGCACAAGGCTTTTTCTGCACTCGTGTGCCACTAATCCTCTTTCTCTTCGTAACGTATTTTTTTGCTATATTTGATTGTTCTGTTGATCCGTTCTCATTTTGGTTCTGTTGGTTTATCGATACACTTTCTTGAGTTGTTAGATCTGTCATGATGTAAGTTCTGCGATGGCTTCAGATGAAAAATCAGGGACCAATATTACATATTGACCACTGTCAATTGAGAGTTGCAATGCATACACGTCATGCATTGATTAACATATTATTATTCATGTGTTATTGACAAGTCTTTATTCAGTCCAACAACTTAAAATCCTGCACAGGTGGTTCAGACTAATCTTTGATCCATTTACAGTTTTACAATGACTCTAAAATTTTTAGAAGGGTTTGATAAACATTATAATTAGGTCAATACTCAAATGGATAGATGAAAATGGATAACTTGTCAAAGCAGTTCAGATGAAAATTATAATTTGTGTGATGGCATGTAGATGGGTGTAACGGGACTCAAGTTTGAAGATTTGAATTACTATAGTTCATTTTTACACTTAGTGAATTGACTTTGGACTTGCATGTATATTGTACATCTGCAAATGAAAATAAATAAAAATTTAATACTTTGACAATTTTTCAGCCAACTAATTGTAGATTTTTGAAAATTACATAAAACACCCAGGTTTTTTGGTTTAAACTATAGGCTCTGTACCCCTCTGAAAACGTACCCCTCCGGAAACAAAGTGTATTCAGTTACACCCGGCAACCATCAATGAACAAGTTTCTCACGTATGCTTTGTCTATTTGCAAATATTTAAGAGATCCTTGTTTATTTTGTAAAAAGATGGTCGCTAGGTGTAACTAAATTCATTTTGTTTCCGGAGGGGTACGTTTCCAGAGGGGTACAGAGCCTATTATTGATCATTAACACATAAAATGTAGCCATCACTTGCAGTCTGCACGCTGTCATGTTGCAAATAACAAACACAATTGTTTAATCTGTTTGACTTTTTATTCCGGTTTGTTTTCCAAATTGTGATATTAGTGTATTCAAAACCACTTGAATTATACAAGACGACAGTCCCATATCAAAAATCCTGGACAGGGTCACCTCCCAAAACAGAAAATTAAACGGCTGTTAAATCTTCAATTTTCTGTTTTGGGAGGTCACCCTGTCCAGGATTTTTGATATGGGACTGTATGTAGAATCATGTTGAATTAACTACTGCTGAAACTTTTACAATTCAGAGTATATCAATTTTATACAAATTCTCTAATATACAAAAAGGGTTACTAATGTTTAATAAGAACTCAAAAATGGCAAAGAAACTCAAATGTATAACCTGATATGACTGTTGGCTCCACGAAAATGGAGATTTACTTGATAAGTTGCAAAAAAATAATGTATAGTTTTGTATTTGAATATCATAGTAGCTATTTTAAAAGTACTACGCTCATTTGTTTAGCATAAATATGTGGTTTAGTTGTTGATAGGTTGGCCAGTGAGAAAGGCAACAGCCTCTTCTTGGTACTCACGCTTGTGTGCTGTTGGCTTGTTAAGAGGCTGACCATGAGCAACATCCATAGCACCACCGACTGTGTTACCGACGTTGTTGAGCACGGCATGGTTGAAGTTCTGAACAGGCTCGCTCAAAATGGTGTCGGCAATAGCCTTGGAGGCCCCAAACGTAACAGGTGCAGCGGCCTTGCCAATTGCTGCAATGGCGGCGTCAGCTCTGTTGTCAGCGGCAGTCAAGTAGGCATTGACACGATCTTGGTAGACCCCACGAGCCTGGATCAACTGTTCAGCAGCAGTGTTGAGCTCTTCCGATCGCTTATGAGCGGCTGGCTTGTTGAGAGGTTGGCCATGAGCAACATCCATAGCACCACCGACTGTGTTACCGACGTTGTTGAGCACGGCATGGTTGAAGTTCTGAACAGGTTCGCTCAAAATGGTGTCGGCGATAGCTTTGGAGGCCCCGAAAGTGATAGGTGCGGCAGCCTTGCCAACAGCAGCAATAGCCGCATCGGCTCTGTTGTCAGCGGCTGTCAAAAATGCGTTGACGCGATCTTGGTAGACCCCACGAGCCTGGATCAACTGCTCAGCAGCAGCGTTGAGCTCTTCCGATCGCTTATGAGCGGCTGGCTTGTTGAGAGGCTGACCATGGGCAACGTCCATAGCTCCACCTACAGTATTTCCAACACCGTTCAATACAGCGTGATTGAAGTTCTGAACAGGCTCGCTCAAAATGGTGTCAGCAATAGCCTTGGAGGCCCCAAACGTAACAGGTGCAGCGGCCTTGCCAATTGCAGCAATGGCGGCGTCAGCTCTGTTATCAGCAGCTGTCAAATAAGCGTTAACACGATCTTGGTAAACCCCACGCGCTGACACCTCTCCGGAACCTGAAGCTTGGTCAATAGGAGCGGCTACGACGTAAGAAGCAGCAATAGCGACACTGGCGAATTTAGCAGAAACCATTTTTTATTTTGTAATGTTAAAGGAAAGACAATAAAAGATTGATGTAAGGAACGTAAAGAAAGCTGTTGCAAGTGGTATTCAAAGGAATGTGTGAATGAGAGTTGATGATGAGAAGAAAAAGAATGCTGAGTGGATCATTTCGTTCTGTTTATATAGTTTGATGTGCTTTCAGAACTGATGTCGGAGGTAAAGCGTAGTGGAAAGGTTTTGAGATGAGCTCTGGTATGATAAGATTCAGTTTTTGCTCCGCCGTTTGAAGATTCATTTTTATCAAAGCCCTGTAAGACATATTGTTCATGCAGATGATGCTGGATCTGAGTTCTGGAAAAACTACGTACATTGCTTGTAGTTACACGAATGGCAATTAGACAGATCCAAGTCATATCGGTGACAAGCCACAAACTAGAGAAGATGTTTCGCAAAAACTATTGATGTGCATTAAAGTATGAAAATTCATGTAATCTCATTCTTAAGTTTTTTTTTTTTTTTTTTTTTTTTGCGCTCTAATATCAGATTGTCGTTGTTTCTATATGCTATTAGATCTACACAAACGAGTTAATCTAGAACTCAAGCATAGCCTATATCTGAACTGCCCGTTTATATTTTGATGTGATAGATGTTTCGAGGCAATTCTCGCTTAAGTGGCATTCACTTGACACAACCTGATTCATTTGTGGTAAACGACATTAATGTCTTGGTATGTTTATTCATTGTGCAAGATCTCAACTTATACTATGCATACAAATATTGAAATCCAAGCCTCGTGTTCCAAAATAACTATGCTGTTGAGATACTGGTTCTCAGCATATATTTTGCGAGACAGCTTGAATCAATCAACGCAAGTCTATAACTCATAACGTGGTGCAAAAGTTAGGAACTAATTCTGGTCTACAATCAATAGCGCAAATTTATGTGGACAAAAAAGCATAGCGCAATAAATATTAAATAGCAATGGTTATTGCCATCACAATTTGTATTGTACTGTGATGTACCTTGTCTTACAATAACAATGCAATTGTTTAAAAATTTTCGTTCATAGTATCTAGATCAGTTTTTTGTAAGGACATCACTTGGTAACTTTTCTATTGGAGCTTCAGCTATGTACATATTACGTGTTGCTCAACAAGATGACAAAAGCACGGGCCACACGCAATATCCAATTAATGATTTTGTACCTGATGCATAGAAAGTATGCTTTGGGGAATACAAAAGCTCTCGAGACATTTGTGTGCCTTGTTTACACGCTACCAAGAAACTGTACAAAACTGTATTGACTTGGGTCCTGATTGTGTTAAACGAGTAACCTTGACTTGTTTGCATTGTCATAAAAACAAAAATTTGGTGAAGTAGCTACTTCATAGTATAATATAATATTCATTGAACTAATGCTTCTTCCTTTTGGCCATCAAAAACACGATCAACTTCGTAAACATAATTTTCTGAGATAACATGCAATTCAACAGTCATTCTGAAAAGATTGTGTATACACCAGCTGTAGCACACAGTATCATTGGCAATAAACTAAGTTCTTGAAAAAAAATTATATAGGCTCTGTACCCCTCTGAAAACGTACCCCTCCGGAAACAAAGTGTATTCAGTTACACCCGGCAACCATCAATGAACAAGTTTCTCACGTATGCTTTGTCTATTTGCAAATATTTAAGAGATCCTTGTTTATTTTGTAAAAAGATGGTCGCTAGGTGTAACTGAATTCATTTTGTTTCCGGAGGGGTACGTTTCCAGAGGGGTATAGAGCCTATGTACTATTATAGTATCCGCACACTCCGTGCGCACAGCTGCAACATACAGCATCACAACTCTGATCACAAACAGCTGCGGCTCGATCTTCAGTAAGTTACTGTACTGTAGTGCAGCACCGCCTTCAACGTCCTGTACACCGACGCAACGGGAATGATGGCTTTTACAGCCAGCTACACTCAATATTAACTGTACCACCTTTCAACCTACAATCAGCAGCAGTAAAAACGCTTTGGTCATGCGAGATCAGTCCCATTTAAATTTGCTTGGAAATGCTCGCCTCTTTCGTCGGCAATTCCCAGAATCGTCGCCATAAACGTGCAAAATGCGTCAGCTTCGTTGATCAAGTATAGTCCAGTTTGCCGCCAGCTTCTTTCGTCACGCATACAAATGCCTCTGCAACGCTTAAGTTTTTGTTATTATTCAAGCACTGGGTCTTGTTTGTAAAAAAAAAAAAGATCGTTCATGTATTCCAGCTGGTGCGCCCCAGCGAAAGAAAAGACAAGACAATTCCTAATGACACGGGTGTGATATCGGGAATTTGTTTCAGAGCACTTAAACGAACTCTAGCTCCAGGGATCTTATCAAAGTTTTGAACCAATAACTCTAAGAATGTTTGCATACGATAAAATTTTACTTGCACTTGAGTATTTTGAAAACAATTGTGGATATTCTGTACACCATTGGTGAATGAAAGCGTGCAATTGACTGTTGATTGTTCAATAGTTCTAGTGCAAAAAGTTCGACATCAGCAGGATTTGAACCTGCGCGGGAAATCCCATTTGATGATCTCGAAGGTAAATTCATTCGAGTCAAACGCCTTAACCACTCGGCCATAATGCCTAGATGCCAATGTAAGAAAACACAAGCGCTTTCGCTTGTTTACTTCTTACGACTTAAGAAGAGACTTGGCCTAACCCATGTCTCAGATATCTCTATATAAACCTCGTAGTCGTAGAAACGACTTGACCTTCGAGAGTTCACTTTGGAACAACTTTGAAAGTATTGTTATTGCACAAACCATATTGTCTCTTAGTAAACATTGTCTATCCTAGTTGATCTAGATAGGCCGGACAAGACTTGAGCTCATTGAAATAAGCTGACGTCCGTCCGGATCGTCCGAACGTCTTAGGTAAGCCTAGACCGGGCTCGAATCCTCACACATGGTAGCGACACGCTTTTCAAGCCCCTCGGGTCCCCGTGATCCTAACTATTGATTGATACAAACCTTGTTGTTCTTGTCACGATCTTAACCTCCATGCCCTGACGTACAGCAACTGACTTGAGTCGAAGAAAATGCCCTCTATCCACCCATAAGTCTGCCGCACTCAGTGGGAAGAATGAGGCCCGACCAGGTTGTCCCAGTGCCCTAGTACCATGAGGCGTTTTGAGCCGGGGGAAGAGCTGATGCGTCTCCTCAATGTCCATTATTAATGATCATTCCAGGTAACCAGAGACAGACGTACAAGACATCAAGAAACTAACTGAAACAAAAAAACAGAAAAATTTATCGCGATTTTGCCACGTCAACCAAACAAGGTTTTCTCACTACAAACTCAAAATGAAACAACAATGCGCGATCGCATTCAGGATAAGTATACTCCTTTGCCTTTCGCTTCTACTAACGCGCATTATAGACACGTCCTCTTTATTGTTACGAGTCGGGACGACTCTTTGTAAACAGGGGGAATGTGTAAGAAAACACAAGCGCTTTCGCTTGTTTACTTCTTACGACTTAAGAAGAGACTTGGCCTAACCCATGTCTCAGATATCTCTATATAAACCTCGTAGTCGTAGAAACGACTTGACCTTCGAGAGTTCACTTTGGAACAACTTTGAAAGTATTGTTATTGCACAAACCATATTGTCTCTTAGTAAACATTGTCTATCCTAGTTGATCTAGATAGGCCGGACAAGACTTGAGCTCATTGAAATAAGCTGACGTCCGTCCGGATCGTCCGAACGTCTTAGGTAAGCCTAGACCGGGCTCGAATCCTCACAGCCAAATTTTGGCAACACGTGATATTGATTCTCCGCTTTTATATTGAATGCTTGATGATTTGTTAATACAAAGTTTTGATTTAATGCTCAATCTACTAGCTGTCATTATTTTTCAGCTTTCCAGGATTCTCAAAGTAATACACTAGAGTCACACAATTAGCGTCTAGCTATCTGTCTGCATATTCAACAAGGTTGCATGATTTTTTCTGATCCAGGGTATTCTAAGCAGCTCGCAAACAAGTCCAGAAAACCCAACAGTAGAACCCCATAGATGAGGTATGACAGGCGTTAAAGCAACATCAGTGCACACTTTGTTTCCTGACCTGTTTGATTACAAAACGACCAAGTCAATTTGGCACTGCTTACATTGGTGATTCTTTGTAAGGTCCTGGTTACACCCTGGATCAAATGGAAATATGTGATCTTATAGGGTCTGTTGAAAAAAAATACTAGACGCTGTAATCGATACCAACGACTGTAATATCCAGTTTTGATCTACTTATTCGTCGCTACCTGTTAATGTATCTATAATCTCCTTCCTGTGTGTGAATATGCAGATCTTCCACGACTGTCGTGGAATAGAACATACAAGCTGTGTTTGGTTGTCAAATTGACCCCTTATCTTCATTTGGGTTTAGCAAGTCTTGTATTTAAAGTAGTTTGTTGGTTTTAAAAAGTGTCTCTTGTTAAATTGCTGAACTCAGAGCCCGCAATAGTGAAGTTGTTGAGAAAGCCTTGGTGTGTGCGTTGTAAAGTATTAGAAAATGCATGCATTCAGCCACATTGCGAATTAAAGCTCATATAAGGCACAGGATAAGAATAGCGAGATTCAATTACCAACTCATTGCTCTCAGAAAGCCTTTAAAAGCCTACGCAATCTGGGGAGTGCATTTGACTATTGTACTGGCTGCAATGCGACTTCTGAATCAACGCTCATTGGAATCTCGTCCAACAAATGCATCATGACGAATTCCGCGCATTTTCCAAAACCAATAAAGCTACGCGATGTATTTTTTTTATTTTATTTTTTTTTGCCAAACAGGTCTAGACAAACCAGCACCAATGTGTGCATTAAAGGCTTACATGTGTGCACACACACAATGCTGGATAAGGTGGAAGGAGACAAGAGCAAATGGGGATGGGTGAAGAAGACCGAAGGGTTTGGATCCAGAAATCCAAGGCGGTCTTTGTACCCACCACCAGTTGGTGTGTGAACCGGTACATGTTCTAAGACCTATTTAGTTATTTGCTGACAGTGCCGGGTTCCGCAATTCCGGAGAACGAATGATTCACAATGGATTATGGTGATTGTAAGGTGTACACGATCATGGGCTACACATACATCGTTGACTATTTTTCGCTCATAATTATGCGCAGTTCCTGTGTGGTGATTGTTGTATTGCTCTGTGCGCATTTGGGGAGTCTGCCGAGATTTCTAGGCCTGTTTTATCGTTGCACGGGACCGGGTCTAGAACTTCTTCTCACTTCCGTCTCCCCATGAAAATGAGAAAAGTTGGGGGAAGGCGAGTGTAAACAGGTCCGACTTCGATCACACGAGTCAACCGGCCATTAGTGGCTTTACAAAGTAGAGGAAGCGAAATGAAAAACGCACAGAGGAAGAGATCTATGATGGGGTTTGACGTCTTTTGAGATTCGAAATACACAGCATGTATTCTCGATGGATGATGATGATCTTCACACAACTCTAACCCATTCCGATACTACCTGCACACAGCGGTCTTTGCTCTCAGAGCATCGCCGCCAATCGGATATGATCGACTCTTCATGTACATCAGGCCCTGTTTTATTTGTAGATAGCATTTGCCCGTCTCACACTCTCGACATAAGCTCCCGTAGTTGAGCCATTTGCTTTCCTTGCTATTTTGTCTCTGCCTGAATCACCTCATCTTTGCCCAACCAGCAAACGTTCAATTCGCTTGCTGCATCTCCCCATTAACAAACACTTATATGTATCACACAATCATAGCAAAGACCACCACCATCACTCACTGTTTGCTCTGTGTGTCGTCCACCGCTGCGATCAAGATTAAGCAACTTTGTGATCTGGAGATTCAAACCTGCTTTTTGATTGCAATTTAAATACATTCAACAGAAAAAACCGTTGTGCACCGCAGCACAAAATTCAAAAAAAAGTTCCAGACCAGTCTATTTTCTCCTATCTACATCTTAGCTTAAACTTCTACCTTTTGCACTGGCTGGCTGATTGGCCGGCCGGCCTTTGATTGGTTCGGAAGTGCAGATTTTCTCGGATCATTTCTGCAGATATAGAGTTAAGGTTACGATATGCAATATGAGCGTTATGACTTATGCTTTATTGACTCTGTACAACTGCTTTAAGCAAGCACAAAGACTAAATTAATACACTAGTGAGATAGGGCTACAAAAATCATACTAAACACACTCTGTAAATGATCTGATATGTGTGTATTGGCTACTCCACCTGCCTTTGCGGCACCGCTTCTTGTTTCGTCCCGTACAGTCCAGTGAGCTCGCATGTGTGTTTGAGTACGCATGTGTATCTTCTCGGAGTGTGTACACACAGTCCCCTTTTTTCCTGACTCCTATCAGCCAGCCATAGGGGAAAATAGAGAAATTTTCTTGTTTCGAGTCAACGTGCATGTTCTACTTTCGGCATAATGCAGAAGAGCAACATCTGTGTTGTTTGCTGTTTTTCCATAACAGTACTAGCGCGGTATCTCTTCTCTGCCCCTACCCTCGTGTTTCTACACAGTGTGTTGTGAAAACAGAGTTGTCTGGAAGCACACTTGTACAAAACCTGCCCAACAGAAAGTAAAGTGTAAAAAAAAGCAAGTTTAAAATGAACAAAAAAACAAATGACGACGATGAATTGTACAATCAATGAATAAACGATAGTGCTCCTCGATAATGAAAATTACTTTTATGCAAATGTATTTTTCCCGTTGATAAAGATCTGTATGTATAAAAACTCGTTGATACCCCTCGTCGATTTCAATATTAATCTTTTCATTTTTTCATTCTTCATCAACAATCATTCAAGATCTTTAGACAACAAGATTTAATCAAATCATCATCAAATCAACAACAAACTATTTATTAATTTTGCATTCAACTTTACACAACATGTCTAAACAACTTTTCAGATTCTCACCTACCGACGAAATCTCTTGCGTTTTGCAACGAAACAAAGCCTGGTCTGAACGTCTCAACATTTCGCGTCCTTCGCTTTTCCCGACCAACGGCCAAGGCCAATCGCCGCAAATCCTGTGGCTCGGATGCTCTGACTCGCGGGTCAGCGAGTCCTGCATCGACCTTCTCCCCGGTGAGGTGTTTACCCACCGTAATATCGCCAACATGGTGCACAAGTCAGACATGTCTGTTCAATCAGTGATACAGTTTGCGGTGCAGGTGCTGCAAGTCAAACACATCATGCTGTGTGGCCACTACGACTGTGGAGGCGTCAAGGCCTCTTTCTTGGATAACGAAGACGGTGGACTTGGATTGGTTGGCGAGTGGATCAGCGATATCAAGGAGCTGCGAAAGTCAAAGCAGGATGTTCTTGACAAAATCAAAGACGTCCGCGAGCGCGTCGAGTACATGAGCGAGCAAAACGTGCTCATGCAGTACGAGAATCTCATGGACAACCAAATCGTCCAAGATGCTGTCGCCGCCGGCGATTTACAAGTCCACTGTGTTGTCTACGACGTCAAAACCGGTCAACTCAAAGAGCTTTCCAAGGTCTAAAAACCTCTTTCATCATCTTTACATAGACTGTTTTCTTTCTTTGTATAATTAATTTATTCTGTTTAATCAACCAAACTGCGCATTCTTTACTATTTTTCCACGTTTCTCGAAAAGGTTTTTTTTTTGAGCCAATGATGACTAGATGGTTTTTCATCAGTAACTGATATTTCTTTCAAAATAAACGTTTACACAAATCTGGCCCCATGAATTGTACACAGCGTGCAGATCCACTGGTTCTTGATATTACATGATCTGTTTTTCTCCAAGCCTGTCTTTGAAACAAACAACGCATACGTACCAAAGTATTTTTTGGGCTTTCCTTCGCCTTGAACAGAGAAAAAAAGAAGCCCGTTTGCTTGGCCCGCACCTGACTTGACGTCACACTATGCACTTGATTAGTCGACAACAAACGCTGGCTTAGCAGGCCTGTTCTTGATCGTCGCCAACAATTAATATCCAAGATACTTACACCTAGTGGTAGACTAATATTCGAAAAGAGATAATTTCTGGTTTGGGCCCTAGGGGTTGGTGTTGCCGCCATAAACACTTCTGAACCCATAAGAAATCTGGCTCTAACTGAATATACCCTAGGGCAAAAAACGTGATGTGAGGGGTAGCAGCTTCCAGCACAAGCATCGAAACGCTCTGAGTACGAATTATGTGATAAGCATAAGCCTTAATACATGTACTGTCGTATCGCTGACTTCAGTTTAACATATATTACGTGAGCAGACTAGTTTATCAGTTTAAGACGGGAAATTAAATCTTTATTGGAGTTAATATGAGTGATACATATGTGTGAGCCTGGAGACAGTGAGACGTACCAAATAGCTCTCGTGTAGGGAAGTGATCAATTATGTCTTCTGAGCACAGATTGTTATCTTGTCAGTTGGAGTTGGTGATATCTTGTAAATGGTGAAACTCAAAGTCTCCTAGGTAGTTAGATGTCCTTTCAGGTCTTTTGGTTAGGGTTGTGGTGAATACTGCATGGAGAAGTTTGTGTTACCATAAATGTCATGTCACGTGGCACAGATGGGCCACAATCGTGACATGTACTGTAAAACTTCGCGTTTGTTACTTGTGTGAACTTGGATGTATTTTGAAAGCTTTTGACAACCAGTAAATTTCTCGCTGCTCTCGTACATAATTATCTTGACTTTGTTATGGCTGTTTCTGCTGATAACCTGTTCCGTATAAATTGTGTCGTGTGTTATTCATTACTGATTTCTTTAGTGTTTTAATTTCAAAAACAAAAGTATAATGTGCAATTTTTATTTATTTAAATTCAATTTGAAAAAAGTGAGATCTGAATCAACTGTTTTGAAGTTCCAGGACAATGGACTGACCTGGACGCGAGATTTGTAAGAGTAGATGATGATAATCTGTTTATTGTTCTTTTGTTTCAAAATTCTATCTAATAATATAAATTATAATGAAGTATATTTAATTCTTCATGATAGTAACCATGCGCAAAAGAACTCCAATATAGAAAACAGACACCTAGAATCAACCTTAGATACACACCCGAAGCTTCTGCAGGCAGCTAACAGCTCGCGAACTACACTATGGAAGTAGACGCCATGGCATGCTTTAGTACATTGCGCTCTTTTGTATGTAGAGCGCATTTCCTTGTAGTATATTCTACAATTTCTAGTTGACCACATGAGCAGGTATACAGCTTCTTTTAATGATTTTGGATCGTCTGGAAGTATTTAGCAATATTTTCATAGTAACTTGTTTGTGATTCGAATACTTTGTTATTAGCCTTTCTGGTTCTCTAGCCATCAGTGCTTGAATCAAATTAGCAAATTCGATTCTATACGACTCTATTCTTATGCAAAAAGATAAACGCTGGAGCTCATCGTTGCTTTCGTAGTTTTTCTGCCACACATCTCTAGCCATTGACAACAAGGCGTATTTGGGCTTTGTTATCATTGATTCTGCTTCTATAATATCATTACATTGTGAGTGCCTTCACAGAAATCGCTTTTCCCAGTAGATACTGTCATTGATCTTGTCCCAATTTTGTACCTGTATCCGATGCACGTTTGGCCACTCGAAAAAGTGTACACACAGGAAAAAAAGAAAATGAGATTTGGCAATTATTTTATCTGTAGAAACCTTCGCATTGCACATATTCACACATATTATGTACAATCAGCCAGATATAGATATGTACACGCACTGAGCATACTTAGATTCACGAACGTAATTAAAATCATAAAACGTAATGTTACGAATATACACTGAGCCTAAGCGAATACCAAAGTAGTGTTGGCAGCAAGGATGGGGCAGAAATCGAAAACGAAAGAAAACCCCGCGATGAAGTGATGCAGATGCTAGAAAAGCTGGAGAAGACCGCGGAGCTAGATCACTGCTACACAGAGAAGAAGTACACTCGTTTACAAAAGCGTGCAAACTACAAGCGGTACTAGAAGGGGACCAGTCAGCGGATCTCCAGGGGTGGGTGGGTAGGAGAAAGATGGTGGAGTAGTTTGGCAGGATGCTGTGGGGGAGAAGGAATGAGTCTGGAAAATAAAAAAACGAAGGGAATCAGAAATTGATCTGGCTAAAGGCATACCCCCAGGGTATCGCGCTGACGATGGAAACTGAGAGTGTTTTCTTTATCTGGAAAATAGTCCTTTTGTTTCCCTGATCAATATTGACTGTTTTGTGATGGCAATCATGAGGATAAGATTTTATAAAACTCCCCCGAGAAAGAGCCCAAATCCCGCGATGAATTTAAAAGGTGGGTGTCTTTTGTTAGGCCTTGTTTTCTTCAGCTAGCACACTTTGGTTTGTATTTAATTTTTCTTGGATTTCCGATCACATAATTTTCTATATCAGCAACCAACAACAATTTTTTTTTGTTTTGTTTTCCTCTTTTTTTTTTCTTCTTTTCTTTCTCTCCTTCTTTGTTCCAGTTGTTTTTTTAATCACTTTTTCTTAAAAAAAATATTTTCATATCGTTCGTCAAACTTGGTGATTGTAAAGATTCCACTGCGCCTTTTTTCTTACAACATTGGTTTGCTTTCTACACACATTTCAGTTTTAGCGGAGTCTCTAAATCATCATCAATAATAATTTTAGCTTTATTTTTTTTGTGGTTGGAATCTCCTCGCATGCCAGATCGCTTTTTTATTTTTTGGTATTTTTTCGTCCCCAGTTAGAATATAGTGTCTACTCCAGAAAATGGTACGTTTGTTTCATCCACAGTCTGCAGTGCCCCTTCGGTCGACTAACCCTTTTGTTTTTGATAGCGATACTTGCAAAATCTGGCATCGTTTATAGCTCTAAACCCCATACGCACCATTCTGTGGACAGCGTCACTGCTGTTTATTTTATCCTATCCTGTCTTCTACACTCTTTTGACTACAAGCATACCAAAAACATGGCCTATTTTATCTTACAGCCAAGCACAGCAGATCGTACCAACAGTTTGCATAAAGCAGATATTCATTTCCCCGAAATCGTTTGCAAATGTCCTGGACGTTCAATTGATCAGCCAGTTAGACACACTAACAAGCCTTTTCCCCAATACCGTTGATACAGGCAACGCGCAATTGCCAGTATTGTACTCGATATTCACGAAATGGGACGAAGCAGTGCCAATAGCAGAAAACTGGAACTCGACATTGCTCAGAGATAAAGAGACTTTGGAACAGTTGAAATCGGTACTGTATCAACCAAAAATCAAAAACAATACGTTAGAGTCGGCTGCGGGGCTGCAACTCTCGTATGTATACAACACCGCAGAAGCAGGAGATCGGTTTGATGAAATCATTGAGTCTTTTCTCCATTCCACTGCATCAGCATCCTCATTCGCATCAACCTCATCAGCATCTACATTAGCATACTCTTCATCTTTGCATTCAACAAAAACTTATTCTTACATTATAGAAACCCCAGAATCCGATACTTTTCCCTTTCTAAAATACTCAGCGCTCCCCTGCTGGCCGATACCCATAGGTATTTTGATCATTTACTCGGTATTTCTGCTGTACTTGGCGATTTCATGGGACGTTACATCTTCGGTCAACTCGAAATTCGGACTGTTTGTGGCGTTTTTGGTTCAGTCGTCGCTTTCAATCTCAACAGCAATGACTGTTGTGTCGCTGGTTTTCCCCGGATTCTCGCTAATTAGTTTGAAAAGAATACTAATTGTGCCTTATTTGATTTTTGTTTCGAGCTTAGGGAATGTGGTCAGGCTAGTCACCGCTGTTAGTGGAACACCGAGAGAGAATCATCCTTCTGATCGGCTTGCTATGGCACTCAAGGCAACGTTCACAAACACCTTGAGCGAGCTAGTTCTTGTGACAGGGCTGATGATTCTGCCTTGCCTTGTACTGTTTAGGTCTTCGATGGAAGTGGTTCAAATATGTTTCTTCACTATTCTGTGTTTTGTGTTTAATTTCGTTATGCACTTGACGTTTTTTGCGGCAATTGTGTATGTCGATATGCAGCGATTGGAACTGTCCAACTTCCTAGTTTATGACAACTTCAACCAGTCAACACGACGCAGCCGATTCACACAGTCCAGCGGGTACGGGATCCTTGACACAGATACAGATGACCGTGGGCCTCGCAATCTTGTTGCCAAACTCGTCACGAAACAGTTTGTCATCTTCAAGCACTTCTATTTCAACTCGCCAATGTCGATTTCGGCTGTGCTGCTTGCGGCACTGGTGGTCTTTTTGATTGCTTGGGGCTGGCTTTCTGATCCAAGCGAACTGCACAACTTTTCTTCACAAACAATGCCATTCTTTTTGGGTAAGCAAGTTACTGGAAGCTACGATCATATCAAAGTCTACGAACCAATTGTACTTGAAGCCATTCGCGAATCCAGTGGGGTACTGTTTCGGGCAAATCCTAATGCATTTAGCACCACATATCAGGCGTTCCAACGAGCATTCACAGGAACCGTTCTACTGGAGTTCTTGACGCTTTTTGCGTTTTGCATTTCCGTGGCCGGTGTTATTTTGAAAAATTCTGTACCTCAACAAGTCGACACTATTGAGCCGGCGCCTACCAAAAAGGCAATGGAGTTTTCTTCAAAAGAACTAGCTGGATACCACACTTTAGATGTATTGAAAATCGTGACCCAAGGTTCGATGGTTGCTACAGTATCATTGGATCATACTATACTAGTCTGGGATGCTGGAGTGGCAGGCTCGAAAGTCGGTAGACCGTTTGGAATTCCTAACACTGCCGACTTTTGGCCCGTATCGCGGTTGGTGATGAACATCAATTTGAAGCAAGTGGCCATCTTTTGCTACAGACTGGCGGCTGTGAAATGTTACAATTACCAAACAGGTGACCTGTTGTACCATATACAAGACAAAGAGCTGCTTGGAGAAATGCCGTTAGAGATGTTTTTTTCGGGTGCTGAGCTAATTATTGCGACCAAAACTGGAAGCGTTTTGGCGATTTCTGAGTCGGGGAAAATTGCGAAATTCAAGGTTGAGTTTTCTGACAAATGTCAAATTGTCAAGCATGCAATTCGCCTAGTGACACCAAGAATTCCGGAACGAGTGGTGTTCTTTTCAACGGAGAACAGTATTTCGATTGGCACGCATATTGGAAGCTCGTGGCGGTTCAGGAAGCTGCAGTTACACGATTCGCCGGTGCCGGTGAATTATCACGGTGTTCACGATTTGTCAAAGTACAGACCGCAGCCTATTCCGGCGCCTATTGCGATGATGGCCCGTGTACCATTGCGGCCAGGACGAATGAACAGCGGCACGGCTACGTCGCGCATGGGAATGGGAGCGAATTTGCCCAAGCCCAAGCCCAAGTTCCTTGGAAATGAAATCTTGGAGGTCGTGGCAGTGCCTGCTATCAACATGGTGTTAGTAGCGACGTCATTGCAGGCTTGTTTGTTTGATGCGCAAACGGGTATCACTGTCAAGTTTTTCCAGCTGGGTCATTTTAAGAAAAAGACGCTTAGAGTTTTCCATTCGCAGCCAACGCATTGTAGGTTCTGTGGATGTGCCTCTGTAGACAGTTTGTCTATCGCGTATACCGACGAAGAGACAGAAGGCATGGTGATATGTCACACCTTGACCATCGACAACCGTGCTAAAAACAGTATCTGTATTCGTGTGGAAAGAGATCCAAGAGAGACAAGATGCCTTGGGTTTGAGTCGACCAGCGAGCGCCAAGATTGGATTCGCCGCGTGGATGGTTGGGATATGACGGACATGAATATGATTATGGGCGTGCGGCGAAAGGAGCCCAAAGCTTCTTCAAGTTCTCATGCCACGGGCATGCTGCTGGGCTCTGGTTCGGATTGGAACCCGGTGGGAATTTTGCGGCGACGAGCGAGGGCGCAGCAACGTGAGGACGACGATCAGGCGCATCACTGTAAAGAAGACGCGGATGCGGTTCATTTCCCGCATATCGATGCGACATGGGAAGGATTCGCCATGTCGGCCTCGGGTGAGGTGGAATATTACGATATCCCGGATAGTTCAATCAGTGGCCATGCAGTTGCGTCTGGTTTATTCGGGAACTCTGGTGGCAGTTCATGGGCGGCGAACAATGGGGGAGCGCATGCTTCCGGTCGTCGGTTTGTGACGATTGGATCCGAGATTGAGATGGCGTCACAATCGCGGCTCTTGATTGCGACGATAGGTCCGGTGCGCAAGTACGGCACCAAATCTATAGCGGTAGCTTTCGGGAACTTGATTAAGATTTTGTATTTTGGCAAAGACGAGTCGTTGGTGACAACTTCGGCGCTAGGGCATCATGGATCGGAAACTTCGAGAGGAACCACTCCGTTACTGGGACCGAGAAGTGGTGGTAGTAGTAACGGTGGGCATGGCCGGACAATGTCAGGGCTGAAAAGACACCCGAGCACAAGTATGCTAAAGTATAACCTTTGATTTTGGATTCAGTGTTTTAAGGGAAAGTGGGCGATTTTCTCTTATTTGCATGATATTCTTTTGAACAGGGATATGTATTTCTTGTTTAGGAGCTTCGTTATTTACGGATTCTGTTTAATTGGTATGTATATTTATGTGTATAATATGTTTATTTATTATTGTTACTGTTTTTTTTTTTTACTCTGCAATTGCAGGTTCTTTTTATTGTATACATTATACAGGATATCTTTTCGCATCATGCTTAGAAGTGATGTTTTATGCTTAAGCATTCAGTGTGTTGATTTGAATGTTTTTACACAGACTTCGGAACCTGAATCAGATAATAAAAATACTGTTGTTGATCTTGACTCAGAAATTCAGATGTTGATGAACTGGTATTGTCAAAAGTTTAAGCAAGAGGTTCATACTGGTCAAATTTTTCTCGAGATCACTGATTTTTAGCATGGTTTTGAGTGTATTTCAAACATTAAAAAATAAAACAAAAATACCAATAATAATGGCTCTTGTTCGAGTGTAGTCAATGGAGAAATCTTAAAAAATTGACTACGGAATGGAAAGTGTGAGGGTTTGCGAACCCCTTTTCTGGCAAAAACGAGAGTCACTGAATCAGCGTGTACCTGAAATTTGACCACAAGCTTCGAAGTGCTGCTGTACACACCCTGAACAGTTCTAGCGTTTGATTTTTGGGAATGGCACTTGACAATCAAAGCTGATAATATACGATTCATTGCGCTAGTTATTCTTTCAAGGTGAATTCAGAATCCAACTGGGATGTGTAGTCACTGTTTTAGGTGTGTTCAAAACGGGATATATGCCGAATTATGCCTCTGATCTGTGTACAATGTGTCTCATTATTTTGAAACCCTCAAAGCTGCGTGTACACATAATCGGGAGAAAAATAAAAATAAAATAAAATTCAATTGCTCCGGGCTTAATCAAACAACACACGCATATCAAAACTTCGAGAAAAGTATATATAGCTCAGAGCGTGTTTACGTTAAAAACGCTTGCCTGTTTACAAACTTTGTTGATTGTTCTTCCAATGATAACTTTAGATTGTTTACTAGAAATGCGTCTTCATCTTGTTTGTATAAATGTCAACATACTCGTTTAATTCACAACCGACTTGCAAGTATATCGAATAACCAGTCTTATTTTTATGTTATTACTTGATCTTGAAAAATTATGGATCAGCATTTGGGCTGATTATGATGAAGACAAAACAAAAAAAAATCGAAAAAATGCTCGTAAAAAGTCGGTCTAACGCGTACGTATATCGACAGGATTCGTATAAATGAGCGCAGGAAAGAAGAAAACGTACTAGATATCATATTATTTATTGTAGGTTTAGTAGTATGTATGCGAGGTTGTGTTGGGATGTTGAGAATGGTAGGATGGTGGCATATTCGATGAATGCGGGTATGAAACTTGATAAGTGTTGTCGTGTTGAGTGGTTCTATTTGGTGCGTATGCAGTGTCAGCGTATACCACGTTGGAAGGAGGCATCATGTTCATCTCCATTGTTTCTGGCCCAGGTCCGTTGTTCACTGGATGATAACCGTTTCCTTTAAACACACCGGCGTGTCTTCCCTGCTCGTCAATCGCCAGATACTCCGGAGTTTCCGTTTTGTAGTGGTAGTTGTTAATGACAGTGGGTTGTGTATTGGGAACAAACGACTGGTTCTCGGCAGCGACTGACCTCCGTGACCCTCGAGATCGTGGTCCGCCACAGCAGCAGCAGCAGCTTCCACGGCAGCAGCAGAAAATGGCTTGCACGCATTTCATTCCCATGCAAAGACAAGCGACCAATGTCGACAGAATCCAGAAAACAAGCACAGCAGCTACAACAATTCCAATAATCGCTGGCAATTTGCACCACGTATGAGACATACATTTATCCCAGTTCTGTTGAAATTCTGGAATTCCAGCTTTGTCTGCAAGATTGTTCACTTCCTCAGACACGGATCTTCCGGCCAGCACAGGCGTGTAGTATTTTCTGTAAATCTCGGGGATATACATGTTTTTGCTTCTGTCGTGTTTGTAAAGTAAAATGTGTTTTGGAGAAAGAAGAAAAAATGTGTGGTGTGAAAATAAAAATAAAAATCTAATATCCAGGGCAGCCGATCCAGTCTAAGATATAGAGCTTTAAAAGTACACATTCTTAAGGACTGTTTCTATTTTAAAAAACGGTAACCATTTTGCTTCTTTGATACCCTTATTCGAGGCACAGTTTGTTGTACAACAGCCAAGCAGCTATCATTGTGATCATAAATTATGATTTAACAGTCACGATGGCATCCGTCTACTCTAATGGTCCTATATGCAGATGTTGAAGTTGCTGCGGTCCAACTCAGCTTCTAGCTTGAGCTAGCCGAACTTTACAAATCCACTCAGCCTCGTATCCCACCTCACCACAATAAAGTTCTACACTAACTACACACCTCATCAATGAACAATGAGAAATAAAGAGAAAAAGAGCTCTAATATTAGCAACTATTTGAATTCTTAATGAATCATGCCAACAACATCTTCATCGTCTTTGAACGCGGATCTAACATCTTCTTCGGTCATCATCAGCTTGATGACTGCAAATCGATCACCTTGGCCTTTTGGTCGGCTCAAAATACCACCCTCAGCAAGCTCTGCAACGCACCTCGTAAAGCCTTTCATTCTGACTTGCTCACCATTGTCAAACAAAACTTCTAGAAGCTTGTCGGCATTGGGCGCCATGTTGCACAGTCGATGAGCTTCCTCGAGAATATCGCCTAGCAGGTTTTCCAGCTTACCGCTGCGGCGAGCCTGCGCCAACACACCTGCAAGCATAACTTTGGACGCCATGGACAAGTCTCGAAGAAATAGATACTTGGGCTCATGGGCTGTCTCATCTATAGCCCGTCGAATATGTGCAATCTTGACTGTTTGCCTATCGTCAAGCTCGGCAAGTTCAACTGCTCGCCGGCAAATATCAAGTGCTCGCCGCGCATCACCACTTACACTAGCAACCTTCCGCGACGCATACTCAATAGCATCTTGTTCAACAACTTCTTGTCCTTCAAGCCTTGACTCAATGATTTCTCGTAACTGATTGTATGAATAACCCTGGAACTGGATACGGAACAAGCCAAGTCGCGATGTGATCTTGTTGGAAAAGATTCTTTCTGGCAAATCCATGGTATTGGCAATTGCAATAACAATAAGACGTGAATTTTCAAAAGTAGGCCAGTTGAACAGATTGTACATGACACTTTGAGATTTTGTGACCAATTGATCCATCTCATCGATCAGCACCAGGGTGGGTTCACGATCTGTTTCCTTCTTTTTGAACTCTGACTCTAGTAATGACATTGCATTTACAGGGGTTACCCGAGTCCCTCCAACTGCCTCCCATAGTTGTTCGTATGCATGCTGAGGAGTGATAAGTTTCATACCATTAATCTCAACATATGTGAAATTCCCTACCTCTTGCAATTGACTTCGCAACTGTAACTGTGCAATGACCTCACGCACCGTCGCTGTTTTCCCAATACCCGGTGTTCCACAAATATAGATACAACTGCCCTGTTTTGTGTTGACAGCAGCCTCGAGCGCCAGAAAAATCTGTGAGAACTCAGCATCTCTACACGGTAAACGATCGGGCATAGTAGCAACACGTAACTGAGATCTCGCAACTGCGTGAAGTGTATTTTCATTAAGACTCGTGAGCTTGGCCGCTGTTGAGAGCGATCGCAATGGCAAAGAGATATTACTTCTTGGTCCTTTCACTGCAATTCGTCGAGTTGGTGTCCGTAAAAAGTTTTTCACTGGAGATTTTGACACCTCCGAACCAGCTCTAACCTTTTGTTTTCTAGGAGTAGATGGCATAGTCTTTTGTCTTTTAGATCCTTTTCTTGATTTTTTGCTATATACATGTTCTTCCTCTTCATCATCGTCGTCATGCTCTTCATCTTCTTCATCTTCACTAATTTCAATCTCGTCTTCTTCATAATCGCTAGAGTCCTTTGTATCATAATCCTTTTCGCTATCTGATGATTGATAGTCAGGTTCATCCTTCACTTTCGTTTGCTTTTGAACCGGCGCTGAAAGAATTGGCTTTTTATCCATGATGTTGCCAATTGGCTTGGCATTCGTGACTTCACTAACCTGTGTTTTCTTCGGTCTACCTCTCTTGCGTGTCGTAGGCTCATCCTCAATTTCAATCACTGGGATATGCGGTATGATCTTGTGAACTTCTTGTACAAACTTTGGTATGTCTGATCCGTCAAACAAAATATCGAAATCGTATGCTTCCTCCGTAAATTCCTCTGTTTCCTTTGAATAACCCTTGCTTAAGAAGTAGACTTTGTCTTCGCCACTAACTGTCATTCCCTGGAACTTGGCGACACTCACCACTCGGCAATGCTTACCAAGTCTTCCAATTGAAACATATTCCTCTTCATCTGTAAAAAATGCTTCGAATTTGCTATCAGACTCATTATCACTCAGTTCCAAATCAGTTCTAGTATAAAAAAGTACGACTTTCATCTCCATAAATCCTTTGTTTCCAGTCACAAACTCAGAGATCAACGCTACTGATGGATCATATCGTTTCTGTGTTTTTATCGTTACAAAGTCCCCCGATTTGAACGTTGCTTTGCTTGCTTTGTGTTGAATTTCAACGGGATTAGAAAATACCCCTCGACGGCGTGAACGGCGCGTGCCTTCATCTTTTGGAGAATCGGGGAAAGTGAACTTCCAATCTGCGTCAGTCATAAGTTGATGTATCTGTTAGTAGCATGTGTATTAGTGGCGCTGACTTGAATTTTAGAACCCTTAGAATTAGTTGTCCCATCAATCCAAAACAGGTAATTTGTGATTCTCCTTTTTTTCTTCTGCGAACTACACATTACACATTTCAACGACGAGAAAGAAAAAAAGTTACAATCAGTATTTTGTTTATATAAAATTATGAAATTCAATTATAAGTGTTAAAAAATCTTAAAAATAAAACATTTACGATTTGGATATCTACATTTGATTATCCAAGTTATTATCCACAAATTCGTATTCACTATCAGTGAGCATATCATCTTCATCCAAAGTATAATTTCCGTAATCAGTTTCGTCGTCAACCCCGCTCAGCGAAGCAGCCATTACAGACGGAGCAGCGGATTCAAAAACCTCTTCAGGTGACTCAGATCCTGATAGTAAGTCTTCAAAATCAGATTGTGAAATCTCAGAGGCTGACTTGGTGTTCTCGTTGGCACTCAAAAATGCGTCTATAGCTTGAGATGTCGATTTCTTTTCCAGAGTGGAAGACGAATTTGATCCCGATCCATTCGAGTCGCCGACGTAGATTCGAGGCAAGATAACTTCAGAAGAAGTAAGCGACTGAGCTTGGTTGCTTGTTAAAGATGCACATTTCTCACTCTCAACTAACAAATCGACTTCGAGATCAGAAAGAACCAGCTTAAATTTGATCTCGTTGGTAATAACAGTATCAGATGGAACAGAAATAGCAAACGTTTTAGTCTGTCCATTGGCTACTGCAAAGCCAGCGGTCGAAGATCTTTCGCCATCCATACATTCAATGAAGGTATCGCTAGGCCAGTCAATACCTGTATTGTTTGTAACTTCAATGGCATAGATACTGTTATTAGAATCTGAGCACAACAATGTAGCTGAGTTTGCGTAGCACCTTTCAATCTTTCTGTCTTCAGGCTCAAAAGTCATAGTGCCTACACTTTCAACTTCATTGGTTTCGGAGTCAGTTTCTTCTAGTTCAGGATCGAACTCGTATTTGGATTCACTAGGTGCCGGTGCTTCATCCTGCTTAGTCTTTGCAGCAAAGTCCTCAATGAAGCTTCCATTGGGTGTAGAATAGATTTCCAGGTCAACGCTCTTGTGCAAACTAGGAGTCTCATTTGTCTGAGAATCGCGATCGAGATCGGCGACATTGTCTGTCTTGGAATCTTTGTTGGAAACAACATATGGGTCTTTGAAATGCTGGAAAACGTTCTCATTTGAAGTTGACATTTCCTCAGGAATTTCATGTCTAGTCTGGTGTGAAACAATGGCATTTGCAGATGATACCAATCGATCAACAGACGAGCGCAATGTGGGAATTTTTATTTTCACCAACGGATGCGAAGGATTATGCCCATTATTAGGGTCTGCCTCACAGTTCTCGCACAAATCATAATCATGGCATACAAGACATCGATACCGTACACCCCTGATGTAATGGGGGTTATTAATTAAGCATTGAGGCCCGTCACAGCAAGAACCTGAATGCACCTGGGGCTCTGCCTTGTTATAAGTTATCTCTCTGGCTCGATCAACGATCCGGACAAAACTGTGGTTATTGTGAATTTCATTTTGATACTCAAAGCATCCAGGACAAAGATCGTAGTCAGGACAATCCAAACATTTATAGTGCAAAGTATTTTTCATTACTTTTTCACAAAAGTCACAAACTTGACCAAGGGGCTGGCGAATAGAGTCTGATGTTTGTAACAAAGTGGCCTTGTTAATCTTCTTAACAAATTGGCCATGACTTGCAAAGGCAACTGGATCAGAAGAATCAGCAGCAAAGCTTTTGAAACAATTCAAACAGAGTTCGTCTTCATTGGGTCTAACGAAAGAGTAAACCTGGATTCTACGAGAGCAGCAGCTGCAATAACGAATTTCGTCCGTAAAAACGTTGGGATTTTCTGCCGCTGAAAAGTTCTCACAATAAGACTGTTGCTGTGAACCGAGTGTCTGCAAAGGTGGCTCGAGCCCGTTTGTTGCTGGTGGTTGCCCAGACCAAATCTCAGATATACTTTTATCCATCGCCAGATGAATGTTCTTCATCGAAATGAGAGGCGTAGGATTAGACTTGGGAATTGTAAACTTATTAGCATTATTCTTTTCTTTCCTTGAAATATGAGTCGCGACCTTGTCCTTGAGTGCGTTTCTAAAATCTTGAAGATCGACAACCTTTTCATGGAAGTCTTTGCAAATACAATCAACCAAAGCAACAAACTCTTTTTGAACAAATCCATTTAACTGAATTCCCGATCGACTAATTTCTTTCAGCAAATTGTCACTGACGTTTGTCACAAAAGGTTTGGTATTTGACAGGTACTGGCCAACCTCACTGATAAGCACGTCCCTTTTAGCCAAGACAGATGAAAGAATCTCATAAAATTCTTCAGGAAAAGAAGTCAAAAAGTCATTAATTTTTTCTGCTGAGTTTCGTTGAAATTCATCAGAGCTGTTTGATTGGTTTGGGACTTCTTCGCGTACTGTGGATTGTGTAGAGTTATTACTAGAAGATGGCTCTTCTGTGGCAAAAGAAGAATATTCTTTAAATTGGGTTTCATCAGAGGAACCCTTAGAAACGGGTTCATTGGCAACGACAGGGGAGTTGTCTTCGATCAAATTTTGCTCGCTAGAAGTGAACTCCTGTGGAGCGTTTTGAGAGACAGTAGAGCCCAAACCCATAGTAGAGCTGGTTCTTGTTGGTTCAAGTTCTTGATATTGATTGTTTTTCTCTTCGTAAGCTGATACACTGTGTTTAGGAGTAACAAGCAGACTAATATGTCTTTTGACCTTCAAACTTCTTTCAAGAGCCTCATATGAGTGTTTATCAAAAAGCTCAACATATCCACGACTAGACTTTGATTTCCGTTTAATAGTGAACCCATCCTTTGGAAGGTTAAACCGCCTTCTAATCCATCGAGGTAAAGTTCGAGATGTTAGCTGAGATCTGTTGAAGTCTAGAAACTCAGTGTGATTTTTGAATGTAATCTTAACATTGATTGAATCCCTACCAGTCGTTGACATTGTTACGAGTAGCAGGATAAGGATGTTGACTGATGAGTAAAAATAAGGGAAAGAAAAAGGAACAAGATAAGAATTTAAACACTTTGCAGGAGGCAAAATAAATGAATTTATGTAGCAACAATATTGCACTCAGGTGGCAAAGAAGGTTTGTATGGCGATGCAGAACTTTTGTGCGTGGTTTATACACAAGCAATTTACCCCAGATTTTCTAGCGTAAGCTCAAGACACATTTCAACATGACACACCACCGTTACCTTTGTAGACCGGTATGTATTACAACGCTCAACTGAGCCAATCAGGACAGATGTTTGTTGTAAATAAGTAGCATAATGTACACTAATCTCTGTGGCATGATGCGTTTGGTCGTATTCAATGTGTCTGCAGTTGAAATATTTATTCTATCAATTTTCTTTCGATATATAAACTAGTCTGGGGATAGAATAGAATTAAAATGACACAATGTCTTCAACACTAGTGGCATCTCTTTGCCGGCATTCTTTATCTACTCCGCCGAAACTATGCCTATAAATACAAATGATGTCTCATAAATGCTAAGTCTTATATATAATACTTGGGTCTGTACCTCCAGAGGTATTCATGATCATTAAGATTGCATGTTGTAAATGGGAGGTGTACGCCGTGTGCCAAAATTTTGCAGCTGGGACAATTCCTTAAACAATATTTGGAACTGGTTATTTTTTCTTCTCAACACCTCATCATCGTCAATTCAGTCTGTGAAGGAGACCATCTTAAAAATGCCTCCTAAATTCAAGAAGCTTAATCTGGACGAATTTCAACCTGCTCCCAGGTATACTGGACAGTCTTTCCAGCCTGGAAGACAAGGTAGTAACTTCAATTCGCCTATTGCCTCTGGAACTTCTACTCCAGTTACAAACTCTTCTTCAACCACATCGCTTACTTCTTTGATATCTGTTCTTAAAGAAATTGAGCAAACTCCGATTTCTGAGTATTTGGAAAAAGCCGGAGAAGCAAGAGCTATCTCAGATATTCGCACTGCTGCTGGTCAACTTGCCGAAGTTCTTTACAGTGATGGGCCCAAATCAATTGCAGATTATACATTGTTGAAGCATCTCAATACTTTGGCCAAGTCCAAAAAGTCTGTACTTGCCCGCGAGGGTGCTCTTTTGATTCTTTCTACTGTTGCACGTAAATTTGGCTCTGGATCAGCCGCCGAAGCCTATTTACTTCCTGCTTTTACTATGCCTTTGGACTTGATGTCCGACAAAGACAAAAGTATCCTTCGTGCATGTAGTTCAACCGTTGACTCCCTTTTGGCATTGTATCCCGATGAAGCAAAGATTTCGGTTATTCTCCCTCTTCTCTTTTCTTATCTCGAAGGTTCTGCAAAGTGGCAAGGCAAGGTGGGCGCTTTGAAGGTTATCGACAAAATTATCGAAGAAGTTCCTGCTATCAACCTCGAGCTTTCCTATCTCAAGGGTGTTCCATCACTCACCCATGCTATGACTGACATGAAAAGCGAAGTCGCAGCTGCAGGTAGCAAGACTCTTACTGCTTTTGCATCTAAACTTGATAATCAAGATGTCATTCCTCGTGTGCCTATTATTGTGAAAACATTGGCTGATCCCAAAAAAGTTCCCGAGTGTATTAAGACTTTCTCCCACGTCACCTTTGTTGCAGAAGTTACTGAATCTGCTCTTTCAATTTTGGTCCCTATTTTGTGGAGAGCCCTTAACCAAGCAGCCAGTTCTCAAGAGCTTTTACGTCAAACAGTTGTCGTTGTTGAAAATTTGACTCGTTTGGTGCACAACCCTATTGAAGTCAAGGCATTTATCCCTGAACTTCTCCCCGGTATCAAACGTGTTGTAGAAACTGCCTCCCAACCCGAGGTTCGTGAATTGGCCTCTAAAGCAGCCAAGGTTCTTGAGGATGCACAGAACGAAACATTAGAGCATAAAAGCAGAATTTCAGTGCAGGAAGTTTCTGCTGGATTTCCCAACGATGTGGACAGTACAGTTGCTGAATATGCTGCATCTGTTATTGCTTGCGATATCAACTGCCGTGAGTGGGCACAAGTCCCTATTTGTTACAAATCTTACTTTGGAGACCTTGCCAGTGAATCATACATTGAGAGTACTGTCAATGAATTCCGTAATATGTTCCGCGATTCCGTTGTCGAGGACGACGGTGAGGAAGGCATTCAAATTGTCAATGCAGAATTCTCCTTGGCATACGGTGGTCGCATGTTGTTAAACAAAACGGTGTTGAAACTCTACAAAGGTCGCAGATACGGTTTGTGCGGTAGAAATGGTGCTGGTAAATCTACTTTGATGAGAGCTATTGCTTCTGGAAAACTTGAGGGATTTCCTGATAAATCTGAACTAAGAACCTGTTTTGTGGAACATAAGCTACAAGGATCCGAAGCTGATATGGATCTTGTAGCATTTATTGCCTCCGATCCTGACCTCACCCACGTGGAGAAATCCGAAATTGCGAATGCGTTGATGGAGGTTGGCTTCAATGAAGAGCGTCGTGCTCAAAATGTGGGTGCTCTTTCAGGTGGTTGGAAGATGAAGCTTGAACTCGCTCGTGCAATGCTGATGAAAGCAGACATTCTTCTATTGGATGAACCTACAAATCATTTGGATGTTGCTAACGTTAAATGGCTCGAGGAATATCTTGTAACACATACCGATATCACTTCTTTGATTGTTTCGCATGACTCCGGCTTTTTAGATGCTGTTTGTACAGACATCATTCATTACGAAAGCAAGAAGCTTGTCTATTACAAAGGTAACTTGGCCGACTTTGTTAAAGTGAAACCTGAAGGCAAAGCATACTACACGTTGACTGATTCTAACGTCAAGATGGCTTTCCCACCTCCTGGTATTTTAACTGGTGTCAGATCCAATACTAGAGCAATTGCAAGAATGTCTAATGTTACTTACACATATCCTGGTTCTGCAAAGCCATCGTTAAGCGAAGTGTCTTGTTCTTTGTCTTTGTGTTCGCGTGTCGCAGTTGTCGGCCCCAACGGTGCTGGTAAATCCACACTTATTAAGCTATTGACTGGTGAACTGATTCCCTCTGTTGGAGCAGTCGAGAAACATCCTAACTTGCGTATTGGTTACATTGCCCAGCATGCTTTACAACACGTTGAACTTCACAAGGAAAAAACGCCTAATCAGTATCTTCAATGGCGTTACCAACACGGTGATGATCGTGAGGTTCATTTGAAACAAACCCGTAAAATGTCAGATGAAGAAAAGGCCCAAATGGAAAAGCCCATTGCTTACGACGGAAAGAGTCCCAGACAAGTCGAAGCTATCATTGGTAGATCGAAATTGAAAAAATCATTCCAATACGAAATCAAATGGAAGGGCTGGCTTCCCAAATTCAACTCTTTCATTTCTCGTGAAGAGCTTATGGAGCTTGGTTTTGCAAAGGCTGTTCAAGAATTTGACGATCATGAGGCTTCTAGAGAAGGTTTGGGTTACAGAGATCTGTCTCCCCCTGTCATTAGACAACATTTCGAAGACGTTGGTTTGGATGGTGACATTGCCGATCATACTCCTCTTGGATCTCTTTCTGGTGGTCAGTTGGTTAAGGTCGTCATTGCAGGTGCCATGTGGAACAACCCCCATTTGCTTGTTTTAGACGAACCTACCAATTATTTGGATAGAGACTCGCTGGGTGGTCTGGCTATTGCTATCAGAGAATGGACTGGTGGCGTTGTTATGATTTCCCATAATGAAGAATTTGTTGGAGCCTTGTGTCCAGAACAATGGTTGGTCCAAGATGGAAAAGTCGTGCAAAAAGGTAAAGTCAATGTTGCCAACGACAGATTTGAAGATGGAGGCTCTGAATCCGCTTCTTCTACTCAGCCTTCTACTGCAGTCAATTCGGATGTTGATAACGATTCTCCATTGAATATCAAAATCAGACAAAGGAAGAAGAAGCTGAACCGTAACCAACTAAAGGAGCGTGAGGTGAGAAGAAGACTCAGATATATTGAATGGCTTAACTCTCCCAAGGGAACTCCAAAGCCTCCTGATACTGATGATGAAGCCGACTAATGGTTTTAGCAAATTTTTCATAGATTGGTTATTGAGCTATACCTTTTTTCTGTTTCTTTTTGTTGTTTTTGATTTACTGATTATATATAACTATCCCGATCTTAGCTAATTTAATCTTATAATTATAGATGTTGCAACACCCTTCACAAGATTAAATTGTATCAGAATTGTTCTGTTTTAGAATGATCTAGCAATACCTTTATTCCCTGATCACGTGATGGTGATCTAACTATGCGAGATGAAAATTTAAACGTAGCTGTACCAACATTGTTTTTACACTTGCAAATTTTTTTGTCTAACCATACGTCTATACACTACTTTGCACAATGTCGATAAACACTTTCAACGCTGAAACTGCAGATAACTTAGAAGAAATTGAAAAGCAGTTTGCTGTCAAAGCTGTAATTCATGCACAAACCTACTGGACCATTCTTGAAAAAAGAAAGGGATCTGAATTTAAGCTGAATGTCAAGCAAGATGAAATCTACGATGATCTTGTTGCAACTTTCCCTGAATTCCTTGAAGAAGAGGACTTTGCTAAGCATATTGATGAAGACAGAATGAAAAGTGTTGAGGGTAAGAAGCGCTGGAGAGCTTTCATGAACAAGTACGAAAACACTGTTGCTGATTTCAACTTCGGATCTCTACTAAGAGCCGATCCCTCCAAAGACTACTCTGAGGAGAACTCCATTTTCTGCCCCAGAATGCAATTTCTCGCTTTTGAGATCTTCAGAAACCGCCACTGCATGAACGACTGGATCTATGAAGAAGCCCACAAGAAATAAGATAGTTTTGTATTTATTTGTACTTATGTGAAATTTAAAATTAGTTATTTATATATGCTTTTGCACGTTTGATATGAAATTTGAAAACGGTTAGATATAAATATTCAAAGATCATAATATTATTATACCAATTGTAGTATGTGCTATTGTCTATGAGGCAGCTTTATTTTGCGTTTTTTTCAAAGTGTTAACTGTAGTTTCATCAATAAATCTAACAGTTACTCTCTTGAGCTTCTTGTCAGATTTCAACAAGGCATCCTCCAATATTTGAGCAACAGCGATTGAGCTAGATGTTGGAAGCTTTCCATCTTTTACCAATAGCTGAACATCAGAAATAAGATTAGGTCCAGAAGCTTGCAACAAAACAGTGTAAAGCTCGAATTTGTTCCGGTATTGCTCAGTGGTTAGCTCGTCCAACAATATTTGCTTGATTTTCTCTTGGTGCTTTTCAATAGCCTCTTCGTCAATGGAGTGAGTAGAATCAATCAACTCCCAAATAGACTGAAGACCGCCTTCATATCCTGCTTTGACAATAATGATCGAAACCAGAAGTCCTCCAACAGAATCTAGCCAAAGTACATTAAAAACATAACTAATTCCAATAGTAGCGACGGCTACAATGGAAGTAAGTGAATCGAGTCTGTGATGCCAGGCATTAGCCATCAAAACAACAGACCCTGTCTCTTGTGCAATCTTTTTTGTTGATTGAAATAGCCATTCTTTGACCCCAATAGAACCCAAAGCCAACCACATTGCATTTAGGTCAACACCATTCTCAGCATCTCCGAAGTCTGAATGTGAATGACTATGAGAGTGTCCAAAATGCATATCAACGCCTAAAACATCAGAAATGCTGCCCCATCCCATGGAAAGGCCAGCTAGCAATAAAATTCCCGAGACTCCTAAAGATCCCAAAGTCTCCACTTTTCCATAGCCGTTTGGGAATACTTTATTTACTTCTCTTCCTGAAAACGTCACTGTCCCCAATGTCAAAAAATCAGCAATTAGGTCTGACAACGAATGAATCGCATCGGCTAAAAGGGCCTTGGAATTGAAAACAACTCCACCAACGCCTTTAACAATAGCCATCATTAAGTTGGCGAACAGCCCAATCAATGTAATTCGAATACTTGGGTTGCTCCACCCACCTTTTTCTAACGCAAAGATACTACCGTCCGATCCATGAGAATGGGAATGTAGATTTGATTTGTCGTGACTGTGAGAGTGGCCTGCCATAATAAAATTCTGATCCGGTCAAAAAGATAAGTCTGAAAAAAGGAAGCAAAGAAATCGCAAATGATGAAAAAAAAGGAAGGAAGGGTGTGAAAAAAATCTAATTTTAAGGCGCTCACAAATCTAAGGAGTAATATTATTATGAATTGGGGTAATAGCCGTGTGTCTTACTGTCGTGGGTATGCCCAATGCTGTCTCAAAAACTATAAGCAAGTGAAGCTTGGGACTTAAGTTTTGTGTTTGCTCTGTATCTACATAGCCAACTTGGGCATCTTTTCTTCATAAGCCAATGTTATGTTATTGATTCATCTCGACAAATCCCCCTAAACATGAAAAGAAAACAGCTCTGTGTTTTTCTAAGTTTCTAAGACACAACTCAATTGTTCATCTCACACAATTTTCCCAAAAAATACTCGAACACAATCTCTAAACCACCTTTTAATTCTATACATGCACATCTTCTTGTGATACGTAAACGCTCTCAGTCTCCAATTCATGATTGTAATATGACAAATGTTTCAAATATTTTGTGGATAAGTATCGTATTTCAGTACCACGAAGTCACTCAAGGAGATTGAAAAAGTATCCAAGTAAAATGTATTTTCAATAGAGCTTTCAGATATAGTCAAATCCGTAAAAGGCATTTGTGGTTGATTTGTTGTCGCCGCAGGCGCTAAATTTACTTGATCACCTCTATCACTAGTAAAAAAAAAGCACCTGTAGTCAAAACCTGATAAGTACTCGGAACACTGACAAACTTTATTTACTTGAAGGATATTTTATTCTTTCATGAGGGCAGTTAGTTTTCTCGCAAAATACTTTTATAGTTTTAGTGGTTTCTTTGTACATTTGGTATTTGAATAAACACTTCATATCTGATAATCCATTGCAAAAGTTCACCGTATTCAAAGTCTGTTGTTCCAAGATGTTATTCTTATATATTTTTTAACACACACTTTGGAGAAATATTCAAAATATTTGATACTCGATTATGTTGCTTACTCTAGAGTTAGACGAGCAATCAACTGATTTTGGATCAGGGATAAAATAGATGATTTTTGAGGAAGGTTTCTTGTTATAGTGTGTACAAAAACGTACACATGTTAATAATTAAGAATAATATTATAAACCTGACTTTAAATTCTTAATAGTTAGGACGGCCATCATTGATTGATCCATATCCTCCAGCACCAGGACCACTTGTAGGATTTTGTAATTGACCTTGGTTATGGTGATGGTGGTGGTGATGCTGACCTTCCATTGTAGATCCCCCGACAGGTTGCCCGGTCATGCGTTGACCACCAACAGCTTGACCGCTCATAGGTTGACCGCCCATAGGTTGACCGCCCATAGGTTGACCTCCCATAGATTGGCCGCTCATAGGTTGGCCGCTCATAGGTTGACCGCTCATAGGTTGACCGCTCATAGGTTGACCGCTCATAGGTTGACCGCTCATAGGTTGACCGCTCATAGGTTGACCGCTCATAGGTTGACCACTCATAGGTTGACCGCTCATAGGTTGACCGCTCATAGGTTGACCGCTCATAGGTTGACCGCTCATAGGTTGACCACTCATAGGTTGGCCGCTCATAGGCTGGCCTCCCATAGATTGACCTCCCATTGGTTGGCCTCCAACAGATTGACCACGTCCGCCGGAAGTATCGTACATTTCTCCTTGTCTGGTTTGGGAATTCAAGGAATCCCCAGCTCTGCCGCCAGCAGCACCTAGTCCGCTGTTCGATGTCATAGAGGGGTCTTGTCTACCGGTAGTAGAGCCATATGAATTTCCCACGTTTCCTCCGGCAACGGCAGAACCCAAACTGTTTCTTCCAGAGTTGACTTCATGTTCAAGTTCGTCTTTTTTGTGGTCCTTTTTGCCAAGTCCAAAAACCATTGTGTGATGATGAGATGAAAAAAAATAAGCTAGAGTTGATAAAGCGATAAGATGATCAATGAAATAAACAAATTGATTCAAACAGGTTTGTTAAGCTGTTCAATTTTTAGTAAAATTATATGTACATCCTGGCTGTATTTATATTGTTTTTCTAGATATTTGTCTCGTATCAATGGTCTTGAGTGCAAAGTTATACTCTTCTAAAATACACTGCTACACCATTATGCTATGATCAGTTGGACCCTGAAGCCTTTAGATTCGAGCTTCGCTTTATTTTTCAGAGTTTAGAAGTGCTTAGATTGTATTTCATAAATTTACAGTAAAACAGCATTTGAGTCAAAAAAGACGCCAAAGTGTGGAGATTTCTTGTACAGTCATCAAGTAATTCTGTAGTGACACCCATATCTGTGTATAACCTGGGTAGGACCCTTGAAACTAAGTTGAATGGTATGCGCTTTACAGGCGTTAAAGTCTGTATTTAAAAATGCAATTTTGATAGTCAAAGAAGGTGTATCATACATATTATTGTAAACTAAAGTCTATCGATTCACGAAATCTAAAACCGTATGACAGTATTCACAGATAAAGTTTTGATAGCATAATAATGAAAGGCATACGCGCTGGTTGTGCTAGAATATTTGAAGGCGATGCAGCTGATGCCTATAGAGCATCAACATCAATGTAATAAAAGCTGAGTTGCACTCATTTGGAAACCCAAAATGATTATTATACAGAAACAATGTATTAAAGGTATTTTGACTTGAGAATTGAATTGAACTTTCTTAGAGCTTTATCTCGTAATTCAATTTGTGTAGTTACATGTACAATCTGAATTCATGACGTAGACCACAAAAGCTTTTACGCCAGTCGTATTTGTGGATACTCAAATTGAGTCTTAAATGTACACAATGGCTTTGTAGCTACATAAAACATCTTTGTATCACGGAATTGACATTATTTATGATTGCATAACTATAAAGTTGTTTCTACCTTTCAACACAGAACTTTTCTTATAAATATCATGGTTATGAGATTGCAACCCAAAATCTGTTATTGACTTTTTGTCTCACTGTTTTCTAGATATGAAGCTTCTACAATTGTTTTCAAAATTTGTACACGCGAAATTTCCAAAAAAAACAAGGCTTGACTCTTACCATTTGAGAAACTCTAAGATTTGAAATTACACGGTATACATGGCTCTATAACATTGACATTCATTGGTATTAATTGCGAGCCCTGTCAATCATTTACCTGGCTCTTGTCTCGCATGTTTAATAGCCTCCGTGTATATAAATTTTAGTTTATCCCCGGCTACTATTGATATAGCTTGTACCTGTTCTCAAGCCCATAAATTAGATATCTTGGGGGGGGGGGAAAAAACTCTGCTGTGTAAGTTAAGAAAAGAAGGTTCTTACAATTAATTATAATTATAGTTCTGTCATTTACCTCTATTAATTCAAAAAATCTCCGAAGCAGGGAATCGAACCCTGATTTGCCCGGTGAGAGCGGACCGTGATAGCCATTACACTACATCGGAATTGTATACTGTGTAAGAAAACACAAGCGCTTTCGGTTGTTTACTTCTTACGACTTAAGAAGAGACTTGGCCTAACCCATGTCTCAGATATCTCTATATAAACCTCGTAGTCGTAGAAACGACTTGACCTTCGAGAGTTCACTTTGGAACAACTTTGAAAGTATTGTTATTGCACAAACCATATTGTCTCTTAGTAAACATTGTCTATCCTAGTTGATCTAGATAGGCCGGACAAGACTTGAGCTCATTGAAATAAGCTGACGTCCGTCCGGATCGTCCGAACGTCTTAGGTAAGCCTAGACCGGGCTCGAATCCTCACATACTGTCAAATTCTCTGAGGCTATTATGAGCTTTATTAAGCAAACATGAACATTGTTGCAAGCCATTGCACAAATATCATGGCATTAGCATCATCACCATGTCCCAGTACAACTATCTCGCTAAAGTCTAGATATAAAATGGTTTTATAGTAGTTTTTATGTATATATTATGTATTTACTTCACACATATTTATTGAATGCATTAATACTTAGTTAGAGCGCCAAATTATATTTTCTATCTCCCCTGAGCTCAGTCTTGAGGTTTTTCTTGACACAAGTAGGCCTTGAAGCAGTGGATGAATTTTTTTTGCAAGATTACCGTACCTTTTATTCTATCATGATAGTGTGGTATATTATAATAGCTCGCCAGGTTTCTGACTTTGACCTTGAACAATACGTTTTATATGAGGTTGTGATGGTTTTTCTTGACGCTTTGACAAATGTGGCATCTATTGTACATAAAGCAAGAACCAAAATGAAGCATGACGACGTGAGGCATAGGCATCTGAAGCAGGTACATGAATGAATAAATTCAACTTTGTGATTATTATATATCTGGACTTTGATTGAATTGTTATTAGTATTTTTTTTTTCTCACTTTTGTTTTTACTTCATGTCATAGACAATAGACCAAAACGGGTTTAAAAAATGGATGTCATAAATATCAGAGCGCCGAGGATAACTGATCTATACATTCTTATTGCAAATAAACTGTTTATTGTTAAGGTCAGAAACATGGGGAACTGATCTTAAAAAGCGCTTCATCAATATGGGCAGAAAGTGCAATAGTGTTATGACCTGAAAAAGCAGGAGCCTCTCTATAAGAAGTCTAAGAAAGCTGGTCTAGCATCTCAGGATGAGAAATTGGATATACATTGGAAGGTATTTATTGAGTTCCTTGACCCTGCTTACTGGTATTATAAAATCTATATGTCTAAGTCTTCCGCATGCAAAATAAAAAAACAAATGTCATCTGAAAATCACCATTTACAAAATACAAACCACACTTAGTATTTTATATATCTTCATAGCTATTGAAATTTTTTAAAAGAATTTCCATTTGCTACATATATGTTTCTTGCTTTCAAATTTCGTACGCCACATCTTTGATTCTAAGATCTGCCGCCTATAAAGCTTTGGTGGATATTACAGTGCTTGGCGTTTTCAATGTTGATTATTATTTGGTTTGACTATTTGCAATATTGTTTTGCTCGATACGCAATCAGCACGAGATTTGACTACATTGCTTTCAGATTTTGGTCTCAAATTGAGTACAGTGGTTGTCTCCGTTTTGCAAATATTGTCGAAATTTGTTCTGCCATATTGAGATTTTCAATGGCATACACTACAACTTTGTCTAGTCGCGGTTTGAAAAAGATTTGGAAGAAAAAGATGAATAGTTTTTAAACTCATACTTAAAATGTATTCCTGGTAGAATTGCTTCAACTATTGATCCTACATCTGGGCACACACAATGTCACAGTTATGATTTAATTTGTTTGCTTTCCGAAATGTCAAAATTGCTTTGGCAACGCGGTAAGAGTGTTTTTCCAGTAGAATGATTTTTTGATAGTTAAGGATAGGGTGGCCAAGCGTTGGAAATTGCACTATTTCACATATAAAATCACGTAAAAGTTTCGATGTCTATCATTTGCGTTGATACTCTAAAATTTGTTTGTAACTGAAAGAGGTACCTGCATTAGTTGATTTTTGACAATAACTTGGATTAATTCACTTAAAACTATTTCGATGTTCAAAATGTCCCTATATATCTCATGTTGATTGATATACACAATTATTTGCTGTTGAATTCGATTTGTGTTTTATCCAAACATCAGCATCATACTGAATGTGCGGTGTGTTTTTAGAGTGTCAATATCTTTTAGCTTTTGAAGTAGCTTTTTTTTTATCTTTTGAAGCATTGTAAAGTCAGATGTGCAATCAACAGAGTCTAATGGTTGTTTAAACGGTTTGTTTTGTCAGAATAGACTATCGAGCTGTAGTACTGTATAGACACAAAGAGATGTCACTGGTTTCACGTTATTGTAAGCAAGACAAGTGCATACTCCACTAAGTATTTCCTGCCCTTAAGCTTTTTCCCCACTCACTTGGAAATCTTCAGTACTAATAACAATGAACCTGTGGGCATCTAGTCTTCATAACGTAAGAATTTGAATCTGACTAAACATCAAGAAGATCACATGAAAAGTTCTCACATTTGCTGGCCAATTATGACCAATCACTATACAGTCAAATACCAAAGCCCCCTCTATTTGAAAAGAATGACCTGACCGTTAGAACTATCATCAAGACAAACCTTCTTTTATACTTTGAAAAGCTCATGAATCCTAAGAGTCTGAGAGACTTCAAGCCGTATGGGCAAGCTTGCAACTGTGATGTCATGGCATACTTCAGTTGTCACAAGTGATGGTCTCGTGAGTCCTGCTGTTTCGGTAGACGCCAAATTTAAAAGTCAAACAACAACAACACAGTATGTACAGTGGATATAGTAGAACATAGTAGATGTGTATGCATAAAGAAACACTCGTTGATATAAACTTTGGAAAGGGGACAGTTTGTTTGCTTTTAAGAGCAAGTGTACACTTATCAAACAAGTGATGTGACTTGATACTTAATTTAGTATGTATAGACTCAGATGAAAACCGATTGACAATGGTTATTGTTTGTTGTTTTGATCTAGTCCAAATCACGACCAACACCTTTTTGATGGATCAATTCATATTGATATTCACTATGAGTATACATACTAGAAATCTATATACTATCGTAAGTTTATCAGTGGTTTGGTGTTGATATCTACATATTATTATCAGTTGTGGATTGCATGGAGTGTGTGTAGTCAGAACTGGGTCAATCAAGCCGGACTCAAAGTGAAGCAAAAAAAGTTTATTTATTGGACGATCCTTTCATACACATCAAAGCAGTTTAGCACAAATTTTGCTGCAAACATTACAGTCTCTGATCTGCGTTTCATGGAGAGAATCCCGAGTTTTGGATGGTGTAAAGATGATTGACAGAGGATTCGTAATTACATCGCGATTGAGTAGAACAAAGCCGGCTTTGAGATTGCACCAGTTTCACGGTTACGTTTACACTATATTCTTTGATCACATCACAAGATATCGTCTTCAATGAAGCATTCAGACATATCACAAGATATTGTCTTCAATGAAGCATTCAGACACATTGGATATGCTTTGCAAGTGCTGATATGTTCAAGCTTTCAGTATTATAATATGTTCTCCAACGCTTATTACTTCAAGATCATGGCAGAAGTCCTCAATCTAGATAATTCATGAAATTATCTCCGCGGAGTATGAGAAAGATCCGACGGGTGAACGTTGAAAATGACTGCCACATGATGTGCCTTGATTCTGAATAGCCACCCAGCTCTCGTGAGTTTATCAAAAAAGAAAAAAAACGGTTAGTTTTGATCCTGTATTTCCCCAGTTTTATGAAACCTTATCCTCCATTGATTAGCTCATTTGGTATCTGTTATCGAGTACTTCCCCAGTCCGTCGAAATAGGCCAATTACACTCTATCGTAATCTAGGTATATCATTTGAGTACAGCAGAAATATTGACTTCAGGTAAACCTGCATTCAAAACCTGATCATTCTCCACTTCAATATTATTTGTCTGGTATGTGATCTCTTAACATTCATTTATATGTGACATGGTCGAGATATCACGAATATAAATATTGTAATATCCTACTGGCAATTTCAAATGTTTCTCCTCAATTTTAACATTGACTCTACAGCTAACGGTTTTATTTCTAAAGTATAAGTACAATTGAACATTTACAGCATTCAGCTCTCAAAATTTATTGAATTCGTTACATGTCAAATCCAGAACATAACAACCTTTCACTATACGATACCCTCGGCTCCGGCGGTACTAACAATTTCGACCTCGAAAATGGGTCAACCATCAACGAGTACTCCGGGCGTATTTACTATGAAGACCCTAAAGCACTAATCGAAGTTGAACCGGGGTACGAATTGCACAGACGGCTTGAGGCCCGGCACATGTCTATGATTGCAATTGGTGCAACTCTTGGAACAGGACTTGTTGTCGGTTCGGGGCCGGCACTTGCAATGGCTGGTCCAGCTTCAATTCTACTGGCATACGCGATTGTCGGCGGCATGGGATATTTTGTCATGGCTGCTCTTTGCGAAATGGCAACTTGGATTCCATTGCCTGAAGGTTTGGCAGGATACACGTCTCGGTTTGTTGACCCAGCATTGGGGTTTGCATTGGGATGGTCGTATTTTTTTAAATACGCAGTGGTAACTCCAAACCAGTTGACGGCGGGCGCAATGATCATTCAATTTTGGATCTCTAGTGAAAAAGTTAATCCTGGAGTCTGGATCACTATTTTGTTGGTTGCAGTTGTTGTATTCAACTTCTTTGCAATTAGATGGTTTGGTGAGGTGGCTTACTACACATCAGCAATCAAGATGATTGCTGTGGTGGGAATTTGTATCGTCATGATTGTCATTGCGGCAGGCGGCGCTCCAGATGATTACGCTTCAGGATTTCACTATTGGAAAGAACCTGGCGCTTTCGTTAACTTTAGATTAGATGGTCAAGAAATTTCTGGTGCTCGAGGAAAATTCATCTCATGGGCTAGTGTCTTGGTTCAAGCCATCTACTCGTTTTCTAGTATGGAACTAGTCGGTGTCACGGTCGGTGAAGCCCAAAACCCTCGCAAGAACATTCCCAGAGCTTTCAAGACAACCTTTTGGAGAATATTCACTTTGTATATGGTTGCACTATTTGTACTAGGATTGGCACTTTCAAGCAGAGACAGAATGTTAATGTTCTCAGTACAAAACAAAGTCATTCCAGCATTCGCTTCCCCTTTTGTTATTGCTGTCATACATGCTGGAATCCCTGCACTTCCCCATGTTGTCAACGCCGCGCTTTTGATCTTTGTCATTTCGGCTGCAATCAATGACCTTTACATTGGAACCCGTACACTATACGGTCTTTCATTAACAAACAAAGCTCCGAAATTCCTAGCCCGTACCAACAAATTTGGTGTTCCTTACAATGCGTTGACTCTGATGTCACTGTTTTGTTTACTTGCTTATATGAATGTAAACAGAGGAAGTGCAAAAGTGTTTGGATACTTGGTCAACGTTTCAACTATTTTTGGTCTACTCACCTGGCTCACTATTCTCTACACACACATCAGATTTATGAAGGCTCTCGCGTTTCAATCTGTTGACAGAAGTAGAGATTTGGTGTACACTGCTCCATTCCAGCCCTACGGATCTTACATTGCCTTTGTATTTTTCATACTTTTGGCAATCTTCAAAAACTTTGGTGCTTTTGTGTTCAAATTTGATGTTGCTACCTTTGTTACTGGCTATATTGGAATTCCCGTTTTCTTCATCTTTTGGCTTGGGTTCAAGCTGGTTAAAAGAACGACTATGCACTCTCTTGGTGAAATTGATCTGTTTACTTTCAAAGATATTATTGATAAGAAAGAGACTCTTTTCCTCGAGAGTCGCGAAAAAACTTTGGAGAATACGCATATTCCCTGGTACTCCAGAGCCTATGAAAAATTCTTCAGGTACTTTTTGTAAAGCCAAGGCTTGGCTGTGTATTTTTGTTTATGTTTTTAATTTTTGCGTTTAATTTGTGTACATTTTATTTTTTTAATGTTTGACTAGATTTTAATATATAACAGCACCATTGTCATCAGAAACATTATCACATTTAGAATCTGATGAATGTTCCATCTTCATTTATGTTTGAGCTAAAATGCAATATGGACTTGTATGTAAATAAATGAGGGCCTACAATGACAATACAAACGATATAGAGCAGGTGGAAAACAAACTTCTATTATAGTCCATCTTCTGATACATTGAATCTACAAAATCAACAAATTTATTGGAATAAAAAATATATTCTAATCAGCTGTGAGCAGTCAGTTCCTTCTTTTTTGCTTTCTTTCTCTCCTGTTTCTTGATCTTTCTTTGATGAATTCTAATTCTCTTCCTAACTGTTGTGCGTGTTCTCACAAATGCGTTTTTAATCCACGAAATCATGGCCAAGATTAAAACGCCTGCACTGAATGGAATAGCAATAGCCCAGTAATAGGCAGGAGTATTATCAATCGCATCAAATTTTGTAAAGTTCATACCAAAGTAACCTGTCCAGAAAGACAACGGCAGAAAGATAACAGTGACTAAAGTAAGTTGACCAACACTGTCCGAAGATTGAATAGAGATTGTATTGAAAATCAAGTCAATCATATTCTTGACGTTGTTACGCATGACATCGAGATCCTGGGTGTGTGACAACAAGTGATCGGAAATATCAGCAAGATAAACTTTGGCTAGTGCTGAGATTCTGTTTCCCATCAGTTGGTCTTGACCAGTAGAAGTGGGAGACAGACCAGGGGTTTGGGAAGTAGAACTGTTGGTGAGGGTTTGAGTGAGCTTCACTATAGGCTCGCCAGCTACTGGAACTCCAGTGCTACCTTGTGAGATTATAGGTATTTTTGCATTTGTGTTGGTAGTTGGCAAGCCATTTACATTGTCTTGTAAGTGCGAAGCGCTGTGGTCTCTTAATGACGAAACCAGTGATGTGATAGGAACCATAGTGTTTCTCAGCATTGAAAGCTCACCAGCCATCAAATGTAGATCCTGTGTATGTGACATTGATGGGTTGAGCATAGCGTCAATTTCAAGTTCATCCATTCTTCTTCTATAAGCGGCAATGATGGGCTGAATCAAATCGACAATAGCATCAACAATGGCTTGCAAAAGCAAAGACGGGTCGCAAGACTCCCTCAGAATCGTAGATTGAGTGCTGAGACGAGCAAGTAAAGGTTTTTCAATATCTGTGGCAGATCTTTCAAAAAATGAAATCACCGTAGACTGATTGGTCAAAAACAGTGACACTTGCTCAACACCCACAGCTCTTTTGTAAACTGAGAGAGGACGCTTTGATTCAATGTAAGAACTTTTTTGCTGCAAGACTGCATATGGATTATTCCATTCGTAGATTGTATCCATGCCAGTTGCTGTCAAGATAGAGTTGAGCGGTTTATGAACATCGTCGTCATCGTCTTCACTGCTACTACTACTGCTATCGCTCACGTTAGTGGGAAGATTCTTGGTTTTGCCAGTAGGCAAAGCTCTTCGTCTTCCATTTTCCATAGGAGGGTGAGGAGGCATATGAGGGGGCATAACAATAGAAGGGGGAAGAATTGTATTAGGAGGTGTGATCTCGATAGTGGGCGGCGAGTCAGAACTCTTGGAAGAGTCTGTCTCCTCCTTTTCTAGTTTCTGTTTTTCCATTTTGCTTTTTGAGGAGCTATTAGACTTGGTGGGAGCAAGCTTGCTCGAGCTCTTCTTTTTATTGACCTTTTTTGATTTTCCAAAGATTGAATCAAAAAATCCGTATTCACTTTTTGATTCTGGCTTAAAGGCAATGAGTTTGTGCAATGGTAAACAGCAGAAAGTATGTGTGGGATACAAATCAACTTTTGTTCGTTGAGGAATATCAACCATATCTTCAATAGCCAGACGATGGAGTTGATATTTTTTCGAAACGGCGGAAATCGCTTCCCATGATAGACCGTTGACGCTAATCCACCTAACTTGTGACCAAGACGGCCTTGAGTTCAAATGCTCATGAAACTCTTTGTTAACAATCAGAGAGGGATCACCTAAAGACTCATCGGTTTTGGGAGCTGGGTAAACCTCGGTTTGAATAATTCTGTAACGATCCACGCTGTAGTCTACTATAGTGACTGCTGAGCCGATACTTTGCAGGATGATATCCGTAGTTCTAATATCCACACCGGGTTCCCAACCAGCACGTCGTTGAGCCGCAGCGGCAGAACCCATACTACCGGAATACCGTCTTCTTGATCTTTTCTGAGAGCCGGTTCTATTTAGCTTGGGCCTGGTAGCATCTGCAGTGTGAACACTAGTCGACGAAGCAACGTCGTTGCTGGCAAAGACGGATTCTGGTGTGTTTACGCCGCTTTTCCTACGTCTGATACCCTCACGATTAGTGCCGACATCTTTCTCATCTTCTTCATAGCTCCGTGTGTGAATGCTACCATTTTCGTCACCAAAGGCTACACCGTTTGTATGAGTAACGCCTCCGTTATTCAAGACACCTGGGAATGGAATCGTATCAGATTCCTGTTCGTTGATAATTTGTACGGGTGCTGAGTCATCCTCCCTTACATCTCCCAAGCTAGCATTTTCACCAATGGCGGCAGGATTGGCAGTATTGCTAGTAATGTTGGAAGCTTCTTTCCTCCGACGGCGGTGGCGACGCTTTTTTTCAAAAGACAATGCAGCGGGTCCTGCGGCGGAGTCGGGAAGTGAAAGAGTTGAATCACCACGTTTTGAGGTAGTGGAACTTGCCTTGCTTCTGCCACCAACGGCTCTAGAAAATGCTCTTACAAAACGCTGAGAGCGCGGCTCACCGTCGTCACTATCGCTACTGGCAGCCAAATCTCTAGAGTCGACGCTGGAATTTCTTGTCCTGCTTCTGAATCTTGTAAGGGGGTTATTACTTACTCCACTGGCAACAGAGTCGTCACTGCTGGAGTCATCAGTGTGCAAATCGTCTTCAAACGACAAGAAATCCTCGTCAATCTGATCTTCAGAAGAATGAGCGGAACCATCCTCGATGAAGTTGGTGTTGTTTGGGTCCGCTGAGTCAAAAATAAAAGTCCTGGTCATTGTCAAGCGGGTTTTGAAGAAGAACAGAACAAACTAGATGGTTAACTCATTAATATGAATATGATAAATAGGATGTGAATTGGACTAGAAAAAGAGAAGAGAAAAGAAAAAATGAAGCTAAAAAATAGGAAATATTTTTTCCCTAAAATGTTTTTTTCTGTGGTAAAATGAACATGAGGCAGTTGGGGGGAGAACAAAATGGGAGAATGTATGGACACAAGCCCCAGCCTAAGATAACAGAGAAGCTTTAGAACATTTGCGCCAAACGGCAGCGACAGCGGAAATCACTTGGTGGCTTTCAAAAAATTTGTTGGTCTGCGCTCTCCGCAAAAAATTCGGATGCTGCGATTCGGGTCAGTTGGTCTCTAAGTTTATAAGCTTTTGTGCTTGCCAGATGGGGGCTTCGTTGCTCCCGAGGCTGCTTTGCGGCTTTGAAGAAAAACGGGGCAATAAACTATAAAAGATTGGTTATTGAGATAAAAGGGAGAAGAGGATCTTGTCTCTGCTGCTCAGAGTCATGTAGCAACTGTTGATGTCGTTGGCGCCGTAGTTGTTTGGGTGATGATCCAAATTTTGTGGATTTCATGGACAGACGGCTGCCTTGCCTTGAGCTTGAGCTTGTCAAAGTTATGAAAATTTCACCATGCAAAATCTTTTTCACAGCCTATTTTCATCCGGCGCATGAGAAATCTTGAAATGTTGCCGTTTTTCTCGATTTTTTTTTTTATTTTCGTCGACTGTTTTAAAGGAAGGCTTATGCCACCAAACAGCGCTTGGTCAGATCTCTGTATGAGAATGTTTGAAAACGCGATTATTCGATAAACAACTCGTCTTGCTGGTCACCTCTAAATTGACTGTGAAATGGATCATTGCCAATCACGTCTGCTCGTTTGAGAGCTCATTTAACTTTTAAAACGAAACAATATTTTTGGTTTCCCATTTGAATTCTAAACGACTCTAACGGGTGGACTTGGAAAAAAGTACGTAACACATTTGCATTCTTTGGAGCAGTCGTCTTTGCCAAAGCAGCACCCGGAGATCAGCTCAACTCTGCACAAAGTTACGCTAATACTAACTATGTTTTTAGCAGATTGCTGCTAGTATTGCTAGCATTTGATAAAACTGTGAGAGTCTCAAGTAATAAATTAAGAAAAACATACATAAAATGCACACTTTGGGCGCTGCGTCCCTGCCATGTTTCGAAGCCTCTAAAACCCTGTCATTTGAAACGTTGTGTCTAGATTAAGATTTAAGTTGTAAATATCCGATCTCCGAAAGCCCTAATTCACCTTAAAAATATACCGTACAAACAATCTGACAAGAATTCGCTTAGTTTAATTAAAGAGAAAGTAACACCAAAGTTGACGACTGTTACTGCTCCTAACGGTCGCGATACACCGCCGCATCACTAAAGCTTAGATTCAAAAAGGCGAGCACTTTTTTGACATCACTCTACTCTTTTGGCTGTGTAACTAGTTACTCTGCATTTGCTGTAACGTACAGTACAACCAGTTTGTACAAGTTACAAACATGAAAATATTAAGCCATTGACCACAAATCTGATTCATCTGTTTGAATCATTTCGTATCAAGATTTGGTTTGCTACTTACCATCATCAAATCACAGTTAGCCAACTTCAAAAGCTTTTTCCGCATTAGAAGACAACATTGGGTGCATTGTTACAGAAGTCAGTAACAACATTTTGCAACCAATAACTCATTATCTCAGTATGTTAATCTGGGTAGTAAGCATTCTCTTCTGCATGCAATTGAATTATACAGTTTGGAATCGATCCAATTTAATTAGAAAGATATTGTGTTTGAATTAGGGTGACGGTCAAAATCATCTGGAGGGCAGGACAATGCAGATTGGGAAACCATGTGCACGTATCATATATATAAAGCTAAATCAATATGGAGAAGTGCTCAGGCTAGGAAGAGTAATAGTGGTTAGTGACTGTGTTAAAACTCAAGATGATAGATTAATATCAGACTTTAAAGTTTTCTCATTGGCTTCAATAACAAGGTTTTGAAAATTATTCCAGAATCTCATACTAGAAAGTGATAATGTGGGTTTGTTTCTTAAAAATCTTACTTTATAAAAGAACACTACTGATTTAAAAACAATTGTATGATATATTATGAGCGTTTAGTTTATGTCGTTTCTTTACATGGCAGGTCTCAATCCAACGAAGAAGGCCAAGCCGTAGTTTTCAGAGCTGAATGTGATAGTGGTTCCCTTAGGGAAGAAGAAAACATCACCAGGCTTAGCGTCGACAGTGACACCAGTCTCATCGACCATCTTGAAGTCACCCTCAAGGATGATCTTCATCTCATCGTAAGTGTAAGTGTAGACAAGGGGAACACCCTTCTCTTGTCTGTAGAAACCAGAAGAGAGCTCTTTACCAGGCTCAGTAGAGTTGAGGACATCACCAAGGAAGGCGTTGTCGGCAGAAAGCAAAGCGGGCTTCTTGTCTTGAGCTTCGGATCTGGGAACGTGTTGAAGAGGCATTGTGTTTGTATGTTGTGTTTGTTTGTTTGTTTGTTTGTTTGTTTGTTTGTTTGTTTGTTTGTTTGTTTGTTTGTTGTGATTTGAGTCTGTTGTTGAATGCAATGAAGATGATGATGAAAAAAAGAGAATGCCATGACATTTGTTTGATTTATATAGGCAAAATATTTCAGTTGATTCAGGTCTAGATATTAGTGATAAGGGTCAGAGATCGAGGACCTGGGGTATGTACCAAATTCTGGTGTATCACAAATATCCCAAAAGAGATAATAATTCCCTGAATTGCTTTCAATACAGAAAAGCAATAAACCTCGACACAGTCAGTGTTGGAAATATTGCCCGTAATCAGAAAGTTATCCCCTTCAACTACCAGCATTTGCCAACCGAAAGCCGTTAAACGAAATTCAAAGCAAGTGGACTTCAGTATTCACAAAAGCTTTGCCTTTGATTTTTAATCTAGTTATCTTATCCTGAAATTTCTCGAGGCCCTTGCAGATCGATTCTCTAAATAACAGTCCTGAGTTATTGCTCTAGAGTTGCAAATCAGGATCATACTATAATTATCTGTGTAAAAAAATTGGTTGAATCAATGCTTTCGAATCCAGCGAACTTTTGCGTTGATCTGATCTAATCCGCGTTTCACTTAGAGTAGAGCGCAATAGTGGAGCAAGATGTAACTTGACACTTGGACTGACAGCATTCAGTCCTGACTTCAGCTTTTTTTTCATGCACCCGTTTTGCCTGCCATCCCCCAGCACCTCCACAACTCACCATGATACCGCGTCAATCTGTTGTCTTTCGCCGGTTTTTTACCACTATTCGGGCTAAACCAGCTGTCTATGTTCACAACAAAGACCCTGTTCACTACATTTCGCTCTCTAAATCTCCCAATGCATTGAATATAGGGCAAACGCAACGTTCACCTGCTACCCAATTTGTGCCAGTCACAGAAAGTGATGCTGCTGATTTCAGCTCGCCTACCAATGCTGTGAAAGCTACGATTCCCATGCCACAAGAATTCCAAGTCAATCCTGTGTTTGCCGACCTGCTAAAATCGGTTGTGGCAGAGAATATTCACAACAATGAACTCTACAATGGGCTGGCCGAAGGCGAGCGATTCCGAGGAGGTACAACATTTCATGTCTGTGATCTACGAGACCCACCGCCTTATGGAAGAATCCCTCAGGTCCAGGATATTGTTGGAACTGTAAGACTTGTCGAAGAAGGTGAAGAGGGAATAATTGTTCCTGGCAGTTTTGAATTTAATCCAATGTATAGAATCCTTTCTATGTATGGATTTTCGAATCTTGGAGATCAAATGAATGCCAAACTGAAAAAAGCTTGTGAAGAGTTTAAAAATTAGCGTGTTCATGGAATACTTTTTGTGGTTTCTTGTGTATATAGTTGAAAACTGATCTTGGTTAAAATCAGAATGGTAAATAACGTTGTGTATTGACAGATAGCACCATAGAATTTGAAATAATCAATTTATAGTGTGCCGAGCCTAGATCATCATGTTGCATATTTCAAATACACAATGACACTGATAGCAGTTACGTTTCTAAGATAAATATAGCTCAGCATAGACGATTTTGATACTCTGTATGTTGTCTCATTTACCAATTATACTCTTGCTTGATATATTGACACAGATGATGTTGATCAGTCTATTGTACATAAATTTAACCAAGAATTACTCACATGTACAGTGCGCCAAAAGGCACTCTCATTATGACAAAACATTTCAATTCAACATTAATGATCCCACGAAATCTAAGTATATTATGTTGTAAGATTTATATCTGAACCGGTATTGTTTTTAGAATGTCTTCATAACAATAGCAAAGACTACTACAACGTTTATTCGCTCTATATGCTTCCCCATCATATCCTCTAATGTTACCAACACGCCTGCTGTACACTATTCTCGTTTTTCATCAGAATCAAGCGTATTGCATACAATGACGCTCACGCATCTTTTCCCAAGTCTTTCTGGAAATTTATTTAAGCGACTTTTTTCCAATATACCTTAACAATAATAACAGGTTGTTGTTTTTTTTCGTTTTCTCAAAAAAATATCAATTCTTCTACTTTCTGGATTCATTAAAAAGATCTACAGCTTTAATACAGCACAGACTTTTTAAAAATTTCAATAATTTTCTTAAGCAAGAAAACTGATCAGCCCTTTCAGTACCTGAATCAATATAGCATTTTTCTAAAAGCTATTTTGCTTTTCTAGTAAATGACTATGTTCTTTCTACCTTTATTATATTTAAATGGGATCATGGAAGGTTGCACTCAACTCGTGATACCTTTACTATTCAGTCTGTTATTTTCTGACAAACGGCTCGCTATAAAATGACACTTTTACTGTACTGTGGATTACAATACCTAAGTAAAATACTAATAATTCAGTTGAAATTTAGAAATACATGTAGCTTGTGAACCCTAGACGATCAATGTCTGTTTTAGACTACAAATGCAAAGTTTTCAACGTTGAACTGCTTCCAAACTGAATCTAGTTTCCGGATATTTGATTGGCAATGTGTACATAGATGTATTGGTTCAAGACTTGATTCGTTTTTCATTTTAGATATCGATCGTTCAGGATACAAAACCTATACACGGCCGCATCATTGACAGATTTCATGCAATTAAAAACATCGACAACGGTATTAAAAGGACGATGTAACGTAATTACGCTGACAATATGCCTGTGTACAAATAGATAATTCAACGTCAGTTTGATAAAGACACAAAACCCACTAACAAACTAAAGAGTGTATGATGTCTATTAAGAAAATCTCGTCAATAACAAGCGTTAGTGGTTTAGCGGTAAAATTCATGGTTGCCATCCATGAGCCCCCGGTTCGACTCCGGGCTAACGCATACTTTTTGCTTTTAGTTTGTCATGTATCATTGACTTTTTGAGACAAATGAACTTACTGATGGACATCTGGCATAATAACAGACGCATGTTCTTCTTGGATTTGACGGTATCTACGGATTGCATATCTTATATGCTTATCTGCTTACTAATTTTCAAAAAGGTTCCAATGTAAATATTCACGTTTATGAAAACTATTTTTGGTAGTTGATCTTGAATTGATAATATGAGTAGCATTGACTGCGGTCTTCTATCATGCGCTCGGTTTCCAAAGATGCTGGATAAGCGCATAAATTATGCGTAACACTGTGCTAAATTCTAATTTAAATTCATGTCTAGTAGCTTTGTATGTTTTTGAAGTAATCTTTCTGTCTTGTCACCCTGAAGTTGGACAGTCAAAAACAACGCAAGTATTATAATGTAAACGGTACATGTAAAGCTGAAGGACTGCACAATTTGCCAAAGTTTGATATCTTGACCAGCGTTGTAAGCTCAGTGGCGACTTTATGTTTCGTTAAACTTTCCATTGATTGTTCGCGGTTTTGGTGATAACGCATTGATCAATGTGTCTGGATCTATAACAAATGCATTTTTTTTAAAACTAAGCAATTCCACAATGTCACTGCAAGCTCACTCTATTCTCAAATATTCAGCACTTTATAATTTTACTACTTGCTGAATTTTATATATATTTCCGTTAAATGATTTAAACACCTTTTATTTTCATCTCCAACACTCAGTCTCCAGGGCTTTCAAATGTATTACATGTCCCAAATAGGCAATCGACGATTTCCCTTCTCGAAAGTAACTCCCAAATAGGAAACCGTCTATCCTCGTGCTTCGAACACTGCAAAACATAGAGATCACAGCTCTTAGGAAAGTAATGGTAATAACTGTTGATAGCTTGGAAACTATCAAATTAAATGTAGCTTTGATCGGATTGGCACTGATTCCATCAGGTATTTTCTAGTCACAAATAACAGTTAGGTAGGACTCTTTAGTATTTCATGAATTTACGGTTCATAGTACGATCTTTAATATGCAAAACTCAATTGTGTATAACTATTAATGTATTTATCTACTGAATCAATCCTTTACTCAGACACCAGTTTCTTTGGCGACATGTTTCTAAACTCGGCAGTATGCAACGCCTTTCTTCTTCCCTCCAAATACTCCATCATCTCAGAGTACGTTTGAGGCAACACGCAGTAATACTTGGGCCCAGTCGCTGATGCTGTCAAGTTCTCCATACCGGCGGCAATATCTGCTTTTGACGATTCTGCAGCCACAAAATAAGAGTATGTGAACTGTCCAGTGTTGGTGGTGACGCCATGGCGGAGATCGCGCACAGTAGAGTCGACGCGGACCTGGACAAGCGTGCCCGGGACAGTTGAGTTGTTGAACGGATGAGCGTGCGGGTTTTCTCCGGCCTCGGGCGACAGCGTGCGCTTGATGTACTCGGTATACACGACAGTCGCAGTGAGGTACAAAACAGAGCCTACGGGGACCGGGTTGCGGAAAGTTGTGGAGTCGAGCGACACGAATCTGGGGACGGCGTGCGAGAAAGCGGCGGCACAGGAGTAGGCCAGCTCAAACGTTTGGCGCAGCAAGTATCCTCCGAAAATCATGTAAGAATGGCGGTTGCGGTATTGCGGCTGCATCATAGAGGTGGACGAGATGCGGGTTTCGGACATGAGCATGTTTTGAATGTTTTCAGAGGTGGGATGGAGACGTGCGCCGTGGGATTGAAGCTCGTCAGTGGACGAGGCGTCGAGGAATGCGGACGCAGAGTTGGGGTTGAGTCGTTGCTGGAGCCACATTTTGTGGATCAACTGCGACTCTTCCTCAGATGGCGCGGTATGTATCAAAGCAGTTTTCTGGGCCTCTTCTTTTTTCTTCTGGTTAAAAGACTCGGCAATCGAGAATTTCTGTTTTTCCTCGTAGGTTTTAGGGACCAGTTTGTTGATGGCAAATGACTTTTTAGTTTCCGGGTTTCTGGCAACAAACGTAAAATTGGCAGTTAAAAAGACATCGTTTTCGTTGATATCTTGCGGCTTGATTTCGGTGTCAACGTTAAGATCGTCTTTGTGCGTAGCAGCCTTGATAGTGATTTCCATAGAGGACTTACCAGTCCAGGTGACGTTACCAGAGAGTGTGACGTTGAGCTCGGCAATGCTGTCCAGCCGTTTCTTCATGTAGATTCTGTCAACGGACGCGGTCACGATAACTGGCTGAGCTGGAGAGCAGTGCTTATAGGCGATAACACCAGCAAGAGCGTCTAAATCCTGGAAGATCTGGCCAATACGCAGTCGCCCGTATGCGTTGATATAGGCGTCCAAGAACCACTCGTCTGATTTGAACGGCAGAATCACGTAGCTGAACGAGTCGCTAGGCGATCTCTCGGCCACTTCTGTGGTGCCCACTTTAGTGTACGAATACGACTCCAGAGGCATTTGGCTCGGCGACAGAGTACCTGCTTTGAGTTCCTTTTCGTGCTCTTTGATCCACTCGACACGCTGTTTCTCTCTGGCCCGCAATGCTGTTAACCAGGTAGTGCTTCGGTGCATGGGTGAGACGGTGCTCTGAGTAGCAACCGGTGTGAATACATGCTCTTCATTGGCTGGCTTGGCCGTGCTAAAGCTACGAATTGTTCGGGCAAATCTGGCTACTCTGCCAGATTTTGCGATTTGAAAACGGGATATCATTGTTGTTTGTAGGGGAGAAAAGATAGGAGGAGAAAGGTTTCGAGATACACTGGGTTAATTTGATAAAGGGCCAAGGCGGGCTGTTTTCGTGGGGGCACGTGAGAGGTGATGTCGCGGGGGGTGACATATTGTTAGGGAACTTGATCAAGTCTATTTTGTTTCATGTTTGAATGAAAATGATATGAATCTATTGATAAATTACACAGTATCTACTCAGAGTCTGCACCTTTGACAGGAGCAGAGGGTTGTTCAGTTGATGCATTGGCCTCTTCGTTTTCACCAGACCCAGCCTTCTTTGAGTGGTGTCTTCGTCTTCGCGTTTTCTTTTCTGGTTCGCCTTCAGTGTCTTTTGGCTTGTTTACATTTGCTGTGCTACCGCTACCACTAGTGCTCGGTTTCTTTTTCTTCTTCATACTCAAAGGATTAGGTTGTTTCGGGCCCTTTTTCGCTTTTTTCACAGGCTTCTTATCACCATCTTCCTTGTCCTCACCCTCACTATCCTCGCTTTCACGCTTTCTCTTACTTTCAGTCTGATTCAGTCCGTTGTTGAGCTTTTGCGACTCCATCAGTCCCCGGACACGCTCAGTCATAGGTGACATGGGCTCCAGGATCATGACCGATCTGTTGACGTAGACAAGCGGGACAGCTGGGATCTTGCGGAGTCTGGCCCGCAGCTTGTCCTTTTGAGTGGCCACAACGTATCTGTGCTTGTTTTCGTTGTTGACAATCAGGACATCGCAGATACAGTCAAACGGCTTCTTGACACCTGATTCCGGCTCCTTCTTGTCTTGCTCTGTATGTTCGGTCGGCTTCCCTGACGGCGGGCCTCTGGGTTGTTTTGGTGGAGGTCTGTGACCGCATCTACGACGCTCGAACCGCTTGGCCATGACAATTGCATCTTCGTCTTTTGAAGCGTACAGCGCCTCCATGCAGCACTGAGTAATCATGGGCTTGACTTCATCTTGTAGTGTTCTTTCCAGAGCCTTGACAAGATCCAGATTGATCCTTGTGGCTTCTCTCACAATCTCATCGTCAACAAGTACTTGGTACGGTGTACGGAACTTGAAGTTGATGTGTAGGTAGGAGAGTTGTTTGCGGTAGGATTTAGCTCTTTTCTGTCTCATTTTCTGTCGTTGTGTGCCTAGTTGTACACGAGTGGTTGATGATTTGAATTTGGGAGGATTTTTTTTCCACTTGGTTTCGCAACTCCCAACTGGGGTTAGGTTAGATAATACTTTCTACATAGTTTATAAACTATATGACTTTCTACATGAGTTCAGAAGCCAGTTTTTCTTTTCTAATCAGCCGGACGCACAGTCCGCAACGCCCCACTGTGGATGAGCTTTTCAATCAACCGATTGGCTGCTAAGGACCGATAAAACTGATTGTATCCTCAATCAATTAAAGGCGAACCGCGGCCATTCAGGGCAGATGCAGAGACTGGTGACCACTGTGTGTACACACTGATAATTGCTTTTGTATGTGTACACATTTGGCGTTTGCTCTGTTTGTTTGTCTTGCTAATTCTTTGTCAGCAGTGATCAGCCACAATTCTGTACACATTCTGCCTGCGTCGGACACCGTGGCAACCAACCCTTGACCACCGGCTAATCCCAAACCGCTGATTCTGTTGATTCTGTTGATGGTGATTCAGTTGATGTACTGGAGATGATGGAAATGTGCCGAGTCAGCCAGAGCCTTTAACAACAACAACAACAACAACAACAACAACAACAACAACAACAACAACAACAACAACAACAACAACAACAACAACAACTCGCTCTTTTGTCCCATCGGTTCCAACTGCGCTAAACCCGTTTTCATTTGCTCTGCCTTTTTAAAGCATAGATCAGGTGATATGGCGTCTTATTTCTATTACCCTCACCCTGATTTTCCTGCATTTTCTGCCACTCATCCGATTAGTCATCTGTCAATCTCCCCGTGTTTCTTTGGGTTTCATGCGCGTCCGCCGTGGACTTATACATGCGTGCTAAGAGTACAAATCACTACTCAGGGAAATTTATCCTAAACAGACTTAATACTCTTTTTTTTTTTTTTTTTTTTTTTCTTTTCTTTCTTTCCTTGAAAGATTTTTACTCTTAAAACATTTTTATATATTCACTGGACTTTCCACCTTTTCCCCTTCCTACTCCTTCTTCAATCCAACGGCTATCACCTGTATAGAACATCGGCTTGTATACGTCCAACAGTCAACAGCACTCAACTGAAAAAAAGAATATGTCACGAAACTTGAATATTGCACATTTCATTGACAGCTTGAACTCGGTTGTCGATGATTCATTCGACACTGCCGGCTCTACCGCTTCAACCAACGCATCGATATCCGCCGAACTCAACGGACTGACCGGCAGCAGCGGTAGTACCTCCAACAGCAATGGGATTGCCGGATCCCATGCGTCACAAGACGAAGACCTTTCGATTTTCTCAAACACCCACTTCTTTGACTTTGACATGGGCTGTGCGACCGATATTGCTGTCAATGTCGACGATCTCATCATGCAACAGGAAAAACAACTACAAGCCGCTAGAAATCTGCAGGAAAAGCAAGAACAACAAAACAAGCCGCAAATTGCTCCTACCGCTATTCTACCAGCGCACGCCTCGTCAACTGCTGCCTCGCCTTCTTCAGCAGCTGCACCCGTAGTGGAACAACCACCTCAGATTTCTAGTGACTTCAAATTAGATTTCACTACTTTAGAAGATCTCCAACAGTTCTCGCTGATCAATGAACTGCTGCCTCCCCACCCGTCGACCCTTCAGCAACAACCACAATCCTCCTCGTCTGTTCCAGCGCCAGCTGTGGCTACCACAGAACCCGCCTTTGCGCCACACCCTTCTGCTGTGGCTAATCCCTCACCATCATTGCCTTCATCTGACTCCTCTTTATCCAAAAAGAGAAAATCGACAACAGAAGATCTATTCGACGACCAAGAAGAGTCCCCTGAATTCAACCGCGCCTCTGCAGAAGAAGACAAACGTCGCCGCAACACCGCAGCATCTGCTCGGTTCCGTGTCAAAAAGAAACTCCGTGAACAGCAAATGGAGCGCACCGCCAAAGAGCTTCAGGATAAAGTCGATGCCCTGCAAACCAAGGTGGTTCAACTCGAAATGGAAAACCAATGGCTTCGCGACATTGTTGTCCAAAAGAACTCCATCAGAGACGAAACAGACATTAAGGACTTGAAAAAGAAGGTTCTTGGATAAGTTCTACACAATCATCATTATTCCCATACATATTCAACATCATGGGCCCTCCCCCACCCACATTTCATCATCATCATCATTTATTATTTTATTACAAGTGTCGTTTGTTCAACCCAAACGTCATTTTCATGATTTGTACGATTTTTGTTAGCGTTTTTTATATACAGAAAATTTATTAATTTTATACCTTTTTTTTTCTTGTCTTGCTTTGACTTGATTTTAAAAAAGCACCGAGTACAAGCACTGCATTAGTCACAAACTCTCATCACACTCAACACGCATTGGACCGAAAACACTTGCGCATGTGTGATTTGGCGCCAGTCTGATATTGAGACATGATGGTACACATAAGAGATGATTAATGATTACACAAGGTAGATACATGTCTCATGTTTCAAGTGTGCATAAATTAGACCTGGGACCCTGAATAACAATTAAACATCAGCAAAAAAATAAAAATAAAAAACATCAACAAATGAACAGTACAGTTAAAAAACACAGTTTGAATAAATAAATAAAGGAGTATACGTGGAAAGAAAAGACATTAATAATATGGGCTAATCAGATCAAAGTCAAGTAGGAGATGAAACCAAACAAACCACCAGTGCACAAATGTCAACAGGACTAAATCTTTGTACATAAAGTCAACAGGACTCAGGAGTGCGTGGGTTGGACTCGGGCGTGCAAAGACCAAGTTCCCAGTTCTGGAACTCGCGCCTGGGCGGAGGAGTATGCATTTCCTCTTCCTCATCTTGCTGCTTGTCGTCTTGTTTCGGCTGTATCTTGTCCATCAGCTCTTGTTGCTTTTCAAGAGGAGGCAAGGTCTCAGTACGCACGAGTTCAGGAATTGTAGGAACGACGACGCCCAGCAACGCGTTGATCTCGCGATCCAACGCCTGCGTTTTCGAGCGGTTCTTCTGGATCAGCGCCGCGGTATCTGCTCTCTCCAGCGTCGCGGCCACACTGGGTCTCCGGGGCCCGCCCGTGATCAGCGGAATTGCCAGCGAGCCTGTAGCGATGATCTCGGCGGCGGTGACGCCGCCGATGGGCTTCTTGGAACGCCGGCGCTGGCGCGGCGGCTTGGAAACGGACTGGTTGTTGCGGCGCGCGTAGAAACACTTTCTGTATACTTTTTTGCCTAGATCCAGATCATTGACAACTGGTAGCTGTGGTGCGGGATCGGCAGCTCTGTGGTGATGTGTGGATGCGTTTGATTTGGAGCGTAGATCAATGGCCATTGTTTTGGTACAGGAAGAAACCAGAATGCAAAATTAAAAAAATAAAATAAAATACAAATGCGAATGTGACAAGAAGGGTCCTGTGGAGAAGTGTGTATATCACGATGAAATGGAAAGAAAAGAAGGAGTAGTGTAAGTCGAAAAGGAAAGAAAATGGCAAGTATAAAAGAACAACAAGAAACTGAACCAACAAGAAAATAAAACAATGAGACCTATTGTTTTGTATGTGTGTATATTCGGACAAACTTCGATTTTCCTTTGGGCTTTGTGTTTCATGTGGGTATAAAATTACACGTAGCCCCTCGGGTTCCCACATAAACAATACCCATTTTGTTTACACACTTTGTTTGTCTTTGGGATCGGTTGCATTTTGTAGGGGTTTTGCCCAGGGGCCCTTTTTCTTCTCTGTTTCTCTTTCTTCAGACAGGATCTGATGGTCATGTGATTGAGATCTGGTCTGTGCATGCTCAAGTCCTCGAGCGCACATTGCAGCTGCTGCCAGATCAGAGATCGTGGGCCTGTGCACTGGCGTCTTTGATTTTCAAGTGTCTGACCTGTAGATTATGCTACGTTTCAAAAACACACAAACAGACTTTGAATCTCAAACACAAAATCTGATGATTTACACACGTAAAAGCCCGCCTTGAAGAATCAAATGGTTCTTGTTTCCAGGACAGAACTTGTTTCATTAAAGCTTAAAAACTAGACACAGATCATAAACATCATAAACAGTGTACACTCAAAACTCTCGTTCCCAGGGCTCTCTGTAAGGCAGTCCAAGCTCATCAAAAATGCTTTTTTCATCGCAGCCGGCAACCCATTTCTTGCCCTTGTTATCACCATCCAGCTTGAACAGCCCGTGCTCGTTCAGCCTGTACCCATGTGACTTTGCAAACGTCCGCATCATCTGGTTGAACAGCGCAGAGCCCGTAAAGTAGAGGAAAGCAGATCCGGTCTGGTGCGGCGGAACCACCATGAGATCGATGCGCCGCCAGGGCGCCGCAGACCCGGGCAGCTGGCTGCATCCGAGCAGTTTGGACGTGGTCAGTCCGGGCCCGGGCTCTTGCTCGGGCCATTGCAGCACGTGCACGAGAAACTTGGTTGCGCGGAGCTCCCTGATCAAATCCTGAAACAGTCGGTTCAGCTTGATCATGATATTGGCCTCTGATCGCGATTTGTCCGGATACGTGAGAATGATATCGATATCGCTACAAAACGGCTTCCCGCGCCGATACGAGCCCATACAGTGAGCCTCTGCTTTGGGATCCAAATCAAACAGCGCCGATTTGACGGCATTGAAGTGCTGCTGCGCTTCCGAACGGCTCATTTTAGTATTGAAATCATCGTAATGCTCAATTCCTATTTTCTGCACCTCGGTCAGCGACGGAATCGCCAGTGCCTCTTCCAATGTCTCAATTCCCATATCCACCCAGTTCCGTGCAGTCACCGGGCCCACTCCATAAACACCCAGAAACAGCTCAATCTTTTTGTCTTTCTCCTTCACGCCCTCAGGTAGCCCTTCCAACCTGCTCGACTCCCGCTGCTTCACAATCTCCTCCAGATCCCTTGCCAGGCTTTTCCCAAACCCGGCAAACGCCCGCGCTTGCTCGTAAGTCTGAATATAAGTCCCAGGATTGTTCTTCAACACGTTGATGGCGCGCGAATACGCCATGGCCCGGAACCGGTCCGCGGCATTGGCCTTGTAATGCGAGTGCAGCTGCTCAAACACCCGGATCACGGCTTGGTTCGGGTTCTCCTCAGGTTCCTCAGTACTCCTGCTTTCCGGCACCGCCGGTTTAGTAAGAAGGATCGATTCCCATGACGTGGCTAGTGGCGCACTGGTATTCGGTGATTCTTCGCGTTTCCGCTTGCCTCCCAAATGCTGCTGTCCATTTTCACTCTCTGATCTAGTTTCAGTTGACAATCCATGTTTCCCTTCCGACTCGATGATAAACCCTTCCATCCCCAGCACTTTCCCAGCCTTCACGCTCTCTCCCACCCATCGATCACTCACCACAACCTTTCCCTCCGCCACACCATCATCCACGCTCGTATCCCTAATCACCAGCACATGCGTGCACTCCTTCCACTTATCAACAACATCTAGCCCCAGGTTTCGATAAATCTTGCTCTTGTTCTTGACTAATGACCGGCTCAACTGAGGATACAAATAGTATTTGTTTTGCTTTGGAAAGTCCAGATTTGGTTTCATTTCTGGCTGAAAAAAAATAAATAAAAATAAAGCAAATGCTTTGAGTGTTAAATAAAGTGGATTGTACGTTTGTGACTTACTGACTCAAGCTGAACTGAATTCAATTCAACCTCTTATTACACTGCTTTTTGTAAGCTATGTTCATAACGCCAACGGTTCAGCAACACACATGAAGTTGCCTTGCTAGCTCAATCGGTAGAGCGTGTGACTCTTAAATATCTATTAAAGTCATCACAAGGTTGGGGGTTCGAGCCCCCCGTAGGGCTTCTCTTTTTGATGTGATCTTATTCTGCATCTACACTTATCACATTAATGCAACATTGGCAAAGGTTTTGATTTTTACAATGTATTACAAAAAATCGTTATGAACATTCAAGACACCTACGTCGGAGCTCCCTCTGTTTTGTAACTCATATACCAAGTTCATCGTATGCTGTGTCACCGTTTTTAGTAGTGGAACTGGAAGCTTGCCTGACGAGACCAAAATTTTAGAATTGACTTCTTCCGCCAAACGAATTCGTTCATCTTCTTCTAGTAGGTAGGCAACGGACTCAACTTGACGAGGATCTTCGTATGCCAGAAGTGAGAAGCATTGCGACAAATGAGAGGAGACTGCTTCGCGCGGATCAGATTTGTAGAATGCACGAAGCTGCTGGCCGCAAGCTACAAGCGCTTGACAGGCTTCTTCGTCGGTTTCGCGGCCAGGCACGGGAATGGTCGCAAGAACAAGTTCAATGAATTTAGAGCAGTGTAGTTTGAAAACTACCAAACTGTCATTCTCCTCAACGATCGAGGGGTAATGCGTCTTAAGCAAGGTCAACGCTTCGTCAGAGTTTCCTTCAATAATGAGTTTCTTGATTTGCTGCCGACGCAGAATATCTTCTTCGGCTTCAGGTTCTGTGGGCTCCAGTTCAATTCTCTCACCACCTGCTTTACTGACAACATTGTGTTCTTGCGCCGTTTCTTCTTTAAGCGCTTTGCCGGTATCGTAATATCCCAAGTATGAAAGGTAACTCGAAATCAGTTGCTTCATCATATTAGAAGTATCCGCACCATATTTATGCAGAATAGTCGTTTTCTGCTTGATTTGCTCCATTACATTGCTCTTGCGGTTTCTGACATAAAGATCAATGTCAAACATAAACATCTCCTGGCCAAAGTTAGCCTTGACTGTCAACGGAGTCTTGTATCCTATACATGGATATAGTCTTTGGACCATGTACTTTTCTTCAATTTTTGTAAACCCTTCACCCAAGTATAGCCCATTTTTTGTGAAAAACATGGTGTTATTAGAAAAATCGATTCCGCATCCCACCACATCGCCGTTCCCAAACTTGGGCCCAAACTCGCGATTGTAAGTAGGATAGAATGAGATTCTTCCATCGTCAGAATGGTACCCCCAGGTATTGGCCTCCAATCCCGGGACTCTATTCAAAATAGCATCCTGAGTGCAAAATCCTACACTTATCAAGGGTTCGCGCAAACAACTAAGAAACTTGATTTCGTAGTAGTAAACCCCACAGATTTCAGGAATTGGATGATCTGTCTTTAGTGAGTGCGACTCATTCCCGCTGCCGGGGTTTTCAATTTTGCCATCAATAACTCTTCCACCTCGTATCGATAGCATTGAGGTGTCCGAGTGCGGTTCGGACCATCTCGAAGGCAGTTCTGGAACCCCAATTGTATGCTCTTTATCGTGTTTCTTGCTGTGGTTGTACTCTTCCGACTTTATACTGTGATCTTCCGTCATTTCCGTATCTTCTTCTTCGTCTTGTACATCCCTCATCTCATGATCATCGTTTCTATCTTGATCCAATGAGCTAGCTACATAATCCGTTGTAGAAGTCGGCCCCTTTGGCTCGTCTCTAAATCCCGGCAGTGTCGATGATACAGGAGTCGCCACACCTATTGATCCACTAGTATGATTAGAGAGTCGCTTTTCCAATTCTTTACGCGCAACTGATTGAGACGGAAACAATGCCATTGGAACAGCTTTCAACAGTGCATCAGACGCACCCGAGCTCTTCTCCGATTCATGACCTTCCGCCAATTTGTTGTATATCCGTTTGGAAGAGTCGTTTGGCTTATTGTTCTGCAGAGCATATCGTTCGCCATAGGCGGTAAATGTCAAGTATGAGGGCAGCATTGGAAAAAATGCAACATGTAACGAACGAGGTTGGTGTGGAATAAGAAAATATATAAACAAAAACTGTATCAAAATGTATATCTAGGAAGTAAAGAGCCAATTCTAATCAAAGGTTACATAGATTTCAAAGAGATGAACGATATGTCTTCATTCAAGCTTTGATTCTCCTAGTTTAATTATACCCCAACCCATACTTTGCATTGACGCTCTCATGTCAATAGTCAGCGTTGGCCAATTCAATCGGAATCGTGTTGACTATCATGATCAGCACCGTGACACAAGGTTATCAAATTCTCAAGCACAGAAACATTACAATGGAGAGAAAAAAATCAATATAGAAAAATCGCCGTTGAGGATTTTTATTAAACAATTAGCTAGAAAACAATAAACATAAATACATCATAAGTAATAAATAGTATTCGTGACTGAAGTAATGCAGTTGATGCAAATTCATATATACATGACAGGCTTAGTATCTGTAGTGGTCAGCCTTGTAAGGACCCTCAGAAGCAATACCGAGGTACTCGGATTGAACATCAGAGAGCTTAGAGAGCTTGACACCCAAGTGGTCAAGATGAAGACGAGCGACAGTCTCGTCAAGAATCTTGGGGAGAACGTGCACACCAACGTCGAAGGGACCAGACTTGGCAAACTCAACGTGCTTGCTTCTGAACTCTTGGTTCTCAGCGTTGAAGAGAGCAATTTGGGCAAGGACTTGGTTGGTGAAAGAACAAGACATGACGAAAGAGGAGTGACCAGTGGCACATCCAAGGTTGACAAGACGACCCTCGGCAAGAAGAATGACGTGGCGGCCGTTCTCCATGAGGTAACGGTCAACTTGGGGCTTGATGTTGACGACAGACTTGGCGTTGGCCTTCAACCAAGCGACATCGATCTCGATATCAAAGTGACCAATGTTACAGACAATGGCGTCGTTGGGCATTTGGCTGAAGTGCTCACCAGTGATGATATCACGGCAACCAGTGGTTGTGACAAAGATTTGACCAACCTTGGAGGCCTCCTCCATGGGGAGAACTTGGTAACCAGAGACGGCGGCTTGAAGAGCATTGATGGGATCAATCTCAGTGACCAAGACACGGGCACCCATGGATTGAAGGGCAAGAGCACAACCCTTACCAACATCACCGAAACCAGCAACAACGGCGGTCTTACCGGCAATCATGACATCGGTGGCACGCTTGATACCATCGACAAGGGATTCACGGCATCCGTAAAGGTTGTCGAACTTGGACTTGGTGACGGAGTCGTTGACGTTGATGGCGGGAACCTTAAGCTTGTTCTCCTTAACCATACGGTAAAGGTGGTGAACACCAGTGGTGGTCTCCTCAGAAAGACCGAAACAGTCTTCCAAAAGCTCGGGGTACTTCTCGTGAACAAGGGTGGTAAGATCTCCACCATCATCAAGGATCAAGTTGAGCTTCTTGTCGTCCTTGAAGGCCTTGAGTTGTTGCTCGATACACCAGATGTACTCCTCCTCGGTCTCACCCTTCCAGGCAAAGACAGGGATACCAGCGGCAGCAATGGCAGCAGCGGCGTGGTCTTGAGTAGAGAAAATGTTACAAGAAGACCAGGTAACCTCAGCACCGAGAGCGACGAGGGTCTCAATGAGAACAGCGGTTTGAATGGTCATGTGGAGACAACCGGCAATACGGGCACCGGCCAAGGGTTGGACGGCAGCGTACTTGGCACGGGTTTGCATCAAACCGGGCATTTCGTTCTCGGCAAGCTCGATCTCCTTTCTGCCAAAGGCAGCAAGACCGATGTCGGCGACTTTGTAGTTAACGGCACTCATTTTGTTGTGATTTGGGAGGGAATTGAAAGGAGTTGGAGGGTTGTGAAGGAAGTAAAACTTTCGGTGAAAGGTAGAAAGAAAAAAATAAGTAATTGAAGAGGGCAACAAGGCCTATTTATGTATTCGGGAAAAATTTTCGGGTTTCTTAGTAGACAGCGGCAGCATCAGGAAGACTTTTATGATATCTGTCGGATTTTTTTTTTTTTCATTGGGACACGAACAAGAAACTCAGAGACGGAAGTGATCCATTAAAAAAGAAATTCAAAAGGGGGGCAACAGCTGGTTTGTTGTATTCCGCTGAAAAAACAAGCTGAATTAGAAGCTTTACTGGATTAGGCAATTCCCAACAGGAAATATAGTAACAGGGGATCTGTAATACAGCAAAGAGTATCAGCCGCACAGGGTTAGGTCGCTATATACGAGAAAGCGAGCAGAGCAGAGCAGATTGTTCACGTCTTTTGCGAAAGTGCGAGTCATTGACAAACGTGATTCTGATTATGGTGCGTGAATCAATCAGTGAACAAGAGAAACCTGATGATTCTACAATTGTTCGAATTGCTTCTACGATAATCAATTGAACAAATTACACAACTTAGCTAATGAGATTTGTAGAAAGATCCATTGAGGTGAACAAGACATTAGAATTGTTGCTTTGACAATTGATATGTTTTGCACATACACACCACAAACTAAATGTAGTATCACCTCAGACATGTAATGCCACGACACTGCTGTAGTTCTTGATTACACTTTCAATGTCATGTTTATGCACATGTAAAAACAACTTGTCAGTCTATGTGTATACAAATTATATCACCCTCCATGCTCACATATTACATTCGTCCAATCATATCAACTAATCAGCCATTTTATCTAAACTATCACTGCTGCTAATCTCACAAAACGTCTACAGTGTCAAGCTCCTTTTTTATTTTCTTATTTTCACATGCAACGTCCCTGAGTGTTATTAAGTCATCGTTGGCTGTTGTCGTCTGTACTCAACAAATTCAGGCCTCTAATTCGTCTATTTACTATTTTCTTCATTTATTCACCAATGCGGAAGTTACCAGTTGCAGTATCTCTTTTTATAGGAAATATACGCATTTGGCGGTTGCCACCGTTAGCCGCTCAGCAGTTACACTGAGGCAGTGACAACGGTACTGGTCACCTACTCATTTCCGCATATTCCATTTGATTCTCCCAACCAACAAAAAAACCTCTTTATTTTCAAGACAGCGTGTAAAATGGTACACGCATTGACAAGAGTCTTCTTCTTGGACCGACCTCGTGTATAAGCAATGACGATAATGGTGGCTTCATTTTCGAAGCCAAGTTGAAAGCAGACACTTTGATAATTGACAATGGACTAGATCTTGTATTATGAATTTTAATAAACCCAGATTCACATAATTGCTGTTTATTAAGACCTTATATGGGCATTGATACACTATCTCATGTAGTAGCTTACCTTGGGTGATAACGAAACACAAGTGTTTAGACCATTCATGTCCAATATCTACCATCATGTAAATGCTTCCTCAAATGTGGAGCTAGTCCATTCGACATTAAGGATATCCATCATGAATCAGGTGCATGACTAAATACAGCTCACTTCCCATTTTTCATAATATATCTAGACTCGAATTGAATTATCATTGTATTCATTGTCTAGGCAGATCCGCAACAGATAATTCGAACGCTCTTAAATACTTCCAGGAACAGTTCTGCATTTACACCAAACATATCGGGCCATCCAAGCGGTATGAAACTAACTTGGAAGTATTGACTCAGGTGAAGTGCGTCTATCGAGCCAGTAAACCACTTGCTCAGCAACACAATTCTATTACTTTCATTGCCATTGTTGCATGTAAACTCTTGGACAGACATCAAGTTGAAGTACTGATGATTGACTTCAGTGTTCATTGGTCATTTGTTGATGGTAACTATGAATAAGAACCACACATCATATCATCTCGATACCATGAATATTCCATGTAAACAGAGAAAAACTGACATGAAATTCTGTATATACTCCCCTGACAAAATGGTTTGAAATGCTCTTATAGAGAATTGCGTTTTGTCTCTATTGGTCAAGATTCGCGTGTTCAGTCAGAAGCAGAAGAATTTTCAAGCCCTAAAGAATTGTTGCTTGCGTACTTGGACTGAAAAATCACTATCCTCGGTTTTGTTGTGATTACTAGAAATCTCATCAGCTTAGTTCCTCTTTTTGATTTCATTTGTGATTCCTACATGGACTTTACACAATATCTGGAGAGACCCGAGCTTTTTGATGGACTAACAATTAAAAACGGATATGACTGTATCAGACTGAAATTATTGAAATGAATAATATAAAATATATTATAGACTACGGTTAATAGGCACTCTGATAGCTGGACTTGAGCATGTTCTACTTTTGAGATGCCATTTGCAGGGTCTGAAAATAGGACACATTTGATGAAAATGTTTCTGCAAATCCTGATATACACACCAATTAAAGGCTTAGACAAGACGTACATTTTGCTGATATCACAAGATTAGCATGATACAAAACAAGAATACATGTACTAAAAGTTTTTAAAAATTAAACAAAAATTAGCGTACAGTGTGTACTTAAACTTTGAAAGGACTCGCGATAGAGCCATAAGACAAGAAACAGCGACAACCAACCAGTATCGAAAAGCTGGAAATACGATAAAAGATCAAAAAAAATTAAAGCCTTTATAAGATACTACCTATACTCTGTGTAAGCAATTGATTTAAGAATGTGGCCGTACGAATTGCTAGGTAACTAGTTTTAAATGCAAGAAATGATCAATCAGTACGTCTAACCAACGAATCGTTTTTGGATGCAAATATCATTAAGCTCGGCGATTGGATAGTTCCAATATCTAATTGATAAGAAAATTTCAAAACTGCAGTTACAAACAAACTGAATCTAATAGAATTCTCTGGTATGATTTGATATCGGTAAAAACAGCAAAGATGTAGCTCCACGAACAAGAATAATTATCACCTCTATTTTAGTAAAATCAAGCCTGAAAAGAACACCACACAAAAATAATTACCTAGACCAGGAAAAACCCTTGAGTCAACTAAGGTATTATTTTCATAATATTGAGTATTTACAATGGGCTGAAGAGTTATTAAAAGAATCTTTTCAAGTTTTTAATTGGGTGATCGTTAACATCCGACAGGCGAGTGAACAAGAATTCAGATTATCGAATACTCAAACACAGTTTTTTTAGCGTTCCGACCAGCTTTAAAAATCGTTTGTCAAACTGACAAATGATCATAAACATCGATATAACCGAAAACTGGGTATGGTCCAAAATAATTTGATTAACAAAATAGTCAATTCTGAAATAACAAAAGTATGTAAATAATGCAGTATACATGTAAAATATTTTATCATCAGAAATTTAAAAATACACACAAAATCCGGCCTTTTGAGCTTCTCAAATCCTCCATCAAAACTGTCATTTACAATAATAGTTCTTGTCAAGCTTTCAACAACGTACAAATAATCGTAATTGTTTATGGGCCTTGCCAATTGTTTGTGATACACTCGTTATTCGTATCATCAATACCCAGATAGTATTGATCCCAATTCCAACTTTAGTTTCTATGCTTCAGCAAATTCAAATTCAGTATCAGAACCAATTGATGAATTAACTTCTTCAGCGTCTAAATCTGCAACAACATATTTGCTTTCTTCTCCGTCAATATCCTCATTTGTGACATTAAGCGTGTTGTTGGTTTCTACACTGATGTTTTCTGAAGCAACAGTTTGATCTGAAATACCGTCGAGAGGTTCCTCCAAGTTCAAGGGTTCTTCGTATCCAAATTCGGCATCATCATATTCGGTTTCCGTATCGCTGCCCAGAGTTTCTTCCTCAGCAAGCAAGTCTTGCTCTAAATCAATTTCTTCCTGCTCATCCCCGTCAGATGTACTATCCTGAGCAGTCAGATCTTCATAGATAATATCATCTTGATCATTCGAGTCTTCACCTTGATCACTCATATCTTCGTTATGATCATACAATTCATCGTACTCAAATTCATTTTGGTTTGTCAAATCTTCAAAAATGACATCATCTTGACTTGACAAATTTTCCAAAGTCTCATCATCTTGGCTCGTCAAATCTTCAAAAATAATATCGTCCGAAAATGTCTCGTCTTCGTAGTCGTCCTCAAAAAGATCATCCTCAAGTTTGTGGCTCATTTCAGCCTTTCTTTTCTCAAACTTGACTTTGGCAACAAAAACTTCATCAGCTCTAGACTTGAGCTCACTCAAATACTCTGCTGCCTCCTTAGCCAAGATATTGGCGGTTTCTTGTGCTTGTCTCAAAACAATGTTGACATCTTCCATCGGAATATCAAACTCCAACAGATCCTGTCTGGTTTGGATTAAATGCTGCTTCAAAGATCGAAACTCCTTCCAGTCACTCCATTTAGCATTTCTTTTCTCGTTGGATGGCTTGGAATTTCCATCATTGTTATCCAAAACCATTTTACGTCCAATTTCGTGTAACATGATCTCGGAAAACTCATCCAAAACATCAATAGTGCCAAATCTGACATCTTCGGTTTTGTCTAAAGCTTTTTGTGCAAATTCCTCAGAGTACTCTCTAACAGCCAAGGCTCCCTTACGAATCTTGTCGGCATGCTTTTTAAATGTTGAGTGAACCGAAGCAGGGGTCCAAGGAAACTCAATATCATCCGAGTCTAATTCTTCATTAACATAATCTTCCATAGTAGCTTCCATGTCTTGAACAAGTGTTTTCAGCTTGTTGTATCCAGACTTTTGATTTTTTTGAAGAATCTTCAACAGTTTAGTAAACTGAGGTCTGCTTCCAATAATAAGATCTTCTTTTAGTTGTGTTATGTCATTTTTGAAAGTTTCAAACGCATCTTTGGTGGTTTTATTCACAATCTTTTTCCAATTGGATAATTGATTGGAAACGTTGTTTGCGCGTCGTCTGGCCCTTTTTTTGTCAATTGAAGCTTTGACACGGACCTCCTGATTGTACTCGTTTGGAGTGTGTGAAGTCTTTTTAGGATATACCAGATCGGGAATTGTTTCTGTAAATGTTGGCTCAGAAGAAGATTCGAGTTCAATTTCAGATTCAATCTCAAACGTGCTATCTGGAGCCAATGTAGAAGTACTGGTTTCAGTGCTGGTGCTTGAGGTGATACTGATAACAGTTTCGGTAGTAGCAGTATCTGAATCGATCTCGATACTGGGTTCAATAGCTGTGTCGACAATAACACTAGAGACTGACCCAGCAGTGGATTGAGCCATAGCCTCCACAGTAGATTGAGCCGTGACCTCCACAGTAGGTTGAGCTGTAGCCTCCACAGTAGATTCAACCGCAGTTTCAACAGCAGGCTCTACAATAGTCTCGGTAGTAATTTCAATGAGAGTCTCGGTGGAAGTTTCAGCTTCAGTCTCTACCACTTTTTCAACTTGTTCTACATCAACAGAGCTTCCAGTATCTGTCGTGGCGGCAATAGAACTAAACGTGTCTGAAACTTTGGTCTCTGCATGCGTGATTTCATCATGGCCATTAGTCAAAGCATTGGCGGTGTGCTCAAAAATTCTATCCACAATTTTGTTAAATTGAGGTTCAATTGATTTCTGATACAGCGCAGATACTCTAGGACTAAATTTGACTGATACCCAAGTCCACAAAAAGTTCAGATACTCCTGACACTTGACATAGGCGATTTCGCTGTAGCGCTTTGCAACTGGAAAAATATGTTTTTGTGCATAAGCGTAAAAATTCCGAACCTGGACCGACGTGAAAGCGCAAGTTGGGAGAAAAACGTTATTGTTGAATGAAACTAGGGAGGCATATAGGTGTTGCGCTATGGGATTAATGTAGCGTGTGTTTAGTTCTGATGCAGTCTGAACGTAAGGGTAAACCAAATCGTAGTATTTGGTCTTTCCGACAGCAATCCAAGGCTCTGAAATGCCTTTGGCTTTGCAAGTGATCTGTGCAATAGAAGGTTCCAGATACGCGGCGTAAAGTTTAGGGGCTTCGGCAATCAGAGGTGCAGTCGTTGATTTGATAACTGATTGAGTTTTGTCGAGATAGGGCTTTGATATCTCGACGTAAGGAGCAGCGTACTCGTTGTAGTAAGGTACAATATACGGTTCAGATTTCTCAAAAACAGCATGGAGATATGAACACAGAGGTGGAGAATTGCTGGTCAGATCCGATCTGGAAGGACATCCCCATACAGCGAGATAAATCGTATAATAAGCAAAAATTCTAAACGACCATGATAACAGAAAGATGAGAGGATTCCTTTTTTGCTTTCTATTCCCTATTAATTTCATTGTGAATAGTGCTTGATGTTGGAATCAATGGTAGCTGGTTAACTAAAGTTGCGGTTTGTTTGGATTAAAAAATATAAAAAATATTGGGTAATGCTGCGGTTTCCAAAAAAAAAAAAAAAAATGAAACTGATATGATTCAAGAAGTTCCGCACCTTCAAGCAGAATTCTTAAATTTCAATAAGAAGGGTGGCGATAGAACGAGCTGGCGATTTGTAAGAAGCACGATGTCTGTCGTCAATAGGCTAGGTCAGATACGAAAATCAAAATAAGTCAGAAGTTGTAGATTTATAATAAAAAATCTGCGCGTAGAAAGCGTTTCAAAATAATCATAAGACAAGTTTAGCTAAGCATGACTTAAGTCATTGACATGAGAGTAACCAATGATTACATTGGTATGACGCATTAACTGGACCAAACATTAAAAATTTAATGGCTTGTGTACATTTTTTCTGCGTTGCACAACAGGAAAAATTCAATAATATTGTTGGTTGACAGGGTCAGTTGTTACTTTTGCTCCTGCTGGTTATGAAATGGCAGCGGCTTTGCTGCTAAACGAAGCAGTCTGGAGAGAGATTGCTCAGATGTAGATGTATTAAAAAATTTGGAGCAAAGCCAACAGTTTTGCTCAGATGCTGCCACCGCTGCTGACATGCGTTCGAATCCCGTAGTCGAGATCAAGTTACATAGCATTGTAGTTCCAGTGTAGTTTCATACTGCTATTTATACCACTTCTACCGTCTCTGTTGTCGTCGTCAATGTTGTTGACAACGCCAGTAGCATTGCAGTCACCACTGCGGCCAACCCGACCCCAACATCGGCATCTAAATTATCGTTGCTCATGTGTGACAAGCCTGTTATTAAGAGAAATCAATGCGGTCTGGAATTGTAATTTTGTCTCTTAATTCCCTGCGTAATAATAGCAGGATTACATTGTTATTATGTGTGGTGAACCCCTAAACGCGCGTGTGCCAAACTTTTTATTTTCTACACCTTCACATATTTTTTTCTTTCTTGCTTCTTTCTACTCCATCGCAGTTCACATTCAAAAGAGCTGATTTCTTGCTGTTGAGCATCCTTGGCTTATCAAACCCGCATTCAACTACTCTGAGCTACTCTTAGGCGCTGACTCCAAGCATTCATTTTGTTCCAGACCTGCTGCCTATCTGTTTAATACTGTTTACAACCACTACCACCACCACCACTACCACCACATCACTCAACACTTCCAATCAATAGTACATATTTGCTTCCTGTCCAACTCGTTAACATGGCTTTTTGGAAAATTGGCAATGGATTCAGCAATACATCCGAGATCGATCAGCTGTTAGATTCAGATAATTGCACTCTCATCAGTATTTTGGAAAAGCCCGAGCTTCTCACAGAGCTCTCTACACCAAATGCTAAACTCGTCGAATACCTGAGGGAACCCGAGGTGCTGAAAGAACTTGTTGGGCTTGTCACTGACGTGAACCTTGCCAACTCAGATGACAACCAATCGATTTCAGGCCATCAGGATGAAGAAACTACCCAGTCCCATGACGATGAAGATGATGATTCTAATGATAACAACATAATTTCTTTTCTAAAAGATACCTCTTCTACCACCAAAGCCAATAAAAACAAAGACGAAGACGAAGACGAAGATAGTAAAACTACCGACCCCACTTCTGCCAATCATTCTGAAACTACTACTCACAATAATGAATCTAACGAAAACACTAATGTAACGACTGCTGATGACGAAGATGATGATTACAAGGATGATCCTGAAAACAACGATGGCGACAGATCGTATTTTGACGACGATAACCGCCACCATCTTCCTAATATTGCCTGCGAAATCCTCTGCGCTGGAATCTGGTCCATAACTGAGGCCTTAATGGAAAACATTGAACTTGTTGAGGAGATATGGGGAATTTTAGACTACCAATCGCCTCTCAGTCTCGCTCACTCAACATACTTCACCAAGATTAGCGAACACCTTCTTGACAAAAAGACTGAAGAGCTTACAGTTTTCATTAAGAAACAAGACAAGTTCGTCGAAAGATTCATGAAGCACATTGACAACCCTCCAGTCATGGACTTTCTTTTGAAGGTTATCTCTTCCGACAAACCCGATAACCCATCGAATGTTATTGAGTTTTTGCAGAACCAAAAGCTGATTCCATCTTTAATTTCGTTTTTGGGTCCTGAGTTCTCTTCTTCTATCCACTCTGCCGCAGGGGACTTTTTAAAGGCATTTGTCACCATTTCAGCAAATTCCAACTCTGACAACACTACCATTGGACCCAATGAGCTTTCTAGAGAGCTTGTCAGCGAAAAGTGTATTAACGAGCTTGTGCGTCTAATGCTGTTTGGTGGCTCTGGACTTTCAACTGGTGTTGGCGTAGTCATTGAGCTGATTCGTAAGAACAACTCTGATTATGACTTTGTACCTTTGTTGTATACCACTATCGAAACTCATCCTCCAAATCCCAGAGATCCCATTTACCTTGGCAGATTGGTAAAGATCTTTTCTGAGAATATACCTAAGTTTAATGAAATGCTTACCAGAAAGCATGACGAGGTCCTAAAGACCCCATTTGGTCAAATCGAACCCCTTGGGTTCGAAAGGTTCAAAATCTGCGAGCTAGTTGCTGAACTTCTACATTGTAGTAACATGACTCTTCTTAATGATGCAAATGGTGAAAACGTTGTTAGAGCCAGAGATAAAGAGCGTATTCGTGTTCAGAAAGAACTTGCCGAACAAACGGGCTCTTATCCCCCTCTCGATTACTTTGAAGACGATTCCGCTGAGAGCCCCAAAAATACTGAATCCGAATCTAAAGACTCTACAGAAGACACCAAACAGGATGAAAAAGAAGCAGAAAAAGAAGAAACTGAATCTGCCAAAGACAAAGAATTGGATGATTCTTCAAAGGTTGTTAAGCCTCTAACCGATGATGCTGTTGAGACACTCACAGAGGATCTTGGAAGTCTTTCTTTGCAAAGAACTCACCATACCGATCAATCAGAATCGGAGCCTCTTCCTACAGAGGAGACACTACGCGAGGACCCTGTTGTTGGTGATCAGCTCAAGATTGCTTTAATGGACAACCAGGTAATTGTTTACATTTTAAAGATGTTTTTCCAATTTCCCTGGAATAACTTTTTGCATAATGTTGTTTTCGATATTGTTCAACAAGTCTTCAATGGTCCCATGGCTCAAGGCTACAACAGATTTTTAGCCACCGATCTTTTCGAGCGCGGGCGTCTGACACATCTTATTTGCAAGGGTCAAACTGACTGTGTTGAGTACCAAGCTACACACAAATCGAGATTGGGCTATATGGGACATTTGACGTTGATCTCAGAAGAAGTTGTCAAGTTCACCAGCACTGCTCCAATTGAGACTACTAGTAGCTCTGTACTGGAGGCTGCCTCAGACCCCGAATGGGAAAAATATGTTTCAGAAGTCCTTACCAAGATCAGAGAAAAATACAGCACTGTCCTCGGTGGTTCTAACGAGATGGACTCTAACGACGAATTGGATAGAAGTGGTCAATATGGCTCTTCTGATGTTAACGCTGATATAAATTCCGGTCTCTTGGAAGACGATAACCATTATGGCGAGCTTGGCGCCGATGAAATTGATGAACAACATGGAGCTAATAACCAGATCGACTCTGAAGGATCAGGTCAATTCTTTCGTTATGTTTCGGAGCAGATGACTATAGGATCGCAGTTTGGTTCTAGTGATGAAGACGATGAAGATGAGGATGACGATGTGAAACAAGAGACTGATCAAACCTATGGTGATAGTAGTGTTCAATTGTTAGGATCTGATGAAGATCCCGAGGATGATTCTAGTCTGGATCTAGTTAGAAGCAAAAGTAAACATTGATATCTTTGGCGTGAATTATATTTGGATCTTGTTTAATTTGTATAAATAGAAATCATTATTGTTTGTGTTTTAGTGTGAGTGGCTACATTGCTTATGGATCTGATCATGAAATTTCTAGTCCAGCCGCTATCTGTATTAAAAAAAGTTAAATCTTCTATTTTGAATTACTCAATAGTTTTAAACTACAAAATACCACCGGATATGAATATTTCAATTTTCACTGACAGTTCGCTTAGTTGCGACGGCGACCACCAGTTTTGGTAACAGGCTTGGGTGTTAGCTTTGATCTAGAAGGAACAGGTGAATCGGCGCCAGAAGTTTCAGATTCGGCGGCGTCATTAGTGTCTTTGGTGCCCAAAACTCTTCCAGGAGGTTTAGGAGGGAAAACTTTGTGAAAAGCTTTCAAGGGGAGAGTGTAAATGATCGTGTTGGTCCATTTAGGATCCTCAATGTCTTCCAATAATAAAGGGTACTCAATATTGTTTTCAACGAGACTGACAAGACCATCAGGGTAGACCATGAATACTTTGTTGTTAGGAAGAGCGACCTTGCGCTTTCCAGATTCAGGGAACCCACCAGGCCAAGCTGTAGATTTGGCCTCATCAATAATCGACGCCATGTGCTTTTTGTGCTGAGAAGCAGTAATCTTAGCCGAAACATATTGCCCTCCTCCAATTAACAAGAACAGGAACACGATAACAAAGCCAATGCCAGGTCTGTATCTACTGTAAAAGTAATCAGATCCCTTCAACTTGGGAAATCCATGTCCCAAATAAAAGTCGTATCTCTCCTTGGAATCAGTGTCCCTCAGGATTTTGTTGATCAGACCGAGTCTGGCAAATCTCTCGGTCGCCTCCTTAGCATTAACACCTTGTCTTCTGACCTTATCCGGATGAATCTTACGAGAAAGACGCTTGTAGGCTTTGTGGATTTCTTCGGCACTTGCCTTAGGACTCACTTCAAGCCAGTCATAAAAGCTGGCTTTTTCGCCGATATCAGCAGTAACTTGATCGTTGAGCTTGAAAATTTCACGATCAAGAGCAGACCAAGAGGCTCCAGCTGTCACCGTGCAGATGAACAGGGCCAACAGCACAAACCAATTCCTCATTTCAGCACAAGTCTTGACTCAGAATTCTAAAAGTTTGGTGTAAATTAGAGGCGTCGCAGGTTCAAGAACTTGACACGTCCAATACATTTCATTTTGAATCATCCCTTAACCTTATAATTAATGACATAATACCTACAGGGCTAGACAAGATAGTCATAAATTGTAAGTATTATACTGTATAAATCCTACGAATAATTCATTGCTTTTGACTGCTAATGAATCTTATCGAATCCAACACGCATTGAAAATCCAACATTTATTTGTCAAATTCACAAGCATCATGTCATCTAGATCCATAACACCTAAACCCGCATCTTCAGGGTTTCTTCACGATTACCTTGTTGCATACAATGCTATCAGTGGCTTTTTTTGGGGCGCTGTGCTTGTCCGCCTTTTGATTCTATACCCCATTGTAGGCTCGAAGTTTGTGTCTGAAGGCCTTGGGGACTTTGCCCGATGGGTACAAACTCTTATGCTTCTCGAGGTTGTTCATTCTGCCATTGGCATTGTGAGATCGCCTCTCATCACTACTGCAATTCAAGTAGCGTCTAGAATTCTGGTTGTGTGGGGCGTGTTGTTCCTCTTCCCTGATGTGGGCGAGTCGGTGATATTTTCTACTTGTATGCTTGCATGGTCAGTCACCGAGATTCTTCGTTACTCTTACTATGTCTATACTTTGGTTAGGCCTGGTGCTGTTCCTTACTGGCTCACATGGTTCAGATACTCTGCCTTCTTCATCCTGTATCCTCTTGGTGCTGGATCCGAGTGGCTGCTGATTTTACTGAGTTTGCCCGAAGCCGAAGTTTACTCCCCTGCGTACGCTCTGTTTTTGAAGGCCATCATGCTGATTTACATTCCAGGTTTCTATGTTATGTTTACCCATGTTCTTGCTCAAAGACGTAAGGTATTCAGAAACTTGAGAAACAAGACTGACTCCAAGAAAAACAATTAAAGAAATTGTATTTCAATTGTATGCAGAATATGATTTTGTATCTAAAGTTTGTAAATAGCCGTTAGATTAGATATATTTTGATAAGTAGTTGGCAATTTCATCCAACAAAGACTGAAATTCGTCTCTAGACATATTTTCATTAGACTCTAAATAGCATTGCGTTAATATCGAGATCAAAGTGTAAAGCGAAAAATACACACTTTTGGCGTTCTTGATTTTTTCCACCAGCTTGTTCATATTTTTTTCATCAAGAGATTTTCCGTCCTTATTTACTGACGAACCCGAATTCAAAACTGGGACAGAAAACCCCAATTTACATATCTTGTCATTCAACTCTGACAAATTTTGAGGATCTTTGTCGAGGCCGAATTCTGTATCTTTTAAAGTAATATCTTTGACAGGCTCAATAGTACCCATTAGTGCAACATGAGTTTCTAATGCTTCTTTCAGCGCTTCAAATCCAAGTTTTTCACCATCTTACACGAAACCAGAATCCAGCATGTCTATCAAGTCTACCCCGTTTTCCTCGAGAATTGCTGGCAAGTCTTCTTTCACTTGTGATCTCGCTGAGCTATGTGATTTTTGAAATTTAGCATCCGACACGTTTTCTTTGGCTACCGCCAAATACAGTCCGCCCCATGATTCTTCTTCCAACTTTTCAACAAATCGGAGCACCTGGCTTGCTTCTTTCTTCAATCTATCTTTTGGTTCAGTAGTTTCACATATACACATGTGGTCGATGTTATGAATTGAATCAAACGTATAAACTGCTGCAAGCAAGCTATCTCTAACCATCTTAACACCCTCATCGTCAGCGCAGAATTCATCTGCCCATGTTTGATACTTGTTGATTAAACTATTTGAATCGATAACAAATTCATCAACCTAAATTGGTAACGATGCGGTGAAGTACTTATTCTCAAACCTGACTGTATGGCTTATACCCACAGGAGGCCCTTCTTGAGGAACGTCAACAGGTAATGTCCCCGCAAGTTCTGGCAAAACGCATTGTAACTAGTTGGTTCTTCATGCAGCACAAACACTTGAAGCGAAATGGACCATATTTTTGAGCAGCGTCAGTTTACCACTTTGCTGGTCTCCAATGATCAAAATGTATTGTCCAATGGTCATTAATGAAGCCGTAGCTAAAGCCTATGCTGATGCTGGTGTTTGGATAATGTTTGAGCTACTATCATTGTCACACATTGTAAATAACAAGTGTGTCACAAAAAGCTTAAATCGGTATTCATGTATTACGTAACTAAAATGCCCTAACGTAGGGCACGAGCTCCGAAACTCCCAAACAGTCACGTAAGCTATAGAGCGCTGGAAAATGGGTTTAGTGGGAAAATTTTTTAAAACTTCAATTTTCACTTTTGATTGAAATCCCTCCTTTTCGCCCTGACACAAGCGATATACCAACATCTCGACACACCATCACAATGTCTGTTGCTCGTCCTCAAGTCTCCGTCTACTCCGCTTCTGGAGAGGTTTCTACCTCCAACGTTGTTCTTCCCGCCGTTTTCAAGGCTCCCATCCGTCCCGACATTGTCCACTCTGTCTGGGTTGGTGTTGCCAAGAACAAGCGTCAAGCTTACGCTGTCGCTTCCAACGCTGGTGAGCAAACTTCCGCTATCTCTTGGGGTACCGGTCGTGCTGTTGCCCGTATTCCCCGTGTCGGTGGCTCCGGTACTCACCGTTCCGGTCAAGCTGCTTTCGGTAACATGTGCCGTGGCGGTCGTATGTTCGCTCCTACCAAGATCTGGAGAAAGTGGCACGTCAAGGTCAACCAAAACCAAAAGAGATACGCTACTGCTTCTGCCATCGCTGCTTCTGCCGTTGCTCCTTTGGTTCTCGCCCGTGGTCACCGCGTCGAGTCCATTCCCGAGGTTCCCCTCGTTGTTTCCAACGATGTCGAGTCTGTTAAGAAGACCAAGGATGCCGTTGCTGTCTTGAAGGCTGTTGGTGCTTCCCGCGATGTCTCCAAGGTCATTGCTTCCAAGAAGCTCCGTTCCGGTAAGGGTAAGCTCAGAGGTCGCCGTTTCACTCAACGTAAGGGTCCTTTGGTCATCTACGGTGAGGACAAGGGTCTCGTCAAGGCTTTCAGAAACATCCCCGGTGTTGAGACTTCTAACGTTCAATGTCTCTCCCTTCTTCAACTCGCCCCTGGTTCCCACCTCGGTAGATTTGTTATCTGGACTGAGTCTGCCATTTCTGCTCTTGACAACATCTGGGGTACTGAGTCTACTCCTTCCGCCAAGTCTGGTTTCACTCTTCCTTCTCAAATTCTTGCCAACTCTGATGTCACCCGTTTGATCAACTCTTCCGACATCCAAAAGGTTCTTACCCCCAAGGGTCAACCCAGCCAAAAGAGAGAGTACTCTGTTAAGAAGAACCCTCTTAAGAACAAGCAAATTCTTCTTAGACTTAACCCTTACGCCAAGGCTTACTCTGAGAAGAAGCTTGGTTCCAGAAAGGCCAACAACTCCAAGGCTCCTAAGAACACCACTACTTACGAAGTCCTTCACCAGGCTTAAATTATTATCTAGTAGATGTTAAAAAGCTAAAAATTTATTCTTGTGTATTGTTATGAATGATCAAAAAAAATCGTAAAATTAATTAATACACACTTCGCATTTGTCCATCATTTGGCATTGATTCCCAAAATCGATAATGCTTTTCATTTTATATTTTTAGCAGTATTGCATTTGACTTAGTTTCGGGTTTATCAATTATTACCTGTTTGATAGCTGTTGATAATAATATTATCTTGATCTGTAAAGCTGGTTGGTTTCACCATTGTTGGACATGGTGTAACTATTGTGTAGTTTTGCCTATTTGTTTTCGAGCCTTGTCACCTCTACCCCAGCAACTTCACTACATTTACTGTAAAAATTGCGTATAAATATTGCTTTTGACAGAACTATTTTTCACTTCAATTTTTTTCCTACAGAGACAATTAGTGTTTTACAACTATTACCGCTATTTTTTAATGTATTCCAAATTGTATTGACATCTGTTTCGTGATTTTCTAGCTGGACACGAGTAAAATTTTTGAAATTTGCTAAATTGTTGATCATGCCTTTCATTTCTTTCTGTAGTTGATTCATCCTCAGACTGATATCAGAGTCTAGCTGTGATTCAATCATTTTTAGTGTACGTGACCTCTCCTTATGCATGTTTTTCATTTTGACTTGCTCAGAATTGTATTCATGAATCAATTTTCCTAGGGTTTCAGTTTTTGTAGTCAGTTCATTTAGCTCTGTTTTAAATGTATTGGTCAAAACTTCTTTCTGCTTAACCGTAGCTTCCAGCTGTTGCTTAAGTTCAACTTCCTCGTCGTATATTTCCTTTATGCTATCTGTCAAGCTATCTATAAATAGCTTTTTATGCAAAATCTCTTCTCGTTTGTTTTGGATATCTGTCGAAGTATCGTTGCGAAATTCGATGAATGCTTTGTGAATTTGATCAAGATCTACAAGATCAATTTTCACAATTTCTTTCAATGATCCGTTCAAAGCTAAGTTGTCAAGTTGGACATCAAACTTAATCTTTTTAGCGTATCGCGTATTCTCAAAATCAATGCCTTTTAGTGCAAGATGATAACTGTTTATTGAATTCTCCAGTATGCTTAAATGCTTTTTCGCTCTTTGTTCGTTCGCATCACAAGTCAGCTGGGAATTTGTTATCCTTAGTTTCAGTCTTTTTATTAAATCAATTAATTTTTCTTTTTTGAAGTTCATTTCTTTGATATTCACTGGATCAAACGATTGTGACGAAATACGAGCTTGTAATTCCTTTTTTTTGACCTGCTCATCAGCCAATTTTTCACTTGCTAAGCTCACTTCTTTTTCAATCTGGCCAAGTAATTGTATCCGCTTGTTTTTCTTGTTTCCTATTGCAGTGATGTACTCTTTGAACTTTGTAATATCGGTAAAAAATGCTTGCTTGCGACTTTTCAGCTGAACTAGACAGCCTTGTTTCTGATCCAGGTCGTGGTATTGCTTTCGCAATTTTTCAGTTTCATCCTCTAAGGACCTCAAACTGACCATCAATTTTTGTACAAATACTTCAAAGTTTTTGACCATTTCCTTTTGACAAGAAGTGAAATCATTTTCTCCGCCTAGATATAGTTTGTAAGAACTTGCTATGAAGTCAATAAATAACTGATCTAGTATACCTGCGGATGGGCTTTGCAAATCATTGTATTCTTTAAGTATCATACTGAGCTCGACTAACCAATGAATCAATCACAGAAAAGATGGCCAGTTGTGATCACCCATAAACGACATTCGAGGTTTTGATATCGATTCCAAGTACGGATATCTAAGCGATTTGATCAATATCAAGACTTCATTTTCAATGTTTTTCGTTAACCTATACTTTGGATTGATAAGGCTATACAACCACTGAAATATCATCACAAAATTTTTTTGATTAGGTGTTTTCAGTATTTCTGGCGATAATGGAAATCGCATTGCAGCGCTGAATCCATTCGATAGAAGAAACTCGTAAATTAGCTGTATCATTATTGCTTGAAAACTTTCATCTTTCAGCGGTCGCAGATCTTGGCAATGATGTTGACTTGTGATGGTGTGATTCATAGAATGCCGGGAATTCGTGCTGAGTACCGAAACTTGTGCGTTCCCTGAAGTGGTTGCCCTTCGATCACTGATGTGTGTATTTGACGAAGATTCCACCAAACTCTTTTTGTGGGAACGGGTTGTGATCGTGGCCAAAGATGCACGATCTGTTGGTACTTTGTCATTTTTAGACTGATGAATTCTTAACGACAATCTTGGTACCGACTGCACCGAACCGTAGCTAGAGCTACTGGCATGAAGATTTGTCAACGAGTTCTTGGGAGCAGCTAGACGTAGATGAGGATAATTTGTAGATACTGGTTGCAGAGGTCTCTTTAGATTTCGATCCTGCGTAGGCAGATTGGGGTACCCAGGTCTCGGCATATCACAACTCGTTTAGTACTCGATTTTTCACCATGAATTATATACTTGGATATTGTAAGAGTCAAGGTATATTTGTTGGATGTGGCGTTGTTCAGCATCTTTCAATGGATTCATTATTGGAATTTACCTGTTGCTCACAGATTAGATCCATTTGACAGCTACTTTGTTGTGGTTCAATTGCCTGCCTAAGCCCATCGCCAGCAAATCCTGACTACTTGAACTTGGACATCCTCTTTGTTGCGTAGGCCCCTGATACCAAAACCAGACGTCACATGCACAGACAGAGACTGAAAACTTTAATTCTGTTTAGAAGCCTGATCTCCACGTTTAGCAACCGAGTGCCTTGCAGCGCAAAACAATAAAGAAATCGTGAGCTTGTGGTTTTTTGAAACCAAAATCACATTCTGACTTGCAAGAAATAGAAGCCTGATAAATGAGTTGATTTCAACAGAAAACTACTGCTGTTTGAGTCTGCATCGTACTGTTCACTCTTCTCAAAGTTTTGATAGAATGAAGCGAAATGAAAAATGATATTTTGCCAAATTTCAACGGTTTCATGCTACCATGTGTGTATGTGCACAATTTTAAAATGAAAATAAAAACATCTATAGAAAAAAAAAGTAGAAATCTAATGACAAGTTGGTATCAGAATATCTGTTAACTATTGAAATGCTATTAATCGTTTCGGCTTCAGTTACTATTCTACTACTTTGTAGTAAAACCTCCATCGTTTTAATATTATTATAATGGTGAAAAGCAACTATTTTTTAAAATAAATACGCGTAATAGGTTAAATAAAATATGCCAAAAATATAAAAAAAACATTAAGTCTCTTGTTTATTCCATAACGACATCGTTGCTACCAGAGGGGTCACTTGCCATATCTTGTTGATTACTTGAGGGGGCAGTAACCCAGTTCATAGAGACCTGGCCAATATCAGGAATTTCTCTGTTACCGTAGAAGAGCGATTCGGCTGTTGGCCTATCTTTGAAACTAATCAATACAGAATCAGGATTATCGTTCGATCTAACGGTTTTTTCGTATTCACCAATTGACATTAGATAGCTTCTAAGTGCCTCTTCCTTATTAGCAGGAACCGGTGAAACCAAAACAGTTTTTGGACGAGCATCAAACGTGTAACGATTGGAGTTGTATCCGCCTCTACCTCCGTAAGGACGACTGTATGGACTGTACCCATTGTATGCTCCGCGACCTCTACCTCTTCCACGATATGCACCCCTATAGCTAGGGGTGAAGGAGTTTTTATGCGATCCTGATCCTATTGACTCCAAATCACGTTTAAGGGCTTCAAGCTTAACATTAATAGTGTTATCGGCGAGTCTTTTGGCTTCAATGTCCTCTGTGTTCCCCTCAGCCTCAGCAATTTTGATTAACAGAGTGCTCTGATCCTTTTGTAGCTGTAACAGCTCAATCTGCTTCTGCAACAACTCTTTTCTTCTGTTTTCGTTTTCCAAAAGTTTGGCTTGCTTTTCCTCCCATTCCTTCTGTCTGGCTTGCTGAGCTTCTCGGATACTGTCTACATCAACAGTACTGCTTTCTTGAGTGTCTTTATGTTGACCCTCTTTTGAGTTCCAGTAAAGCTTGACAAATCTGTTTCCGAATACTGCCGAGGGTGAGGTATAAGCAGCCTGAGCCCCATCGTGAGTAGCAAAGTTGAGCTCTGCAAGATGTTGCTTGTTGTCAAGCTTTATAGAGGCAATTTCACCAAACTGAGAAAAGTATTCCCTAAGACTGCTTTCATTGAATTTATCTTCGGGAAGCTTCTCAACAACTAATTCTTTTTTATTGTGCTGGCTATGATTCCCAAAGTTATTGTTATCGCCATTTGAGTAATTGTTTCTCCTGTTCTGAAAATTGTTCCCCCCTCGGTTGTAATTATTGTTGAACCTATTGTTTTGAAACCGATTATTGTTTTGATTAGAATAGTTCGAATCTTGGTTATTAAATCTGTTGTTGTATCCTCCTTGGTTATGAGCTTGGAACGCAAAGTTATTGTTGTCCTGGTTATTGAAGTTTTGTTTGCCCCACTGCTCCGCAAATCCGTTACTGAAAGAGTGCATAGATGGATCGCCTGAGGGGTTGAAAGAAGAGGCCATAATATTTGGGAATGAAGCCGAAGGCGTTTGATCAGAGCTTTTCATAGGATTATCATTGCTTACGGAGGAGCGTGATAATGATTTCAAGGCTTGTATTAAGCTTGACACAAAATTTTCAGTTTCAGATTGCAAGAAATCTTCAAGCTCTTTGATCATTCTAGTTCTCAAAACCTCTTCGTCGTCTTCGTTCTGTATCAAGACCAAAATGTACTCTTTCATTCCATCAACGTCAATTCCCGGATCCTTCTGAGCAATCTTGATCAGCTCTGCCACAACACATTGTTTTACACTGTCATTATCGACTTTGTCTAATCTAAACATATTGATTTCACACAATTGCAATTTGCTTTTATTTTGAAGTATAGACCGGTCCAAAAATCAAAAAAATTAAAATTCACTTGGAGTTTGATTATTTCAATAGGACTTACCCGGCTATTTTTGATGGTTGGTTTGTGTACAATATTCAAAGCATCTGATTACGTCACAGCCATAAGTCGGACCGTTTTTACCTGAATTTCTACGCAAAGTTAAGACGAAACTCAATAATTCAAACTTGAAATGAATTCGTATCTACATACATTGTGCAAAGGCTACAGAGTTCATAATTATAATCTTTTTCCTACGACAATTATCTTAAAATCATGTTTTGAATGGACCACTCAATAACCTCCTCTTTTGTAGGATATTTGATCGGTTCCGTAGTTCTTTTGCCTCTCTTCGGCACCTCTAGAGGATTATATGGCTTAATGCGTGGTTTCTTCGTGTCCAAGTCAAACTGTCTTCTAACATTGGGATCCAACATCTTCAAAAGTAACTGCATATTGAAATACGCATCGTTTCCGGCATTGTGTAATAACCCTGCATCCATGTCAAGATACTCCATGATGCCTCCCAAAGAGCCAAAACCTGTTGATTTACTTTCATTCCAGATCTTGAATGTATCGATAATTTCGTAGTTTTCTGGAACATCAAATCCTCGACTCTTGAGCATCTTCACGTCTCCAGCTACTGCGTGTCCCACAAACACCAACTGGTTATCTGTGGCATAGTGATTCAGTATTTTGTTGACAGCCGTTCGACAATCACTCAAGTATAATGTTATACTCTTACCAAAAGCAAATTTGTGTTTATTATTGGGAACATACAGTGAATTAATTCGTTTGACATGTTCTTTGACGATGTAGTGACAGCTTCGAATAGTTGGCATGTATTGAAATTCTACTCGAGGATCAAAAACTGATATTCCAATTTCCGTGAGAAAGGTGTTCTTTTTCTCCCAAAACTCCAAATCTAATGCTACAAGTATTTTAGACTTCTCTTCCATGATCTTTAAACCTAGCTCTAGATCCGATGATTTAATAGGGATTGGAGCAGGATCAGATGCTACCACTTGTACTGGTGGAATAGAAATAGACACATTTGTGTCTTTTGTTGGCTGTATGGACGCACAGACGCTTGAAGCGTCAATCTTCACAGTTGACTGTAAATGCTTGTCTGAACAACTTGATGGTTTGCCTTTAAGTTCGGTAAAGTTTCGTGAAAACAAAAGTTTGGTCTTCGAGGTTAGAGAAACTCGACTAATATGAGTTTGTGACAAAATTCTATAGAGCATACTGGAAGACATGAGTATAAGCTGATAGTATGTGTACTTACTGGAAGGTTGGGAAGAAAAAAAGCTTGATATGCAAAAAGGTTTTGCCTCCAATATGTATCTGTCTACCCACAAGTCTCAAAAATTTCGGTCAAGTACGCTTTATGCATCAATGGTTCTAGCCTACATGATGAAGATGTCTATATAGTTTCACAATCGAGGTATTTGCAGTAGTCGAACAATTTAAAAGAAAATACTATAAAAACGAGAATAAACGTAGTTAGTGCTAATAATAAAAAGTCGAAAGCGAGCAGCTTGGTCCAAAGACGAGATCCATTAACATCCGTAAGTGCCCATACTTCTACTCCAAGATTTCGGATCTGAGTTTTGATAATTCAAAAAGTTATTGTTTGACCGTTTCAAGTTGTTGACAATTTTCAAAATATTGCCTCTGGCAGTATGGGAAGCTTCATTAGCAGGCGAGCTCATCATAAGCTCAGGATTAATTCTCTTGCTGATTCCCTTTACCAAACTAACGTCAGCTGATCTGTAGCTAAGACAATCAATGACTGTAGGGAATTCACGAATTATGAAAGCATGACTCTGAAGAATGGAGTTATCAGCTAGCAATCCAAAGTCTTTCTTGAATATTTGTTTTCAATGTACTTCAACAAATCATCTTCCACTCGCTCCACCAACGTATTTGCAGACTTGATTACTTTTTCAGTAGGACCAAACTATTGCACTGTTAGTAAACATGCCAATTTGCTATCCAAAGACGAGATCTAATACGTATTCCCACTCACAACTTTATGATTTCCAATGAATCATTCGTTTATTTTGTCAATTTCTTCTTTAGAGCAATACATTATAATATTATGTAACTGCTTCAAACCCTGCTCATCTATCAGTTAGCCAAAGCAGCATTTAAAGACAAAAACAAAAAAATTACCTTAATAATGAGATTAAGATTGCCATCTGTTAAAAAACAACAGGTCACAATACTATTATCATTTAACAAATCCAAAACGATCATTTTAAAATTAACCGTATTAAAAGTCCGTCACTTTCTGTTGTTCTGTTTTGGCTGAATTTTGAGATTGAGATAACTGACAATTACTAGCCACAGAAGAAAAGGGTCTGGATCAGACTCTAAAATTGAATAAAGATCTTCAAATGAAATGAGAAATATTCATATATTGCAAATTTCAATATACAAGAGTACTTACAGATCAATTGTAAAATGCATGTGATAATTATAAAATTATTCGAGCGTCAACTTCAAAGTCGGGGGTTTAGAGACTTGGGACAATCGATAATAGTAACTTCATATTTGGAGTGAAAAGTCAATGCTAATACATGATAGCTAACGTATTTGTCCCGCATGATGTATTGTTGTGTTTTCAGAGTAGAAAACTGGTTTTAACCGATATACCTTAAAAAAGAGAGACATCCGTGGTGGGTGGTGGAAAAGCCTAGTAGAATCAACATTTGGCTAAGTGAAAACAATGAATGAAATATCTGGTAGAGATTGGGACCATGCTAGATTTATGAAATAATCTTCATTATCAATAAAATAAAATAATATTATAATATTTAAAACAAGAGTTTATTGCGTATATATGTTTTGGAATTTAGAATCAAGGGTTGATACTGTCAATGGTACCGTAACCTTACAAAAATTACTTTTGCCATTTGATGGCCATAGTATTAGATATTCATTTATTGAGATTCTGTGGACTTGACTGATGATGTGTTAGGTTTCATACATTATAACCTTTATTCAAGGATGTAATATCGCGTGGTTATGAATATGACTGTTTTGCAGATTTTGGAGCATGACATAAGGGATTTGCTATAGGGCGTGGCATTGGAAAGCTCTGTTTTTGATGTATTGAATAGTTTGAAAATCCGGAAGACGTTGGAATTGTATAGTTTGATCGAGATTTTAAGACTTTAGGTATTCTCAATGTTTGATATTCCATCCCGCTATTGTTAGACTGCGTGTAAATTCTTGTAGGCATTTTTCGAGGAAGCTCTATGTCTTCATCCATTGATTTAGCAATATCAGCAACATGAGCTACTAAGTTCTTCAGCATAGTTTCTATTCGTGGACAGTTTCCCGAAAAATGTCGAGTTCGATCGAATGTCACTAAAGCTTTTTTCAACTCGGTGAGAATATCCAGTCTGACTTCTGGAGTAGAATTATTGTAACAACCTAAGTATATCACTGTGTTGAAAAGTATAGCATTTAAAAACGATGCGTAAAAGAACTGCCATACAAACCATCCAAACAAATCCAACAATTGGGTGCTGTATTCAGAGTTTGAAAACCAATAAGTCAGTTTAAGCACTCTATTGCAAGAGTCCATTACCAGATCTGTGCTTTTCGCGTAGAGAGGGTCTTTTAGACCCATGGTTCCATACACGCGGTGCAATAAACATACTGTACGCTGAAAGTCAATTTGGAACCAAACAATATGAAGAATTTCCTCAAGGGATTTCGATCCAAAGTCAGTAGTAAAAACATTGTTTTTGAATTCACTAGATGCACTGTGCTCAATTTCTGTCAATTGTTCATGAAGTTGCCATACTTGTTCATAATTCAGATGTGAATTTGCAACACCGGTGGTTTTATCTAACACCAATGTATTAAAAGCCACAAGTCTTGATCTTAATGCAAAAAACGCTACGTTAAGATTGATGCTTGATGGGTACGGTGGGATATTGCCGAATTCGTCGATGGGAACGTTTAGGGGATCTATAACATCATAGGTTGAAGGAGTGATATGAGCCGGTACTCCACAGCTGAGAGTTGTATAAATGTCAATGTAATGTACGGTGTGCCACAAAGCTCTTCTTTCTTCTTTAAGACTTTGTTCTAGACCGAAATAATCAGGATCTCGATGAAGTCCTATTGTCTGAGACAGTTTCACCAATACAGAAGAAAAATATGAAATTTGCTTCATCCATTCATCTTTGCGGCTCATGTTATTTCGAGCAATGATCCATAAAATTCCGAATCGAACACTATCTAAGCCAAGTGACTCCAGAAACGTGCCTAAAAAACTAAGGCTTTCAGCACAGTCAATCCAAAGTAGCCAGGCTTGTCGAGGACTATATTTGATAAAATCGGGGAATGTTTTAGGCTTGTAGCTTTGAAGAGCAATAGACAACATCAATAATAGCATTGCTAGCCAAATTTCATGGACATCATTTGGATTTTCCCAAAATTTCTGATATTGTTGGTCAAAGGTGGCACGATTAAACATAACAAAACAAGGTTCTGAAATATCAAAAAATCTTTGGATTAGCACGTCACATTCGACTCTGTTAGGCACCGAGTTTATCGAATCTTTCTTTGTAAGATGAAAATTTGTTCTGGTCAATGTTGGAAATGGAAGTGCTCTTCCGTCATCTTCTATAAGTTCTTCTGAATTAGGCTCGTCAAGCTTAAAGATATGACGCTTTTTGGTAATTTTCATCGCTGCCAGCACGTCTTCAACATGTTTCAAATGCTTGAATAAAACAACCCAATGAGTATTACCATGATATACAACTTCGCCATTATCTTGTAATGCCAGAAGTCCAAGAGAGTTGGTAATTTCTTCAGCATGTGTTGGTCCAACTCTGGATTGGTGTTTATCTGGAAAAGATTGAAGAGTAGAGAGAGTCTCTGGAGAGCTGTCAGTAGATGGTGAAGGATAAACAACGTTTGAAACCGATTTGTCTTCCAACATTCCCATTATCAGCTTTTGCATTCGGTCAATCCTTTTTTGTACATTATCGGCATTAAAAAAATCTTCACCAGTTTGCTGTGTGACTTCAGGAGTTTCAAATTGAGGTTCAGAGACGACTTGTTGTGAATAGCTCTGCTCCGTAGCTGTTGAATGATTGCGGCTTTTTGGGCTGGCTTGAAAATTATTGGCGGCACAAACAGTGTCCGATTTTGTCAAAATCTCTGGAGGAGTAGTGCTTGAGTCTAGTTCACTGGCTTCAGTAACATACTCACATCCAGATTCAATATTCCTTTTTATACAGTTGGAACATGGATGTTGCCGGTCACACTTGAGTTTTCTTCGACGACAAAACGAGCAATTTACTGGTTTGCGTCTCCGAGTTTTTTTTGGTTTTGACGCTGAGTCCAAACTTACAAAATTGCTTTCGTTAACTGAATAGTCAAGCCAGTCTTGTTGATAAGATCCGGAAGAATAGTGGCCGTTAGTAATGAGTTCTGGTTGGGGCTGAGCTCCGTAAGAATCCAAAACCGGATATTGAAGCAAGTACGAAAGATCGTCAGGATAACTGTTAGGTACAGACATTTTTTTTCAAATGACTTGATGACTCTGCTCTGATACGCCTTTGTTCTAACGCAAAGACTACTTAAAAATACTTGTGTAGAGATGACAATAATTGAGCCTTTTTGTATCTGTTATTGGCGTTTTGTCAAAGTAACACCAAGTTTTGAAATGTATCTCAAGAAGAATCAATATTTGTAAAAAATATTTGCAAAAGTGTAGAACCATGAACGTTCAAGTTTAGCATTTAATGTTACTACAATGGTGAATTGTATTGAAATTGAAGTTGCTTTATTTATCTCAGCAGCATTGTGCAAATGCATTAACGTAATTTAAGCAAAGTATTCTCTATACACAAGAATTAATTTAATTGACTAAACGCATTGAATCTTAGTGTGCTGTTTCTTAATGAAAACAAGAGTAAAAAGATCCTACAATGTCAAAGTAAGCAGATAAACATGTGTAAAATAATCTTTTTTGTGTCGGCTTTGAGACTCATCTGCTTTTGATATTCGGCAAGTAGAAACTGTGTAAGTAAATATTTGATTTCTCATTACTTCAAAGCCTAGCAAGTAAAATAACTATTGTATGTACATTTTAAACTAATCCAAAGGGACGATATACGGACTGTCAATCTTGAACAATAAAGAGTAAAACTCGATCAAGTACCGTGAGCATGGCTTTGGCATAATCCTGACTAAACACTACGAAAAATAGTGTAATAACTGGATTATAGTCACAGTGACCAACCAATGTACCTCTCTGCAGCTGTTCGAGTCAGATATTCAATGCATCAAGTATGGTCATAACCGAAATGTCCAGTATTTACATGTATGATATTAATATTACTGGCTTTGGAGTACACGACTGGTACTAAATTATCTTGATTTATGGCTAACTGAAATACCTGATTCGTCAAAATTATACGAAAATGTTAATATTTATTTAATGTTCAAATCATTAGTGAAGAGGCTTACGCTTCGTAACTTTTGTGTGACATCCCTCTTTTTCACAATAAGTACTTCGTTTTCCTTTTCATCTAGCTCGGAATCTATATTGCTTTCAAACATATTATTGGCAGCTGAAAGAAATCTTTTTGGCGAGGCAAGAATATGCTTGGAAGGCGATTCAGAACCAAGAGGATGTGCCATGTCGCCAGAATTAATAACCGAAAGAGTTCCCAATACCGATTTTGACTTTTCAAGAAGAGATCTTGCAAGACGGCTCTCGAGAGCTTCCACGCGAGATCCTAGTTGTTCAAGCTCCTTGATTTTGTGGTCGTATGTCAACTCAATCTGGAAAAGGTGTTTTTCAAAGTCCAGCTTTTGAGAATTTAAGTCTTCAATTACTGATTTTAAAGAGGAGATCTTCGTATTGTGTTCTTTGACATCCAAATTCATGTATTCGAGTGTAGATAAATCTTTTTTAACACTTTCCATTTTAGTATTGAGCAGCTCCATTTCCAAGGAATGACTTTTGGCTAACTCGCTTGCTTTTGATTCAAGTTCTTTAACTTGAAACTCTAGCACAGAAACCTTTTCTTGCTTCTCTGCTAACTCGCTTCTCAGTGACTTCAGCTCAGACTCGTATGAGTTTTTCTCCAGAGCAAACTCTTTTGTTTTCAGTTCCAATTTTGAGTTTGCATTTTCTGATAATACATTTGAATCTGAAAGTTTGTTTTTGAACGTTGATAATTCTTCATTGATAGATTTCAGTTCCGTTTCTTTTATAGCTACAAAAGAGTTGTGCTTTTCGTTAAGCAGTCTTAATTTTTCGGCTGTTTCGTTGAAAATTGTGATCGTTTCTTCATATTTTATTGTGGCGGATTCGTTAGATTTTGTCAACTCTGATAATTGAGACTTCAAGCTGTTTACGGTGATTTGTAAATTTTCTTTTGATTCCAGTAACATGCTTTTCTCTTTTATGGATATTTCAAGTTTCTCTTGCGCCAATTTGATATCGTTGTCGTAAGTAATTTTGTTAATTTTTGAATTCTCTTCAGCTTGAGATAATTTGGACTTTAGCGCTTCTACAGTTTCCGTATTTATTGATTGCCTTGAAATTAGATCCTCTCCAAGTTTATTTGATTTTGCAGTTTCTTCTTTCAAATCGCGTAGTACTTTTTCTTTATCTTCACGTTCTTGAATCAGCTGTAGTTTTACTGATTTCAACTCTTGCTCCAATTCTTGGAATTTCAAATTTTCCTCATTACTGCGTTCCACCTCTTTAAGTGAAGCTTTAATATGAGTTTCGAGATCTGAATATTGTTGTGTGGTCGATCCGTACTGAGTATCGAGCTTTGTTTCTAGATTTTTAACTACAAATTCAAGTGCTGCAATTTCTTTTCGGCTAAGCTCGAAATTTGAATTTGATTGTTCAAGATCTGACACTAGTGTATTTTGAATTGAGTTTAGAGAAGACTCAAATTTCTGCAAATTATCACTTTGATTCCCAGCCAGAAATGCAGAGACAGTACTTATCTTTTCCGTTATGTCTTGAGCGATCTTTTGTAATTCGGTCTTATCTTTTGATCTCGCTAAGACTTCTGACAAAATGCTTTGTATTTCGGAAAACTTGGCATTGTTAGTTGTTGAAATGCCGGTGATATTACCGGATAGCTTATTGCTTAGTTCACGGATAGATGCGCTCTGTTGCAACGTTTGATCATGAATGGAAGGAAGCAACTTGAAATGTTCCACGTCGCTGATTAATTTTTGAATGTTTACATTTGTGTCTTGAAGAGACGAAGTTGTGAGTGTCTTCAGTCCCGATAGTTCGTCATATAGGAGTGATTTGTTTGAATCCATGGCATTGGACATTTTTTCAAGTTCATTGGTGACGGAGCTGTTTAAAGAAGTTATTGTTTCAAGTGAGCTTTGTTGGTTTTTGGTATACATCTGTTGTAGTTCGGATATTTGACTGGTGTCCTGTTGAAGTGTACTTAATTCTTTGCTGATGCGTTCTGTCTGAAGTTTACTAACACGTTCATATTCTGAGCTTGTAAGAAGTAATTTGTGCAATGGAAGTAGTTTTGCCAATTCTTCCAACTGAGAGTTATGTGATTCTAAACTAGACGAAACACTGCTTGACTGTCCAAGAAGTAATTGAATTCCCGATTGAACATCATTCTGCAAGGAACTTTGTTTCTCTAACGACGCAATAAGCTCTATAAGTTTGGAATCTACATCTGTTTTCGAGGAATTTTCTGATTGAGACGCAATTTGTGTAATTTGATTTGAGAGTAAACTTATGGTGTCTTTTGAGTTTTGGTTGATAGTTTCATGATTGGAAATCAGTTCTTTTATTACCTCGAACAGTTGATCTGTACGCTCTTTGACTTCGGTTGTGTTCTGAAGGATTTGATGATAGCGATCTTCGTTTATAGATGTAAATGGTCTTCCCTTCGTTGGCGTAGGAGAAGTTTGTGACGAGACCTTGAATGGACTTCCTGCGACCGCACCAGGCGAAGCAAGATTGGGAGAGTCTGGGGCCGGCGGTAAAGGAGGAGGGGCACGGTTAGGATTGCTCGAATCCCACATTGGAATTGTTCCGTCTCTGCTCGATATAGAATCCGATCTTCGAGACCGTAAATGTGAATTTGCAAACATCATTTTTGAGTTTGATAAATAGGAAATGTAGATTGAAGGAACGGCGTGTACCTGATTAAAGTATGTTGAAGATAAAAAAAGAAGATAGTATTCTTCTCAAAAGTGCTGCTCAAGAAAAAGTGAAAACAGGCGATAAAGAAACAGACCCAGGTTCTACGCGATACGCGGAATCCCTGCTTGGAATGTATAAATTTACGCTTAAAAACCGTGGGGATGAAGCTGGCTGGGCTGGCTGGCTGGCTGACGCTGAGACCCGCTGGCCTGTGACAAAGGGGAATTACCTGCTCAATGTTTACAATTGCCCAATTCGATAAATATAGCTTGTGTTTTGTGACATGAACTATCGACTGGTGATGCAAAGCTAAAAGTGTTATAAATCTGGCAATAAAGCAGTCACAATTCTTTTTTGTGTAAATCAAGTCCTGAGTTACTTTTCGGCATGAAAATTTCAGGCAGACTCTGATGACTCAGATAGTCTATTTGCTTATTCAGCCAATTAGTGTGTCACCCACCCTCATAGATCTTGGCCCGTTTTCCGTAATAGTATTAATAGATTGCTGGGTCACTTGCTGTTGGGCCTTGCGCAGAGGCCCACCCATTAGCTCTATGTGAGAGCATATTATTGTGATGATGGCTGTAGTTGTAGTGGTAGAAGTAATCGTAGTGTGAGGAAAATAGTATGGACAAAAAACTCATTTGGGTCGTTTTATGCTGTAAAATTTTTTTTCTCATTTTGGTTTTGAAAAACTTCCTTTTCTTACTCAGAAGGCATCGTTGATACTCAAAGTCGCATATCTCATATACACATATATTCACAATGGGTTCCAAGTTCTTAAAGCCTAACAAAGTTGGTAAGTTTTTTTTTTTTTGCGACTTTTTACGGAAATTTTGGTGTGCTGCAAAGGTGTTCGACGTGATGTTGATGATGGAGAAAATAATCAAATATCGACTACTATATGCATACGAGGCGTACTACGACAATCATAAAATACGAATGAGCGGAAACGTCAACTGAAAAGCTTGGGATTGTAGTAGAAAAATCACGAATTATCTATATCTTGCAAAATTATAACAAGTTTCGAATGTCACTGGGTTCTCAACTTATAAGAATGCGCCATCAAACATTGCGGAGTTGTCGATTCGGCATTTTCACAACAAATTAAAATGAATGTCTTCAACAACAATTGCACCGAAATACCAAGCTTGTGTCAATTTCCTACGAACAGTCCATCATCAATGACTTTGTTATTGTTGTCATCACGGCATGATGATTCCTCTGTAGCAAATGTCATCAAAATGCCCACCATTTCTGTGATAAATGTAAACACATTCTAACTGTAATTCAACAGCTATTGTTACTCGTGGTAGATACGCCGGTAAGAAGGTCGTTATCGTTAAGGCCCATGAGGATGGTTCCAAGAGTCACCCCTTCGGTCACGCTCTTGTTGCTGGCATCGAGAGATACCCCTTGAAGATTACCAGAGCTCACAGTGCTAAGCAAGTTGCTAAGCGTACCAAGATCAAGCCTTTTATCAAGGTCGTCAACTACAACCACTTGATGCCCACTCGTTACACCTTTGAGCTTGAAAGCTTGAAGACTGCTGTTTCTTCTGAGACTTTCAAGGAGCCTTCTCAACGTGAGGAAGCCAAGAAGACCATCAAGAAATCCTTTGAGGAAAAGCATCAAGCCGGTAAGAACGCCTGGTTCTTCACCAAGCTCAACTTCTAATTTATGTATCGATAAATATATGATATTGGATTAGATGCTCAGCAGTTCCCTCCTCTTTTCTTTCTATTCACTCCATAATACAGGCGGAGCGGTGGAATATTGCAATACAAATAAGTGTAACATTTTGCAAGTAAAATATATAATTTAATTCTCACAGGCGTTATGTCGTTTTTTCTTACTTTGTTGTCGATTATGTAGTTGCAAGTTAAATGTATCTTGATACAGCTACGAACTGTTGTTTCCAGATCGCCAGTCAATACTGTAACCAGATTTTTCGCTGTTTTTTAAATCCCAAATCACATTGCACAGCCGTGCATTAATACGATTTGTTTGTCCCAATTAATGGCAGCAAGATTTTTCAAGCATTACGAAATATACCAACAAAATGATGAACTCGTCGCAATTGTGATTTATTGCAATGAGTAGCAATCATACTCGGCTTCACGCCAGTTTAGCAGTATTTCTCTTGTGAGTAAAAGTTGAGAGGGGGGTTTTTTTTTCATCCATCAACAATCAGTTGCGCATTGATTGCAAACCATCATCCTACCATTGAATAAGTGTCTTGAAACCTACTGTAACAGGAACAATTTCCCATAATTACGAATGATTCAGTATTGAAATAAAACATTGTTCACAGTACATAAATTATTCTAATCTTTACAAAAGAACTGAAACCAATCAAACAATCTGTAAATTGAGATCAAAAATTTACCACTTCTCACCTGTGATAGTCTCATAAGCCTCAACGTACTTTGCACGAGTTTGAGAAACAATGTCTTCGGGCATAGCAACACCCTCTTTACCCTTGAGACCGTTGGAAGTTAACCAGTTTCTCAGGAATTGTTTGTCATAGGAGTCTTGGGACTTGCCTACCTCGTAGGTAGCAGCGTTCCAGAATCTGGAGCTATCGGGGGTAAGAACCTCGTCGGCAAGAATCAATTCACCTTCAGAAGTGATACCAAACTCAAACTTGGTGTCTGCAATAATGATTCCTTTAGTCTTGGCATAATCACGGGCAATGGAGTATAATTTGATGGCAAGCTCTTCAATTCTACGGGCCAGTTCTTTGTCGCCGTTGAGAATCTCAACAGCCTTGTCGGGGTGAATGTTTTCGTCATGTTGACCTTGCTCGGCTTTGGTACTGGGAGTGTAGATGGGAGCAGGGAAAGGCTCAGACTCTTGCAATCCTTCGGGAACCTTGATTCCGTGCACAGTTCCAAGCTTCTTGTATTCGCTCCAGGCAGAACCAGTAATGTATCCTCTAACAATGACCTCCAAGGGCAGGATCTTGTACTTTCTAACAATGCTGGATCTGTCTTCGAGTTGAACACTGTATTCTTTGACAGCAGCAGGCAAGTACTCAAAGAGCTTCTCAGCCGGTTCGCCAAGCTTGGGACCAACCAAATGATTCTTGACTTCCTTGTCAAGCAAGTTGAACCAGAATTGAGAAATCTTGGTCAACAACTTACCCTTTTCAGGAATGCCGTTCTCCATGACAACATCATAGGCACTGATACGGTCAGTAGCAACAAAGAGCAAGTGCTTGTCGTCGACAGTGTAGATATCACGGACCTTGCCTTGGGCCAAAAGAGGAAGAGTGTTTCCAAGGTTAGTAGATGTGACAATAGATTCAGACGACATCGTTCAAGTATGTATGGCTTATCAATAGGAAAATCCTTAGATTTGAATGTAAAATATGTCTAAATTTTGATAGAAAAAATCCAGTCAAAAAGAAGGTAGGTTGATTTTGAGTATCTGGGTTCACCAAAAACGGTTATGGAACAACGTGAAAATGTTGCTGCAATGGAACGACTAAAATCTTTCCTGAACCATTCGAGCCTTACTGGGAATCACTACCAAATCACTTGAATCCCTTACCCTATGATCTATCAGCTGGTCCAGTGCGTGTATAGTCGTAAAGATATAGATGTAGTATTTTATTTACAAAAAGGCAAGACAATTGTTCAAGGTTTTTTAAAATCTTGATGGATCTTGAAAGGAATAAAATGAGATTCAGATTTAGAAAAATAGCGAACATAACGTTATTCGGGGGGCCGATTATTTCGGAATAGCCGACGGATCAAAGTCAAAGCTGGAACCACATCCACAGCTGGAAGATGCATAGGGACTGTTGACGACTTTGAACTGACTTCCAATCAGCTCTGTAGTGTAATCTACTGTAGAGTCTCTCAAAATACCTAAAGAAGTCTCGTCAACAACAAATTTGGCTCCGTCTCTCTCAAATACTGAGTCTTCGGCGGGATTGACTGTTGATTCGCTTTGCAGGTCCAAAATGTACTGATATCCATGGCACCCGCCACTCTCAACAGAAATTCTCAGAACTTGATCATTGTTCTCGTCCTTCTTTTTAATCTGATTCAATTGTTGTGCTGCGCGTTGCGAAATTTTGATCGAGAGCACGTCTCCAGAGTCAGATTTAAACGGATTGATGATTTTTGTGTTGTCGCTGGCGTCGAATCCCAAAGTTGGGCTCTTCCGTGGCGATGCGCTAGGTGTGGCTTGAAGACCTAGATAGATACCACCGTGGATGGCCTTTCGGTTGTATGGCTGTTGTAGAGCCCGTTTCATACCAGTCTTTTGTGTGTTCAAAATGGTCGACAAAAATCGTATTTGTTGTGGCCGTAAGAGTGTATTTCGGAACATGGTGTTGTATGGATGATATGCAGTAATTAAATCGAAGCTGGTTTTTCAATTGGTTGTCAGATAATCAATATGATTTAATAAAAGATAAAGCGCGAATGCTCGAGTATATATAAAACTTCAACAAATAATGGTAAAGAAACAAAAATAATCGAGAATCGTGCTCATAGAAGTTAGTGATTTGAAATTTCCTAAATGATGACAAATAGCAAATTGCTCAGATACAACTGGTTAGTTTTGCTCTCGGGGAAAATAAGACTTAGGAAGGAGTAGGCAAAGTAAAACAGAGGTTTCTGCTACTGGTGAAGAAATAAGAAGTCCGAGCAAGAACAACCATGCAAAGCTTCCCTCTGAGACCTGCCAGACAAGTAATGGCGCTGCTGAAATCAATGAACGCAATGCTGGGTCTTATAAGCTTGCTTGAGTATATGAAAAAGATCAAGATATAGTAACAATATCAAAACGTTCTATAATGAAGACTAGATACAAATGTTGACACAAATGTCACAATATTCAGAAGTTTGTGCTGTTTCAAAGATATGGCTAATAGTCAAAAAAGCCGAGGATTGACTCTGAACATTAACATAACAATAACTGGAGGGCACGGGCAAAGCACAAACAAGAAAGTCGCAAATGGATATCATTTTGTACTTAAAGCATAGATTGTTGTCAGGGCCCATAATAATATTATTTTAGTCAAAACCATTACATAACGGTTTCCCCCACAGTTTCCACTCCCCAAGCATGTGCGACTGCGTGGTAAAGTTGTGGTCGGCTGCATGTGATTTTCATACACACCATCTTCCAACCTTCTGAATTCGTCTCTCTTCAGTTTCCTCATTACTATTCATATCTCTGTTTTCTTGCTCCACTGCTAAGTCTCTCTAATTATAGCCAATTCATTTTGCAAGACTATCAGACTAAAATGAGCTCACAAAATCAAAACCGTCTTTTACTAGGGCGAATGCTAAGTTTGGCCATAAGCGAAGAAGAGTATAAACACTTCTTAGCACATTTTAAAATCACTGTCTCTGGAGTTGTGCCCAATCCAGAAGATTTGGTTTCTACTATAACCAAGCCGCTGAGGACGAATCTACGACTGATTTTGAAAACGTACCTATTGCTCGTATCCGTTCAGAGCGCAAAGCAAATTTGGCAAACAAGATCTTTGAAAGATGTGCAAGTGCGCAATAAGCAATTTGCCAAAATTGCATTTACGCTATCTGCAATATCGGTTTCCTACAAGGTCGTATACAAATTGATGATAAAAGCAAAACCCTTCTTGGATAAGGAAAAGAAAAAAATACAGATTCCATTTAAAATTGAATCACATACATTTACTCCAATGGTCGCTGGACTGATCGCAGGGTCGTGCTTTAGATTTTTTCCTCACAAAGCTGCTAGAGACATAGTTACTGTCTACGTGGTGGTCCGGAGCGGTGAAATTCTATTCAATTATTTGGATGATACTGGATATCTTGGAAAAATTAAGCCTAGGTTCCTCGGGTCTTGGGCATTGTTTCCATTCGCATACTCGCAGATCATTCACTCGTTCTTTTTTAATCAAGAAACAAATCCGACAGTGATAAACAGAATTATGTACAAACTATCTGACGACTTTATGCCTCAAAGACCTCAAGGCTACATTGGGCCCTGGCCCTCATCCGAACAGGTTGTGAACAATGTTGCAAAAGTTGCAACTCATAACTATCCTCAGTTCCAGTCTCAATTAATGTTTCCAAATATGCCTGTGGTTCCCGAATATTTGAATCAAGTAAAGCCAGTCATCTTGAGAGCCCATCCTTCTATCAGGTCCATGACAGCGGCTATTCTTCATCCCTTTGAACCTTCAACTTTCAGGACATATACCGAAATTGCCGTCAAAAAATTGACTACAGTTGGTAAATATGTTCTTGTTATTTACGTATTAAAAGAGTTGATCAATCATCATTTGATAAAAAAGCATGATCAACGTCAGCGCCCCAACGAAATCAAAAAACCCAATGCCGAAGACAAGATCTTAGAAAATGTCAATGTAGTCCTAAAATCGATTCCCAAAGCAATACGAACGACACTTTTTATCGTGTGTTCTACGGTAGCAGCCTGGACTGGTATCGAAACCTTCCAAACGTTCTTTGGAAACAAATTTTTATCCAGACACCGATTTAAATTTATTGGTTTTCTCTCTGGGTTATGGGCAATGATTGATCAGGGTCGACATACTCGAGGTCGCTACTTATTTGCCTTTAGAGCAGCAGCCCTGTCATACTGGAGGGTCATGATCAAAGAGGGCAGAATCAAAAACAGACCTGGATACGAAGTCTCTTTTTTTGCCGTAAGCTTCGCTATCTTGATGATGATCTTTGATAGAAGACCCGAGTCGGTATCTGGGAAGTTTGTGAGAAAAACTTTGAACTTCATCAAAAATGATGAGTTTTCAGATCCATTGGAAACTAAAAATGAAGGAAAAGCCTGACGATCTGATTATTCTTGCTTTGTGTATCTATGATTTGTGTATAACTAATCGATGTGTTTAATGTTTTATATGACACCGCCTTCTTCAAATATAATCTTTTGTAAAATTTGCGTGTTGGGCTGGGGCAAAGGAACGAATGCCATTGTTGAATCTTGACTCTGCCGTACTGATCGTTTCAAGTCCCTGATTTATGTTAGCCTTGATTTGGCAGTAATCTATATCATCCACTTACTCAAGCTCGGGTCGACTCATAATCAAATGTCCATCTTTCGCCAAACTTCCAGCGACTTGTTCTTGATGATTGTCCATTAACCCAGTGTTGACAACAGCAATCAGAGGTTTATTTTTTCGCAACGCATCCAAAATAGAACCCGTCCCTTAGAATCAAAATGTATATTCGTTAATTCTTGCCTGCATTGGTCAAACAAAAATTCCATAAGAACACTCACCGGCATGAGATATAACCAAGTCGCAAGCTGCTATATTTTCATCCAAAGTCGCTTTAAGACCAAAGCCAGAAACCGATAAATTCTTGTTTGTTGACACATTGCATTTCTTGATCAACTCGGAAGGCGCATTTCCATGCTGAATCACAAGATCTGTAAAGCCCACATCTATCAGAAGTTGTTGAATCTGAGGATCTACAAATGCTTCAATTAATGGAATGAAAGGCACAATAGCTCCAGTTGTGACAAAAGCGGATTTACCCATATTGTACCAGGCTGTGGTGGAGGAACTCAAGACAAGAATGAAAAGTTGAAAACTTCCAAGAAACCCACGTCTACTTTTAGGCGCAAAAACACATTACGGGTGTTGAAATGCTTCAATTTTATTGCCATTTCTAATTTATGAATTCACGGGGATAAACGCATCATTACATAGTACATTAAGTATGCTTGATAGAAAAAATGATTGAACTTGGGGTTTCAAGATTTAAATGAGTTGAAGTATAAACTGTATATCTAAATTGTTTAATAACCTGCGGCACCAGGAGCATTTGGGTTACCTTTAAGCGACATCAAGACTTCTTTGAATCTGGTCTTATCATGCAATTCTGACTTTGTGCCTTTACTTGAAGTATCAATCAACTTCACGATCGCGGCCCATGTGTTGCTGGTGACATTGTTGTCGCGATCTTCGATAAATGCCTGTTCGGCCTTGCGTACTTCTTCAATGGATTGGTCTTTCTTGGTATTGTAGTTCTCGTAGAAATCATCCATAGCAGTCTGTGCCTTCTCACGAGTTTCCTCACGCTTGGCTTCACTCTGCTCATCCCGACGCTGAATCTCAAGTCCTTGACGTTCTCTCCATTCTCTATTAAATAATAATTGTGGTTAGATACATACTGTTCGGCAATCTGAAGATCAGCTTTTCATAATACATACTTGATGGCGTCAGAGTCTTCTAATGATAATTGTTTGGTTTGTGAGCTAAGATCTGGCTGAGCTGGTAGATATGGCTCAGCAGGTTCTGAAATAAGTCCAGTTTGCCCAAGTTTATTCTGAATTCAAGGGTTAGTATTTACAATCGAATTGTATTGTATTCCAATACTCAATTCCTTGTAAACAAAACTCACCACACTACTAGATTCCTCCAATTCGGGAAACGAAGCCTTGAACCCCGCAATATCGTCGGTATTGCCGTCGTTTAGAAGATCGTCGTCGCCGGTTTGAAACTCTGAAGCGGCCTCACCCAGAGCTGCTTTCTCACGAGTCAAAAAGTCGTCTCCATCAGCCTCAATTGCCGAATTTTGGGCAATATCTTCATCAATTTCTTCGAGAGACGGAAAATTAGAGGTCATTATTTAGTAATTTAGTTGTCACGGCTGGTCTATAAGATCGTTGAAAGAGATTGTATTTGCGGAAGAATTTAAAACGAACTACGTGGGCCATTCCTTGCTAGAATGATATACCCTAGCCCCTAAGCTTTTTGTGTTTTACGACATACAACATGATGTACAGTCTTATTTCGAACTATCTCCTAGAACTCAGAAATTTCATCAAAGACCATACTATATTTAATTTTACAACATTTGTGCGGTTCTCTTTTCTTTCTATTCGCTCTTTGTTTTCATTTTCCGCTTTTTCAAGTGTTATAATTCAAGTAGTATAGAGTAGTATCTTATATATAGTATGTAATTCACATGTCTTGCAAAGTCCCAGCTTTCTTATACACATAATAGTATTATTATAGACTTGATCAATAGTAAGGCCAATTCAAAGGTAAACATTTGGAAACAGCAGGCATAAATACATATTCAACACCAGCAATTTATTATAACATTAACTTTCAAAATGAATACGGAGATTGATAAAACAACTATATATAATAAAGCATGGCAAATGATCGAAGATATGTAAGAGAGTAGTTATTAAATGATTTGGTATTGCCAGTAGGGCCAGATATTGCATGTATAAAGTAGTCAAAAGTATACATGTAAAGATGTGTGTATGCGTTGAAATTTGTGTATCATGATAATTTCAGTAATGCTTTTGAGTTTTCGTAAACTAGATAACTAATGCTAACAGCCGGTGCGACCTTGGCCAGGTTGGGCGCCAAACCTCTCCACAGGCCTTTGAACCCATCACGAGAAACTGTTTTTCGATATACATCCATGAATCCGGTGTATCTATAAGGATGAGCATGTGTACCTTGGGCTTGCAGTCTCGTCCGTAGCAAATTGACAGGATACACAAGTGAAGCACCCACGCAGCCACTAGAAGCTCCCATGGATAGAACAACTAGATTGCCTAGTTTGACTTCGGATTCATCAATACCCTCAATTCTGGCGCGGCGGGCGACATAGGCTTTTTTCATGGCCGAAAATGTTCCTAGATCAAATGCAGCAAATGGAAAAATACCAAGAACACCCACACCAATACCTCTGTAAAACATACGAATACCACCTTCATTCCACATTGATTTGATAGTTTTTAGAACCAAGCCGTGGCTGTGTGCTGATGCAGATAATGATTCACATTGGATCCGGAATTTCAACGTGTCAATGGGGTATACAGTGAATTGCGCAACAACGCCGCCAAAACCTCCAGCAAGGAATGTCGATGCTCTTGAGATTTCAGCGGTGTCAGCTTTGCCTTCAAGCTCAGCCAAGAAACGCTTTGCAGTCTCGAAAGATCCAAATTTCATGGCAGACTCGGGAAAAACCTTAATGACGTTCAACCCGTTTCCTACAAAGAAACTTTTGATTCCTCCTTGACTCCAAATATGTTTAAATGCGCGAATCACAGAACTTTGCGAAAGCCGAGTAGCCAAATTGGGTTTGGCATTTGAAGCCAAAGATTTTGCTGCTGTATCAGCGGCGATTTGTGCAGCGGTTTTTTTCAGTGGCTGTCCGGATTGAGCAATGAGATAGACCTTGAGACGGTCGAATGGTGCGGTGCAGGTACGAGATATCACACCTGCAAAGCCACCTGCCAGGAAATAACCTAATCCGTTCAAAGTTTCACTGCTCAAGAAAAAGTCGCCTTCCGAAGACAAGTCTAACTCCTCGATGAACAAATCGTAGGCCGCAAGTAATGGGGTGCTATCATGAGGAACAAATAGCAGAAAGCTGACCCATTCGTCGTAAGAAATGTATCCGTCTCCGTCGACATCGATGAGATTGAAGAACATTTGCGCCTGTTCGGGTTCGACCTCAAGTCCAAGATCTTCCAAGCCATCATAGACTTCGTCTAAGTCAAGTCGGCCATCGGCCTTTGTGTCAAGATTTCTAAAGGCTTCCGCAATTGACTGTTCCGAATTGTTCATGAACGTTTTGAACTCTTTTAGAGATACATAACCAGTGTCTGATTTTGGAATCGTTGCAACAATGTGCTCTACGCTTGTATCATTAGTGTTTGGAATGAGGTTGTACTGGTTTCGAAACGAATCGACGATGGACTCCGCCGTGACTTGACCGCTTTTTGTCGAGTCCAGGCTATGGAAAATGCTTTCTATGCGTTGTTCTCGGTGTCTTGATGATCCCAGCATGCTCTCTAAATATGTTTTGCTTTCCAGCCGTTGATTTGGCATACTATTTCAGCAACGACAAAGATCGACAATTTGCAGTTTGCAAAGTGAGCCGATTTGAAAAAGTAAAAAAGTTTAATGAGGAATTTTGGAGATGAGTTGTGTTATACACTGGCTTTTTTGCGGCACCGTCGTGCTTAAGGATGAGGTTTTGTGTGCAGGTTGTGAGGTTATACGTGAACGTGTTTACAGGGGTGTGTTGGCCTCGCAACTTAAATATTCAGAGAAGTATCCCCAAGCAAAAAAAATGAACCAACAAAAATAAATAAATTTTTTGACATGCACCTTTGCGATGGGGCCAGGCAAGCATATGCGCAGGATAGCTGGATGAGTACGTGAGTGCTACATCGACCATGAAGCTCCTCAGAAAAGCAGGGTCAATATGACGGGTCTTTTGACAGGTTACTGGTCGGGCACGGAACTTTTGGAGTGCTGCACTTGCGGCGGAAGACGAGGTGGGCACATTGACTTTAACATTAGATGCTTCTCGAAGCTAGATTTGCGACCATTCTGGAGAACAACATCGAGGAGAAACCAGCAAATCATAGCTCACGGGTTGCCCAATTGTCATCTATTATATCCTGTAAGCCGAGCCTCCAGGCACTTGGAGGTTGGAGCCTAAAACTTGCTACATAGCGCAGCGAGAAATTTACGGGGACACGGCAAAAGACCTTCAAAGAGGCCAGACCATCTACAAACCAGGTACATCGCTACTCGCACAATTACCGCAAAGAGCCCAGGGGCAGAATAGAATACGAGTCAAAAGGGAAATTTAAACAAATGCATTGATACGCTGCTCATTATATTATAACATTACCATATCTGCTTACCAGTCATTTTAAACCGGTGAATAGAAATCAAATCACGGAAATCTTTGACTTTAACTTTTCGTGGCTTCACTGCTGGTGGAACCTTTTCATCTGGATCGTACAATTGCGCTCGCAGATGTTCGGGAAGCTCAACCACTCCTTGGCCTTTTATCACTCCTGGTACAAAGTCTTCATTATCATCGTCATTATCGTTTTTGTCGTCATTTCCTACAGTTGGTGAGAGAATAGAGGCAGTGCCTGGTGCCAGCATGTTGGTCTCTGCCTGTTTCTGTGAAGGCTCAGAGTAGCATCCTCCCAGCGGCACAGATCGATTTATCGGCTGGGATTTGAGTGAAGTAGGAGATTTCAGATACAGACTGCGATTCCGCCGATGACAGGCGTATTGCAAAAGCAAAAGTCCAAGTGTCAATTTCAAAACAAACAAAAGAACAAATACTGTTAGAGCTACCAGAGAGAACCATAGGTACGAGAAAAAGGTATCAGCATCAATGGATACTGTTTTAACCTGTTGAAAAGTGGTTGTTCCTGTTTCAATTATGAACTCCAAGAATCCATACGGAAACTGTAATTTCAAGAACGGATGATGGTCAGTTATTATCTTCGAACTTATTTCAGTTGAGCCTGAGTATGAAGATGTCATTGACTTAAATGAGAACAAATTAGGTCCAGAACTGTCTCTCAACATTGAATATGATTGCAGCAGCATTCTGAAAAACACTGAGGCTATTGGTAATATAGGTAGTCCTAGTCTCTTGGTCATAGTGTAATCGGATAACGCATTTTCTGAGTAATCATAAGCCAAGACGTCAAGAAACTTGTGATATACTCTCGCACGTATGTTGTTGAACTTAGAAATATATGCATGCTTCAACCAATCTACACAAATTTCACTGCCAACCACAACAATCATAGGACCAAACAAGGCACCAAGCCATCGATTCCATCCCGACCAGGATCGCGGAACAATGCCTGCATTACTTACTTCGACTATGTTCCTCATGCCAATCACAAAAAGCATAGTTGTCATTTGAAACCTTTCAGTAATATCTGCACAAGTCATTTGGAAAAGATTCTCTCGCTCGAACTTTTTAAACACCGCCGACTTGATTTCACTGAATTGATTGCTCAGTAGCAGTGTCAGCAAAGCGTTTGAATACGAATTGACGGCAACGTTCAGCGAGATGATCTGATATAAAATAACCAGAGAATGACTGAACACGTATGCTGTGGTCAGTAATCCAAAAAACATCAGTTTGAAAAACTTCACTGTTTTGTTGTTTGTATTGAGAGTGTGTCGGGAAAACAGGCATTCAATAATGTCTTGTCCAAGGGCTGACAAAAGTTTATCCGCAACTTCCAAAACATTGTACATAACATAGAGTTTAATTGCAGACCCTCCTCGAATCAAATGATACGTTTTGCTGATGTTGATTTGGTTCAGCCCCAACACTACTACCAGAATAATGAATCCTTTTATGATGTCTGCCTTCCTGGATAACGGAAGCCGCGCCCGCCGAAATATTAAACAGTAAATCGCATGGATAAATCGCAGTGGTAATATCGTGAAAAAATGCAAAAATGAGTCCAAACAAGCCAGAATACCGAATGCAATGACTTTCTCTAAGTGAAGAGGAACATTGATAAAATTGATTAAATGCTCTGTCTTCTCTTCAGTGAAAACCTCGCTTGGATCGGATTTCAGTTCCAGAAGCAAGTAGCTCCAAAATGTGAGATGCTTTGTATGGACCGGAGACTCGTTGAGGAGAACTTGTTCTTTGGTGAGCCTTCGTTTTGAGTAAAATGACGGCCTTTCGTTGTGGTTGGTAATCCTGGAATCTGAACCACGTCGAAACTGTGTATATGCCGTGTTGTCAGGAATAGATTTTAAGTTCAAAGGCCTTGGCCTACGAATGCTGTTCAGATCTTTCGCACTGGGATAAGAAACACCACTGGTACTGTTAACATCAGCCAGAGTAGTAGCAGAATCTAAGCCCTCGGTTTCATGTGGTAGATAATGGTATTCTGGTGATCCAGGCGGTGATTCTATGGGTATTTTGAATGTTGATGATTGGCGAGATTTTGATGGAGACTGTGATCGCTCATTAGAATTGTGTCTATGATTTGATGTGTTGAAAACAGATGAAGACGCCATAGCTTTTCATATTTTTCTGTAGGTTTTTATATTACAATTTTGCTAGTTCCTTTGAGATCTATTTGAGATCAATATCTAAAACAGTGCTGTGATCACCAAACGTGTTATCAAAGTTGATGTAATGGCGTATCAAATTATATAGCCTCTATTCAGATTAGGTTCGTGAGAATAAAAATGCGTAACGTGTCGTTTTCGATTTGCAGAATAGTTTGCTTAGACAAAAAAGAAACAAATAAACAAGCTATGAACAAACTTCCAAGCGTCAAATAGCTTTGATCATGAGATTTTCACAGTGACGGCGAAGGTGATGAGGAGATGAGTAGAAAGTGTCACAAAGGGGAAAGTCCCAGCTAATTTATATCTACAACAGAACCAGATGTCACAGTGCATTCAAAACACACATACATTTGGCGAAGCAATTATTGCCCTAGCCCACTACACTCTAGAACTATTGTCCTCCACATAATCAGGATTGTCTGGCTCACGCGAATTGAATCGAAACATCAAGTAGCACACATCCTCGTCGCTGACCTGATTTCTTGTCGTACGTGAAATATTTGGTCTTTTTTATATCCTATATTGCTCTTTATAGATGATTTCTGTTCAGGCTCCTGAGCTCTCTGACGAGGAGTTGACTGCTTACTTTGCAGGGTTCACCAACTCCTACTCAATCAAGCTTCTGACATCAACTTTTAGACCATATTTTCGACAAGGAATGCTCACGCAGGGAGAATGTTATAAAATATCATTAACTCTGCTTCCGATCCTGCTGGATACAGTAGATCCATGTTTTTTGAAATTTTGTGCCAGGTTTCTCACGCCAGACGATTTCCAAGAAGTTGTTGACGAACGCAACATCTCCCATACCTGTGGATACCCACTCTGCTCCAAGATCCCTACGAACACTCAGGGAAAATACAAGATTGACTTTAGAAGCACACACTTCAGTATTATTTACCCGTATCTGACAAATTTTTGCAGCAAAGAGCACGCACAATGTGCAACCTTTTATCAGAAACAGTTGTCAGACGAGTCCATGTTTCTACGAAAAGACATTACATTTTTGCCTTACGGAGAACTGAAGTATGAGCGGCAAATTGCGCTGTTAGAAGAGCTACAACAAATGGCATTGACAGAAAAGAAGTCGCTTGACGATGTCATTGTCCAATTCGCTAATATGTCCGTAGTCGGTGCACAGCCGGAAAGTGCTCAACAGGCAGCGGCGGAGGAACACAAAATTATCGACAAGCTGAGTGAGCAAATGAAAGGATTTAGTTTCGCCATTGAAGAGCGAGACCCCAACAAGCCTAGTATGGATGACTTTATCGGTGTGGAGGAAGAACTCGCAGGCGATCCTTCTGTTATAGAAGGCTATCAAACCAACTATCCCCAATAGCTATGATCTCAAGTACAATTTCCATGCTATTAGCACACGATATAAACTGATAATGATGCTTACGAAACACTAACTCACACACATTTAATCACTCGTTGACACATACACAAGTCATCAGCTTGATATTTTTGCAATTTTAACAGATTTTAAGTTCTATTTACGCGTGAACATACACATGTTGACTCTTTTTTGGAAAATGTAATTTTAGGTGACGTAAAGCGCGAACAACAGCTAACAACTTGTGTGGTGTCTGCTCTGCCATCTTTTGATTCCGAGATTTTAAGTGTTGATTGGAAATTACTTTCATAGAAGAAGCACAGCTGTGGCTGCACCTTTTAATCGTACGTTTTTTATGATCTTTTGAAATTGAACACTTTCAATTGTCCAGGGCCTTTAATCTGGTCACGTACTGGACGAACAAAAATATTGTAAAAAGTACTAGCTGAAAACTAAATGCCAAATATACTTGGCATTGATGACAACAATGAGTGGATGAATACTGTGTAATTTACGTGTCCCATGATTTTTGTAAGGGCAAAAACAAACGCGAAATTGCGAGGCACGCGAAAAATTGGCGAAGGGTTTAATGCTTTTGTTACGTAATCAGTGTTTTTCAAATCTTTAGTTGCAGAAAGCCCCCCTCAACTTTTGTGTGTACAGATTATTCACATGAGCTCGTTAGTCCAAGTGCGAGCATATTTGGCAAATGTCCGCTTATGTCTATTATGAACTGAATAAATCTACAAGGAATAAGTCGAATTCACTTCAAGTTGCAAATACAGGTGATTCAAATTAATATTGAAGCAGATGAAAATGTAGATTTAGCGTGTTGCCCTTAGAAACGGTCAGATAACAGGCCTGTAGCAAAAATTTTCTAGTTTCTATTTTGGCGTTTGTGCTCCCCGAGAGAATATAGAGGGATTTGAAATATTCTACAATTCCTGTTGAATTACTCACTGTACACTGTCAAGCCATTTGCATTCTTGTTTATTTGTTCGCATCTTAGTTGACTGTTCTGAATCTGGAGCTTGCATCATTTATATCAGATCATCACATACTTCGTCATGACTTCTTTCAAAATATTTAGACAGCCATCTTTGACCATCGCCTCATCAGTCCTTAGCATGGCCCGTTCGTTTCATGTCGCGCGGATCGTCCGCTCTCACTATGATACACCTGCGGCCAACACTAGCGCCTCTGTTTCACCAACAACACTTTCCGACATTCGACGACTCTATGCTAAAGGCCAGCCTATCACAATGTTGACCGCCCATGATTTTATCTCTGGAAAAATCGCTGCCTCCTCAGGTGTTGATATAATTCTAGTTGGCGACTCATTATCAATGGTGGCTTTGGGCTACGAAAACACCAACGAAATGGAGCTTGACGACATGATCTATCATGCCAGAGCTGTTCGTCGTGGCGCAAAATCTAGCTTTATTGTTGCTGATATGACTTATGGTAGTTACGAAGTTTCACCTGAGCAAGCTCTTCAGTCGGCTTTCCGCCTAATTAAGAAATCAGGAGCCGATGCTATTAAGATGGAAGGAGGACGTGAAAATGCCGAAACGGTGCGTCGGCTTACTGAAAAAGGCATTCCTGTCATGGCCCATATTGGTTTGACTCCTCAGCGCATGTCAGCTCTTAGTGGATTTAAAGTACAAGGCCGCACAGCAGAGACTGCCGAGATGATTTTACAAGATGCTTTGGCTCTTCAAGAAGCAGGTTGCTTTTCAATGGTGTTAGAAGCAATTCCTGCACCTGTAGCGGAACTGATTACTCAAAGATTATCTGTTCCAACCATCGGTATAGGTGCTGGCCCTGGTACTTCTGGCCAAGTTCTTGTACTTTTAGATATGCTTGGTGGATTCGATGGATTTACCCCGAAATTTTTAAAAAAGTATTCAAATTTCCTCAAGATAAACATTGATGCATGTTCGGAGTATATAAAGGAGGTTCAGAACAAGTCTTTTCCCGACGTCTCCAAGCACTGCTATTCCATTAAAGATGAACAACTTGAAAAGTTCAAAATTATTCTTGCAACAAAATACGAGCCTAAACCATAATGATTATGTCTTTGAAATATTACACTAAAGGCAATTTTGTACATAATTCTAATAAAATATATTTTTTGTTCATCTAATTCGTATCGGCCTGGTCTAATTAAGCACTAATGCATTATCATTCCTAGTTGTTTTTATCTCGCTGTTTCTGGATGAAGTAGAGTTTTGTGAGTTTTGTGTGATATCAAGAACTAGTGTTCTTCCAGCCTCAGGAGCAATAATATCACGACTTCTTTTCGCACTAGCTACAAGAGAATGCAATAAGTCTCTGGGATCCAAATAATGCTCTTCAATTAGTACAAAAGTACTCCAATGTACGCATATCAGTTCGCTACCCCAAGGCTCTTGAGAATTTGAATCGCTTTCGGGGTTTGTATGTTGAAACCGAAAATGCCCTTGTGGTGTGTAAGCTCCGCAACGAACCGTTGCGACAGCACATCCAAACCCGTATACTCTTCTAATCCCCTCAAACAGGGGACAAGAGTAGCCTGTATCACCTGCATGAAAAAATATCGGGTTTTCGTGTTTCGGGACCTTAAAAGAAGCCCACAGCGTCGTGATAGCGCCAACCATGGCTCTTCCTGACCAATGCATAGCTGGAGTACAGGCAATCTCCCAACCTTCTTCTGGGTCCGTTCCTGGTAAGGCTGTGCTCTCCCACCATGACGATTTTATAATATAGATGTACACATGTTTGTCGATCCCAACAGATTCCAAATGCTTGCCCACACCAGCCGGCACTATCCATATGACCGAGTTGCCAATTTTCTGCGCAGTTACAAGTTTTAAATAGTCAGGATGATCATGAGATACCAAAACAATATCCATCTTAGGCAACTCAGCTAACTGGCATGAAGGGGGAGATGTATGTGCTTGGGCCAAAGATATGGGTTAACAAGATGCTTTCCAAAACAAGGATCGGTGAGAACGTTAAGCCCTGCCAATTGAACAAAGGCGCAGCTTTGACCAAGCTATATCAATTTCAATCTATCTTTTGCAGCGGGCAGTCCTTCGGCGTCTTCAAGCATCAGTGATGAAGGGCGTAGTTAGTCTTTGAAGGTAGCGAGCAAATGTTCAAAATCAGAATTTTTTGGTGGTAGTTGCTTTCAGATTTCATCGAGATCTTTAGGCACTTCTTTCCTAGGTCTTTCTTAAAGCAATTTGTATATTGTGCAAAATTTGAACTCGTATACTGTTTGTGATCTATATTCTGGAAACGGGTTCACGTACTTTCTACCAACTATCATATTATGTCTAAATTGTGTTGCTGGCCAATTCTGTGACTGCATACTATTTAGCCAAAGTCAGTTTCGGCAAAGATTCTACTACCAGAAAATGACTATAAACCTACCTTTCTACAACACGTTTGTGAAAGTTCTTTCTTTCTCGCTCAGAGATCTCTTAGCTCGTTTTCAGATGAACATATCCTGTGCATGCAGTATAAGCAACGACAATACACCAACCTTAATTTTATACGTGCTAAATGCGAGCCAAGCACGCATTATGATTTTTACGAAACATTTGAGTTTGATCCAAATAGTTATTCAATTCACCACCGCAAGTAGTTTAAAACAGTGCAGTCAAAGGTCCTTGATTCTGTGAGCAGTTTGTTGAAAATACTTTCAATGTATTTCTGAATCGAGAGCCAGATCAACAAATTTATGAAAAATCCTCGCCGAATGCATAATATGTTGCTGAAACTAATCCAAACCGCGTAATGATCAGTGCTAATGTTCACAATGAAAACAAAACGCGGGCAACAGACATGTTTTGGAACGAGCGAATTGTATCACTATTTGAAATCAACATGACAAAGTATACACGCCATCCTTTGACATGTTCGTATACTCGGGTTTCTCAAAGGCTGTAAGATTCAGAATAGGCACACAATCATGGGAATTTGAATTGTGTATTGTCCAAATCTAAAATCTACAGCACTCATTTTGTATTACAGAAATGAATGAAACCAGGAACAATTTTGTTACTGAAATGGCTACCATTATTCACCACCTTAAAACCATTTAATCTAGTGTACAATATCTAGACTAATCATTTTTCAAATTGCTGGCATTGAATAAAAAAATTTGGGTACGGTAATTAGCAGTTACAAAACGGGTTTTAAATGAAATTCAATTATAAAGCGGTTTTGTGGTTGTTTCAATTAGTTCTCATGAGAGTGATCGTGGCCATTGCCATCATGACTATGACTATGATCGTTGTTAGCATGGCTATGACTGTGATCATTGCCGGCATGACTGTGACTATGATCATTGCCGTCATGACTGTGGCCATGCTCATGCTCATTAGGACCTGGGCCCAATTGCAATTTGAAATTAGGACCCAGCTCTCTAGTGATCATTTCTTGTCCCAGGTGTTGGATCTCAGCAGGAGTCATAGGGTTACCTTCAGCCATACGAGCTTCGGCCATGTTCTTAAGCGTTTCGTTGACAGCCATAAGCTTGGATTGGATCATCTGTTGTTGAGTAGCTTGTGCTTGCTCAGCCTCTTGGGCCTTTTTCTTTTCCAACTTGGCAAGCTTCTTCTTTTTGCTAACCCGCTTCTTGGGCTTGTGCATTTGAAGTGTATCAACGCCGCTCCAAGCCCACAAAGGGATGAAACTTTCAATAACTCCAACATCTTCAAACAAGTTGGGAAAAAGCCAGATTCCGGGTTTCAGGATTACATATGTAATGCAAAACAAGATCAATCGAATAATTGCAATACCAAAGAATCCAGCAATTAAGCCCAAGAAACCCATGGATAGATACCAAACACCCTTACGCATTACAAGAGGCCACAATGGAAACAAAACGACGGCAAAGATAGCGACCAATGCCAGCCCTGCGAATAGATACGTTTTTAGTCCAACAGGAGAGTAGAACCAGCAGACGTAGTTGTCATCATCAAACTGTTGATTTGGGTTAATTTGTAAACAAGGCACGCCAGCCTTGGGTTTCATGTTTTCCTTGAGAGCATCTTCGGTGTCTAATTTGTTGACTTGAAATGCAAGTCTATTGATCGGGAGTTGTTTAATGGCGGCCAGCGCTTCCTCTTTATCGTTGATCTGGGGTAGGCGCGAATTGACCTTGCCAGCTGCCTTTTTGTATTCATCAGACTCGAGTGCTCTAATCGCTCTCTTTACTAAAAAAAAAAAAAAGGGGGTTAACAAACTATAGTTTCACCTAGTGGCAGGCATGAATCAATCATACCTCTGAAAAATTGATATCGTTGTTCATTGAGAATTCCTTCACGTTGCTTGAGATGCGAACTATTACGGAGAAACTTTGCAATAGCAAGAGCAGATGGATCAACCGTTTTAAGGTCGGGTGGACCAACAGATATAGAGGTCATTGTGGAGTAAAATGCTGAAGGACTTTGTGAGGTGGTAGGTGTGCAAGAAGAAAATTCCAAAAGGACAACTTGACAAAGTGAAATTTTCTTACACTTTCAGCCATATGTACACACAACAAAAACAAGCACACAGACATGCGAATAAGACATTCCCAATAAATCAATCTAAATGTTTGAGTGTCACATTTCGTCTAATTCTAAATTCATAAAACCTATGACTAGATCATTTTGTATAGTGTATCATTCTATCAATTATTGATATTTCCTAATTTTATTACATACTAATGTTTGACATTGAAGCTAGGCGTAATGGTTGAGTTTCCACAACCTAGCCTTGCCTTGCAGGTTACCAATACACAGCAGTTCGCCACCAGGAGAAAATGACACTGACGTGACTCGTCCAAGAGGAGTTGTACTAGTAGGCCAGTTTTTGAATACTGTGAATGAAGGAACGTGCACCAATCTAAGAGCATCCGGCTTCTCTTTTGAAGCCATTACCAGTATCTGTCCATCGGGGGAGAACTGAAGCGTAGTAATAGATGTTACTAGTTGTTCTAGAACAGCCTTAGGCTTATACACTGTGGGCTCGCCCGAAGATGATAAAAGACCGCCTTGCAAGCTTTGGCGATCGTATACGCTAACGATACCACTTCCAGATCCTATAGCACACCATCTACCATTAGCACCGCCAACAGAAATAGTTGTAGAATCAATGCCACCATCATCTCGCCAACGCCCTGTAAATTGCTTAACTTCTGCGTCCCATTCCCATACATCTCCAGAAACAGTGAGAATGGCCAAGCCTTTGCCTTCTGCAAACCACGCAATATCGGCAACTTTACCTTCAACCTTTGCACCGGCATACCATTGACCGGTTTTCGCGGACAAGATGCATACCCAGCCTTCGGTACCAATAACAGCTATATACTTTCCATTTTGAGAGATTTTGAAGTAGTTCATTGACGGCAGAAATCGATCGTTTCCACCTAAATTCGAAATTCTGGTAACACTTCCATCTTGAATATTCCAAGATTGAATGTGCTTACGTTTACCACCCGCAAGCACAGTTTGCCCCTCAGGATGAAATAATGCTGTTGTGAACGGGGAGTTTCTAAAATGAACTGAGGTAACCAACGGATTGGCCTTACCGTCGATGTGATAAAGTCGAATAGTTTGATCAAAACCGGCCGACAGCAGAATGGGATGTGTGGGATGGAATTGCATTCCTTGAATAGCGCCAATACTTCGAGCAGCATGATTCGCATCTTTCAGTCTATCGATATCAATCTTGCCAGAGGGTAGCAGCTTAGATTGTTTAGTAGAGGTGTATCTTGATGTACTTTGAAGCAGTTTTGCAAGAGGATCCGACGAAATTGGAGCATCTTCATCATCGGTATCAAGATCCATTTGATCATCCTCGTCGCTTTCGTCACCCATTGATTTCTCTTGAGCCCACAGTGGTACAGGATAGATTTTTTCGAATCTAGATCGAAGCCGTTTAACGTAATCCCGGCCAGAAACTGTGTCTTCATCAATTCTTTTCCTTAATTTTTTCAGCCTGTCACTGCTCAATAAAGATACTTCTAGTCGTTCGTCATCACTATCAATCCATGCAGCTCTACCACCATTGACATCCAAGATTTCGTCGACGTCTTCCTCAGATGATTCCAAAGAGTCGTCATCATCATCTTCCTCTTTATTGTCGGACATATGGGCGTCATCATCGACAAAAAAAAGCTGAGAATCTTCCATGCCGGCAACATCATTTTCGGCGTCTTCGTCACTTTCATCTCTAGAGTCGTCGGTACGATCGCCTTCTGAATCGGTTTCGTCTTTAGCGTCCAAGAAAGATTCTAAGTCCAACTCTTTCAACCCGGATTCAAACCCTTCCAAATCGCCGAAAACCAGCTTTTCCAAAAGGATCTCCTCTTCATCCTTTTTATCTATCGAGCCCTTTGTTTTTCCGGCTTTGCTCTGAATTTTACTTTTCGCCATATTTGAATAAAATTGTGATATGGAATATACAGTCGAAAATAGTCCGTCATCAAGTAAAGCTCTTACGTTCAAAGTCCCAAAAATATATTTTTCACCTGCGTTGAGAAAATATTTCTCCCAATCGTCATGTGATTGTGCAATCGTTCATCGTATTTTCTCAATTTATACACAGATATTTTGGTCCCAATCTTCCAAAGTCTTTAGATAAAGTATAGTGCATAAACTAGATTGACTACTGTGAGTGTGAGTACTTTACTTATATCAACAGTTTTGAGTGTATGATAATATGATCTAGTTAGATTAATCTGATTTTTCCAAAAAAGCTACCCATCTCCTCAGGGCCAAGAATGAGAAGTCTGATGTGACTTATGCCGTTGCTAGAGCTTTGTTTTCTGGCGATTTGATCGCCTATCTGCACGAGAAAAAAGACAAAATGTTCTTCTCCCGGAGTGGTGGTTTGCTTACATGGAAAACCCAAAGAATAAATTGGCCAGAGTTGATTAAAATTATTAGGAGATCTTGGGTTTGTTTGGGACAGTTTGAAGAAAGAACCGGAGGCGCTTACTCGAATTTACTCTGCAAACAGTTTTCTGAATGTTACTCTCACCGCTCTTTATGATATGGTTGAAGCTATGACGAAAGATGCTGAAAACCCAAATTTGGATACTCTAGTAAGCATAATTTCAAGCAGTATTGCAATTATTGGAACGTCAAATTTGTAGCCCAGAGCCAGTTATGATGTCGCATATAATATTTTACCTAGATATTTCAACATTTTTTTGACTATGAACTTTACAAACCCTATGCAGGCCAATCCTGACTTGACAATTTCACTAACTCAACAGGTATCTGATTTGCTGACAGCAAATCTGTTTGGCAACTTGGACAACTCTAATCATATTACAGCATTTGGCGGAAAACCGCCAGTAGAGGCACCTATTACACTAGGCTATTGTCTTTTTTCTAGTGTTCTAAATTTTATCAATTTGCTTTTGCTGGCATTTTCTGTCAACGATGCTATCAAGAACAAGATAGAACCAAAACTTTTCAACCGAAAAGCTATAGTGGAACGCGAAAATGAGAAAGTTGTACATCACAAGCAGTGAAAGAATTAATCATGCTCAATGCACCTAATGCGTCAAAAAGAGCAATTCGTGAATTCACTCAACTTTCAAAAGCGTTTTCTAGTAGTACCAAGCAGATTTTGAAAATTTCAAGAGACCTTCATGTTCAGATCACATCTTATGTAATTGCTAAAATTACTGAATAAGCCTTGGTTGATCCAAACAAAATTGAATGGAAAATTTTATATTCGACTGTTGACATTGACGCTTTTGTATCGACTAAAAACAAACTTTTAACAATTATTCTTTCATCAAGATCCTTAATTACGCCTAGTTTTGTTGAATCTGCAGAGTCTTTAATTAGATACCTTGCTCAGGCAACAGAGTTGGTTTGATTTGTTATCATCTGGAAAATGAAGATCTCAGATTGGAGTTCTTGGTGTGGTAATACAGTTTTGGATGCAATTTTGTACAGAGTCAAATTCTACTCCATTCACCAGCTTAGAAGCCTACTCAACACATCAGTAAAACATTTAAAAGATAATTTAAACGGGTCGGCATCACAGCTTTTTAGTTCCTTATTTGTTGTGATGACGGGCTTTATCGCTAACAACGTCACACCAGAAAAAAACCTGGTCAAACCTTGTAGCACAGTTATGGGGGAGACCATTCGTGACAAATACAACTATTCGTGTAGAGCAGAGTTTTCGATTCTATCTTTGAGCTCTGATACGATGTTGAGCAGCCATCCTACAAAAGTCTTGAAGCAGCGGAAACAAGCAAAATACAGCTTTAAAAAAGATACCGCTGAAGATTTGTGATTTGTACTATGCAAACTTTCTCAGAATGCGAGAGTAGGTGAAATTTGATGAGGTCGTCTCAAAACATCTAAAATTTGCAAGAAAATCTCAAAGCTCTGCTAGATTTTGTCAAAACATTAATGGCAGATGACTTTTTGTTTTAAGCTCCTGTTGTAACTCTGAAAATCAGAATGAACTAATTGATTTGTTTTCTCAATATTATGAACAAGTCATTGGCATTCTTTGCTCTAATGAGGTGTTTAACGAACAACGGAACTTGCTAATGTTTTCAATTTTACAGAAAATGACATTAAGAAATGTGAACGTTATGCCAGATTCTTAATCAAGACAACTTTCTAAACATGTACAATAATTATCTGGCTCATAGTTAATGGACGAAGGATAAGTTACGCTGCAGATTATAAACGCACAAAAACCATAGTAAAAATCGGGTTTGATCTGTTTTATAAAAGTTGTGTACATATTATATTATAGTATTGATTTCAATTGTTTGAAACATTGAATAAACTTTCACGACGCGTTGGGAGAGAATTGGCCCGTTTGGGAAATGGCTTTGACGTGGTTTTGGATCTCGTATTGGATAATCAACGCGTAGTCATGTAAGTTTTTCAGCACTGACTTTTTTTGTATATTTATCTGTCTGACATTCTTTAAGTCTCTACACCACTACTCCTTGACCAGCTTGCGCCACTTGTTCAAAGTACATACGTTGCAATCTAATTGATCTACTTATCTCAATGTCTTTTTTCGATATGAAGGCGCGCCGCGATGTGGCCAACAAAGAGAAACAAAACGCCACAGACGAATCGCAACCATGGGTTGAGAAATAGTAAGTGGTTCGGCTTGAATCAACTTCTAGGATAGAATACTGACTACAGGTAACAATAAAGTCGTCCTACGAAACTGAGTGAAGTTTCGGCCCAAGATCATGCAGTCAATGTGCTGACCAAAACCGTCCAATCGAACAATGTAAGTGAATTTGTCCCTGCTCCGCGCCAATTGAATACTAACAGCCCAGCTGCCGCATATGTTGTTTTACGGCCCTCCTGGTACTGGTAAGACATCCACCATCTTAGCTTTGGCCAAAGAACTTTTTGGGTAAGTCCTGTCACTATTAGTGATTTTAACGTCAAGCTAACTGTAATAAATTGTTAAGACCCGAGATGGCTAAGTCAAGAATTCTAGAACTCAACGCTTCTGATGAGCGTGGCATTAGTATTGTCCGAGAGAAAGTCAAGAATTTTGCTAGAGCAACTGTGTCAGCACCCACGAAGAACACCGATTATCCTTGCCCGCCTTTTAAGATTATTATTCTCGATGAAGCCGATTCAATGACAAGTGACGCCCAAAGCGCTTTAAGACGAACCATGGAAACCTACTCGAAAACTACCAGGTTTTGTCTTATTTGCAACTATGTTACGAGAATCATAGACCCGTTAGCCTCAAGATGTGCCAAATTTAGATTCAAGCCTCTTGACGAGACGAACGCGCTGGACAGATTAAAGTACATTGCTGAATGTGAAAAATTGCAATATCAAGATGGAGTTTTAGAAGCTGTATTGCAATCGGCAGAGGGTGATTTGAGAAAAGCCATCACATATTTGCAATCGGCAGCGAAATTATCGGGGTCAAGTAGCGTGCCAGGGAAGGAAGGAGAAGACGTACAAATGGTTGATGCAGCTGACGCCCAAATCACCGTGAGAATGGTGCAGGAAATTGCAGGAGTCATTCCCGACGACGTCATTGAGGCTCTAGTATCTGCTACCAAGCCAACCGGCAGCAACAGAACTAGTGGATTTGGCGAAGCGGTATTCCGCCAGGTTATGGACACGGTCAAAGAAGTCATGCTAGCTGGGTGGAGCGCTACTCAGATCCTGACCCAATTGCATGACAGAGTGCTGATGGATGACGAGTACACTGGCGAGCAGAAAAACAGGATATCATGGACCTTGTCTGAGGCTGAAAAAAGGCTGACCGATGGAGCGGATGAGCACATTGAGATGCTCAATGTGTTGACTCAAATAGCAAAAGCAATTTTCTAGGTATTGTGTGAATGTACATATTGAGACCTTCATCTAGTGTATAACCCTCTATATTTAAATCTAGATATATTTAATCCTTTTTTCGGGTGATCACATCTACACATCGCGGGCTGCTGATACAAAGACTATTATTACTGCTGTGATACATACGCTGCTTCGACACAGGTATGGCTTGAAGTATCATAGACAATATCAATCTTGTATGTTCTTAATGAGAATCGGTCAAGTGAAGGGAAAAATGGAAAATGTCTACATTTTTGGCAGCATTGCACTGAATGTCGTCTGATGGAGAAGAGTGCATGATATTTTGAAGATACCATCGCATTGGATTGCATCGATGTTGTTAGGTTTGTTCAGGTCTTGTCTAATTGAAACTTTTTTGTGAGACATGACGGCAAATATGGTTCATTTAACAACAAGTCAATAAAGATATTTGATCTGGTGGATATGAAAGGAGTTTATCGGCCACCATGGGCGCTCGACTAAACAGCGCTAGTAGCTTGTCTATATTGAATCAAAGTATTTTTTAATGATTAATGGTATTTCAACTTTATCAAGATGCCTGTCCATCAAAACCCGCAAAATGGATATATCTGGTTATAGGCAAAAGAACTATCTGAAAATAGCATACATCAACGCAAACGGGGTGCAAGTAAGACATTGTCTGAGCAGTACCATTATAATCTATTTAATGGATCAAAGGGGCACACATTGCAACGGCGCTGGTAGCTCTGAAAGTGGATTGTTTCCAATTTTTTGACACACTATTTTTATTGTACACTCATCACCATGTTATGATCTGCAATATCAAAGTCTACTGGTCCGGATAACTTACCATCTTGTAATTCCTCATTTGGGCATATTGTAACAAGCGCCTAAAATAACAGACGTTCTTTCTTATTCGCTTTTTTGTTCCAATTACTATAAGCAAAAACACAAAGCCATATACGTTGAACACAAGATCCGCTTGAATGTTGAACAAAATCAAACAATAAAAATAAAATATAATATTGTTAGTAGTATCAATAAAAACGTTTACAAGATCGGGAATATTAATGCATCGGCTAAAAAAACTCTAGAATTTCCAGACTTGTGAGGCGTTTAAATATCGAGCACATGTGAAATAAAGGGATTGGTTACGCTAGTAGCCTCCAAGACGAAGAGGTCCAGATTCCTATAGTGCCAGTGACAATAGCCAGTGTACACAGCTATTATTACACTTTCTTGCCATTGTTTTAATGTCACCGGAATTTCTTCTTAACTTCGGGCTTAGCGTAGCACGTATTCCCGAGTGCTACGCAATGAAACTCGAAAAGTAGTAATTTCGCATTCGTTGATAAACGGTTTATATTTGAAAGTGTAAATGGTAACTAAATTACTAAAGCCATAAAAACTTATATGCATAAAATCATGAAGAGAATATGGGTTTCGATCCAAATCAACTAATTCCTTCTCTAGTGCGTTTCTTCTTCGTTTCCCGCTCTCTGTTCCCGTCATTCTACCAGAACCTAGTCGTATCGCTCATGTGCTGGAGGAGGATAATATCCGTAGTTTTGTTGGGGAGGAGGATGGTGCATGACTGGGGAGTACATGTTCAGCCCTTGATCAGGGGTCATAGCAGACATGGAGTGTAATGGATATGACGGTGTAGGCAACGCATAATAAGTGTTGTGATTGGCTGGTACTTGCGGTGAATTTGAGTAAGATGCGTATGCTTGGTAGTTGGGTGGGGGAGACATTGGGTGTTGGTAGTGTTGATAAGGGATATCTGCTGGGTGCTGGATATCTTTTATCTGAGGGAGTGGGGGCTGTTGCTGATGTGTGTAAGCAGTGATGGGGATGCGTTTTGGGACTCTTGAGACGGAAGAGCACTTGCCAGTCAGTTCGTACTTGGCCAGACATCGGGCATGGTGCCTTTTCAAAATGTCACTCCGACAAAAAGTGTCTTGACAGATCTGGCACACATGCGGACGGTCTCCCGTGTGTTTCATATAATGGCGTTTTAGATGCTTGAAGTGAAGATAGCTCTTTTCGCAGTTAGTGCACTGATATTTGCCTTCTGCGTTTTTGAATGCTTCGATGTCTTCAGCAGACTTGGCTTTCGAAAGATCAATACAGGCTATTGAATTTGGAATAAGTATTGACATGGTGTACGTTGTGTGTATTGTATATTTATAAATGGGGGATATTGAGGAATCAAATGGTAATCAGACTTGCGGATTCAGGCGAAAATTTTGTAAATTTTTGGTTGAAAAACAGAGGTTTTTGAGTATTTTGTCTATATAATGGACGTGATGGATGTGGGAAAGAGCCTTGAAGGGATAGTCTAGAAGTGAAATGCTGATATCTAGGCAAGAGGGAAAAGTGGAAAAAAAAAATCTCAAACTTGACGATACTTTGGAGATTTATATATTCATGGTATACAAGCCTAAAGAAATTCGCTTGGATTTTAACTTGTCCAATTGTATAATTCCTTACTTTTATTTTTTATAAAAAAATAAATTCAAATCTAAGTTTGAAATAATCTAACTTTAAAAAAAATCATGATGTCTATCTGAATTGGGATTTCAGGGGACTTTTGTTTATTTTTCTGTTATTTGTTTTTTTTTTCGTTTTTGTTTTTTCAAAGTCATTTCCTGCCCAAATCAGTTTTCGTCTATTATCATGTAGCTTTGGTACATTGCCTAGGTGTGGGAGAAGGATGTGCCCCGGTAAATTATAAAAAATAGGGTTGAAGATGATGTTTGCTAGAGATCATACATTATTATAGGTTTATGAGATTCGAAAGGAAAAGCATGAATCTGTAGCGGCATTACCAGTTGTACTACAGTAACTAGAGCAGCCGAATCTGTTGGAGCGTTCCTGGTCCAGCCTGGGGAATCTGATTTCCACTCCAATGTTATAATTTTTTTTTTTTTCTATTTTGTTTTGTGAATTAAATATAAAAAAAAAACGAATCTGGTGAATCGGGGAGAGCTAAGATCCAGATTCACGAATCATCAAGTCACAAAACCACTGGTGCCTGAAAAACAAAAACAAAAACAAAAGCCCAGTGGGTTTGTCGAATGTGCACACACTCAGATACCCATATACATGTATGGAGAACAATAAACCCCAACAGCGGTGAACAGGGTTCGCTGAGGGACTGAGGTGGTACAAGCGTTATGAGACTGCACCTGGATCCATTGGTTTGTGACTTGTGCGGTAACAAAAGCAGCGGGTTGTGGAGTCTGGTCGAGTTTCATAAATGTACCTGAAAGCCATATCGCATCTGGGGCCAATACACACACACATGTCAGCCAAGCTGCGAGTTGGGTGTATCGAGACTTTGCAGCAGGACCTGATCGTGCGTTCAAATCACCAGTGTTTTCCTGCTAAATTTCTATGCATATTGTCTCCACCTCCAGGCCAGCCTCTGTACTCATTGCTATGAGAGCGAAAACGAGTAAGTGCAAGTGCATTGTGTGTGTACACAGCCTACGTAATGTATTGAATAAGGTTTTCTATGCAAGTAGTGCTTTTTGGGTGGAGTTCAAATTTATATTAGGATTTTGTGTATCAGTTAAACTGCAATAATTGCGTGTTATGATATCCAAGAAGCCTAGAATCGAGGAAAGAGCTGATTTTGGGCTATCTGCATTTGCATTTGCACAGTACATTCGTGAGCTCTTACTTTAGTGTGTTCCAAAGTGCTGTAGAAAGTACCGCTGGTGCTGATGTGTATGTTTTATGTCTGGTTTCCAGATGTGCACTTGCAGCAGACCCATCTGTGGCCAGTGTGTACACAGATGAGCAGTGGGAGATGAGCGGTAGTGGATAAATGACGATGGAAAAGCGTTGACAAACAAGCGGTGATGGTCAATGATGGGAGGAAAGTGAACATGAGTACAAGTGATCAGGAGTGAGCGATGAACTGCCAGCTTCTCTAGGGAAATGCTGGAACTCAGACTTCCTCGAGACAAGCTTTGTCAAACAAATCTGCAAGTGTATCCATATGTGTTACAGTCTCTAAACCACGCGCGGTTGTCCGCAATAGCCTCAAGCAGATTTATCAGACGTCTCTGTATGTGTGTGTGTTTGTGTGTACACACTCATCATGCAAAAGCAAATCACCCGAAACTGACTCTGCATGCTGTACACCTCTGATGATCGAAGATTAGCAGCGATTAAAGATGCGTGTAGATACGAGAACTCTGAGAACTTGCAAGGTATCGTGTACACATTCTCCTGTAGTCGGATAGAATACACACTACTCGGCTGTCTCCTGCTTCAATGGATTCAAATGCTTGCAGTGTTTGCGTCAACGGCATTCTCCTGTGACAAGAACAAAAAAAGAGCTGTTTGTACAACTTGTTCGTATTGAACAAGTCAAAACAAAACCAAATGTACAAGAGTATGTAGATATAAAACAAGTTAGGCAAAGGCGGAAGGTAGGGCGTTCTTTCCATGTTCCGTCGCGTCTCACCAGCAAGCTCTGGATTGATCAAGTGTACACATACGCTCAAAGTACGGTCGCTACAGCAGAGTTTTTTTTATTTTTATTAAACAGACGTGTTTTGTAGTTCTTGAGGACTTGAAGATAGATGTCACCACTTAGATGGGCAAAATACGGATTGAATGTTGATGGAGGCTATACAATCTTCCAATCCTATTCGATGCCTAGAATGAGTTTGAGACGAGTTTGACAGCAGCACCTAGCCCCTTCTAGTCTATGAGGACCTATTGCATGTATATACTGCCCTATTGATGGTGGCGGTCAAAAAACGAGTTCTAAAACCGCAGAGCCTTTGGACATGTTTTGTATTCAAGAATAGTTGCTACAACATCGCAGCAGCCCTAAAGGCTCAAATTGAACTAAAGAACCGGAAAGCATAAACACGAACAATAATAATTCTAACAATCAAAATAAGTGCGACAACAAAGTTTGTCTGCATGTGTATAGATTGGGACTTGAATCTTTTTTTCCGGGTTTGGCTTTCTTTCTTTCGCCTTATTAACAAGAAAAAAGCACTTGCAAGTGAACGGGAAACAGCCAGCAAGTAAAAACAAAATATACACATTCTTGCAACGAATTGAATCGCAGCAAAGCGTAGAGTGTAAAGTTTGTGCAAACGTATTCAAAAAAGCAATGCCAAAAAGTAAAGTCAAAAGATTGTTTATGCATCTAGCCACCTGTGTTTAGAAGTAAAAAACACTCATGTTTCTGTAGGAAAATCATATCGGACGAGCCCTCCCCCAAACTCCATTCAATAGCGCATCTTCTGCAACTGGTAGACCAGCGCGGTGTTCCGGATTGTTATCAGCTGGAGAAGATGACCGGGGCGTTGGGAAATTCGAAACAGTGGGATCTGTATGGGTTTGGTACCTTTTTGTTCCTTCTAGACGTTTATGCTAGCTTCTTTGTCTTTATGCGTCTGTTTATTGATCGCTCATAAACGAGACAATCTCAGTTGACTTATTTTTCTTGTCATATCAACAGGTTTGTCACATCTCGATACTAGTTTCTCATATTTGGATTCGCGTATACCATAAACAAAATAATTACAAGATCTGGAATGTATACAAATATATATGTGAATGAGTGCTGTATTGTCAAGCGGGCATACACTCAACCTAATAATGTCATGCCGTTACCAGTAGCCGAACATGAGCAAGTAAAGCCTTAAGGCTGTTGACAAATCTCCATTTAAGGTTTTTTATTTACTTTCTCGTCTGCCCAGGTTTGGTAAGTACAAAACCTATTCCATTTTGCATTAGGAATCCCAGATACTCAGTGCGCATATGGAATCATGGTCTCATTCTCATCACAAAAGTGCATATAATATGCGCCAAATGCTCAAAGATGTATACCAACATCATCACCATTATCATCAGTTATAATACACGAATTTTAGGAAGAAGCACAAATTAGAAACGAAAAAATATATTAAACTAGTCATATGTTTTATGATCATGTAACTCGGTCCATAATGGCGGCACGTCTGTTATATCGTGTAAAATGTCGTAATGACGAGTTCTTCTTCCATCTGGAAGCCCCAATCAACCTTCCGGACTAATTATACACGCCATGTATATACTTTGTTTCTCATATGTATTTAACCCCTCCTCCTACAAAGGTTTTAATAATAAAAAATCCAAATAACTACCAGAAATCCAATAGTAAAGTATAATCTGATAATAACACACGCCACGCATCTCCCGATTATTGCCTCCCGCTGTTTTTGTACTCCTTTTATGGTAATTCAATCTCAAATAACTTTTTTATTTTTCCTGCGTCTCTTTTCTTTGTGTTCATATGTGAATACGCTCCGTTTCCATCACCTTTTCAAAAGCGCCCTGACAGCGTTGACTTTTTGCTTTTACTTTTTTTTTTTATTTCCCCTGCCCCCTGTCCCGGCTAAACATAATCTACCAATCTTGAAATCACCTTAATCAAAAATAGTTTTAAAGATATCCTTTTCCATTGTTGCTCTCACTCCGTTCTGTAAATCTGAAAACATGTCCCCAACTTCCCAGGTTTAAATTTGGATTTGAAATGAAAATATAAAAAAATTGATGAAAAAAAAAGTATTTTAGTACAACAAAACAAACTTCATCTTCAAAAATAGCGGCTGTTATTGCTACCAGCCATGTTTCACAATTCGTTGACAAATATCATTTGTTATTTTAGAAATTAAGATTTAGATCAAAGTCAAGTTTGCTTTTTGATGATCACGAAATGACCACATTGGTTCAAATCCGGGGCTTAATTATGTCTCACATTACATACACGAATTATGCTATGCAATAATGTTTAGGTAGATTTCACAAATTCATAATAAAATATACATTTTTGGATCCGTGTACATATTCATATCACCTCCAAATCTTTACTATAGTGATATATAGTGTACACCCAGATGACTCAGGTACGTACATGCAAAGAATCTTGAATGCCCATCTGTATAGAACTCCTTTTAAGAGGCTAAGGAACATTAGAACTTTCCAAATCAAGTGTATTTAAGAGCAAACAGACGACTTTAAGGCATAATCATTATTCAACAAGATCTTGTATTCACACATCGGCCAGCACATTTACAATAACTACTATAGATAGCCATAAACATAATAGGAAATACTCCTATTTTCTGTACCTTGACTAATCCGCCTTGTACACCTTTTACATGAAGCAAATTCGTGAATAATAGATATGCAATACAAAAAATAAATGCGATTTCAACACCTAATCACCTACAAACAGATTACAGAATGCAAAGCCGATCGTATTCATCAAATGATCTGATGAGTAGAATATTATTTGATCATGATGTCTAACTGCAAAATAAATACACAAAAGGATCAGAAGGAATATTCGTACCCATGTGCGCGATGTGTACACGGAGACTTACCTATCAACATCTACAATCATGGTTAGCGTCAGCAAGATCACCAGCTACGTATGGCGATCCACTGCACGCAATAGCCATCACTGTTTTACACTTCCTGTCCTGTTTACGGTTGGGAAAGCCAGTGCCGCATTGCACACTGGATCCACCACCACGCCCTGCACTAGCAAGTATTCATTACAAGCGTCTATCGCTTTCCTATCTTCAACCGTTATGACCCAGAAAATCGTCTTGGACTTCGAAGTATCATTTTAGTATGCATCGTCAAAGACTTTGGAAAAGACAAACGACTTGACAATGATTAATGTGCTCGTTTATGGACTTTGTACCCCTAAGCTAATGACTGCACGAGCTTACTTGCACCCGTTGTTTTTGCCACCACAAGCTTTGTTCTGCAAAATAGCGAATGGCGTAGTCCCATCGCTAATCTTGTGTACAAAGTCCCCCCGCCTCCAACCGAATAAATAATGGCATCGGGCTCAAACGGTTTGCGTCTCGGCGTCAAAATACACACGAACAGCTGCTCTTCCACTCCAGTCAGATTCCTGGCGCATCCGAGCCAAAGCAGCGAATTGCCAAAGAGGGTAAAAGTAAACCGCGTTTTGTTTTTACGAGATTAGTTTGACGCAGATACAGCATCCGCTTCAGCTCAGTGTGTGTAGGTGCAATGGATCTTGACCTTGACGCTATTGTCTCCGATAAGCTCAATGATGCGTGATTTGGTGCTGTGTACTCAGATCAACTGCATTTGCCGGATGTCCCAGAGAGATTGCAGCAACTGCTGCAGCTATCCCTGCATCATCATCTACAAGGACAATTAGAAGTATGGACAGACTTGGTATTACACATAGTAGCAGTTTTATTTGTATACATTTTGAAATAATGCAGGACGACCAAACCATTATTACAAAGCTTGAAAGATCCAAATAGCTGAATTTATTAAATCTTCAAAAACACATGGCGCTTGCGATTTTGAAAACACTACCTAGATCATATCAGGAGCGTCGTAGTGTAGAGCGGCGGTGTTATCATGTAATGACCAGGCGTTTGTAAACTTTTTTTGAAAAAAAAACAAACAAAAAAACACAGGATCAATCAAGAAAAAAGGGGTTATCAGGAGGCTTTCATCGTCCTCTTGAACATTCCCAACGTATCTGCGCATAATGCTGCAACTCAAAACTAACCGCTATATACGGGAATGATGATTGTACATCAACAAGTGTTTCCGTGTATATATCAGTACCTAGTACATTATTCCAACTTGCAAGCAAGCAGTTCGTGATATGTGGCATGCTTTGAACATATTAATTAGTCGAGGATAGTTCTCAGTCATTTTCCCAGATTGAAAAGTTTGTTTTTTCTATTTCAACATTACCACATGCCTCTGTATCATGGCATCTTGCCTTCCCCATTCATCTTGAAAATTTCTTGCCGCTATCTTGAGTAGGGCGGATCCAGCTTTCCGAAGAAACTTGGAGAAGTTGTCTTCAACTGGTATTTGAAGCCTAATCTGTTGATGACGCCTCTCAATCGAAGCACCCCAGAGATTTTTGAAGTTGCCCACAAAGTTCACCGTGACAGCTGCATTGCAAGCCTCCCCGACTGGGACCAAATCGGTCGCTATGCGGATACTAACTCCACAATCGGTAACGCTGCATGTGCTATGAAATATTATTGCGTAAAACAAGAGTCCAACATTCAACTCCCAGGTGGAAGCGATCTTGTTCAAACGAGGCAGATACACTTCAGGCTAACGAGGATACAGAGATCAAGTGTACCTAAGCGTACAGCAGTTGTGTATATCCTGGGATTAATTGTAACTTATTTATGCAAAAGCAATTTGCAATTTGTACAGATGCAAGCTCTTGTTCACTTTAAGCGAGTACACTATGAGCTCATGTAAATGATTGCTCGATAAACTACATGTACATGTTTGTTTATTCTCTCCTTCACACTGCGTAAATTCAGCAAGTTAAAGATGTGTGACAAAATTTTTGTAAAGTATTTATCAGAAACAGGAAGCTGTTATCGCTTATATTGCAACATGACTGTTATACTAAAAAAAGTCCAAATTTTGTATCTTTCAAAACATGCTGCGGCCCAGTATTGAGAACCCGTAGCATTCATCTGTAGTAACTGCTAACTTCATTGTTTTTTCCAATTACAGGGGCGCGTAAATAGAGAAATTTGTGGTATTGCTTGATAGTTGTCAACGTAGCTAACAGCGCATCTTTTTGGGATGTATATTTCGGTATACATATTATATAATATTATAGAATGCTATCATCAATAGAAATTCAATCGCAATTGACCAATTTTCTATGCCAATTCAACTAATATTTTCCTAATAATAATACTATGATATTTTTAAACTATTTTCGTTTTATTTTATATCCGAAGTCTTACAAGTGACATTAATTTCACGGTTGTTTGATACATCTTGCTCACTTGGCTTCGCCTGCTAGTACATTCAATGAATGATGATCAAACATTGATTTATGTGTCTGAGACCATCCCAACCATTTCTAGCTAATAATTCGTTGCTATTTTCAACAGCAGGTTGGTGAATGGGGTTTGTGATATAGCGCTGCTACTATCACTTCACGGTATATGCCGGACAACAAGGCTGAAGAGTCAAAATAACTGCTTATGTATGCACGTAACCCATTTTTAAACCCTGAACTTGGTGTTAAATTTAAAACTATAATCTCATGTCCACAGACTAATCCCAGATGCACACTGCTGAATACTCGATTCAGCATACAATCGAGTCTAGTTTTGATCGGACCATTTTAAAATAGTACAATAAAAATTTCGTAGATTTTGAGAACAATAGCAGAATATTGTTCTTGAATGAAGCAAGTATTTCAGATCGGAATAAATTTGCGAAATAGCATCATCTTGGAGAAGTAATCATGGTTCAAAAAAAACAATTATACACTCAAAAGCTACACCAAGTCCCTAGATACGCATGGCAAAAAAATAAATAAAAAAAACAGTTGACAAGGGATGTGCTAAAATTATTTGGTTGTCAAATATACATTGTTGAACGAAAATGCTAGAAAGAAAAATAGAATAAAGAATGAAGATACAAAAATATGGTAAAAAAAATCACAACGCTGTTATTTAAGGCTCAAATTTTGTGTACAGCCTTCCCAGTTTTTCTTCGATCTCAGACCACCATCAGTGGAGATCTTATTGCATGCGGAAAACCATGCGGCGAATGTAAAGCAAAACTCATGACAATAACTTTCTATGTACAATTAATAAATGTACACACGTATAGTACATCTTCTATCAACATTTGACATAAGTGGTACAGACTGTTACTCACACAAAGGATAAACTTTGATAGAGACATTTCGTTTCCAAAAACCTTCAGCGGGTTTCTTTTAATAAAGTTAGCTTGGAATTGAAAATCATACGATATGTAATCTGGGGTTGAAATCGATCCTCGGGCGCATAAGATCGAAGAACTGGAAATAAAAGTATCCATCTCTCGGTGTTGCGTTGATCATTAAGGATGCACTTACAATTGCGAAAACCAGTAATCTTCAGGCATGCAACATGTATGAGAAGCTTGTTTTGTTTAGGATGCAGCTATAAGTTATGATTAATTGAGAGAGACACTATATTGAAATATAGAATTCGAGATACATTACAAAATTCCAGATTGAATAATCTGGAACTACATAAATTTCAAGATTAACCAACATTATTAAATGTATTGAACGACAAGTAATTTCAAGACTTCAAAAGCGGCTTGCAAAAAGTTGGAAGACAAATTGATAATATTATTCTGTTAGCCTTCTAATTTTGGAAATGTCTAAAAAAGGGATTTTCCAGTATATTTCTTTTTGTGTAAAATCTGACATAAAATTATCAAAGTACAGAGCGTTAAAATTATGTCAAATTTTTTGTAGAGTATGCTTGGAATTGGGGAATGTGGGAGAAGACGCACAATAAACCGGAATCTTTAGTTAGAACTTAGGAGGATGGCTGATTTGTCACAGTATTAACTTGTCATGTAAATATGCTGACATGAATCGCCAATAACGCAAGATAAAAGCGGATTTTTTGAAAACTCGGAAAAGGTTACATGGCCATCTGCGGTTGTACTCATGATTCCATATACAGTAAGTTACAAAAGAACCTAGCGTTTTGAACAATAAAGGCACAACGCAAACAAGCATAATTGTCATCTGCGTGAACCTCATATTATCAATGACCTGCATACAGTTTACATTCTGCTTGGTCACACTGAATCAGGTTGCAAATAATTAGCCTTTTTCTTCAATTTGTTCTCTTACATTTTAATCACATAATTACAGCCCAGTGCCAAATCATTGTAAACCTTTGTTCGTTCTTATGTAGACAGTATCAGTAAATGAAATAAGTTGATTTGGGAGACTCAACCACTATGTCCTTCGTTTTTGAAAAGTTGATGTTATCTAAAATCCTAATATTATAGTTTTTTGTGGAATAACTCAGATAGATTTGGAAAGCGAAAGAGCAAGAAAGCCCAGTTGTTTAGTTCTCATGTAAAGTCATCTTTTTAAAGTGAAGAATATGTTGCTTGTGCACACTAAACCAGTTAACATTATACACCGATACTGCTTGAGTGTGTACACGTCACCAGCAAGCCGTTGGCATTTGCATGATCCACAATGCAGAGTACTACACGGCTGATACGGCTTCAGGTTGCATGGTGATCTGGGAAGCCTCATTAACTTATAGGATCTTTGTGGTTAAATACGAATACAAGCAAACATGGGCTGGGAAGCTTAGGAAGTGTTAAAAGAACTTCATAATGATAATATCGTACTTTACATGAGCATTTTTTGTTGTAAACTTTTTATTGAAATTCTTGTATATAAAATGATTATTGTTATCTGAAGAAAATATTGTATTGCTGATACGGATGTATATTCGACTTCACTTGCAAAATATCTAATAGCTAAATTATCAAGTTTAGTTCAATTGATGATGGGCCAATACACAAGTGTCTCATGGCTGTAAACTAGAACTCATTTACACCAAATTTTAGAATATTTACCTCAAGTCAGCTATGCTGTTTATCAAAATTAATTCAAAATTGATATGTAAAGCATCCTAACTAAAATAAGTATCTGTGTGTTATCTACGCCATTTACTAATATGCTTTACTTGGAAACTGAAAACCAAAGAAAGTATCTAAATAATGTCATGGTGATCATGACAAAGATGCCACCTCGATTCAGATCTTCTAGCGTCATCTAGCTCTTACTCTCTGGTCTGAAAGACCCTGTCGTTATTGGTTTATATATTTCTGTCATTAGAAAAAGCTCGGTTCTCCAATCCTTTTATGTATATCCTTGCCAAGAGTACACATGGGTCTTTTACACATAAGTTAAATCATTGTCCCTTCTTGGTCACCGGTCCAACAATTGGACGACATTTCATTTCACGTATCCAAAAGCCTATTCCTATCTCTTTAAACTACAATAACGTAGTGCAAATTAGTTCAATTTTGCATTTAACACAAGTATACAAGTCTTGCGTTTTTAACAAAATCCAGAAATTTATTGCCGTACTGCTATCTTATCATCCAGTTGCAGAAAGTTCTTGATATCTTTCTAATGTGTTGAAAACGTGGGGAAAAAACAATATTATATCTGTTTTAGGCTTACTGGCAGGATGAAAAGTATTCTTTTAATGTGTCTAAAACCGCAAAAAGTCATCATCAACTTTCTGAAGCTAGGTGTAGCTGTTGTAACAAACTCAATAAAAATTTGTAAGATACGAATGAAAAATGTGAGTTTTCTTTCGTATATTTACTTTTGGCTTGTACAGCATGCAAGGAATAGGTTTTCGATAATGTGTTTTAATTGAAGCATTGCCAAGTATTTGTGCATTCATTCTATAAAAGTTTAAAGAGAGTCAGTACTGCAAAGCGATATTCAGATAAGACAAGCAATCTAATATCAAGTTTCTTATAACAATGTATTTATGCTTAAGCTTATACAAATTTACAGCAAGATACCGTACAAATCGGGTCTACTTTAAGTTTTGGTGATAATAAAAAACTCTTTATAATCCTTTTTCTTTCTAAGAACCGCTTCGTCACAATATGCTTCAAAATGCTACTGTTGTGAAGCGAGAGTCACTGTGGGAGAAAGCCTACTAAATCATACCAAAACTACAAACTTCTACCACATTTATTGATCTATCAAAACACCATGCACCGTTTTTAAATGGATCATAAACCCCAGATTTACATGTATTTGTAAACATACCAGTCGTTCTTGATTTAAACCATTCTTTGTTGCGTGGCACAAGAATTTATGTGAATTTGATTTTCTTTTGAATTGGTCGGCTAAAATGAAGCATGTTCTATTGCGTTTCATGGAATTCTAGAATATTTTACAAACTGTGGTAGCGGAAATACCTCTAAATTTCAACGTCTATTAAAAATAGCGTCCTCGTAACACTTATGTAAACCAGATGTAAACAAAGATCCATCTTACTAGAGTTGTAATCTTGTTCGCCGCTAATTAACCGTACTGTGAATACAGAGCTATGAAAATTACAACTGGTGAAATGGCTTATGAGTTGATGAGCAGAAAATTTTGGATATATAGATTGTTGTTTCAATTAAACTCGGATCTGAAAGATTTGCAAATGACAGACTTGCCCAATCTGTATCTGTGCGAGCGAAACAAACCGATTTTGCAATTCATACTTGAATAGAAAGAACTCCTGGAATTCTAAATTATTCATCGGCGTATTTGTTGGAAACCTATCAACAATAGCTTGAGAACAATGTGTGTACATGTCTCACTCTTTTTGCCTTTTCCATTCACATCAAACTCCACAAAGAGCCATGCTGATTGAAACTTTTGACAAGCCTGCTTCTCATATCTCGCTCCCATCTTGACTTGCCACAACCAGTTTTGAGCAATCAAGGTGTGCTGCTCAACCAGCCCGTACTAAATAATATGGCCAACCGGTCAGTCCCCACCATACTGATCCACCGAGTTTTGCTCCAGTAAGTGTACGTTTGTTCACTCGTGTCAGCCATGTGGTTGCCGGCCAGCTTCATGCGCTAAGCTGGCGTTTTACCCTGCCTTCTACCACTGGTCTCCCATATGCCTCCACACAAATGCCCCAATATATTGTACACACACTGGTAGTGTACATATGCGGAGACCAAACTTGCGGAATTAAATGGCAATCGCTGCTACTGTTTCTCCGAACACCTTGTAAACCAACGCCATACGGAGCAGTGCCGTCAACTCAAGATGAGAGAGATGAACAGCATAGTTCAGAACTTTAGATTGCAAAAAGTTAAAGCGATGCTGAAGACAGCCTTCCCCACAGGCTGTTACTCCCGACAAAGGCGTTGAGGTGTAAAAGGTTAAAAGCCGCTTATCACCCGCTTGCTCTTCTTATGGTTCTGATCTAAAAAAGGCTGTTTTTCATTGCAAATTCATACTTCTTTTTTTTCTTCCTCGTCCTTCTCGCGACGCCAATCTCTTCATTTCTCTGTACTTGACCCATTGCTTGGGATACCAGTTTTTACTGCGCAGTGCCAGGCCTTTTCAAAAGGAAGAAACAAGCCTGTACACTCGGTTACATACTCAAGGATCCACCGCCACCTACACCTTCCCCTACACACTCATCCACCTACTCAGAACCAACTTGGATCCCCGCTATTATAGAGAAAACATGGATTTGGGTACACAACTGGGAACTCTAGTGTTTGCATCGGCTTTGGGTACTTTTTACAGTCTTACATTGGCGCTTGCAGTGTTCCTCACACTCTGTTACATCTACATTTTCAATAGAAAAGTCAGACTTCTTTACAGATTTGTATACAACGACCACAAGCACTGCTTTTACACTTTTTGAAATGATCGCAGTTTGTCCCGATACTGACTGTGATTTCCACCCATCTTCACATGAAACGACCTGTCACGCCTTCACAATACCCTCTTTACTATGTTTACAAAGCTCTAGAAATCAACTTTGCATCTAACTTCATGACGTCAATATCTTATTTATTTATATTTCAATTTCATTTCATTTGTACAACAAAACTATTGAATTACTGCATAGCAGATTTTTGGTAAAACTGTTTTCACGGTGTATATTTAGAGAGGAGAATAGTACAGATAAAGACTGAAAACAGTCAATTATTTGCTTGGAAAGTTTTGTACAATTTCATTAGACCTGCATTAAGAACTCAAGTTCCTTAGCCGTTCATTCTGCTTTTTCAAAATTTCGTTTTCTTCTAACAATTCCTGCACCGTATCACGTAAGGAGTGTATAGTTTGATATGCCTCGCCTTGTTCCTTGTCACGAATAGCTTCAACCGCCAGCTTCACCTTTTTATCAACCTGATCTTGTGAAATTGTAAACTTTTCATCCGTAAAAATGAAGTGGTTATCCTTTAAGATTTGGAACTGAAGTTCTACTTCTTCAGACTTTTCAATTCGGACCTCTTCAATCTCAAAATACCTCTTTTTCAACCCGATTTATCTTACGCACTGAACTGGTCACAATGTCTTTATACTTTTGCAGTTTAGTGTTGCCCTTAGAGAAGTCTCTGCTCAAAAGCATATTATTTTAGCATCTTTTACCGACAGTAGCTGTGCTGTCTGTGAGCTGGAAATCGATAACTCATGTATCTGCACCTTAATACCGATTAGTAAAAAACGTTTAGCGTTCTGCTGCAAACCTTGTACTTTTTTTAGGTGAAGCCCAGGAATCTTGTTAATTCCGCTTGCGATCACGGTCGGATTGTATAGTGAGACTGGCCATGCATAAGATGGTACAGTGCTGAATCGTAGCGGCGTAGCTGTGAATGACGGACTGGCCACCATTCTATTTGGGGTATTGAGAATATCTTAGGCAGTAGCAGAGTATCAAAATCTTTGTGTGATGGAGTTGGCGTCCCCGTAAGGATCTACTGTGACAATCATGACTGAATTCCGTGCTGTATTGGCCAAAAATACATTAGAAAGTAGAATTTAGGCTACTTTGCAACTGCAGAATTTGTTTATCGTCGTATCTCTTTGATATTTCTTTGACTGTTGCTTCAGTATACAATTTTTTAAAAGCATTAATGACTGATTGATAGCGCAACTTTCTTGAAACCGACCACCAGCAGTTTTTGCAAGTTTTCTACGCTCTGTGCCTGCCAAATCCACAATTGCCATTTTCCATGTTGTCATGAGATTGTCTGAATCCTTGGGCTTGATTTCGAACATGGCGAATACATTGGGCCAACTAGAATTATTGTTTGATCAAGTCGAATACCTAATCTGCGACTTTTGCAATCTTTCCATTAACTTGAAAGCCTCTTGGGCGTTGAAGACGTATATAAATTTTGCAAGTGGTAGTATCAGTGTTGATTGCAATCACATTACAGCGTCTTGGGGTTACAATTTATTTGAACAAATTGTAGACTCTATTATTGTAGATTTCGGCTATGAATATGGATACTCCAAAATTGCCGGCTTTTATTTTATTTGTTTATTTTTCATTAAATTTTCATCTTTTCACTAGAATCTTTTCGTGATACATTGCTGGATCAGAAAATGTTTACTTCTCAATGTTGTCTCTGTTCAGTCAAGAAACGTAACGAGCTTTTTGAAGTTTGAGGTGTGCGACGTTTTAATTTCGCTACATAGTTATTTCCAAGCACCTTGTACTCTGCAATGCGCTCTCCCAATGACCTAAATATTGTGATTATTGCCGGATGAATTACACCAGACATCGGCTTGTCGCCCAAGGTTGTGTAAGACTTGTCTGATCCAAATGCTCGCATTGTAAAAAGTAAAACTATAGTGACCTTAAATCAGATTTTCTACTACGTGAAAGGCTAATGACTTTTACAAATTAATTTGCGAAAACGGGTCATCAAAGATTAGTCAAACTTGTATACTCTATTGCCCAAGACTACTCTAGAAGATCAAGGAGTATCTACAGCCAGTTTTCTGTTAGAGGCAGGGCGCTCGCCTCTTGGTCTCAGTCAAAGATATATCAGAATATTTCTTGAGCATCTAGAAGTCTGTGATTGTCTAGACATTTTCTCATGAACAAGCATATTTACATGTACCAAAAAATGTGTATACATTTGTAAATGTTCATGATAACCGGTATCAGGTACAATTTGGCGATACGTTCAAATGTATTTACACTTTTCCTGTTTTGAGAAACTAGCTCGTTACTGGGACAACTGTGTTTCTTTAGCCCTTTCCCTAGTCGACCGTTGTTTTCAGCCTAACCAGACTTTGTTCAGTCCAGTCACCAGCAAACAGCCGTTTCCGACCCGCAAACAGCTCATTTCGCTGCAAACAGCAGTCAGCCGTGAAAATTGTCATAGGACTTCACACCAACACCCTACACTCGGCCATTATCTTACAGCCCCAGTGACTTTTCGATCCGGGCATGCTTAGAACGCTGCAAGCTGCACAAAGAGGACAGGTCTTGGTCCAAAGTCTACTGGCGATAAATGCGCGCCGGGGATTAGTGATTGGTTATGGTAGTGCTGGTAATGCCTCTGCCGTTGAGAGAAGAGATTTAAAGAGTGGTAAATTTACAAACGTAAAAAAGTTTTCTTCCCCATTCACAAGTAGGCAATTGAGAAGAATGTCGGGAACTGTTGATGCTAAAGATACTACTGCTACTGTTGCTGCCGAGCAACAAGCACCCGTGACTAAGGAGAAGAAGGCCAAGAAGGCTGCTGCCGCGCAGTTCACTTTGAAGGTGCCAAAGGGTACAAAGGACTGGGCCGACAAAGATATGGTTCTGCGTAATGCGATTTTTGAAACTATCACTAAGGTGTTCAAGCGCCATGGTGGTGTTACAATTGATACTCCTGTGTTTGAGTTGCGCGAGATCTTGTCTGGTAAATACGGTGAGGATTCTAAACTCATCTACAATTTGGAGGATCAAGGTGGTGAGCTTACTTCTTTGCGATATGATCTGACTGTGCCTTTCGCTAGATACGTTGCCATGAACGGTATCCAAAGTATCAAGCGTTACCACATTGCCAAGGTGTACCGCCGTGATCAGCCCGCTATGACCAAGGGACGTATGCGTGAATTCTATCAATGCGATTTCGACATTGCCGGTGACTACGAAAGCATGGTTCCGGATTCTGAAATTCTCTCGATCGCTGTCGAGGGTCTTACCGCCTTGGGAATCCAAGACTTCACCATCAAGGTCAACCACCGTAAGATCCTTGACGGTCTTTTCCAAATGTGTGGTGTCAAGGACGAGGATGTTCGCAAGGTTTCCAGTGCTGTCGACAAGCTTGATAAGCTCCCTTGGGAAGAAGTCAAGAAGGAGATGGTTGTTGATAAGAACCAACCCGAGGAGGTTGCCGATAAGATTGGTGAATACGTGAGAATCAAGGGCAGCTTCAAGGAGGTTCTGGATACTCTTTCTGCCGACGAGGGATTGATGGCCAATGCCTCTGCTGCCGCCGGTATCAAGGACATGGCCACTATTTACAACTACCTTGAGGCTTTCAACATCACCAAATACCTTTCTTTTGATCTCTCTCTTGCCAGAGGTCTTGACTACTACACTGGTATCATCTACGAAGTTGTCACTGCTGCTTCTGCTCCTCCTCCCAAGCCTACTGAGGAGGAAGCTTCTAAGAACAAAAAGAAGTCTAAGAAGTCTAAGGACCTTGATGATGACGACAACTCGGAAAACGTCGGTGTTGGTTCAATTATGGCTGGCGGTCGTTACGACAATCTCGTCGGTATGTTTGCCGGCTCTTCTAAGAAGAACGCTTCTATCCCCTGTGTAGGTATCTCCTTTGGTATCGAGAGATTGTTCTCGATTATCAAGGCCCGCGCTGGACTTGTTGATCAAGTTCGTCCCTCTGCTACCCAAGTCTACGTCATGGCCTTTGGCGGCGGTCCTTCTTGGGACGGATTCCTGTCACAGCGTATGGCTGTTGCCAAGCGTCTCTGGGAAGGCGGCATTGAGGCCGAATTCCTTTACAAGGCCAAGCCCAAGCCCCAGAAGCAATTCGAGGCTGCTGAAAAGGCCGGCTGTCCTTTCTCTGTCATCTTGGGTCAAGACGAATTCGCCAAGGGCGTTGTCAAGGTCAAGGAATTGGGTCTTGGTGAGGAGGCTGACCAAGGAACAGATGTTCCTGTTGAAGAGGTTGTGCAATACTTGAAGGAGAAGTTGGCCGCCAAGCACAACGGTATTGATGAGGCCGTTAGATTGTTGACCATCTAGACACACATACTATACGATCTATATAATTGAATGATAAAAAAAAGTATTAGTATTACTTTAACTGCAAATGCTCATCTATGTTTCAACAAATTTCGTCTTTCAAGAAATTCTCTCAATCGCGGGACCTTCAACTTGACAATATAGGTCTCTCCACCACCGTTCATCTTCATTAACTGCTGTTGACGCAGAATATCCTGTTGGATGGCACCACGGTTTAAATGCAGCCGACCGTTCACGTCTTGCTGAGCCTGTCCCATAGCCGCTGCAGCTGCCAAAGCTGCCTTTGACGGGCGACCTCTGCGTGGCGGTCCTGGAATATACACCGATGCTGATGTCGACGCGCCAGGCGTGCCTGCGACCGATCCCGGAGTGCCGGGCGTATGTGCACTGCTTCCGTCGAAACCAACACTGCCAGCCTTTTGATGATGCAGTAGCTGTTGTTGCTGTTGTAGCTGCAACTGTAGCTGCTCGTCTTCGGCTTCACTTTGCTTCTGGGCAGCTTTGCGGATGAGCTCGCGATTGCGGTCGACACCGCCGGGGAGCGAAGAAGAATAGACAGGAGATCGGAAGGTACGGACGATCTCTGTAAAGTCGGGGAGCGCTGGACCGCCACGGCGTCCGGCACGGCCTTGACGCCGTTTACGTCTGCTCTCACGATCACGGTCGCGATCCTGACGATCAAGCTCAGCGTCTTCTACTTCAAACAAAACAGGCTGGAATTCCTTAGAATGGCCCTTAGACCGTAAGAAATCTGCGACAGGCGGGCAAAATTCGCGTCTTATGTCTTCGTCAGAAATAACAGTTCCATCAAAGGCGTGGCCAGAGAGGAACAACGACTTTGTAAAGATTTGTTGTTGCTCGCGAATTGCGTGAGCTATAGCGGTGCAGAACTCACCAGAGAGATTGAGTTCTTGACACAACGTTTCTGCAAACTCTTCCGGGCTGTTTTCAGGACAGTTCATGTCCCATTCGAATTTGTCGATTAGATTGTGCTGGCCAACAGTGATGTCGAGCTTGATTATGATGCGCATGTCTTCGTCGCGGTAGATCGAGGTAGACGACGCGTATTTGGGCTCGCTGATATCGCAGAACGCATGCGGGTGGTAGTCTGAGATCTGTTCGTTCATGGCAGAAGTGATATGGCTGACGGTGGACATGGGCAAATGGAAGTCTTCAACGAGATGCTCAGCAAACTGTGACACAGACACCATTTTCTCGTGCACATTCCAGGTGAAACAATCGTGCAAACGATGCGTATCCAGCTCAACGTCCAACCGAATTGGAATCAAGTCCTCTGAAGCGTTGGCAATAGTTTCCAATTGCTGCGCTGAAAAATTGATCTCACGGGCGCTACGGTTGTGTCGTCGGCGTTCTTTGGGATACATGACGCGGAATTGATTGCCGGTCCATGAGTTGCCATAGCCAGAATATCCTCCGTCAAAGATGTTACCAGGTTTAGCCTGACGAATCGGCAGGATTTGGTTGCAATAGTCGATGTAGACCTTTTTGCTTTGAAGCAGATTGCGTAGTCGAGCTGCTGATTTGCGCGAGACAAGCTCGCTGCTCGCGTCTTTTTCAATCAGTTGTATCAATTCCTGAATCATGTCGGTGTTGTCTGGGTCATCTTGGCTTTGTAGGTCTTTCAACAGTTTCAAAACCACTGTTGGATCAGACAGATCTATCTGCGGTGCTTGTGCTTGCGGCACGAGCTGAGCGCCGCCAGACATGCTACGCGTTAATTGCTGTTGATCTATTGGCGCCTGTGGTTGAATTGCTTGTTGTTGTTGGTGAGGTTGTTGGTTTTGATGCTGTTGGCGTTGGCGTTGTCGATTATAAAGTTCTCGCTGCGCAAGTGCTTGTTGGTACCGTTGAATGTCATTCGGGACCTGCTGGCGTTGATTTTGTTGTTGATTTTGTTGCTGTTGCTGTTGTTGTTGTTGTTGTTGCTGCTGGGCTTGGATTCCGCCCTGCTTGAACGTATAAGACGGATACGACATTGTAATTTCAGGTTTTGCTGTCTTTGATCCCGCGGAAATAAGTCCCTGACTCGGTCTATTAACACTCAAACGCGATGGAGTTTTGTCGTTGTGTAAACTAAAAAAATTCAAAAAGGATTAAGAAAAATCAAAAACAATTAAAACAAAATACAACACAAAGTATTATTGGAAAGAAAAAGATGGTGGGCGGAGAGGCAAAATGAAAATTAAAAAAAGTGTTTTTTAGTTTTCTAGTTGGTAAGGGAAAACACCCAAACGTGTAAGACACGTAAATTACGTGGGTCAGACGCGAAAAGATAAAAGCTTAAACCGAGATATGAGAAAACGTTTGACGGAAAGCTTTTGACACTGAAATCAAAGTTGAAGAACCTTTTAATAACAAAAGAATTCGGGGAATACCTGGGATGTACTGTTTTCTGTAAAAAGTTTCGAAAACTTTTAAATAATACAGCGAAATGACCAGACATCAAGAAGTTACCAACTGTCGTTTCGAAGATCGTTTTTCATCAGCACCAGAGAACAAGTCTACTTCTGTACTAAAGATTGCAACGGGAGATAAAAAGATGGTCTGGGTTGAAACGGCAAGGCGTAGAATAATACTTTAAAAGCAAGCTTTATACAAAGCGGAATGCAATCTGGGAAAGGTGGAAAAGTGTCAATTTTGAAGGCAAACAGGATATAGGCTTTGCACTCTAAATAGTTGATGATCAGAAGGAACTACCAATGAGGTCTCAATCCAATACATATATCACCAAGTCTGATGTTTGGAGATATTGCTCAATTTGAGAGCAGTCATACATTGAAAACTATTCATTTGTAGCTCATTTTTATCACCAACCGTCTAGTATACAGGGACTGTCCAGGATACAAAGCCCATGGAAATGATTTTAATTGGCAAATACGTTCTGACTAAATCTCATCCCGACCTGTTCTATGCTCTTTGTTTTACAGAATCGCTTTGACAAAGTAACTTAGACAGATAAATTGAAAATACTTATACAACCAGCAATAAATGCGCCTTTTAACCAAAAGTCTGGTGATATAAACGTTGATTTGGCAGTAGACACGCTGGCGATAAGAATAGAATACGCAAAGTACAAGACGAAGAAGAGCGGATCAATTTTGACTGTGAATACAAAAAGGTGCGTTTTGATTATGTAGCGGACATGCTGCAAAAAAATAACTCTCGCAGCGCACCATAGTAATAGTTATATACCACTTGGAAAAATAATGGAAGAGCTTGGTTACAATGATAGTTCGCCTAGTGTCCCGTGTCTAGAAATTGTAAACGGCATATGGGCAGCATCAGCGTAAGTGCATACTGAACTGTGATTTGGCAACTCCAATTTACACTACGCCCACCTGAGAGTATTATCTTATAAATCTATCAATAATATTTCATCAAACTTTTTGAAGTCACGATGTTAGGTTTGCAACTTTGATAAAGGTTTAAAATGGTCAACTGTCAGGTTTTATAAGACTTCACATTCAGGTGGATGTACAAGCCCATTTCCAAGAGTTTTCAGGATTTATATTATCTTAACAGCATTATCCGATTAGTTTAGAGATACGGCTACAGAAAGAGAAAGAATAATCAAGTGGTGACTAGTGTGTATGCCAACTCTTAACTCCAGTTGCTCCAGCGAGTTTATTGGATATATTCGCAAAGTATGAGTTAAGCGCTTGGTTACACCATCCCGTACAGCTCTTGAAAACTTGCTTTGTCTCTTTTGCATTACCGCGTGCCTAGATTGTGATCTGTTTATTATCACAAGCATTCAATTGAGCTTTAATCTGGATTATTGAGATAGTTAATCCACAACAATATGTTCAAGATTTTTTTTCTACAAAAAAAGACGTAGATGTTTACGAATAAATGATTACATTGAGATGCTGAGGACCTGTTGCTCGGCCTTTGACAAAAGCTCAGGAGCTGCAGGTTTTCACTTCTAGATTTGGGTAGTGAAAACTATATTATATTTTAATATACGCGCTCGAATGTCATCAAAAGCCCAGGTCAGTACCGTTTTCTTTTGAATTGAAATATTGGCTGTACAGATATGATTTGCAATAAACATTGCATTTTATGATGTGTCTTGTTTGTAATTCAGATCTCGATTTTGCGGTGCTCTCTTATCAATCTCATTGTTTAAAACATGCATACCTCAGTTTTGGTGGCATCTTGCAAGTACATGAGTCCTATTTCTATATTATGCGTTCACAAGAAATCAGACTGTTTTGCAATGTGCATAGATATGTCGTGCTTTCTCACAACAATTTACAGTGTCATTGATATTTTAAAGATTTTGTGGGGAGCCATAGCTTACAATTAAACCGATATGGATGGGATGAAATGTAGAAAGCAGAACCATCATTGACAAGCTGCCGTTTATTTCAGGTTAAGATTGAAGTCCATTTAAACAAAAAAAACTTGGTGACGTATCAAATTAATAAAAGATATTGGACCAAAAATGTGTATGCTTTTAACTACTTTCGCTTCACTGCTAGGTTTTTAAACAAAAAGACTTAGAAGCTTATTGAGTATTCTGTTTTTTTTGTTAAGAAACCTGCTGTCAAAAAATATTTATCGATCTTGAAGTTAACGTTGAAGGATGTAAGAAGTATTGTGTCTGGTTACAAGGTCATGGTAAGTTTCTCACTCGCTTTCCAGAACATTGTCAGGTATATGTATATACACCACAAAATTATACAGATCCCAGTCAGATTCTGAATTGTCTAAAGAGTCTTGAACATTTTTACTTTTCACTCTCAAGAAGCTGTGTATAGACGATTAATACATTGAGGTCAAGACAGTTTCCATATAATCTCAAAAGCAGTAGATAGTTCAATTGCAAGTGTACACCACGCGCATGTACGTTTAATAGTTGAAACAATTTCATCTCCTCAAATCACGACTTTACCTCTATTTAATTCTGTTGTATCTAAACCCTTTTATGAATCCGCATCTACATCATGACTAGCCTGTATGTACCTGAATACTATAGTGGAACAGGGTAGAATTGGGCGTTCGTAGATTGCTGATGAGAGGAAACAGGGGTTTGATTGAGGAATTGTTTGGAGGTGATTCGGTGAAGGATTAAGTTGTGTTCACACGGGGGACGGCTTCGGTGACCAGCGTTATTCAGAAGGGATCAAATTGTTCAACTTTGTGTACAACATATCAATTGAATCTGAAGTTAATTTTATAAAAGGAAACCGAGATGCAACCCCGGTATTTATAAAAATAGAAATAAAGATACAATAAAAAGATAGCTGATAGCAACAGTCGCATTTCAAAAGGGAGCGCCGCAAAGACGCAAAGTGATCAAAACCTTTCGCGGACTTTTGCCGTGTGTTCCTACAATAACACATAATCCGTCAACATTATCGCCTTTGTCGAGATTGTACACTTGGATGTATTTCACAGTTTTGTAGCAAAACGGTTTCGAAACCTGATCATACATTGATGATCCAGAAAAAGATTCGAGCAAGTAATACACAGAATCATTGATAGGGTTTACAGGACCCTTATATCCACTTCCACAACACCTATTGCATTCTGTCCTCCAAACCCGCCATGTACACTTGCCAAAACCATCCCCATCAAATCAACAGAACTACACATCTACACACCCTTTTTCACACTCCTTCCCACAATCAAAGCAAGTCTACACATTAGGTACCAATTCCCCTCCAGACCACCAAAAGACATCTTTCACACATAAATTGCCCAGGGACTCTTTACTCAAATCCAATCTACACACCCTTGTACTCCAAACAGCAAACCCACCTCATAGTCAGGCCCCTTTTCAGTATGTGCTCTCTCCAAACCAGCTCCCCAATCATACACACATTATAATTTGCACGTTTTCTTTCTTTTTTTCGTTTCTAATGTACACACACAAAATACATATATACCCAGTAGTTCTGTCTACACTTATTCCCAATTCCTTGACTCTCCTTCTCTCCACTTTCCCACTTCTCATGATCCGGCCTCATCAAAAACAAAGAATAAACTGGCTTTCCCCGCATAAGCTGTGTACACACTATAGATTCACTGGTTTTTCAAACAATTCCTCAGGCCGACTGTGTCCAACTCCAATTATCCTTTGGTTTGCCCCCATAGTGTATTCGAAACTACACACTCCAATCCCCTAGCCACAGTGAGCATTTCACCGACAGACTCAGAGATCATCGCATCCTTTTGAAAAACACCCCGGGGAACCCAAAACATACAAACTGACAGTTGACACAGAAACAGAAACCTTGATCCCACCACCACCACCAAGAAAAAACAAGGTTCCCTTCTTTTCTTTCTTTCCGCGCCTCGACAACCCAGTGCGTATACGCTCAGTGCGTACACACACATACATTTGTCGGGTAGTGCGGGTTCCTGAACAGCCTCCTGTCTCCGCGTGGTCTCTGAACCTTCTTTTCTGGTAAATCTTAACTTATTCTTCTTTTCACCACCACAAAAAACAAAACCTTTCACCATCGGAATAAAAAAACCATAATGTGTAGTACACAAACTATAACGTCAGCCGCGCGTTGCAACGTGTTTGTAACTGCCCTCTCTTTCGAGAGAGCCAAAGCCCTTATAAAAAGTCCAATCATAAGAAATCGAGCACTGAAATGCGTAGAAGAAAGAGAAATCGTCGAATAAAAGAACTGCTAAACATGGAACCCTGCAATTGAACAAAAAAAAAACAGATAATAAAAGAAAGAATGCCACCATAAAAAACAAGGAACGGACTGAAATAACGTAAAAACACACACAAAAGATGACACAAAAGATACAGCGCGTACCAGTAACAATAAACCAAAAAGATAAACAAAGACGACACAAAATAACACACACAAGAAAAAGAGAGTCTAATAAAAAAGTAGTAAAAAAAAGAACACACACACAAAAAGAGAAAGAAAGAGGATTATTTCGACAAGAGCCTGGTGGTAGACGGCGTCGTGGGCGCGGTCGAGGCAGTCGCAAAGTCGTTCTGGAGATAAGAAGAAGCCGTTGTTGTGGCTGTTGTTGATGCTAATCCGGACGAAGAAGAGAGCATTTCAGGGACATTGCGGGCGCTGGTCAGAATGTACGTGTCTTCTGAGTGCGGGTGGTGCGGATGGTGGTGGTGCTGGGCAGGCGCGACAAACGGAGTGGACTGGTGCGGCAGCGGTGCCAAGGGGTACGGGTGCCGGTACACCGCTGGCTTTTTATCGCCTGTCTGCGGTGCCGACACTGGCGTGGCACTACCATTACCAGCATTACCAGCATTACTACCGGCCAGCTCCGGCATGCCCTGCGGCAAGTACATGATGTTTGCATTGAGCACGATCCCAAAGATCGCCGGGTCCGACTCAAACAGCTCCTTCACCTTTTTGCGGCACGCCGCCGGCGCCGCCTTCTTGCTTCTGATGCGCGACAGCTCGTTGGCAATAAAGTTCCACTTGGCCGACTCCCCGCGCTCCAGCAAATTCCTAAAACTCTGCGTGTCGTCCGAGTCCCACACAACGGCGCCGCCGCCCTGCTGGCCGATCAGCACCTGGTACCGGTTGCGCGCCGCGATCGAGTTGCCGCACTGCGCGGCGTCGCTGATCTGGCCCCACGAGGAGCCGTCTTTTTTCATCTTCAGAATCAGCTCGTCCTGCTCAGCGGTGTACTTGGACTTTTTCTTGGGCCGCGGCTGCATGTCCGACTTGAGCGACTGCGGGTTCAGCGGGACGGCAGTGGCCAGCGGCGGTTCCGGGATCGTGAGCGGCAGCGTGGGCGAGGTGAAGGAGGCAGCGGCGGCATTGGCAGCGGCAGCATTGGCGGCGGCAGCATTGGCGGCGGCAGCATTGGCGGCGGCAGCATTGGCAGCAGCAGCGTTGGCGGCGTGGACAGCGGCAGCGACGTTGGCGTTGGTGGCAGCGGCCGGGTTCATGTTCAGGACATAGGGCCCGAAGCGGGGCGGGGGCAGCGGTGCCGGGATAGAGGACTCGAGAAGCATCTCGTCCAGTGACCGTTTCGTGCCGGAGCCGCCGGTTTTGCGGCGTTTGGCAGGCATGGCAGTAGCAGTACTGGCAGTAGCAGTACTGGCATTAGCAGTGGTAGCGGTCGTGGCAGGCACGGTCGGGACATAGCCAAAGGCAGGGTACGGGTCGGGCTGGTGGTGCTGGTGCTGGTGCTGCCTGGTTGCAGCTGAGAAGAGGGTGGGCGGGGTGGCGCGGGGCGCGTAGAGATTAGCGGTGTAGGCGTGGGCAGGGTGGTGGAGGTGATGTTGTTGTTGTTGTTGGAGGTGATGGTGGTGTTGAGGGTGTTGATGGGTCGAGTAAGGGTTGTGTTGATGGTAGTGTTGTTGTTGTTGTTGATAGGACGGATTGGACAGGTCGTAAAGCGAAGAAGACGAGGAAGACGACGTTGAATGGTGGTGATGCGTGGGCAGTTTCGGGGTGAAAACAGAAGCAGAAGAAGACTGAGGTGGTGGTGCTTGGAAAGCCTGCGAGGAGGCATAGGCCGTTGGGATGCCCTGGGTGGTGGTGGTGGTGGTGGCGGTGGTCAAGTATGGCTGCTGCTGCTGCTGCTGCTGCTGGAACTGCGAGAACTGGTACGCCAGCAGCGGATCGTCGTCGTGTGCCGAAGCAGAAGAGTGCTCGGTCGTCATTTTTTATGAAAGTTTAAAGCTGAAGAAGAATTCAAATCAAATCAATCGGAAAATAAGAAAATAAAAATAAAAAATAAAAAGTGGTAATAATAATTATTATTTTGTGTGTATTTCCTGTTGATTTGTTTGTATTTAGGGAGAACTGGAAGAGAAAAGTGTGGGAAAAAAGAGATGATTTTTGTGAAAAAAAAATAAAAAATAAAAATAAAAAATAAATAAAAATAAAAAAGAGGGCCCGAGTGCTGAACTGAACTTATTACAACTGCTGGATGTGTAGACTACAGTTGTAATGGAGGTAATGGCTGATGGCTGGCTGATTTTGTGTGTGTGTAAACTGTTGCGAGATGGTTTTTATTATTTTTTGATTGGAACAAACCCATTCGCTTTCTTCTTTTCTTTTGTGGTTGGCGATCGTACATGTGTACACACAAAAAACTAACAGGCAGGTTTCTTTTTTCTTTTTCGTTTTTTTTTTTTTTTTTTTTTTTTTTTTTTTTTTTTTCATGGGGGGGGGGGTTTTGTGTGTGTACACACTCGAAACAGACCTAAACCCAAGTCTGTTTTTGTTCTGACAACAACATTGGTACTGTCATTAAACACACTGTTCATGTTGTGTACATTACTTAGCTAATGTTGTACAAATACTCAACAACAACAACATAAGCACTGTTGTGGACTGTTTTGTAGAATTACACACAACATTAAAGTTATGCCCGTGTACACACACTCGTGGTGTTGTTGTTTGTGTGTGTGCACTGCTTATGCACAAGCTCACACTGTCCTCTCTCTTTCAGTTACGCGGCTGCAAACACTCCCATTCGCTGTCTGTAAACTGTAAACCAAACCAAACCAAACCACCACCGCTAACATGTTGTTGTATGTTTTTGTGCTTGTTTCTTGTTTGGGAGTTGAGCAGCATGCCACCCAGCGCCGTTCCTGTATGATCCAAGGGCATGGTTCCGAACTAACCTGTTTTTCTACATACTATGATGTGTGTACACACACAGGATACACAAAAAGAAAGAGAAAAAGCAGAGAATACACACAGAGAAAGCAGTAAATGTTTGTTCTTGCCTTTACAAATGACTCTCAGGCTCCGCTGCTCACCCCCTGAGTCTTTGTATACATTAGAAAACTGGCCCGCAGAGAAAGAAAGTGTATACAGGACAAGGGTATATGTCCCGGAGCACAAGGTGCATCGAGGATGTACACACACCGTTTGGCGCACGGAATCGGGGGGAAGAAAGAAGGCAAAAAGTCAGGAGTGTGTTTGTGTACATATGCTTGTGTACAGTTCTGGCCTCCTTCTTTTTGATACATATGTTTTGGGTCTTGAGGGAAGAGGTCAAATCTGTCATTGACGATGGTGTGTACACATAGTGGCCTTGATTACGCTGTGAATAAAGGGGACCGTCGTGCTTTCAACACATTTGCACGGCGCAGTGTGCTGGTGATATGATGTTTTGCACGAGAAAAAGCCTGGGTACAGTCATAATGGGGGTTTCAAGCTTGAAAGTAGAAGAAGAAAAAAAAAAGGGGTTGTGCGCTACAATATACTTGATTGCAAAGTGTTGAAATTGTAGCAGAGTTGCATTATAATGGGGTTTGAGAATGGGATAGTGGCATGTCTGGCGATCAGATTGGACTTTGTGATGCTGACATGGGGTCATTTTCAATTGCAGACTATCGAAGCGACCAGACACACCAGTCTTTAGATGTACATTGCTGTTCCACTATCATGGTTTAAATGTAGAACACTGGGGATCAGTGTTTTCCCTCAGTTTGTCGGCTTGGCCAGCGATATTCAGTGACTCCATCAAAAAAATAGTACATTTGTTGTCACAGCTGTTCTGGAGAGAAACAAGGCGGGAGAAGCCATTTGGAGTGATTTCAATCACGGAGCCAGGCAATGCTTCAAGACGGGTAGCCATAGTCGGTCTTTTTAGAAATACGGTTCTGTGTTGAATCATCTTTATGCTAATGCAAACATAGAGTCGAGAAACTGCAAAAATCATTTCTTTAATTTCAAAAACACATCACCACAGCCATCACAGAATTTTACTTCAAATAGTCTGTATATACACCAGACTATATATCCAAAATGTATACAGTTTGGACGTCTCGAAAGCCAAGTCGTAATGTAGTCAAGACCCAAGTATCATGAGAAAAATGTGTATATAACTTACAGTTCATGGCGGGAGGGGAAGGAGAGGAAAGCAGTGTCCGAAACAGGAAAGTCACAACTGTGCAACAGCAAATGTGTGTGTATTCTGAGTGTGTGTGTGGGTGTGTACATTTGCATCTGGAGAAAGGAAACAAGTCCCTTTTTTATTTTTTGACTGGGCATATTTTTACGTCTGCTTTTTTGTATTTTATTAAACGTAGATGGCGCCAGATTCATGATTCTGGTTTTCACAAAGTTGCCAGGTTTTGGGGCAAACCATTGTTATTGCCGTGGCGTATGTATACCAGGGCAAAAGGCGCCCTCAACGAATCAGCCAGTGTATGTACTTGAATAACCGAATCCATGCGGAAACTTATCTCACTTGAGATCCAAACCCTGATTTGTAAAAAGAGCATATCAAATAAACAATACAGTTTTGAAGTTTAGTTTATGGGTTTGGCAGAGTTTGAGCATGAATGGTGTTTTTGTTTGAGTAGGTTTAGATTGAACGGCGGTCGAGCGCCGTTGGCGGCTAGATGTACATCATGTCCTGAGTAGTGCGATTCGGGGATCATGGAGACGTGGAAATGGGTGGGGTTTTTTGAGAGGAAAATAAGCAGTTGGTGGTCTAAATTTCATAGGCTTTCGGTCTGAGATGTAGTGCGATCTGGGTGTTGATAGAATTTGTAGCATGGTTATGATAATAGACAAACCCCAAGTCTATTTCAAGATTGTGGTGATATGCCGTCATTATACAATCATGATTTATATCTGATGAAAAAACAGTTGACTTGATTATAGTGCGTTGTTCACGTTTGCACTACGCAAAACGGCAGCATTAACCTTGACAAGGCCTTTGCGCGATACTTTTCATTAAATCCAAAAAAACAAAAAAAAATCAATGCTTTGGGAACTTGTGAATAAATCAACGGTCAAGTAGTCATCCAGAGGATTATAAAAAAAGAGCTTGATCCAGGATTTGATATTGTTTCTTTCCAACTATTTGTCAATACACACTGAATACATTACGATATACACACGGTTGTGCAGACAGAAAACTTACAGAGCATTTCAACACACTTTGCATTCAATACAAAACAAGCATTTAGAAAGTTCCATTGTCATTTTTTTTTTTTTCATCATGTCTGATTCATTCCACCAATCTTTTAGAGATCAAAGTAAAACCTCTAACAGCCTTCATACATTCCCAACTGCACCTGCATTGCCTACCTCCAGCCCGGTACCTCAACCCGAGCCTACACTTCGCAACAAGAACAAGGGCAAAGGCAAGCGCGTGGCCTCCCGCAGTCCCTCACCATCCCACACCTTTTCCTTCCTACCCAGTCCTTCTAGCAGCGGTACGTCTGTCCACGACCAACTCACAGATGAACCCGATCGCAAAGACGCCGGGGTTCAAAGGGAGGACTGATATGGCAGTTTTGAAACACCTTACTATTCTGAACCATCCTTTGACTCTGAATGGTCTGCGGAAGCAATTAACCCCAGTCTGGTCGGTACCTCGCGATCTCATGCGAGAATCTTTGCTGCAGCCAGAACGGCCAATCCGCGTAAACCTCCCCAAGAAGCCATACCCAATAACACCAACCGGGAACTTCCAACCCCCAACAGCTACAACAACAACAACCCACCCGCTCTCATTGCTTTCCAGCCTAGACCCTGGGTATCTGAAATTGAAAGACTGATGTATTCCACACTCATTGGACTTCACTCAGAAAACCCGGAATTCATCCCGATCCGCGTCATTGCGTTTTTGACCCAGGATCAACTTGATCAAACCTTATCGGAGTTCTCTGGGTTCAGTAACTATCTGGACTTGATAGTCGCAGCGTGCGGATATCTACCCTACGATCCTACAGCGTATCCTTATACTCACTACCCGTGCGCCAGAAATACCCAGCCCGGATCGGTTGATAATAACAGAAGCCCGCAACATCCCAGTCCCATTGTTAACAACTTTAACCAAACCCGTAACAACTACGCTGGGCCCCGACCTCTAAGCCAAGCTCTATGTATCCAACGCGGCACAGGCGAGTTCTGTCAACGCATGCACTATAGTGGCACTTCTACCAGATGTGTTCCTCAGAATAAACCTGGCGCCAGTCCAACCCAGACCAGTACAGCAGCGCAAGAGTACCGTGACAGTAGAGTTTCTTTGGACTTTGAGTCCGATACCAGCGAGGAAATCGTCGAGGATAGGAGGGAACAAGCCCCCGATGATATGAGCGAGATGAATGAGCACGATAGTGTGAGTAGACATGACGAGGAGGTTGAGGTGAGCGAGGATAGCGGTAGTAGCGTGAGTCTTTTGAGTTACGAGTGTAGCGAGGAATACACTGAATACGAGTTCACCGAGGATGAAGAGGAAGGTGGCGATGCTGAGTATAGCTTTTTATCAAGAGGAAACGAATAGAATTTTGCAGTTGACTGGATAGTGGCTGGCTCTGGCTTATAATCAATGTCTGCCTGAGTACAGGTCTAAACACATACGGTAGGATGAGTAGAATGCATTTGAGAAGGAGCATGTCTGTGAAGAATAGATAATATCAAGTAGTATACATAAGTTGTAAAAAACCAATACAAAAAGCTTTCCAAAGTTTTATAATACGTTTTGTACGTCGAACTGGAATCAATACTTGCAGGTCCGTATTTATATTCAATTCCTCGTCTGGAATTTGACCCAAAAGCCTAAAAGGATCCGATAAAACATGTCTTTGACACTCAAGAACGCTAAAAGAAATGCAGTCTGTCACAGAAGGCTGCTGGGTCTGATCACTAGCATTTTACACACATCTTTCAAAAACTTTCCCTTTGTATGTGTACATTACGGTTAAGGTCATGAAGAATTTGGCGACATCATTTGTGTTTTGACAACACTGAAAAACCTAAAACGCTTTCTGCGGGTAGTTACACTTCGTCAATCTCAATGAGGTAGGCGAACGCACTAAATGTCTTCGGTTATGTCTGGGTCATGGGGAATTTTGTTCAAAGATATGTTGTGTATGGTTTCGAGACATGTAAAGCTAATAAACGGACTATCATCGTCTTGTGGCAAATTTTTATACCTATGAACATGTCAAGATCCTATGTTATGCCATGTTTTTTTGGAGAAAGAGCGGCGGTGAGTCTGTATCTGTATCTGGGTCTTTTTCATTGTGTCGTTCATGATTTAGGTTCTGTGAACTTTAATTTCCTTGTTCTTCATCTACACTCAAGTGGTTTTTAGTAAAGACAGAGTATTGTTTTTCTAGAGTTACAAAAAGACTGGAGAAGGTCAACGGCATCAGTCTTCAAATGTACTCTTTGAGCTTCCACAATCGGTTTTGTCATCGCCGATCATATCTGTAACCCAAAAAACTTGCTCGAGGTCAGAAAAGTATCAGACATTCCCTATCCAGTAACTCAGGTACACCAGTGGATTCCGATAAGCGCCTACAATCGAGGAAAGTACACAATGAACTTTTAATTAAGACTTGCAACCTTTTTAGAGCATTCAAGAGCTTGACAAGCGTCTTTTTTAAACAAAGAAGTGGATACGAATTGCGCGTGTGTACAATAATACACGCAGTGGATCGTGGACTTGGTCATTGTGCAATGCAGTTCTAAGCTTTCGATATGGGATCAGTCAACCAGATGCTACATTGAATGATTGAAAATTCGGAATTTTATTGTGGCTTTCAAGAATTAAAATCAACTGCGAAGCTACCACTCAATTCTTTGGGCATTGTCTACAACACCAGCACCTAGATTTACCGAAGACAAACCTTTTAATCTTCAATTCACTATTCAAGACCCCGATAAAACTCTCCTATATCGTCCTGCTGCTTCAGTATGAAACGCTGTCTTGGTGTAGATGTACTTTGTTAGGACCCTCTTTGAAAAATGCAGGCTGATTTAAACTTTTGAAAATTTCCCAGTGTCTTGTGTGTCTGCTATTTTCCAACCCCAAACAAACAAAACTCTCTACGTATTTTCCTTGCCTTTCTTGAAAGTGCACACACTCATTTTTTCCCTTTTTTTCTTCACGTCTTTGTGATTCTTCAACCGATCGATTCCTTGGTTCACTTTGAAAAAAATAGCTTTTAAACCAAACCAACAATTGTATGTGATTCATCATCTTGTTTAAAGTGAGTGGGAAGGACCAGCCTAGCCTTACTCATAATCTTTAATCACACGTGTCCACCTGATTTATATTTTTCACTTTGCCCGCGCGTCCTTTCACCTCCTTCTATCTCCACTTCACCATATCCTTCAACGGACACATATACATATATCTAACCACTACATCATAGATCACAATGTCTGCGGAAGAACACACCACTACTTCTTCTCCTGCCGACCTTCTCATGTCACAGCATGGAATCACCGACTCCGAATCTGGCGTCGCTATTTCCGCCTCGAGCTCTGTCGACCCCGTCGCTGATCCAGTCGCTATGGTCGATGAAAATACCACAGAAGAGTCTCCTTCTTTACCGAGCGTCTCGACCAGCAGAGCTCCAAAGAAGGCTATTGACATTGCGTCATATGATGCTTTCCCAACATTGGGATCCGGCAAGGCCGCTTCTCCAGCTGTTGGATCATGGGGTCCTGGTTCTGTCCCTGCCAGACCTGCTGCTCCATTGGCTACCCGTCCTGCCAACAAAGCCACTTCAAAGAACGTCAAATCAGATTCCTTCACTTTGAAGTTGGATCAGCGTAACTCGCGCTCGAAAACCATCCCCACAGACGTCTTGAACCGTGTGCAAACCAACAACAAGGTCACCGTCAACTGTTCGACGTCCATGTCCGACAAAAGCTCACATTTCATCATCAAGGGTAAACCAGAAGATGTCCGCAAGGCCCGACGTGAGCTGTTAAGAGATCTTTCCATTAGAGTCACTCAAACCCTCAAGATCCCTGCCTCGGCAAGAACTCATATCATTGGCCCCAAGGGTTCGACCTTGAAGCCCATTATCGAGAACAGTGGTGCTCAAATTCAAATCACCAAAAAAGAAGATACCCCGGCGCAATCTGATGACGACGACGAAGAGGTTTTAGTTGATGCTAAATTGGAGGGTGATCCCGAAGGTGTTGCAATTGCCAAGAGAGAAATCCTGGCCATTGTCAATTCAATTGTCAGAACTGCTACTCAAAAGATTCAAAGTGTCCCCACAAAGGTGTATCCTGCTCTCCTTGGTGCTAACGGTGAGGTTGCTAAGAAACTCGAATCCGACCGCAAACTCAAGATCATTGTTCCCGATTTCTTCAGTCTTATTGCTAAAAATGCCGATGCTTCAATTGTAATTTCTGGTGAACGCAGCGCTGTTGTTGAGGCCAAGGCTGAGCTCGAGAACCGTGCCAACACTATTCTTTCTACTTATGCTAGTGTGAAAAAGGATCTCAGCCCTGCTTCTCAAAGATTCTTGGACCCCACTGATGTTTTCAAAAATACCGGATTTGTCATTTCTCCCATTGGCAAGAACCAAGTCGAGCTTTTCGGCCCTGCTGATGACCTCAAGAAGGCTCTTTCCTACACTGGTGAAATTGTTCAAAAGATTCTCTCTGGTTCTCTTGATATCTCTAAGGCTCACGGTAACAACCTTGCCCACAGCAAGATCCTCGCTGACTACTTTAGACGTTCTGGAAAGCTCGAGTCTATTGCCAGCGCACACTCTGTTATGATCACTCCTCCCTCTGCCCAAGACCTTGCCAATCCTGCTCTTACTGGTGTCACTATTGAGTTTGCTGGTAAAGACAAGGATGCTCTCTCCAATACCAGAAAGGAAATTGTCAATCTTGTCAACTCGTTCCCTCCTTCCAATGTTCTTGTTGCCTCCGATATCGAGCCTTTCTTCTTGAAGAACCTTACTCCTAAGAGCACTTTGATCACTACCATGAAGAACGACAAGTCCGTTGACGTTTTGGTCCCCGAAGATGTTTCTCTCTCCACTGATGTTGTCTTTATCTACACTGCTCGCGGCGATGAGGATTTCGGTCCTTCCCCCGCAGAGGTTACCCAAAAGCTTGCCAATGCCAACTCTCTTCTTGACAATATCCGCTCCAAGCAAAAGGACATTACTTCTCAAGTTCTTGATGTCCCCGTTGAGAACCACAAGTTCATCCTTGGTCCCAATGGTACTACTCTCAATGCTATTCTCAAGGGTGGTGAGGGTGATGCTTATGTCAGCGTCAAGTTTGGTCCCGATGCTATTGGCGAGACTTCTACCGAACTCAAAGACTCTAGTGTTTTCATTCGTGGTTTGAGCTCTGAAGTCAAGCGTGTTGCTAAGGAAATTGAAGACGTTATTGAGGAAGCTAAGAACTACGAAGTTCTCAGCAAGTACACTACTGAGTTCCAATTCCCTGCTGATCATGTCAACAAGCTCATTGGTAAGGGTGGTGCCAATCTCACCAAGATCCGTGAGGAGTTTGGTGTCAATATTGATGTTGACGAGAATGGCCACGGTGTTGTCAAGGGTATCAAGAAGAATGCTGACGAAGCCAAGATCAGAATTTTAAACTTGGGCCGTCGTTTGGCCGACGAGGTTAACTTGCGTCTCAAGGTCCCCAGTGAGCACCACGCTACTATTATTGGTGCTGGTGGTAAGTTCGTTAAGAGATTGGAAGACAAGTACGATGTGTACATTAGATTCCCCAGGGCCAATGACTCTGAAGATAGTTCTCGTGACAAGCCCGGTAAGAACGAAGTTTTGATCCGTGGTCCTTCTCGTAGTGCTGCCAAGGCTGAAGAAGAAATTCTTGAGCTTCTTCAATACGAGATTGACAACAATCACAACCAAAGTATTTCTGTTTCTGCCAAGGCTCTTCCCAGAGTTATTGGTAAGGGTGGTGAGCTCATCAACGATATCAAGGATAGCACCAACACCAGAATTGACGTTGGTAACGCCAAGGAGGGTGTTGAAGAGGTTCCTATTTCCATTACTGGTACCAAGACTGGTATCAAGAACGCTATTGCCCGTATCCAAGAGGTTGTCAAGGAGTTCGAAGACACTGTTACCGAGGTCATTGAAGTTGATCCCAAGCATCACCGCGTTTTGATTGGATCCAACGGTTCTGCTATGCGCGAGATTGTTGCAAAGGCTGGTGAAGAGTTCAACTCGAGAATTATTCAAATTCCCAGTGCTGGTAGCAACGATAACAAGGTTAAGATCAACGGTAAGAAGAATGTTGTTTCCAAGATTATCAAAATCATTCAAGACATTGTTGACGAAATTGAGTCCCGTGTCGATGTCAACGTCCCTGTCAATCCTCAACGTCACGGTGCTTTGATCGGACCCGGCGGTGCTACCAAGAAGGAGATTGAGACTGAGTTCAACGTTTCAATTTTCGTTCCTAAGCAAGGTTCCAAGGACTCTGAAGGTAAGATTGAGAAGAATATTCGTGTTTCTGGTAAGCCCGAAAACATTGAAAAGGCCAAGGCCAAGATTGAAGAGCTCACTGCCGAGTTCTACAAGGCCACCGTCAACGTCCCCAAAAAGTACCACGCCCTTCTATCTGAGAACGGCATGTTCATCCGCAGATTGCGCAATGACTTTAACGTTCGCGTCGATCATGACGGTGTATCTTTCCCCAAGAGTACTTCAATCTCCATTCCTCCTGAGGCTCTTGGTGATGAATCTGCCGAGGACGATTCGCTTTTCAAGTGGACTGTTGCTAAAGACACATCTGTTGCTGCCGGTGGTGATGAGACTATTCCCTGGAAGTTAAGAGGTACCGACGAAGATGCTGCCAAGGCCAAGGATCTTATTGAGAAGAATCTCAAGTCTATTGAAGAGTGGACTAGCATTGGTTACTTGTGGCTTGCTGATCACTCCAAGTACAAGTTGGTTGTCGGTTCTCAAGGCAAGACCATCAACAGTATCAGAAATAAATCTCACTGTGCTATCTTTGTTCCCAAGGCTGATGCCAAGGCTTCGGAGAATCTCATTACTTTGAGAGGTAGCGAGGCTCAACTCGAAACTGCCAGAAAGCTTATTTTGGAAACTATTTCCCGTTCGTAAATAATGTACAAGTGATGCCATTTCATTTTCTTCATTTAAAAATCTCATAATGCAAAAATACAAGAATCGATTTTGATATATAAACGGTCTACAACGTTTGGACATGAGCAGCATGAAGCATGACGAGATAAACGTATCATTCAGAACTATGAAATTGTCGACTTGCTCTAAATCCAAAAACAGATTGGGCTCCTATAGCGTGGAAAGATCAACAATGTAAATCACATGGAGCTATTTCTAAGTAATTGGCTGAACGACTCGTTCTGATGGCTGTGAATATTGAAAAAAGTGAGATGGAAAAGATTCACTTGAATTTTACGAAAAGCTAAGCATGGAAATGGCTAGACCATAATAATTATGAAACAAGATTGGAAATGGTGCAGAATTTGAGACAGTTCTGAATGAATAATTTTTGTATTCAAGCATCTGTGGGATGAACAGAAGTCAGTGCTTACTAGTCTTGTCAAGGGTTTTTTTTGGATTGTGTACCTGACTAACGATATTTGTTGCATTGGAGCAAATCTAAATAGCTATTTCATGCTGTTCAATATATGGAAGTGGTATAAATTTTGATATTAATTCAAGCTTTAGCAGTACGTTTCATAGATACCGAAGAGATCAATGGATTGTGTGCCATGCTTTTGGAACTAGAAACTGAGTTATAAAATATGCTTCAAGATTTATATAAAACTGTTATGTGTATGTACATTTGTGATATTTGATAATTGCAGAGAAATCTTTGTGTTTCCTAAAAACCATGATGAAAGTTGGTAATGTAAAGAAAAATCGGCACTTGACTAATTGGGTTGAATCCAGTTGACAGATTTGAAAAACAACTACAAACGAAACACGCATCAAATAGACTTGTTTCGTGGTTTGAACTGGGATCATAGCCTTCTGCACAGCAAGGTTTGGCTGTTATTATCATGGCCACGGTTTCCATTAGCTCAAGTGTTAAAGTTTATCGTGATATTAGGGACTACAGAACAACAAGACATTTTGCACAGTTTGGTCTGTGTACTACACTAGACTACCTAGCCTAGAATCTAGATCACCACTGAACGTCTTAAGCCTTCAATCAATCTATAGACCAGACAATTCTGTGTTCGAACTCAAGACTACCTTAAAGTAGCACAACCTATAAGCCCCGGTGCATGAAATAGCCAAAATATTCATGCCCATGCTTTTCTGAACTTTTATTCGTTTCCAACAGTTTGGCAATGAGGTTTAAGGCCTGCGATGGGAAACGAGTCCCTATTGACATCCCGCCCTCAAGTGTATACCCACATACAAATTCATGCCTTCACAATCTGCACGCCTCCAGCAAGAATACATTACAGTATTTAGTTGGCAATACAAACAGCAAAAAAAAAAAGTCCTTTTTTGTCGCGAAAAACTCTTTATAAATCCTATTGGTTTTGTTCTGTATATAATATTGTTTGTGGTTGACGATCGGGATTTAAAGTTTGGTTTACACAGAGATTTTTTTTTGGATTTAACTTCTGATCTGTCCCTTTTTCTTTCTTTCTCTTCTTCTTTCATCTTCAAATAATCCCCTTGCGCACGTTCGTTTCTTCGCAGTATCAACTTCTTTTTGCCTTCCCAGATCGCCACCCACTTTCACTTGCTCTTTTTCTCGATCTGCTTATTTTCCCCGGGTTTTCCATTGTCCAACTTTTTTTTGATCCTTAATCTGCTTTGCATTCTCATACTTGTCCTTTCGACTATACACCACATAAATTCCTTCATTTACAACCCAGTCCCCGACCCTCAATAAAGTAAGCAATGACTGTAACCTCCGCTCAAGTCTCATACGCGAATCAGCCCGGATACAACGACTGTTTGCCTGGTGTTTTTGGTGCCAAGAAGCCGGCTTCTAAATCAAGTGCATCCTCTCGCCGGCCCGTCTACGCCGACTTCAACAATCCAGCTGGCTTGCCCCAACCCAAATCACAACAGCCCGCAACCGCTATTCCACTCTCCGCCGCCAGCGCCCCTCCGCCTTCAGTTTCGCCCTCAATCTCGGTCTCTGATCCTGAAACTGAATGCTCTTCTGTCGCTGACATTGACGATGTTGCAGACCCCGCTACCAATGCTTCGGCTCAGGATAAGCAAATTACCCCGGATCTCATTGCTCTGCAGTTAGACCAAGTCCTTCAAATCAAAACCCGCCTTCCCGAGCGCGAGTTTAAGCATTACAAGGTTAGATTGGAGCAGAATTTACCCAAGCTGCCCTTGGATCAAATGGCAGTCATTAGTAAGTGCCTGGCAACTGTTCTGGCTGATAATACAAGCCAACAACGTGTTAAAGAAGAGATTGTCGATTTCATGATGCACCACAACGGTGTTTCCACCTGGGCTTTGCCTCTAAGAAAGGTTGTGGAGTCTTTGGATTTCTAGATTCATTCATTTCTTCAATGTTTTATCTCTTTTTCTTTTGTACTCTAAACATATTTATTTTATACACTATTCTATTCTTTTTCTAACACAAAGTTTTTCTTCAGTTTCCGAATCAAATAAAAACAACCATGATCATTTTTTTTCTATCAATCTCTTTGAGATGAAAACAAATAAATAATTTTATAAAGAAGATGAAAAAAAACAAGCAGGGTTCTTTGTTTGATCAAAATACAGGTCCGAACCTTCCTGTCCCTTTCATCTTTTCAAACACATGCAAATTCAAATCCTCGCCTACACATGTCATCATGTATCGATCCAGCACCTCTCTATTATCATCGTTAGGCAAAATTGCTAGCTCGTCATTTTCTTCTGCCCCAGAATCTTGGTACATTTCATCCTCGTTGTACCACGATATGGCCATAAGCTCTTTATCAAACGCCAAGTCTTGAACCTCGTTGATAGTTAAACGCTGATTAGATTCATCATGGAACTCGTTCCAGAACCGTAAGACACGATCTGATCCACAGGACGCCATGAGCAAAACTGTACTAAAACCCATATAAGGCTCCTCTACTAAAGGGTCGTCGTTTCTCACCGCATGGATGGCTACAGAGTTGATGTTCATATGCTCATGTCCGTACCACTCTTGGCTAACTGTCTCAAGGTTCAAGTCGTATATCCGGAATAGCCCCGATTCGTAACCTACGACCAGTATTTGCTGCTTGTTTTTCACCGTATGCGCTAAGCAAGCTACACCATTATCAACCATCAACGACGGCAGTCGGGACTGCCCAGGTGGCGGAGGAAAATGCGTCACTAGAGCAGCTTTGTTTGTCTCCAGTACCTCCAGTAACCCAGATTTGTATCCCACTGCCAGTCTCTTCCCATGCATCAGAAACGTGATGACCGTGGCCTCCATGAGATTACTGCGACCGTTGGGAGTGCTAAGCGATTTGTATTCCGCTATCAGACACTGTTGATCAAACACAATGCCGCTAATGTCAAATATCAATATAGTTCCCTCCAAACAAGATACGGCCAGTTTCCGCGCTGCTACTGTAATTGCTATATCGCTGATGATTCGAGGCCCAACGCTGACTTCCATCGCCGGACCTACTTTACCTGCTTCCCATGCTCTTATAAACCCATCTGATTCCGATGTAAACAGCCGTTGAGTGTCTCGGTCGTATACCATACCCGTCACGTTCCCAGACAATCCGCGGTGACTATGAGACATCATAAATCCTGTTGGATCCCGATTAAGATGCCACCGGGCAATTGTCCCATCTTGACTAGCTGTCGCAACGGAGTGCGGTGACATGAATGCCACACAGTTGATGGGTTCCAAATGGGCTTGGAAGTTGTGCGTTTGTTCCCAGAAAATATCAGGCATATGATCAAATTGTTCAACGCCGGGACCGACGTCTTCAAACGGCTCAGCGTTTCCAGCGTTGAAGTTTTGATCGCCTGCAGCTATAGCGCTGGCGTCCATAATACAATTGACTTCTTGGAGACAGTCAACTACGTACTGTCTTGACTCTAGTATTGGCTCAATATCGGTTTCCATGGCATGAGCCGCATCAGCCTCTGTATCAAGCACGTCTAAAGTTTCAATATATGGATCGTAAGCTGATGCTGGTAGTTGATGCTGCTGAAGATCAGCATGTGCACTAGAAATTTCTCTATGTTCTGACTCTACGATCGCATTGCTCGATTCCTCGGATCCCACTTCTTCACTGGCCAGTTCTTGTTGTTCAGCATCGAGATCTAGCCGACCATAAAGCTTTTCTAAATGGCGAATAGACTCTTGTAATGTGTTTTGAGTTTCTGTGTGATCCTGTGCTTCTTCAAACTCTTGTGAGCTGCTTGAGGTTTCTGGGTGATTTCCGGTCTCTGAAGATTGTTGTAAAGTGCTCGAAATTTCTGGTAGAACTCCAGTTTCTTCAGACTCTTGCAGAGTGCTTTTCGACTGGTCTCCAGCTTTTTCAGACTTTTGTAAAGTACTCGAGAGTTCCGGCTGATCTCCGATTTCTTCAGACTTTTGTGTCACCGGGGTCTCTTCACTTTGTGTGAAAGACTTTTCAGGAAGACTAGTAGAATCACGATGTGCACTCAAAATCCCCGAAGCCGTATTGAGTGATTCCTCATCCACTCCAATTATATTTTCTTGTTGATCCTGCTCGCCCAATTCCTCTTGTCGTTTTTTAGCCTCCGATTCTAAAGTTGGCGTCGAATCTCCATCTTCTGTCTCAGCATTCACACCTTTTCCCGCATCCTGATCTCTAGACGCCACTGTACACTCTGTCAGTACCTTTATTTTTTCATCGTTTACCTTGACAATAGTCTCAAGCCCTTTCTTCTCTCCTTCCAATTGCGCCACTCGGCTCCTCATCTGCGTGCGCTCCAACTCCCACTGTAGTTTGTCTCTCTCCGTTCGTCGCCATTCGTTCCGCAGATACCCCAAAGTCCCAAGCAGTGAGTAGTTTGCTAGATCGGGGTTGTCTTCTTGACCCTGGTCCATCTATAGTAAATATATATCACACACTTTCTTCTTCACACAACTGTGTCTGTATTTTTCAGTCCTGCTTTGTGTGTATTTTTTCAACCAATTTGTCTATCAATCTATGCCAGTCTTTGTCTTGATTACTCCTACTTGACGCTCGAGATTGTAATTGATGTGCGCTTGCTGAGTATTATCACAGTTATCCCTTTTGAAAAGGGAAGGTCAAGTGTTGTTATAAATTCCATAGTTGTTGACCAGATCCCGGTCCCCCCGCAGAGAGATTGTGACACAGACACCCTGTTTAAAAGACAATCAAAAGGTTGTGAAGGATGCACAGTCTTCAAGTCTCAAGATTCAAGTGTCACGACAGGCGTCTTTCTCGAAAAACCCGTTCGGTAAAGGCGTTCTGTTCTCATCTGCATGTCTCAGAGAATCTGTGCTACGCGACAAATACATACAGCATATCGCGAAGGATACCGCGACTCGTACATGTAAAAATTCACTCAGACCGAAGAAAACTAAAAATAGTAATATCACAAGTAGACTGTGATTACAGCAGCAACACTGTACACATGTTGTCACTCATCACACATCGAAGATGTAGCTTCAAGGTATTGCATACGCATGACGTCACTTGTAGCAAGGAACCCTAAGAATATACAAACAATTTTCTCCACAAATAGAATAAAAAAAAGGCTTTCAGAAATCTGTTGTTGAAAAACTTGAAATAATGATATAATTATCGTGAAGTTACGAAATTTGGTCCAAATACATGAAAAAATACTTGACAATATTACAAGAGTATACAGAAAGAGAGAGAGACCATATCAGATAGACCACCATATCCTGATCAAAGACGAAACTCTAGACTTGTCACTGTTGGCACTTGATTTTTTATCGCCAAAACAGATCAGAGTGGAGCTGTTTGGCAACGGACAGTGCTGCTGTATTTGGCAAAGAAAGCGAGGGAGGGCTACATCAATTAGCGATCGTTTTGGAAAAGTAATTGAAGAGGCAGGACCAAGTCCGTGATGTCTTCCGCCAGGCTCTTTTTCAAATGCATAAATCACAAGTAACTCATTTTGGGCTCGGGCTGGTTGTATCTCTCGTAGTGATCTAGCGCATAATTTTGTTGATGGTAAAACAATCAGGTTAGAATTTCTTTGTAGCGCCGAAAGAATTTTGGACCGTTTCTAAGGTAGATCAGTTGTATTATTACACTTTTATAATGTGTGCTCGTGTTATGATTTACATAGTCACTTTTATGAAGGATGAACACGGTACATAATGAAATTTAAATTCAAAAAGACAGCTGCTAAAATTAGACCAGAACATTGCAGTGAAGGAGGGCTTGAATATTACAGTCCAGGTGGCTGAAACTAGCGATTGAACAAAACCATCTCGAGAAAGCTGTCATTCATTTCAATAATGCCGTATAGATCGAAAACTTTGGACGTGATATATTCATAGATTGAATTGCTAGAACCTGTAGATTTTAACTAGGTCAAAATCCGGTCAGTCTCGAAATTCTCTGTTTCATAAAAACCATTTATCTGTTGAGTTTGAAATGGAATCGAGAGCTGAATCGAGGCCATTATAATACCCTCGGTGTGCGTAGTTTGCAGCCGTCACAATGAGCTTTACTACACTTCAGAGCTCTTCCTCTTTTTCGCCTTCCGAAGCTTGGGTGATCATGCATTGAGTACAGGTTTTTTGTTTTTGCTCAGTTCCTTTCACAGAGTAGCCAGGCCGCCATTAGCTATACACTACGGCTCCAAAGCAGTCACAGCACGAATTGATCAGATCCTGACATTAAATCAGACAAGTTTGGTGACGGACAAAAGGTCACGTGACCTGCCCTTTCATCATCTACAATGTCCCTATTGGGCTAAAATATGAATATCAGATTATGCATAGACTGATTTCTTGAGTTTTAGAAGTATTGACACTGGCGGCCTCGAATTCAATTTAGAAATTATAGATCCACTCACTGCTGAAATGTCTCTGTCAAGTTTGCTAAATAACAACTTGGTTAACAATAGTACTGATCTGCATAAGCATCTTTAGTGTTTGTGTGTAAGTAGTTGTATAAAAATGTGGATCTAGTCTATAGACATAAAAAAAATTGCTACAAAGTAGTTCATTTACGTCTAGGATTGGTATCAACCCTGCTCTAGATCTACGAAGCCAATTTATTTCGCAATTTCTCTGAACCGTTTTTATACAACCAGAACTTTCCATTTTCAACAACATGCTTCAACCAGTTTTCCAATTTCATCTCGCTTGCCCGAAAAACGGGTAACTTAACTCGCAAAACAACGAAAAAAAAACAATAAAATAAAAGAGATCAGTATGTCGATCACTTTGAAAGAATTCTTACCAGATCAATGTGTACAGCTGGAGTATCCTGCACTTTTCCAAAATCACCAAAAGCCGACGGGAGGGTCTAATTGGGTCCATGTGTAACATGCGGACAGTTTTAATTTTTACCCCCCGAACCAAATTGTGCTGTGTGTATTGCCGAACGTTGGGTTGTTTATGTTTTTGTCTTTGTGCGCCGGAATAAGCTGTATAGTGCCAAGTTTGGTGAGCTGTGTACAACTCTATTTCTTCCTCCTAGTGTGAAATTTTATGTACTTGAGATGCTTTGGAAATGGGAGCTTTACAGATTATATTCCAAAGCTACACCGGCATGTATTTGAAGACATTTTGAAATTATTTGATCATGATTCAAGACTGGTGAGAAGAATTTTACAAGTACAGCAATCGAGTGTACAAACAAAATTGTCAAAAAATGTACGAGAATATACGTAGCTTCAACAGACCGTCTAGTACTCTTTTACCTACCAAAAACAACAACTCTGCCCATTATCTTTGCATATTTCATCATACACACAGTCAACAGTTTGCTTTTTTTCTGCTCTTTTGTTCAAACATCCTCCTCGTATCATTTGGCAAATACGCGAAGCTTCCCGCCCAACTCGAGATTGGGGCTGAACACGAATTATTGTAACTCAAGTTCTGTGTCCTCAGATACATGCTTAGAGACTAAAGTGCTAATCGCGTGTTTTTTCCATCATGTTATACACACAGTCGCAAATACACACGCCCTGGTTTTACACATCAAAGAAAGACGCAAATCACACAAAGATTTTGAAAACAGCTTTTTTATACACAAACCTGTTTCGTATACGCGTGTGAGATTTCTGCAGTCTTTTTTGGTTGTTTGGAATAAGCTTACGGCGATAATATATTAGCCAACATACCATGACAATGCACAGAATTCAGAGTTGCAATTAGTTCAGGCGAGCGTCATTCATGAGTCCATGTAACTACAAACATATGCGAAAATAGATGATTTGAACAGTTTTTCAACACCTTGATCATCCCAGTCCACTGTAGTCAACGCTCTCATCGTTTATACCCACACAATTACAGTGGATTGTTGGCCCCCCGCTGCAATTGAGCAAATTATAGAATCCTTAGATGTGTACACAAATGCATACGTTTCGTCTATGACTTTGATAATGATAATTTTTAGATTTCTGATACAATGTGTACAAAAAATACTAAAAAAAATAATTGCCTGACTTTTTAATTTGAATCAATCCTTATTTCTTTTTTTTTTCTCACCCAATTGCTCATTGTATTTTTTTTTTTTTTTTGGTGAGTTTTCGTTTGCGGTCTTTGCTAATAACAAATAAGCAGCAACTTTCGTTTGCTTTGTGTTCTGTCACCAACAAAACCATGTTCTAAATCCCAACTTCTCGATCTTTCAAAGACCTCTCTGTATATCAAGCTTCCCTTACGGCTTATGCAAAGTTGCTTTTTCTCTGACTCAAATTTAACATTTTCCCTTACGTTTATTGTTAATCTTGCTTTCTTGTCGTTTGTTCCACCACAATCCTTTTGTGTAAAGACCAGACTTTTTTTTTTTTTTTTCAACGAAAAAAAAAACAAATCTTTTTCATTCTCTCGCAATGTGTACAAATCAAGATCTTGCCCTAGATTACACATAAAATAAAGATTAGGGTTAGCCGAGATCAAGTACATTCTGGATGCCTGTTTTGCCTATAACATGCTTTTATTATCGGAGAAAAAAGTCTAGACTCTTGTTGAAGGTGTTCTTTTTCGCGAGTGTGTCGCATGTATAGCGGCTCCCTATAGCAATCGCGAAAAAGCAAAGTGCGATGTTGTCGAGGTCTAGAAAAAAGCTTTTGAATTGTGTACACAAGAGTTTTAGACCGTATGTATTGCTATGCCCAGGACAGCATCTCACGAGAACTTCTGTAGAACATATAAGTTGTTAAATGTACGAGATGCCTGTCAAAGCTTGCTCTTGATCGAAAGCATTGCCAATGCTGTTATCGGTGGCGATCATGATGATCATGCAACAAGAGCAGAAGAATCGAGAACTTGGTCAAGCCAAAAGATGGAATCTATTCTGGGCGCGCTCAAATGTCAGTGTCATGCTTTCCTCAAAATCAATGTGCCCCAGATCACACTCGATTGCTTTTCTCGTACTCGATGAAATCTGGACGCCTTATACACACATCACAGGAACACGGCAAGCGCGCAACTACTTTGCATTTCCGTAAACCCTATCTCAACAAAACGCACACAATCATTCATATGATTTCTGCCATCACGAGTGTACACAAACATTGCGACACCGATCTGGTTTTCCTTGACCCGTGGGGGGTAGAATTCGCCCAGTGACGTAACGAATGCAGACGTTGTGTACCTGCATTTATACTTGAAAGTTGCCTCCCTCAACAAAAATCACAAGGGTAATGGGTCTGTTCTGTATAGAATCCATGCGACTTTATGAGTCATGGTGCAGGAATTTGGCACTCAAGTCTTGAGAGGTAATTATGACAATACATGGTTTGAAGAGTGGAGTTGTGACTTTGAAAATTCCGACGGTGAATGTATCAACTTTGTTTGCGTAAAGTACAAACATCTATACCCAGAAAGATGCCTACGTCTTGATGTACTTTCTCACCACTTTCTTTACTCGCTTGATTTGTATCTACAGCCACTCTGACAACGGCTATTCTATAAGCTGTTTTCCGTAAGGTTCGATCAAAACGGGCGTACATAGCACTTTCTTATTCGTTTGTAAACCCGTAGATTTATCATATCAATTCTCATGTTTCACAACAAGTGTTAGAGGTATCTCCATATCAGATGTCCATATTATATATTTTTCCAACCATGTGTTAGCACAGGTCCATGATTGTCTTTGCAAATAATATTCGCACACTCGCTTTTCGACTTTTTTGGTATTCAGCTTGACCACGATCCGCCATTTCTCCAGATGCTTACACTGACTGTTTTGCAAGCTTTCCTTGAATATTCCTGAGAAACGACCTTGTATTCTAAAAAAGCATTAATAACTTTCTGGCAAAAGCCAAACTTCATACATCAACACAATTTGAAATATATCTTTATCGATATCCAATTATAATACTCAACGGATCATCACCGTGGTCTCTCGAGTTCTAACCTTACAATTGCCACTAACCTACTTCACATAAAACACTCCCCTGAAATACAATCGATATTTACCCTTATAGCACTATACAGATACTTTTACTCGTTTGTTTTTCTTCTTTTCACATGTTGTATTGGCTTATGTATTTGGACAATCTGTACCAGCGTCTATGAACCAAACCCTTAACTTTTCAGTGATTCTTTTCGCAGATCTCGTTGCCTTCATGACTACTTTTCGTACAAAAGTCATTGTCCTTTTCTGTTTCTGTACTTCATCTAGTTCTCACCCATAGACATCAACACATGTACATACTTCACACAGATTGTATGTACCTTTAAAATAGGCTGAAATGTGTACTCATGTAGAAATTCCATCCGCAACTCTGATACTATTGAAAAAAAGAAATGGAAACTGTATCTTTTCACTTCAGAGAAAAAAAAATACGAACTTGTCGACGTACATGTGTGCACATATCTGGACACTTGCAGATTGCAGATGCGCCAACTTATGTCATTGCTTACTCAAGACTATAAGCTCTCAGGAATCATGATGAAAATTAAAAAAAAAAATGGTACAAAACTAAATGCTGCTGCTGATGATGATGATGAATGTTTAAATCGTAAAATGGTAATAATGGCAAATGCAAAAATAATAACAATGGATAATGAAATCAATGAAAAATAAAATCAAATAAACAATAATAGTAATAATAAAAAAAACTTGGAAAAACAATTTAAGAAAAAAAGTTTGTTACCAGGTATATGTGTGCTTAGTCGATTGACTGACTTGAAAAATAATAAAAAAAATGTTTCAAATGGATGAAAATGTGTGTTTGATAAAGAAAGAATACACTCCTAATGATTGTGTGTGTGTGTGTGCGGATGTGTATAAGTGTGCGGATATGCTTTGAATGACGGGGGTTTACGCTCCGTAGTGCTGCTGTGTGGGGACATAATAGTTGGGGTAGCCTTGAACCCTGGATTCGCCTTGAAGAGCCTGGAAGTTGGATTCCAAGTGCTGCTGCTGCTGCTGTGGAGGCATCGGCATGGCGTGGGTTGTGGTGTAGGACACGCTGCCTTGTTGTTGTTGATGCTGATGCAATGATGGATGCTGATGCTGGTAGGATTGCTGCGGTGTTTTGTGCCGGCCTTTGGATGAAGAACTCGACTCGGTGGTCGATTTCGATCGCGGCTTAGGACTGGCGCTCGGCGAAGTTGTTCTGAACTGCAAATCTGGCGATGTGATGGGCGCTGGACGCACTCTCAACTTTGTTGAACTGTTTTGTGCCATGAATCTCTATTAGAAAATAATAAAAACAGAGCGCTTGTTAGCAATCTAAACTAGGACACATGTGTATACACCCAACTCGTCAATGAGCTGTTTTGGATCGTCAGTCTTGTTTGTATTTTCTTCCTTCATGCTTCGTGGTGTGTGCTGAGTAAAAAATGGATAACAAAGTTCTGCAATACAAAAGCCAAATAATAAAAAAATTCAAAAAAAAAAAAAAAATTCAAAAAATACCACTTACACGAAGGTGTGTGTCGAATTCCTGGCGCTCTCTACCAGTCAGAAAAGGCTCCCAGATTTGTCGTTGATTGAGCGAGTCCATGTACTCATAAGGAGCTAATAATCTGATGTCGACTAGATGGCAATGTTAGCATGGTGTTACTTTTTGTAGTGTTGTTTGTTGGTTGCGTGTATTCATTCATGTAGTGTGTACAGAAACTAGCAACCTCCCCCCAAACAGGAAAACCACTAAAAATCTTGCTGTGTACAGTTGATCCAGTCGTACAACTTTTTTTTTTTTGTTTGCCCACCACCTGTCTCTCCTTCAAAAATGTAAACCAAGAAAAAAAAATAATACTCACATTCGAGATTTTCATGAGTTCTGGGATCGTAGATGTCGGCGTCTTTGGATTGTTCAGTCTGCGACGATATGATGCTGCGGTTGGCCATGTACCATTCTTGCCAAATCTCTACTGGGTGTCTTGTAGGGTTGTAAGCGGGAGTGTATATTGTGCTCATGGCGGTGAAATATCGTGAATAAGAACGTGATGAATGCTTAGAATTCAAGCGAAATAAACAAATGCCGAGATGCGTGTTTCGTGAGCAAATGTCAAGTAGTCAGGGTGCCGGCGTTGCTTATGATGGTGTAGTATAAAAAACAGCAGTAGAGATTGCAAGCTGAATAGGACGCCCAAGTAGCAGAATATGAATATCAAAGTTGATGAATTGCAGTCAAAGGTCAACTGGTAAAAAAAAAAAAGCAGAAGAAAAAAATTAATTTTAGAGGCAACGATTATCGGGGGTTATATATGATAATATTCTATCCACGAAGGCCACTTATAAAAGGCATTCGTAGTTTCTTTTTTCTTTTCCATTTTCTAGTAATTTTGATTGTGTACACACACACTATCCGGACCAGTTTCTGAATATTTCTTTTTGCAGACAGCTTCATTCCGGTTTTGTAACTGTGCAGATTATGAATCTTTTTTTTTTTCTTCTTCAAAGCGTGTACACTTTCTCTCAGGAAATCATTCAAAATTACAATAGTTTTCACAGAGATTGGTGTATCTAAATACAACAGAAAATACCCGAGTGTTATTGCGACAATGATCATACTAGGTTGTGCGTAACAACAAAAATGTCAACTGCTAATGAAATGTCATGTATTTACTCAAGATTAGCCGAGTTTGAATTGTAAATGTAGGAACAGCGGGTGTTTTACAGTTCACTCTACATTGGGGGGATTCGTTTCTCCTTAATCTAGGATAAAATCTGTATGGTTTCCAAACAAGACACTGACTTTATGTGTGTGTACACACAAACCACATGGCTGCTGACCTTTACACACAGTTGCAACCTCCAAAAGCGACTCAAGGCTTCACCGATGCTTTCTCTGCCAGTTTTCACACATGTTTTGAGTGTGAGTACACTGGGGAATGATCCTCGCATCAAATCGCTGCAGATCCAGGTTGTAATGTGCATCATTGGTCACTCTTTAGTCATTCACTGTAACAAGCGTAGTTTGCCACCTGTCAGTTCTAATTGGCTATGTGTACTTCTCGATCCATGGAGATGTACACACACACGCGTCGTTTGTGGTGTAGTACATACGTGGATGTCAAATCAAAACAAAGCAAACAATGTTATACAGTGGCTTCAATGAACGTGCTTGCAAATGTGGACAGATATGTATCGACCTGTAAAGTGTACAACACAAGTGCCGATCTGGCGATAACGGAGGACCGGTCAGACCCGTTCAATACGCTAGGCATGTACAGTTTGCAAGTCGATGCGCGCAGGTGTGGAGGACAGCTGGCGACTGTAAACAGAACATGTAGCTACGATATGTGTACACACACAAGAACAACTATATCCTGGGTAACCACCAGCAAACTAGGCTAGACTATCAGAGCCCGACTGTATCCATTTCCAACAATATGGACTTGGTGCACATGTATGAGAGTGTATGCAGCGGTGTTGATAGGAGATGGGGGAGCAAGTTGTTCTTATCCACAGATTTGGTCACTAATCTTACACAATCAACAAGAAAACGCTTCCATGATACGCGAAACTGATCAGAAATACCCAGAGATAGGCTCACCATTTCGGGCACTACAATTCTAAGAAAATTCCCACAAGTATATCCAAGATAACAAGCATGAAGGACAAGCTTCTTCAAGCAAAAAAAAATAAATAAAAAATATATATACACTTTTCTTTTATAGGGAAATCAACCGGACAAAAAACGTGATTAGACTTTTGTTTTGTACACAAAATATTTTATTCCAAAAGTGTGGATAACCATCTTCAATACAGACCAATAGAATGATCTATAGCAGTTCGCGGTATAGCTTTGCATAATATTCTTTGAAGCAGAAAAGAAGAAAAATGGATGGGCTTCAACTGAAGCAATTGTGTGTAGATACTGTATTGTACACAACATTATGAAATGTAAGATCTAAAGTATAACGCCCAAGACCTAAACTCCATTGCATGGCAGCCACTGCCCCCCGTCATGACCCTAAACCGACTCCCTACTACGATAATTGTCTCTCGGTTACCGGTCTATGTAAGATCATACTTTGAGAAACGCACTTTTGCTCTCCAGAAACAAATTAATCGACTGCCCCCACGCTGCTGTACCGCTATGGGCCTTTTGCAATAATAAACGAACAACTCTCATCTGACAAAGCCGCTGAGGTCTTGGCTCAAAACGTACATCCGCGCGCTCAAACACATTCCATATTATTATCAGTCAAATACTTCATTTCCATTTTGTACGTTGTTCATGGTATTTGGCTCTGCGAGTCTTGGATTATTGGCCAAATCAGAACGCCTTTTTCTTCAAATTACGAAGCACAACTGCATTCTAATGTATTTATACACTCTTATTCCATCTTTTACATGATGTGTATTCTAGCCTCAGGTACACTTTTTTCTTTCTGCTTAGAACTGATAATTAATCATACTATGGTTCTGGAAGGCTCTGAAATCTTTGCATTTGGCCAGCCGTACAATTGTTATTGCAAATTGGGGGTTTCCCGTTGAGCCATGTTGACCGCTATTTTTCTTTTAAAGACCCGTTATCAACTAGTAACAATAACACCGCGGACTATTTCATAGCTATTCTGAATGCAAAGGGTTTGTAGAAACACTTCAAGAAAGTACACATAAGTAAGGATAAATCACGTCCCTCCAAAGGCCAACTTTGGAAAGACGCTGACGCTTAGCTTGCTGTCGTGTATGGTTGTACATATTGGAGAGATACGGGTTTTGGCAATCTTGAATAGGGTCTTGATTAAGTTCTTTGTGATCATTTTTCATAAAAGCCAACTTTAGAAGCCTTTACAGGTTACAGTTACAACATTGCCTTTCACGGTTCATCCAGATCATCATTTACAAAACTGTGCTTATCTATCAAGACAGTCTCGTGCATACAATTACACAGTTTACCGTTCATTCTGTGCACATGAGCCTGTCAAACATACATTGCAAGCTTTGTATTTGTCACGCTTTTATTTGTTACATGAGAAATAGTCAGAACTGCTGTTTCCAGAGAACGTTTTGTATGAGCAAAAGAAGGGGCAATGTAATGGAGATGTTGAAAATACGGAATGAAAAGTGTATATGCGAAACGGTATACAACCAGTGTATTAATCATTTTCACTGCTTTGATCATGGTGGATATGAGACATGGGGCATGCGGATAAGCTTTTGAAATCGAAACGATGATGTATCGGGTCTTCCCCCGAAGGGCAGATTAAAATGGGACTAGTAAAAAAAGGTTGCAACTTTAGTGGTCTAGATCGATCTTGAACATTACAATCGAAGAAAAGGATCGTGGAAGTTGCATCAAAAAATGCAATACAACTCTGGGTTCAGTGAAAGAAATGTGGTTTCCTATTTTTATTGTGTCCTTTATCATTCATGATTGAGGCATGTTAGAAAATGAATCATGATTAGACTAATATGATGGATGATGCTTGAGGTATAATGCTCGATACAGTGCATGTTCTGGAAACTTGTTATTATCCTCTTTCCAGATGTTGAGCAGCAATAAATCTATTTGTGATAGTTGTAGATTTTTTGAGTCGCCCTCTCTACCTTTTGAACGCGATTTTGTACTGCCTTCATCGCAGCCATTTGTTTTGTTTTCATCAGGAAAACACTTTGTGAATGTTTTTGCTTGCATACGCAGAAGAGACATCCATGAGGACAGATAGAGGCTCGATATGTTGCAGCTGGATCATTACAATCACAAGTCTTTCAACTCACTCTCAATACTGTTTGTACGGCCGCATCCATAAAATGATCCACTTTTGCTTCTGATCAGAGCCACTATGTGAATTTATAGAGAAAGAGAGTTGTTTTGTCGATTGACACAAATAGTGTATACACAACCTAAACAATAAGGAATGCCCGAGTGCATGCAAGTGCTCAGTTTGAGAGTTTCAACCAAAAGCTTTGAATCATTCTCTTTTTCACTTGTTCACGGTTTTGAAATTTCTGCGCTTGCAAATGTGGTTCTTTCAAGAAAACAATATTTCATATATAGCTTTGCGGTTAAGTCTACTTGAAAAGAACGATTGCAAGGTATAAAATAGGACATAAATATCAGCTTTGGAAGTGACAAACGAAACAAAAAAAGCAGCCAGTTGTATGAACAGAGGTCTTCTGGTTGATATGAGCGTCTATCACTGTAAATCGCAATGTGTTTAACGCATGTGTCCAAATTGTGTCTAGTGTGTATGCTGTTTTTTAGCTAGATCTTGGACAAATTAAGTAAAAATGCCATTTTGCCTACACAAAAAAAAACCCCAATACGTTAAATTGTCGACATGGGGGAACAGGTAGAAACCAGAAACACTGCAATATTTGAAACAAATACTTGGAAAATGTTATGCCAGAGAAGAGATTTGATGTAATAGACCTCAAAAGTATTCTTAATGAAGATTACACAGTTTTCTCGAATCTGAAAATATTTGAAAAATGTACACTAAAGAAACAGTAATATTGGATCTCGTTTAGAGACAATATTCTATTATGCAATGAACATCAAGTTTGTAACCTTGTAGGTTGCGTTTGTGCACAATTCATCCGTGTGTAACAAGTGACTATGATAATATTATAGTTTGTTATTTTTGGCAGCCGCATTTTTGCAGTTTTGAAATAGAAATTCACGAATTAAAAATCTGATTAGGAATAATGAAACGCTTTGAACACGAATTTGATGTGTACACATTGGCAGCCTATATATAGACGCGATGCTCTGGAGAGAAAAAGGGTGAAAATGAAAAACTGCAAACATCCGCTAATTCATGTACTGGTGTGGGGGTCTCGCAATGCCAGTGCGGTACAAAATTTTTGGTGGAAAAGAAATCAAGCTATGACTGTTGTGATAATTGCTTTGCTGTAAAATACTGGAGTTGATGGGATTATGAAAAGAAAAGCCACTGCAAAAACAAAATAATTTCAAGTCTGATATGAAAATTAATATTGGCGGAAAGACGTTGGATATTATATTTACGGGACGCGCGTGTACACAATGGCGTTGCAAAGTGGAAAATAAATATTACTTGTATTTATGTATCACCAATTGCACATAAGCTACATCATCAACATAAAAAAAATCTAGATTGTATTAACTAGTATCAAAGATGTGTTCACATTCGACGTATTTTCAAGCCTGAAGTCATGACTCTTCGACAAAATTATAGGTTTGATCTTAGCGTTTAAAGACTTTTATAGTCCTGCTTTTACTTCAGTTCTGATTCTGATTTCAAGCCATTGACAATTTTGGACAAAGTTCGTTGTAAATATCAGAGTTTCTCAAATTTGTACTAATCCAGAAGTTTCTGACAGCTTTTGCGTGAAGCCTTTCAAGGTGTCCGTAAGAGGTGAGGAAGAGATGAATAAAAAACCAGCATTTCCACTTGTCCTAATGCAGATTTTGACTGTACTCGTTTAGATATGCGCATAAATCGCAATCCCTTCTACACCTGGCATCTAAAGTACTTCCAACATCTTTGAATCTCTGTTTTTTGGCCTTGTTGTTTAACAGCATCATAAAATCGATACGACTAGAAATATCTCATCAAGGTTTTGGCAATCTGATATCAATTTGCAAAGCTATATCTGCCATATTGTAATCTTTGAAAATAAACATACACTTTCGTATGAAACCAAGAGTCTTATACACCAAATATCTATCACATAAATGTAAATGTACAGATCCTGGCATTGGCACGTAGGTGGAAAGCTCTTTCTGACAGTTTTTCATCTGTACCATAAAATGTCTGAATACAAGACTGTAGAAGATCATTTTGATTTTATGGTACATTACAGAAAATGCAACAATAAATATTCGTCAATCGCGATCTCAAAGATCTATACAAATATGACTCTTCCATGCCTCTCTTGTTTTGATGATACACCGACCACCATTTTGCAGTAATAATATCAAAGACATGAATGTTGTTATTACTACAATACACAAGATGGAAAACATCTAAATCAATCTTTTAGTAAAGAGTATCACACAATTTATATTTTACATTTATTGTTACTACCTCAAAAAAATTAAATAATACCGATCAAAAAGTCTTTTGTATTTCAGTTCCAAATGAAATGTCACATTTCACAATTTAAACACAATGATTCGACTCCCGCTCATTGCATAACGTGTAGAAATTAGTTCATCAGCTATGAAGCTTATTACAAGCGCACTATTAGACTTGATGTATCTTTTGATTGTATGCAAGTCTACTCAATATAACCGTTAGCTTGGTGTCATCAGAATGTTTTCATGCACACCAGTTTTATTAGCTTACTGTCTATCTAGCAAAATCTACAGCTTCCATTCATTATATTGTAAATCCAACTCTATTGCTTCATCTCAATTTAAATTATACATGAATCAATTCTACTTTAATTGAAGGACTATCACTCCAGATATAAAGCAACAGCGCGTCGTCCTTATTGGGCTCTTTTTCCAACTATAACCTCTGTATATCATCACTCTCATTAACACTCAAAAAAATGAGATTCATTACACAACTGATATATTCGGGGCTTTTAGTCGGTAGTCCGGCTTTAGGCCATTTCAAGATTCCCTGGGATGTCGGTGGAGGCGCCGGTACTGCTCAAGGTGTTTGCGGTGATCCAGTCACTAGTCAATGTTGGGTGTCCTGTCAACACGCCTACACCCTCATCAACCTTTGTCCCAGCGGCGACTGTGTTTGCGATCTCATCAACAAAAAGAAAGCACTACTTGAAGGATGTATGGGATGTGCTCATAACGCAGGTGTTTTACTAGATGTCTCTGTAGAGCAATCTGTTTTGGATTTCACTGGCGCGACTGAGTTTTCAAACCAAACTAGTTTTAACGAATTCTACCAATTATCATTTTTACCCTTGTTGGGAAAATGTAACCAGTTCAATCCTCCTCCTCCATGTTCAACTGATCTTCCCCCAGTCACAACTGAGTCTTTCGATCCAACGCCTGATACTTCCACTATTGTCGTTGAACCGTCCAGCTCGGCCCCTTCGACCTCGTCTTTACCATGTCAGCCAAGCAAGATTCCTGATTACAAAGTACCGTGTCTGACTAGTGGCGGACCCTCAGAGACTACATTCCCTGCCACTGAGATTCCTGCAGAGACCGTTACTGGATCAGACTGTATCACTGTATACGCCGCTACTACTCTCCCTCAAACTGTTGTCACTGTCACTCCTTGCGCGTCTACCACTACTTCACAAGCTACTTTCCCCAATGGCTGGGGTAGCTCTGGCAGCTCTGGAGGCCCCAGCGGTCCCGGTGGTCCAAATGGTCCTGATCAGCCTACCTGTTTCACTGGCTCTGATTCTGTTCTCAGTTACAAAGGTTCGGCTATTCCTGGTACCACTATTACTGGTAGCTACAGTCAAGTCACCGTGGTTCTTGGAACTACTATTGAGGCTACTACCGTTGTCCTGAGCTCTCATTGTGGCTCTACTATCACTTCACACGCTACCTTCCCTGATGGTTGGGGTAGTCCTGGCAGTACAGGTGGCCCTGGCGGTCCTGGCGGTCCAAATGGTCCTGATCAGCCTACTTGCTACACTGGCTCTGACTCCGTCATCAGCTACAAGGGCTCTGCCATTGATGGCTCTACTGTTTCTGGTACTTCCGGTACTGTCACTATTGTCATCGGTACTACCATTGCTCCTACCCAAGTCACTCTTACTACACCCTGCGGTTCTACTATTACTTCACACGCCACCTTCCCTAACGGCTGGGGTAGTCCTGGCAGCTCAGGCGGTCCAAATGGTCCTGATCAGCCTACTTGCTACACTGGTTCTGACTCCGTCATCAGCTACAAGGGCTCATCTATCGATGGCTCTACTGTTTCTGGTACCTCTGGCACCGTCACTATCGTCATTGGCACTACTATTGCTCCCACTCAAGTCACTCTTACTGCTCCCTGTCTTACCACTGTCACTTCTCAAGCCACCTTCCCTAACGGCTGGGGTAGCTCCGGCAGCTCTGGCGGCCCTGGAGGTCCTGGCGGTCCCAACGGTCCCGACCAGCCAACATGTATCATTGACGGCAAGTCTGTTTTGACCTACCCCGGATCTACCATCACTCAGTCAACTGTTTCTGAAGGCGCTACTGTCACTGTCTGGCTCGGCACCTCTATTGCACCTACTGATGTTACACTGACAAAGCCTTGTGGGTCTACTATCACCTCCTATGCTACGTTCCCTAACGGTTGGGGTTGTCCTGGCAGTACAGGTGGACCCGGGGGTCCTGGTGGCCCTGGCGGTCCTGACCAGCCTACTTGTTACACTGGCTCTGACTCTGTTCTCAGCTATAAGGGCTCTGCCATCGACGGTTCTACCGTCTCTGGTACCTCTGGCACCGTCACTATCGTCATTGGCACTACTATTGCTCCCACTCAAGTCACTCTTACTGCTCCCTGTCTTACCACTGTCACTTCTCAAGCCACCTTCCCTAACGGCTGGGGTAGCTCCGGCAGCTCTGGCGGCCCTGGAGGTCCTGGCGGTCCCAACGGTCCCGACCAGCCAACATGTATCATTGACGGCAAGTCTGTTTTGACCTACCCCGGATCTACCATCACTCAGTCAACTGTTTCTGAAGGCGCTACTGTCACTGTCTGGCTCGGCACCTCTATTGCACCTACTGATGTTACACTGACAAAGCCTTGTGGGTCTACTATCACCTCCTATGCTACGTTCCCTAACGGTTGGGGTTGTCCTGGCAGTACAGGTGGACCCGGGGGTCCTGGTGGCCCTGGCGGTCCTGACCAGCCTACTTGTTACACTGGTTCCGACTCTGTTCTCAGCTACAAGGGCTCATCTATCGATGGTTCGACTGTTTCTGGTACCTCTGGCACAATCACTATTGTCATTGGTACTACTATTGCACCAACTGATGTCACACTCACTAAGCCTTGTGCGGCCACTGTTCCTGCTACTGTTTCACCCAACTACAGCCTGCCCTGTATCTCTGGTACTACTGTTAGTTTCACCATCATCCAGCCAACTGAGTATCCCCCTTCCACATCTACTGATGCTTCTGGTGGAGTTACTGTATTCCAGGGTGCTAGTTTCCCTGCTACTGCTGTCACCTTGACTCCTTGTCCAACGACTGTCACGATCCAACTAACTTTCCCTCCTAACTTTGGTAAATCTGATTACACTGGTCCTGGTGGCACATTTGGAGGCGAGAACTATCCCCCCACAGGTATTTCCAATACCAACATTCCCACAGGCCTATACAACAATGGCACTTTTGCAACTACTTCCCCTAATGGCCCTGGTGGTTGGAATGGACAAATCACTCCTGGCTGTGCTCCTAGTGGTGCTCCTTCCTCTTATGTGGCACCTGGTTCTTCTATTCCCGGCTCTACCGTCACCTCATCTTACGGCATTGTCACTATATTTATTGGAACTACTAACCAGCCTTCTACTGTCTCACTCACTCCTTGTGTTTCCACTACCACCTCTACTGCTACGGTTCCTAGTCCTGTTGTTCCTACATGTTACATCAACCCAACTGACTCCGTCTACACTTACCCAGGATCAACAATTCCCGATCACACTCTTCTTGGCTCCAACGGAATGGTCACTGTGGTTATTGGTGCCAGCAAGTGCTTGGAGACATTCACTCTTACTAAATGTTCGGCTGATACTGTGACTTCCGTTGTTATTTCCACTATTACTTCACTTAGCACTACATCTGTACCTCAAGTTATTACATCTGTCACCACTATTCAAGGTCCCAGCGAAGTTTACACAATGACTGTTACTAGCGAAGGTACTGCTTTGGTTCCTTCTATCACTACTATCACTGAAAAGGTTTCGGTTACCCAATTGCTCACCACTTACCAAACTGATACAGTCATGGCCACGACTACAGATGTCATAATGTCTACTACCACAAATATTATCATGGCTACTACTACTGATCTTGTCTTATCAACAACCACTGTTACAACGGATACAACGATCATTAAAGATTCAACAGTCATTGAGACTTCTTTCATTACTAAAGAAGTCAAGATTCCTGCCCCTACTACCTTGACTGTTCCTTGCACTGACTCTAATATTTGTAGTTTCTCTACTATCACAGTTACCAAGCCTACTGTCATCACTGTCCCGACAACCATTCTTAGTACATACACTGTTCCTACCACTGTTGTTGTTCCCACTATTCTCACTTGTACGGTTGGTCCTTACACTGTTATTCAAACGTCCACTGAAACTATTACCACCAGTCAAACGATTGTATCAAGTGCTACTGTTACTTCTACAATCACGTCAATGCAAAGTGTCACTATCACTTCACCTACTGTGTTGACGGTTCCGTGTACTGACCCAAGTGTTTGCAGTTTCTCAACAGTTACTGTGACACAACCAACCACTATTATAGTTCCTACAACCTCTTTGTCCACAACTATTCTTCTCACTACCTTTACTATGCCGACCACTATTGTCCAGCCTACTACTATGTTTGTTCCTACTACTGTATACGAAAGTCAATCGTTCACCAAGACTGTCACTTCACCTGTTACAATTATTTCTCCTACTACCCTTACTGTGCCCTGCATCGACCCTGCCGTTTGCATGTCTAGTACTATCACTGTTACAAAATCTACTCAAATTAAAGTCCCATGCACAGATCCTGCTAAAGGTCCATTCTCAACAATCACAGTTGCTCCTCCTCCTTTGACCACCGAAACTACAGTCCACATTACTATCAACTTTCCTACTACTTGTATAGCTTCATGCAGTCCAGACGCCAATTGTCAAACGTCCCACTTGACGTTAACTCAACCTACTACAGCCACGTTTGCTTGTCCTAAGCCTGACATTTGTCACACAAGTGTTGTAACAGTTCTTCCATTCCCCGCTAGTAGTTCTACTTCTGGTAGCTCCCCTGGCTCTTCAGTTGGCGGCTCCCCTGGCTCTTCAGTTGGCGGTTCCCCTGGTTCTACTACTGGTGTCTCCCCTGGCTCTTCAGTTGGCAGTCCTTTCGTTTCTTCAATGGGTGGTTCTCCTGGTACCTCAATGAGTGGTTCTCCGGGTACCTCAATGAGTGGTTCTCCGGGTACCTCAATGGGTGGTTCTCCTGGTACCTCAATGGATGGTTCTCCTGGTACCTCAATGGGTGGTTCTCCTGGTTCTTCAATGAGTGGCACTTCTGGCTCTTCAATGAGTGGCACTTCTGGTCCTAATACCGATAATTCCTCAGGTTCCCCTATTGGTGCCTCTCCTGTAGGACCTCCTGTTTTTGGCTCTTTTAGTACTCCCATCAATCCTCCTGTAAGCAAAGCTCCTTTTGATTCTATGAGCTCTCCTTCTCATGGCTCTGGTCCATCTAGTGATGGCTCCTTTGGATCATTTGCTAGCAACTCTCTAGATGCCCCCAGCGTTACCTTTGTCAATAGTTCCCCTACCATGCATATTGGTTCTCCTTCTAAAGACTCCCCTAAAATGTCTACCAATGGCTCTCCTGCTTTAGGGCCTTCTATGAGTGGTTTTTCTAATGTTCCTGTAGGTCTTTCTTCCACTGAATCTCCAGGCAGCTCTGCTGTTGGCCCCTCGTATAACATTGTTCCTTCTGGTGGCTCTCATAATCCCTCCGTTTTCTCTGCTGGTAGTTCTCCTGTTGCGCCTGGTTCTTATGCTTCTGGCTCATCCGGTTCTCCTGGCTCTTCTGGTGCTCCGGTTGCTCCTAGTGCTCCTGGCTCTTCTGGTGCTCCTGTTGCTCCTAGTGCTCCTGGCTCTTCTGGTGCTCCTGTTGCTCCTAGTGCTCCTGGCTCTTCTGGTGCTCCTGTTGCTCCTGGTTCTCCTGGCACTAGTGTTTCTGGTGCACCCGGTGCTCAAAATTCTGATGCTAATTTCTCTGGTGCATCTGGTGCTACTTCTTCTGGTATGCATAGTTTTAATTCTCCTAGTATGGATAACGGCTCTCCAGTTGGAGGTTCACCCAAATCTGGCACCTCAGCTTCACCAGGTGGCATCTCTTCTGGTACATCTGGTGGAATTGGAGATTCGGGAATGCCTGATAATGGTATGCCTCCTATTCCTCATCCTGGTGCCGGTATTCCCGGTGTTGGCGGATCATCTGGCAATGTTCCGGGTGCTTCCGGTAGTGCTCCAGGTAGCTTGCCAATTTCACCGGGTCCTTTTACCAAGGGCCAGCCTACATTGGAGCAATCTAACAGTGGTACTACTATTAGATCGTCATTGAATTGGTTGTTACTTGTTTTGGGAACAATTTTGCTAGCATGAATGTTTTCTTAATTTTGTATTTGTTTATTTACAGTTATTATTTTTTTGAGGATACAGTAAAATTACATACTGAGAGACGGATATAAATATGTATTTTAAAAAATCACACTTTGGTTTATATTATTCTTGATTGACTTTATCAAGCTTCAGTTGTTCTATTCGATATAAATTTATAGGGGCTGTAAGTTGAAATAAAACTATGTTGAGAAATTTTAAATAGGAATGCTACATCATAGATTTGTAGTTTTAGTGACTCCTTAAAGACTTTTAACTGTTAATCGCTTTGTCAAAGGCAAAAAAATCTTTGTGCAACATCTAATTACAAGTTTTTTAATTTTTGAGGTTCTAAGAATTATTGTTGACAGATATATTTGCAAATTTAATCAGGCAGGCTTAAGTTCAAAGTTTTCTGGATTTGAATATTGTATGCACTTGCTGTTTTTTGTTTTGGTTTTCATTTAAGCAACGTATAGCGCTAGATAAAATTTGAAGCTGAAAATTGAAACACGTTGAAACTGGGTATTTTATTAAATCATTCGTTGCAAAATTTACATGTGAGGTTTATTTGATGGTAATTTACGATTTGGTTACAGTATAAATCTTTTCAAATTTCAAGTGCACACTTCTGATTCTCACAACAGGCTATCTAAATCATACAATATTAAACCAAAATAATCGCAAAACTTGGGGTGTCAAACTAATTACTATTTGACTGCTGTAATGTTACACAACAATGCTAAGGTCGACACATCATAATGTATGAACATCAGTCTCCAACTTTATGTAGCTGAGCCACAATAGTTTACCAAAGACCACTAGTCATCAAGCGGCATTTGGCATCATACGACATAATACGAACATTGACTACATTTAACCAAAAGAACTCGGATTTTTCAAAAGCTTTGCATCTTTCAATTGGCATACAAACCGCTTTTAGAGGATATCCATCCATCTTTCATTTCTCTACTATAATATAATTATTTCTTTGTTATATGATACTGAAAAGATGTGCTCAAAAGCTCTTTTCTATCAAGAGATTGTCAACTATATCACACATTGTGAACTGTTTAGATAACAACTAATATATCGTATAGTGCATCCGGTGTATGTATCAAAGACCACTGTTGGTATTTTAGAAAATAATCTTTACTTTTAAAAATCAATATATCTTCTGTGCTTCTATCACAACAAAAAAGAACAGCTTTATAGTTGATCTCTACACAGGTTTCGAACTATTATCGATTAATTTGCGCTACACATGCCATTCTTATTTTCAGTATTCGTAATATTATTATGTTTGAAATTGATGTTTTTTGTATATTTAGTGGTCAAAAGACAAGTTTAAATACCATTTTTAAATATGCTAAATAGTTTCACTTGTTTCAATCTTCATTAAATCGCCAAAATTTGCAAGTTTTGCTAATTTTGCCGTACCGCAGTAAACATGTACATGTAGGCCGAAATATGATTTGAGGCTATCCGGTTTTTGATTAAAAGCTTGGTATTTAGTGTGAATTGTACATAACGTAAGACCGCCCTTAAAACTCTACGCCAATACCGTTACACTGGCGTGGCGTCAAGCGTCTGTAATTCTTATCCTATATCACGTAAAAAAATTGAAACCATGCTAGAAAAGCAATTTTGACGTGGGCGTTGAGGGAAACCTCAGGCTACGTGTACATGTTCAAAGTTTTAAATGCATGATATTAGGACCACCCTCATTTGCAATTTTTTGAAAAGCTTCTAAATCAAGACTTATAATTGATATGCTTAGTTTGACAACGAACAAATAACCAATTACATCTTTGGGGAGAAAGGGATAACAACATACAAATGGGTCTTTATTTGATTAAATTTGTTCGCTGTGTTTACTAAAATATACGTATGAGCTTCTATAATACTGCTACAAACTCTGATTTAAACAAAATAATGTCAGAAGGCAGCTATGTTGGCTGACAAATCTATGTATTTGATGGATTGAACTACTGAACGACGATATTTCTTAATGAGGTCAGTACATGTTTAAAAGTCAATCTGTCTCTTTTGTTACTTACCGATTGGTCGCAAGTAGAAGAGCAAAATAAGCTAACCCTGAACCATCTATAGTCGTTTATGGAGCGAGATAGGCACATCGTGACAAATAATTTTATTATAAACTAGCACCTTCAGCAATATTCTTCGGCCTTCACAAAGTAATCTGATATATTCGGCGATTCGTTCTGAGCGCCTTATACAAATGAGCTGAGTTTCATTATTTTTTCGTTAACTTTCTTCATGAGGATGTAGATAGCGAAAAATTAGTAACCAAGATAATTGGGAGTTGTTGGTTGGCTCGTGCCAATTTAACTTCATCAGTGTGGGGTAATTAGGGTTTGAATTTTGCATGTTTCTATAATGTATTATTATGTTTTATCCTATCACCTACTAGCTGATGAGAAACCCAACGCATTCGGGTTGTGGGTGATACAACATCAAGGCCATTTTCTGCAAACAAGCAATATCAAAAGCCAACTTAGTACCCTTTATTTTCTCAAAGCTGTATCAGGCTTAAAACGGGAAGTGTATTTCATCAGTGACAAGTTTTGGTGTCATTCATTTCAAATTTATGACTTGAGTTAAACTTTTTTGTACTCGCCAATTTTACTTCAATTATGGCCAGTTCCAGTATCATTCAATTTTTTATTATACATATAGCATTTGCAAATGATTTGCTTCAGGCCAGTATTGGTGTAGTGTTAAGTACATGATGAACCGCAAGGCTATTATAGCATACGTATGCAATATAACCAAAGCGAGAATCAATACTAGCATTGCTAGTGTATAGACTGCCGGTTCAATCAGACAATAGTGTTTTTACTATATTGCAATTTACAAAACTACATTTGATCAAAAGCAAGGCATCTCATACTTGACTATGTATTTTTTTTAGCTTTCTAGTCATTTTCAACTAGCATATGTCTCAAACTAAGAAGTAGTGGCAATTCGTCTAATGCTGATGACACAAAAGAGTAAAAAAAAAATGAAATATGTGAGGTTTACTCTATTTATAACTACCATTTATTATTTGTTCAGGGTCCCTGCCGTGTGCCAATTGAGACACGATGATCAACCCAAGTTAGTGTCTTTCAATTACAGTAGTAGCCTGTATTAAGTAAAGACTTCAAAGACACATTGAAACGAACCGCAATTTCATGGTTTTTAAGAGAATGTTTAATACCTTAATCTGTGGTTTATTGATTCATATTGGTGAATTATACTAAACAATACATGTGAAAGGTGTGATAGGTGATCTCATACCTAATTAATCAATAGTTTTCATTAAACAGATGAGCCCTAATTATGTACATTGAGGACTAGCAACATTTGAAAGGTAAATCTTTTTTAGCTTTGTGCCATATGCTCTATTTCTTGGTTTTCTTTCTTTCATGTTTTAAAAACTAAGGAACCAATTCCACCCACTTCACAAAGTTAGTTGTGATCATAAAAACAACAGTTAACACAAAAAACTCAAAAGTCTAAAATGACTAGTCTACATGAATGAAAAACTTCTGGAAATTAAACATAATTGTTTTCACATTTTGATCATTTAAGAATATAAAAGCAGCTGTTTCCTTTGAATCAATTTTTTTTTCTGTAATTATCACTTTCCCACTTTTGCTTAGATATAAATTTCTATTTCAATTGGCAATATCGATTTCTAAAATGGTTTCTAAGACTTTTGTTGCTGCTACTGTTCTCGCCGCTGTCGGCGCCAACGCTCAAGTTGATAATATTATTCAATCTATTGTCACACAAATTTCCAACGGTATTGTCGCTGGCCGCAAGTCTGGTGTTGACTCTGCTAAGGCTGGTTCTGAGGTTGCCGAAATTATTACAGCTCTTAACAAGAACTCTGACGTTCGCAACCTTTTGACTTCTGCTGCCAACGCTGTTCTTGGTGGTCTTAATTCCGATGCCGTTATTGGTCTTGTCGACACTGCTAAGTCTTCTCTTGCCGCTTTCGAGGGTTCCGACGACTACAAGACTGTAACTGGTTTGGTCCACTCTTACGTTACTGACTTGGACCCCCCTTCCGCTATGGCTTCCGTTCAAGCCAACCTCTCTCCTGTTTTGGGACTAGTTCTTCCTCCTATCTCCTCTCTTTCTGCTAAGGATAAGAACGTCGCTTCGGCTGTTGAAGAGGCCAAGGCTATTGGTGCTGGCGTTATTACCAAGGTTGGTCTTGCTGGTGGTGACACTGCTGCCGGTGCTTCTTCTGCTCCTGCTTCTTCTGCTTCTGCTTCTGCTGTTTCTTCCGCTGCTTCTTCTGCTGCCACCTCTGCCGCTACTTCTGCTGCTTCTTCTGCTGCCTCCTCTGCTGCTTCTTCTGCTGCTTCCTCCGCCGCCTCCTCCGCCGCTTCTTCCATTGTCACTAAGCCCTCTGCCACAAGCGGTGGTGCTTCTCACTCTGCTTCTCATAAGCCCAGTAGCTCTTCCGTTTCTCAAGTTAACGGACAAGCTGCTCTTCAAGGCGGATTCTTCGCTGCTGGCTTTGTTGCTGCTGGCGCTCTCCTTCTCTAAATTCCATAAACCGGATTGTTATTATGAGAAGCAAAAGTCTCTCGTTTTTTAATTGCGTAATAGTATTTATTCAAGTATAATTTATTTCAAACTGAATATAATTTTTAATATTCTAAACCAACGGCAATTGTACCCAGAGCAATGGACATTTGTTCATTTTAATTCATCGATTTTTCCAAGTGAAAATTATATTTCAAAATTTATTCAAAATTCAATTAATTATTTTGAACTCATCTATACACACCATGGTAAATTTTTGCAATGAAGATACACTTTGCATTCCAAACAATTGCCTCTTTTTGGCAGCTTCGCAACGCAACGCACATGGCAATGCTTAACTTAAATTGTCAATTAGAAAAAGCAGCATCTAGCGTGATTAATCAAACTTAAAATGATCGAGAATATTATATTCTACTGAGAAACACCGAGATAAGTCAAGGTTTGCCCTGATATGCACGTTTTTTTCTGGTTCATGGCACGCGGACTTTCATGTTATATGAAGTTTGAAGCCTATTTCACACAATTTGTTCACCTTACCTGAGAACCGAGTCTCGGATTTTTGGCTGATATATTTGATTTAGTAGCAGAGTTTTTTGAAGGTTTTATTCATTTTTTATGGTTTTTTGTAGGGTTGCGTAAAGTTCACGATTTCAAACAGTTTTGAGACGTTTTGATGTATAATTACTATGAAGATTACGGATTTTATTCTTAAATCGGGCGAATAGGCTTCAGACTTCATATAACTTGAAAGTCCGCGTGCCATGAACCAGAAAAAAACGTGCATATCAGGGCAAACCTTGACTTATCTCGAGAAACACCTGTAAAACATTCAACACTAGCCCCATGAACAGGTACTAGATAAAATATTAAAATGAAGTACAAGTAACTTTTCTAGCAAGTATGAGTACACTAATGTACAGTATTTAGAAATAAGCATGTTACTTGATCATTATATTCTTCCAATTTCACATTAGAATAGCTTTTGTAGTTGGTATTGTTTCAATAAATTACCCAGTTCTCGTTTTTGTGTAGCAGCTTCTGAGCAATTTGAAACAGCTGAATTTTATGGGTAAGACGCTATGTTCCAAACTCATGGGAGCTGGTGAATTTAGTTTTTTGCCAGTTAAGGACAGTTTAAAATTTTCAAGTCCATGTACCTGCGTCAAATATTTACCTTTGCATCAGAGTCATCATCATGGATAATGACTTGATTTGATGTTTAACCTTTTTTATTGCCTTGGAAGCTACCAGAAGATTGCAGTTTTCACCTTATGGGAACGCTCAAGATGCAAAATATTGTGGCTACGAGACTTAGCTTAACATAATGTCAAACTTGATGTATCTGCATATCGTATATCAGATCTGGGAAAGCCCTGACACAGTACATAGTAGACTTTTGCTTGCTTTGTATGAGGGGCTGTCGGGACCAATCTGATCTATGCGGATTGATACCGACAGCCGCAAGCGAAATTTTATTGATTACTGTAGCTCAGGATGATAACTTTCCAAAAACTCTCAAGATTGTGAGCTTGTCTATAATATATCTTAAAGTATACATATTAGAATTTGCAATACTAGGGATTTGTAAATTTCCTTTGTTTTTACTCGAAGTGATAGATTGCTTGCACCGACAAAGCTGATTTAATGCTAATATACTATAGGCTTGGCACAGCTCTCCGTATGTGTATAACCCTCTGGAAAATACTTTATCTGGTTGGGCCCCGCCGATTATTGTTTAATAAAATGGATAATATTTAGATCAGAAACTTTCTAAATATTTACATCTAGACAAGTTCATTTTTGCTTTAAATTTATACATTATTATAAAATACTTTTTCATGTTGTAAAACAATACTATAGTATTCTCTGGTAATGAATTCATTCCACAAGCAGCGTCAAGACTATTCACATTCTTCTAAGGCTGAATTTTAGTAAATACAGATATTTTAAAAAGAAGATTCAAGCAAATATCTTGTGCATACAGACTTGTGAGATTCAAAAAAAATGATTCGACCCAGGATCGAACTGGGGACGTTCTGCGTGTTAAGCAGATGCCATAACCGACTAGACCATCGAACCTTGATATTTTTCAGATTCTGGACCACATTCCATTCACAATATTCAGGTTGTTATATTTTGTCAAACTGATGAACATGTGCATCAAATGTTACAACAGGCTGTGAAAATCGACTCGTCTTGATTCGGAGCTCACCACTCAACACACAGCATATGTTATAGATTGTCACGGTAAAGGAACCAAGCTGACTAATAACACAGGGTGTTGAATGGCACCTGGACCAGGTAGATGAATGGATATAGTCTACTTTGTGATTATTATATATCTAGACTTTAATTGAAATATTATTATTATTATACCAGTGTGGAGCTATGGAAACAGTTTCACACATATTGACCAAATGCCCTGATACTCAGTTAGAGCGCCAAATTCTATCATCTATTTCTCCTGAGCTCAGCCTTAAGATCTTACTTGAGATAAGTAAAGGCCTTGAAGCGTTGGTTGGGTTTATTCGCAACACTACACTGCATCCCCTATTTCCGCATAGATTCACGTTTTTCCAGAACAGCTCGTTAGGCTTTTTACTTTGACCTTGAACGATGTGTTCAATACGAGGTTGTAGTAGTTTTTCATGACGCTTTGACAAATGTGGCATCCATCATATGAACTCAAATGAAGCGTGACAACTTGAGGCATAGACACCTGGATCAGTTACATGAATGAATAAAGCGTATTTTGTGTTTGTCATAGATACGGCCTCTAATGAAACTATTAATTCTATAAAAAAAAAGACGATGTCGCCTTTATCAGAGAACATGATGTGTTTAAAAATAGCATCAAGGCATATTGGTCTATTATGCTGTTACGTCAAGCAGAAAACTATCGGAGAGAATTGCGCGAAAACGTCTGAACTTTACTGCCTTAGATGACAATAATAATAATAATTCAATTAAAGTCTTGAAAGATAATGAATACAAAATATACTATATTCATTCATGTACCTGGGCCAGGTGCCATTCAACACCCTGGGTTTTTGGTCTGATGATCAGTATTTATTCGTATATATATAACATATGCTGTGTGGTAAGTGGTAAGCTCTGAATCAAGACGAGTCGATTTTCACAGCCTGTTGTAACATTTGATGCACATGTTCATCAGTTTGACAAAATATAACAACCTGAATATTGTGAATGGAATGTAGTCCAGAATCTGAAAAATATCAAGGTTCGATGGTCTAGTCGGTTATGGCATCTGCTTAACACGCAGAACGTCCCCAGTTCGATCCTGGGTCGAATCATTTTTTTTGAATCTCACAAGTCTGTATGCACAAGATATTTGCTTATTCAAACGTTTTTTGATAGATGTGCCTTCCATTCAACCAAACATAAAAGTCTAGATTCGAACCTTCATGGCATTGAATTTGGGTAACATCAAATCTGATTAGCTTTTTCAGACCTGGGTTTAACTATTTGCATTTCAGCATCTTTGAATTCGTGACTCGGTTAATTCTTTTACTAATGAACGTTGGCTTTCAACTACAACGTTGAGTATTTTTGATGCATTTTTTTTGGTAATGTAGATTTTGAGCTATTCAATAGCAGTGGAGTTGTTTTTTGTGAATCTATTCAGTTTTCAGGGTATTTCAATATGCGATGAAAGGCCGAAAGATGAGTAGAATGGTAAAATATTAAATAGAAATTAATTTATAATAATATTATACAAGTTTCTGTTCGGTTTTTGCAATACTTACTCGCAACAGATTTCAAAATGGGCTAGTAATCTCAGTCATCTGTAGCAAGAAATTATCCAATTTATGATAGACTGACTATTCTCAGAAAGTATTGTACTGGTTTACTTTTCATGAATTAGCTGGTAAAGATAGAATAGGGGTATTTGTAATTGTCGATAGAGCTTATAAAGATCCCAACCAAACGGATTGCTCAGCCTTAGAGCATTTATATTTTTCATCTTCAATTTGTGTGATTGAAACTCCTGATAGAAAAAACGCTCTCATACTATCAACAATGGCATGAGTGTTGCAAATACAAGTTTCAAGGCAAGTAGTGTCTCGATTCAAAGTGATCTCAGACAAACTGCGGCTTCTTGCCCCAATTGGCAATCCTGTATCGTGTCAACTGGATGCGTCCTCGGTTTGTTCAAATCAGTGATTTTACATAACTCTTTTGAGTAATCAGAAAGAAGCGCCGTCGGAATAAAATTGCGGTATTTTGTCGACAGTCGCTCGTCTAATCTTGCTCGTGGCGCTTGAACAAGGTTTGAATGTAAGAGTGTGGTGTACGTGATTCGCTACATTTGCTTTTACAACATTACATGTACCATCCAGCTGAGCTGGGTATTTTGCAGAATTACACATCCGACATCGGTAACATGGCAAACCTGGTTCTGGTTTCATGGTATGGCACTAGGTGTACAACCGAAGTCATTGAATTGTATAGAATTATTTGTTTCAAGTCTCAGTTTGAGGTAGATCACGTCCATATTTCCCGATTCCAAACTAGCACAAAAAAGAAAGAAAAAAATATTTTTTGTACCAATCGTTTTGACAGAATTCACAATTCATCCACGATTGAAACACGCGCGATTGCGCACGTTGATCACTTGCGTGAGTAAACGCAGCTTTATGATGGATTACAATACTAGATTGTATCCGGTGCTCACGATGACTCTTAGGATGACTACCCGGATGACTAACGGGTTCCCTACTTGGTACCAAGCTATGGCGCACGATGTGCATCGTGGATAGCTTGTGGTCTCTGTGACAATGATACGGGGCACCACGGATCAGTAATAGCCGTAGAAAGCCATAAAAGAATTTTGAGGCATGCATGTTTGTATACACACTGGATTCCGTAGGTCATATTCTTCTGTTTTAGCCAAACAGTTCTAAACTTTTTTTTCAAATTACTTCATTATGAAAATATTATGCTAAATATTGCTCAAGTTGCTCAAGTTATCATGGCAGAGTTCTTCTTTCATACTCCTCTGGGCTCCAAAAGCCTATAAGTGAATAGCAGCCGTTCTTTGTTGGTTCAAGTGGCGTTGAATGTTTGATGTTCTTCACTACAATAGTCTGGTATTTTAGCAACATTCAGGTGTATGTTCCCATCTGAGAATAGCGTTTCCAATTTCCATCTCAATTGTGTACATGTTGTCGTTTACCAGAGGTTCAACACGCATATAACTGTTTTGCAGCATGACCATAAATAGCTGCTATGTAGTTCTACAGTGTTGTTTCTTTCCACTTTCAATTTTATCCAGTTACAGATACTGACGACAAGTGCTCTTCAATTTAACCACTTTTTCAAAAAGCTTTTACATACGATATTGAGAATTGAGTTCTAATCTAAAATCAATTGCAGGAATTGGTCCTGATCAAACACATTTTCACAAAACAAAATAGTATATAATATAGAACATTGTTGGTATTCCGTAGCTTTAATTTTAAGCTCAGAGCTATTTTTTTGTGTTGGATAGTGTATTGTAAACCATTTCTCAATGTAGTGAAGTGCATAGTTTTAGCAGCTGAGTCCCTTTCCTGAATTCAAAAGCAGACATGTGTTTGAAGGCAAGTGTAAAGCAAGATAAAAGTGTATTGATGGCTATGTACACATTCTTGATACCAGTTATTAGTCCCGGTGTTTTGTATTGAGCCAAGTTCTGTAACGCTTTGCGTGTTCAAGACAGTCATTGTCGTGTATAACACTTTTCGCGACTCAAATCCCATCAGTACATTGGCTGTTTGTACACAGTTGCGTAGTCTATAGTTGCCTGTTAATATTTCGTTAAACGAGCTATATAGCGTTTGGAAACTCTTTGAAGAGTGATCAATGTACACACAGCTGGCTCTGTATTGCAAAACCTGCATGTTGATTGGACTGATTGCCAGTTCTTTGCATTAGCCTCTTGTTTGAAAAGCAGCAGACAACGTTGACCCCCAATTTCTATTTAACCTTAGTTTTGCCAAAAGGCAGAAAGTTTGATATTGCGTACATCTTGCCAGAACACTATAAGCTAGATTCGTAGATTTGGCTAAATACCTTGTTTTGTTGTCAAATTTGAAATGAGTGGCAAGACTGATGAGCTTTAAGATGTAGTACATGTATCATATTATATACGCTACACCGTATTCATGTGACAGAGATTATAACCTCGCTACTGCTTTGTCTTGGTAAAATACCCCACATGAAGAGCCCAATTTCTCATTTCTCCTCCCTCCAACATCATCACCGTCCACATTTACTATTTCTACTCACTAGTCCACAAAATCCTCACATAACCACAGACCACTGATATTGCAAGTATCTTATAAGATCCAATGGCGCAGGCTGTTTCTACTCTTTGGCCAAAGTATGCAGTTATTAGAGACTTGCTGCTGGAGATCTTGAAAGATCCAGAAACACTCAAAAGCACAATTAAGGCAGTACCCCGACGATATAAAGTATCTGCCGGGGCTGCTGCTTTGGGAACTATAGCTACACTTTACGCTGTGAAACGATACTATATCGATGCGCAGAGAAAAAAGAATAGACCATCTATGCACCGACGCTCGACATCCACCGGAGTTCTGCGGGATGGCGACAAGTTCATAAGGGAACTCATAGTCCCATACAAAGGAAAAGAGTCCAAAGTTGTGATTCACCCAACTAAACACATTACGTTTCAATCACATCGCGCTCTTTTCCTGGATCCAGTCGCCAACAATCCACACAAACAAACTGGGGTAAATAAAAAGTTTCTGCGACAATTTATGGCAATATGGGCAATTTTAGTGCCCAAGCCTGGGTCCAAAGTGTCTATATTGCTACTCATTCATACACTATTTTTGTTTTTACGAACTTATTTGTCACTAGTCGTTGCCAGATTAGACGGTCGAATTGTTCGCGATCTGATTGCGGCAAATGGTAAAGAATTCATTCGGGGGCTGGTGTACTGGTTGCTGATTGCGATCCCTGCCAGTTACACTAATGCAATTATCAAATTCTTACAGTCCAAAGTTTCACTAGAGTTTAGAACAAGGTTAGTACGATACATTCACGACATTTATCTAGATGACAACCTGGGTTACTATAAAGTAACAAATATTGACGGCGGTGTTGAAGGGATTGATCAGTACATCACAGCAGACCTGATCCGGTTTTGCGATGCAGCTGCATCTTTATATTCTAATATTGGAAAACCAGCAGTTGACTTGTTGATCTTCTCATGGCAACTAAGAAAAAACCTGGGACCTTTGGCTCTCTTTGGCATTTTTTCAAACTACACAGCAACCGCATGGATGCTAAAAGCAATGGCCCCGCCATTTGGATTCCTAGCTTCTGTGGAGGCTCGATTAGAAGGCGAGTACCGTAATGCGCATTCCAAACTGATTACCAATGCGGAAGAGATTGCATTTTACGACGGAACTGCGCTTGAAAGATCTATTTTAAAGAAGACATACGCAAGGCTTGCATCGCATATACGTGCTATTCTGAGGATCAAGGTATCATACACTATGTTTGAAGACTTTGTATTGAAATATTCATGGTCGGCATTAGGATACTTGTTTTCAAGTTTGCCTGTGTTTTTACCGAATTGGAGTGGAGATGATGCAAAACTTGAGAAATCCGACAACACAACTTACAGAGAGCGAGATCGTATGAAGCAGTTTATTACCAACAAACGGCTGATGTTGTCGCTGGCTGATGCGGGAAGTCGAATGATGTATTCAATTAAAGATCTTGCCGAGCTTGCAGGCTACACAGCAAGAGTGTACGGTTTACTAGCTACTCTGCATCGAGTCAATGCCAACGCATATGGTATCAGAAACCCACACATCAAAGGTGTCCCAGAACAAGTTCTTCAAAAGCGCACAAAGCACAAGATCAAAGAATACTCCTTAGAAGACGTCAAGGGTACAATGCATGAAGGATTTGACGGAATCCGGTTTGAGCACGCGCCTATTGTGGTTCCGGGACTGGGTAAAGATCTAAGTGCTGGCGAGTTGTTGGTCAAGGACCTTGACATTCGAGTAAATCCAGGCGAACACTTGCTAATTTCTGGTTCAAACGGAACAGGTAAATCTTCTGTTGCTCGAGTTTTGGCAGGTCTTTGGCCGGTCTTCAAAGGATTGGTGTCACGGCCGTTACCCCAGGATATCTGTTTTCTTCCGCAGCGTCCTTACCTTTCCACTGGAACTCTTCGAGACCAGATCATTTACCCGTTTGCCGAGTCTGATTTGGATGATTTGGGACTTACAGACAATGATCTTCTTGAGATTCTAAAGTTGGTCAAGCTAGAATACCTGCCTCAGAGAGAAGGAGGCTGGGATACTGTGAAAACATGGAAAGATGTGTTTTCTGGAGGAGAGAAACAACGTGTGATGTTTGCTCGGATTTTGGTCAAGCAGCCCAAGTTTGCAGTAATTGACGAGGGAACTTCTGCAGTATCTTCTGATGTTGAAGGTCTACTCTATGAAACCTGCCAAAAGCGCGGAATCACGCTGGTCACTATTTCGCATCGTCCTTCATTGTTAAGGTACCACAAAACGCAATTGAGACTAGGAGAGGGTCCTGACGGAACTGCATGGGTACTAGAGCAAACGGGGACTGATGAGGCGAGGGTGTCGAGAGAGCGAGAGATCCATCGTCTGGAAGAGCAGCTTGGTCGCATAGACGAGATGAAGCGTCGGCGTCAAGAAATTGCAGATATTTTGGCTGGCAAACGAGAGGCCCCTGGCCGAGATCAAATTAAGGCACAGTAGACTTGGTCATCCTAGCTTGAGTCCTTATATATCTTCGTCTGTGTATAGTTAGTGTCATCTGTTTAGCGAGTGAATTGTAATTGTCTAGTCACAATATATTATTATCTATTATCGTCTCTATCGTGTATATTTACCAGACAACAGTGCACGGCTATGCTTCAAATCGAGGACAAATGTGTAGAACCAAACACTGGAATGATATTCATTTATAGTTACCCTGTCATTCACAGCAAGAGGGCATGCCAAGCGTGTGTATACTCAGCCCAATGCAGGGCTAGATTGGGCTTTGATGCTAAACCAACTTGCTTCCCCGCATTACGGAAGAAATGTAAAAATAACAAACAAAAAAAATTAGCGCTGTTCTATTGAAATAAAACCAATCAAGTTTTCCCTGTTTCTCATTCTTTTTCACTTGAATAAAACTTTGCACAAATACACATAATATAATATTCAAGCTGTACTTTGATCGCTCACCGTAGTTGCAGCGAGTATATACACACAAAACACGAATACACAGCATAAAGAATTATGGACCAGCAAATCGCCACATCTGCAGCGGCTGCGTCGTGGAATGTGTCGCCAGTACGATCACATCACCGTGCCAAATCAATTTCGTTAGGATCAGGGCCAGCATCGGTGGCCACTGCCAACCGTAATAAACAAAACAACGGTGCACCCAGCACTGTCAGTAATCACAACAATAGCAGTATTAATGCAAACGGTGCACAGCTATCGGCAGCTGTAGCATCGGGCGTTCGACTCGACACGTATCATCCGGCACTCAACACAGGGATCTCGGATATTCGAATTCAAGATGTGGTTTTGGAACACCCGATTATTCGAGCATTAATCGTTCCAGAGTGTGACATGGAGGCACGAAGAAGATGCCTTGCACTCGTCTCCAACGTCATCAAAGCAGCTAATCCGACACTGCACTTTATGCTACAGAAAAGGAACACAACAAGTACGCTTGAGCACTACAAGATGTTGCAACACTTTCTCAGCACAGTGCCTCAAGAAGAACAGTTTGTACGCTTTTGGTTTGCACATTATATGAAAGGCATAGCGCGCCAACTAGGATCGTCAGCTGACATAAGTCTCCCTTCAGAAGAACCTGGGCAAAAGTCTATATCCAGCATATCCATGACAGTGCTCTATTCGAAAATTCGCAAGGCGCGAGATGTGCTCATGGATTTAGCTGATCGGGTCCAGGGCGCAGTTTGCATTGTGTTTTGGGAGTCATGGGACGCATCATATCAACAGCTGGCGGAAATTGTGGGGGACGAAATCATGGAACAAGCAGAGAGTGGCCGCATTTTCCGGCCTTCTGGTAATGCAGCCATATACATCAACCGGCGGAAGGTGGAGCGTCGAGCTCTAGAACAACGAAAAGCACGGATTGTACGTCAACAAGTTGAAACACCGCCAGAAGCAAACGAGAGTTCTGGTTTGTCAAGCTTGGGAGAAAAGCATTTGCCTCACATAGACACCCCAAACACAACACTTAGTGACATTAGTAATTCTGGCAGAAGTGTCAGCGGTTCTGTGAGTTCTGCGGAGCAGCCAAAGGATTCAAACCTGGGTAGTTTGGCATTTATGCAGAATTCTCCAGATTCTATTCAATCCCCAAGTCATGAAGACATTGAGAACCTTATGCAAGGTAATGATAAGGAGTGGCCGTTTAAGCTTTTGCCTGAGCCACTCCAGGATTCAACGAGTTTGATTGACTCTTCGGAGCTGGACGAGATCATGCATTACTTCTCCAGTACTGACGGAGGTGATGCTGGGCTTGTAGTGGGAGAGCAGGTGTCGGAGGCGAAGCGGAAGGGTGAGTCGGACCCTCACAGCGAGCTGCGAAAGCGAATCCGAATGCTTGAGTCTTTTGATGAGAGTAGCGCAATGGTGTCAGAGAGCAGCCCGACTACGGAAGGCACTTTGCAGTCGGCGACTGGTTTGTCATTGGAAAGCACGGCTATCAAAGAATCAGAAGAACAAGTTGAGAAACCGGATGAAGACAACGAGCAAGGTGCTCAGCTGGCGAGTATCCACGGACTTGACTTTGTCAATAATCATCTCAACGAGGAGAGCGTGCTGGCCACGGAAGGACGCAACCCGGTTAAAGAACCCAGTGCGGTGGATAGCAGTGCCCATGATAACTCCTCCACCTCATAGTTTTGCTTTATTCTCCCGCCGCCCCGAACATGGCCATGTAAACTTTGAGGCCCAGGACGACAAATAAAAAAGCCAAAAATAAAAGTGCGGGAATTGATGTTCATACCAGAGATATATACATTGCTATGGCTCAAGTGCTGGCCATGACGAGGGACAGCAACGACTGTTTTGTACAATATACTGAAATTTACTACAATATGAATGAACGAATCTTGATGTTTACCTTTGCACGTTGAAAAGTTCCTTATGTTTATGCGCAAAAGCATGAGCCAGGGGACCACGACTAACGGGATTTGGATGGGTATGTGGGGTTTGTAGTTCGGGGTTTAGGGATTTTGAAATGTAGATCGCTGCCCATGATTTGCAATTTTGAAGTTGCTGTCCACTGTGATAATAATATAATCTGTTTATCGCCATTGCTGCCCATGGGATACCCAAGATGCTGGTTTAAATGCAGATGAGTATGGAGGTTGTCTTGGATAAATTGTACGGAGCATTGTTTGGATTAGGCAGAAATGCTCTGGCTATGCTGAAGAAGAGCAATTATAGACAATGAGCCGTTGACATTTGAAGGGCTGGTTGAGACTTTTATGAAAGTAAAAATGAATGTGTACGTGTGAATCATTGACGATTAACGGTACAAGCTGACCGTTTCTAGAGCTATCCCAATTGGGCAATTAGACGCCTACCTGCCTAATTTAGAAAAGAGACATAGTATTTCGGTCTCGTTTTGGTTCCCATTTACGGTAACTGTTTTAGAACTAACAATGTGCTGGCGTGTACTCGAAATAAAGTTCCAGACCGGGACGAAAATAACCGTTGATAGACGTATCCATTTTGGTATCCTTGCAGACTAGAATGTGTACACATTTTTTTCTGTTTAGCGTCAAGTGGCCACGAGCGAAAAAGCGACAAAAAGCAAACAAAATCTTAACGAAGCCAGAAACACAACGTTTTTTTCATAGAGGCTCAAAGAGGAACACAGTCAGGTCAGGCATTTTTTCTGAGTACATTTTATTATTATGAACGTTTCGAAGTTTAAGAACCGGCTATGCTTTGATGTGGATCAAAACAGAGGTGTTTTGGAATACAAGCTGCATGGGTATATATACCTTTGCGAAGCGCTGTTACTTTAGGATTTTTTTTTCATTGGTACTCTTTTTTCTTTGAACTTGATTTTCAATTCTTTTATTTATTTATTCGTTTGCAGTTCTGTTTCATTATAGTTCATCATTCATCAATTTTTCTGTTGGGCCCTCGTTTCATTCTCTAAATCTTGTTTGCGTACGCATTTCTTTCAAACTTTTATTCCGTTCGACCTTTATTAAACAAGCGCTCCTCAAATCCGTCGAAATCACCAATCCTAACCGCTAAAAATACTCACATCTCGAAATTGCATCAATTAATCCGGTTTACGACAAATAGTGTGTGTTGACATTATTCTTCACTCACTGCCATCGAAACAAAATCTTACTCTCCATTTTGCATTTATTCACAGCCATGGTATACGAAACAGTCGACGCAGCGCCTATAAAGTTCGATCTCGGCCCAAGGAACTATGTCGATGAAATGGAAGATATCCACAACGAAACAGATCAGTACAGCGAATACGGTAGCCATAGCCACTTGTCGGGACTTCAAAGCCCGGGCTCTTACGTTCACGACGGAGACTTCGACAACAGAATGGGATCGTTTGCCAATGAAAACGCGTACTACCATCATAACGTCTATAATCACAAAGAGCCTTTCGAGCTTCTTTCAGAATTCGAATTCAAACATTACCTTAATGTACTTGAACAGCGATTGCCTTACCGTATTCCACCAGTCTCAAAGTCGGGTATGCCTCCTGTTCAAGAACGCAAAGACCTAGACCATGATCAAAAAGAGGCTTTTGAGCGGTTCGCCAACATTAGAGCGGCCCGATATCTTTTATCCTACCTGGATAAAAAGTTGGGCTATAAAGTCAATGATAAGTCGCGCAAGTCGAGTACTGGTACCGAAAGCACCGAAAAGTCTGTGATTCTGAAGTCCGGTTCGTCTCAGTCTTCCAGCGCAAATAGCGTTCATAGTCGTCATACAAAGTCGCGCCCATCACACGAAAATGGTTCTTGTGCTACATTGCCATCATCGCGCCCGGTCTCGCCGTGCTCGACATCCAGATCTAGCCGCATTTCCCTTTCGAATTTTTTCAGGAAAATGGGCATCAAGTCTTCTCCGAACACCTCGACCTCATCGAGACTCCTCGGCTCTAAACGGCGAGCAGGAGGCGATGCCGCTGTCAAACACACCCATTGCGGCAGTGTTATTAATCCACTTTCGCCTACTTTGACATTTGGATCCAACCACAGCGAGATTTCGCTCCCAACCATCAACGGATCTGTGATGTCAGACGTTCCGCCGACGCTAGCTACTTCCCTTTTGCAAATCAACAAATATCACAGGTATCTCAAGAACAAAGGAGTCATCCAAATTGGATCGCTGGCAGCACAGCCAATGGATATCATCGTTGACCCACAGTTCCCCAACTCTTACTTGGATATGGACGCGGTGATGCAGCAGTGCATCCGTTGCGACAAGTATAATATGTTGGCTGGTGTGTTTAATATTAAGGCAATTCCTCGATACTCCGTCGAATCTAGACACAACCGGGTCGTCATTGAGGTCCAAGTAACCCAGCACAACTACAGCACAGAAGTTTTAGAATCATATCAGTGCATGCATATGAAAGAAGTAATAGACTCTCAAGCATCTGATAGTATTAGCGGCCATGGTGAGCCCGCGCTCAAACCTATGTCCGACTTTCAAGGAGTCGATCTGAATCTTAACGATATCAAGCCCCTCAGTTGCATTTTGGGCCGAGATTGGATTGAGTCGCTAGACCAGTACAGCCGCGATTGGTCTGTGAACGCTAGAATGCTCAAAGAAGCGGAAGCCAGCAAAACCGCTGTTTAGCCTTCCTAACTTTCACAACAGCATTTCCATGCTCAAACACTCTTCTTTTTTATAGGCACTGTGTTCCATACTCAGTTTGATCTGAGTTTGACTTACAGTACCTCATTTTAGCATAGCATCGATTTATAATCTTTATACACATCATAATTGTACTTCTGTCACCGTTTTCGTTGATACTCATTTGTACTCGGTAAATTCACGGCGCTCTGATCGAACCAAGATCAAGATTTGTTCAAACTACATTCCTTTGTTATCAAACGAACTCGAGTTTACTAGGGTCTGCTTAGTGTTAGTTTTGGAAAGCCCAGACATGTGCGTCGGGGTCTCATGAAGACTTGGGGTTACCCTACCGCTATCTATCCATCGGGAATCAGCATCCTACGATTCTTGGAGATCTTCATCCACTTGAATAATCTGTCTGTACACAATAAAACTGTAGATACACCAGAGCTGATCCCAACCACTGCTGTTTATAGCCGTGGCCTCTGTGACGATGATACAGACAAAACTGTGGTTGGAAGTCGACGGCGACATACCCAAAGCCTACTACATATAACTTTGTGTATGTGTAGCACTTTGTGGGATCTAACGAAGAAAAGCTTTTGAGCCGTTTGTAAAATGCAACGGTTTTAAATAATAATATAAATTTATGAGGGACAAAACCCAATGCTTAAAAAAAGAAACAATGTTAAAATCAGACCACTAAATTTTCATGTATTTTCCATCAGTGTAACAGCTTTTTTGTTTTCTTTCGTATTTTACTGCAATTTTTGTATCGATGTTCAAACGTGCTCAAGCCAAGTTGCCCAATGAGCATGGGCATAAGGATCTTCCTTGAGAAAAGAGCATGTGCTATATATTACCACGATTTTCGACCCCTTTTGGTCCGAGAGTTTTGAAATCTCTATTTTCATTAAAAAGCTGCACAACGGTTTAAATCCGGGGGAGAGACTTGAGACTGCAAAAGCTCGCATTTATACAATTCCAAACATTCCGTGATTTCAAAAAATTCAGGTTTTTTTCACGGCTTGCAATACCAGGCTCCTTTTTGAAAAACCACAGTTTAAAGTTTTGATTGTCCAAACTGTACCCGAGACATTTTTCCGACGCTCAGCATTTAAAAAAAGAAAATGAACTTCGAGACTATCAAGCAAACACTACTCAGTCTCGATTTAGACTTTGAATCAGTTGCCGAAGAGGTTTGTAACCGTCGCAAGGCAAATAATGATGTTCTTTCAATTGATTTATTACTTTCCGACGCGTTTCCAAATTCTATTTGTATGTAAACTTGAACACTCACGTTTCATCAATATTAAAACTAACCAGCACCTCGTCAGCTCGCGATATCTATCCACCTAAAGACCGTGCTGCACACCAATCCCTTGTATCCAGCCTAAACACTTCTGTTGCTTCCCACAACCTAGCTCTGTTGTACCTTGCATTTTCGCATACAATTCCCGTTACGTCATTTTGGAACTGGGCTGACAGTGCTTCTACTGTTGCAAACTCGCTTTTTACACTAGATTTTGAAAACTCATCGCTACGCTCGCGACAAGTTGGCGTTGTTCTTCCTTATGCTTCGAAAATCGCCGAGCAAGCGACATCTGCCTCTCTAGCCCTTGCAGCGTTGGCAGGTACCAATGATTATTCAGATCAATTATTACCAGTATTACAAACACATTTCAAAAAACTGAGTGTTACCGAAGGACTAGAATTTTTGCGCCTTGCGGCCCAAGCTGTTCCTATTAGATCCGAAAGCTGGATGGATGTACTCTTTTGGAATCTATGGAGTACAAACGAGACAATCGACGCAAAAACCAGAACTGAAAATTCAAAGAAATTGATGAAGATGTACGTGAAATCGGTTCTTGACTCAGACCTTGGTAGTAGTAACGCTGAAGGTCTTGCCTCCAATGTTGGTACAGGAGGAGCGAGAAGAAAAAATCCTATTCACAATGTCTTTGTTCAGACACCAAATATCTGGAGGTTGGCAAATCTCCAATTTACTGAGCAAGAGCAAATGGTTATGGATCAGGTGTTACAAGAGATGGACCGGGAAGAAGAGAAGTACAAGAGCCGAATTGAATCCTTCAGGTCTTTAAAAAGAATGCGGCATCAATGATCACCTAAAATTGGAATCGGCGAAACAAAGGGTTAGCATGTAGTTACCAGACCTAAAACACCTGTGCATTTTTTGTGTATTGCCACTACTCTAGACAAAGAATGTGTACAATGTGTTGATTTGATGGTAGTCGTTGATCCTAATTGCTAAATTAAGAAAAGGAAAAGACACCCGATAACCGTTAAAAACATACTAATACATAATCAGGCATTGATCAATTGCTAAAAAGTCCCAGAGGATATTAATCTTGCAGCGTCACAATATCTTGAGACCTTTGGAATAGATACTTTTGCGTAAACAAAAATATGTAATCAGACAATTTTGAGTAGATGAATCACCGATAGTACAAAAATCAAAGGAAACTTAGTGTTGTTTGAAACCGGAAGTATGGAATCTTTGGAGATTTGCGGTATATGATTTAAATTAAACTTCTCTGCATTTCATCCCTAAAAGTGTAATTTTCACGAGTACAAAGACTGAGCGTTTTCTTTACTAACATGTGGTTTGATTCACGTTGTGCAGGGATCTAAACAACTAATATTTATCACCATCAGCTAAATGAAAAACAGGTATCATGACCCGAGTATTGATTTCCCTGTGCGGTAATAAACAGATATATACAATTGCAACGCGCAAGCCAGATTTATCAAGCCCCGCGGTATTAAATAGGTATTTTTCGGAAAACTATTGAATTTCGATAGGTAGTAAACTTTTGAGAAAAACACAGTCCATGAGTTTCAAAAAGTTACAATATCTGTTTGAACTGCTGCTACAGCTACTAAAAACGAACAGCACATGTAAAACATCAAAAGTATTGAATATTCTATTACGCTATCAAACAGAAATTATAAAAGTTTTGTTGATCCTAAATTCGGCACGAACCAAAACAAATTTTTACGGGTTTAGAAACTAGATCAAGTGAATCAATAAGCTGTTTATTCCGATATAAAAAAAGAATAACTTATTTGGTAATCACCAAATCAGGAAATATCATGAAAGCATATTTTGCTGGAATTATGATGACCCATTTATCACACTTATATTGCCAAAAGATTATTTTATCAACGCGAGCATAAACTATACACATAACACTTTATACGAAATAGGTAAAAGCTTCAGCTATTTATTGGTCGTTCGTCTTGCGAGATTGACAAAGTAGCGGCCTTAATTCATGTAGGGTTGTTTAACACTTGGTAGTATCTACAGAAGCAATAAGCGGATTACCCCAATCATGATTAGTGTCAGAGTGCTGATATTTGTGGGCTACAATTACGGTAGAGAACTAAGTATTTACTGAACAGGGAATATTTCTTAACTAGAGGTCAGTATACAGTCAAGTTAAATAGAAGCACTTTGGCTAGTCATACCGAATGGACCTGTCTAAGGTTGCTAACTAGAATTCGGTGGAGGCAAATAGCAAACGCGAAGGTAGTACGCTCTTAACGGTTGTTGATAGAGTTCTGTAAGTGAGAGGTGTGAGTGACAGTCGTTGCCTGTCAGTATGGAGGATGGTGGTGAGTTGAAAGTAGATAGTCTTCTGTTTGTGTAGTCGTGAAGTGGTGATTAGGAGTCTACACTTGTGTTTGCCACCGCTTCAGTTATTCTCAGTTCTGAGACGCAATTCAATGCATCACATTGTGACTTGGGACTTAGAATGGAGCGTGAGGTCTAGTCGCGTGACAATTAGTATCAAATGGGTTTCAAAGACTGGGCAGAATAGTGGGTTTAACAAATTTTGAAAGCTTTCAGTAGCCAACAGAAGATTGTTGAAACTCATGAATCACTGCTTTGAAATATCTAAAATACATGGATGAGAATGTATTGAATTAAGCCAAACACTTAATAATATTATAGTGTTCACGAAACACACTTTATTTTCAAGAATGATAATAGTACTGAAAGTCGAATAATAAATTTCCGTGTAATTGACATATGAAGCCATGCCGCATATGACTTGTTTTGTCGGTATAAACATGATTAAATTATGTACATATTCGTAATGAGAAATACAATTGACAATGCAAAGCTCATGATCTTAAGCAACGTAGATACATGTAAAAGCTACATAACAAGCAATATATTGTGCAACATGTAAAATGTCACATGTAAGAGATCGGACCGCGATCTCAAGGTTGGCGGTATGAGCTCAAAGTAACAAGAGCAAAGCGTGAAATAACGTGACTTAGGCTAACGGACCTAACGGACGTTAGCCTCTGGTCCGGCCTTTGATATACTTTTTAGAAAATGAGTATTGATCAAAGACAATCTTTATTGAAAGAGGTCTTGAGTTGAGAATAAAATATGAATGAGATGTGAACATGAGGTTTAGATCCTCAGAGCTAGAGAAGAGCCGAAAGATGCTTGTTGATCTTCTTTGAAGGTTGGTCTTCTGGCGGGCTTTATATAGATATTTGTTTAGATAAATCAAAGAAATAAAATAGCTAAAAATAACAAGAGTTGGTTTTACTAATGTAGCCTCAATGAAACGGTTAGAGAGACGTAGTTGAAACGGTTGGAGAGACATAGTCGAAACAGTTGGAGAGACAAAGTCGAAACGGTTGGAGAGACATAGTCGAAGCAGTTGGAGAGACAAAGTCGAAGCAGTTGGAGAGATATTTGTTGAAACAGTTGTAAAGACATTTGTTGAAACAGTTGGAAAGACATTATTATGTTTTGAATTGAGTTGGCGGTGTTCTAGTTTATGAGGAAGTAGGGACATCACAAAATGCCTAATTTGGGTGTGATTTCCTACACATTCCCCCGTCGCAAAGAAGAATCGTCCCGATTCGTGATCAGGTCTGTGTTTTTGCAGACGGTTGGTTCGCCGGTGGTGAAGTAGTTTTGAATACCAATATACCAGATTTTCAGATAATGCGTGCAATCGCATTCTATTTTTGTAGTTTTGTATAGATCATAGTGTGCCAAAAGTAAGGGTTTGTAACCGGAGTTTTGCTTTAGCAATGTTGTGGTGACACTGACGATGATAGCGCTAAGAATCACAGTGGTAGTGAATGTGAGGATACCAGTGATGATACCAGTGATGGTAAAAGTGATGGTACCAGAGATGATAACAGTGATGATAACAGTGATGATAAAGTGACGATAACAGCGATGATAACAGATGATAGCAGCGATGATAACAGTGGTGGTGCAGCGGTTTAAAGACGTTGTGAATGGTGCTGTTTTTTAATGTTGTAACTAATGTGGCGAATGATGTTGGTAACGATGTTGCAAATGAGGCTGTGAATGCTGTTGTTAGTGGTACTACGAAGGGTGCTGTTAGTGATACTACGAAGAGTGTTGTAAGGATACTACGAAGAGTGCTGTAAGGATACTACGAATGATACTGATGCTAGTACTGGTGCTGATACTGAGGCTGATACTGATGCTGATATTGATGCTGGTATTGCTGCTGATATTGACGCTGATGTTGATGCCGGTATTGCTGCTGATATTGATGCTGATGCTGATGCTGATGCTGATATTGGTGCTGATACTGTTGATAGAGGTAGTATTGTTGCTGTTACAGGTGCCGAGACTGGTAATGGAGGTGATATTGTTCCTGGTACAGGTGCTGTAGTGGCAATGACAGTAATACTGCTACTGATGTTGGTAGAGGTAATGACAATAGTACTGATAGTAGTACTGGCGGTGGTTTTGGAAGTGGTGCTGATAGTAGTGTTATCAGTGGTAATGAAAATGGGACTAGTAGTGGCATGCTAATGATACTGGTAATGGCAGGGATAGTGGTACTGGTAATGGCAGTGATAATAAGAGCTGAAGATAGTAAACGGCAATAATTATTGCGATATTAATAACAATGGTAATAGTGAAAGCAATGGTGCTAGTAATAACAATAGTGATGGTAATAACAATAGTGATTGTAATAGCGATAGTGGTGAGACAATGAGGATGCTGGTGTCGACAATGGTGGTGAGGATAACGAGGACGATGGTGAGAACGATGAAGATGGAGGTGATAACCATGAAGATGGGGTGATAACCATGAAGATGATGGTGGTAACCATAAAGTTGGTGGTGTTAACCATAAAGTTAGTTGTGTTAACCATAAAGTTAGTTGTGTTAACCATTAAGTTGGTGGTGTTATTGATGATGGTGGTGATGGTGATTTTCAAGCAGTGGATAGCAGTGTTCTTTGGTTACGCACATAGCGTTTTACGCTTGTATCCTATAGTGGCGTCGATCCAAAACTTGGTACACGAGAGGACTTAGAAGGACTTTAGTCCTTTTGACGTTGAGTAGAGTTGATCGGGAGTTTAGGAGGATGTTTCTTAAAACAGAGTGAAATCTTTTGAAGCACCAAACGTTATTGAGCACAATTGCGAAATGTAGACATCTTGGAGACATTTCGAGTCTGAACCAAGGCAAATGAAGTTTGGAATATCGTTTTGGACGCAGCTGAGGTCCAATTCCAGGAGAGTAATATAAAAGATAATACATTTTGGTTGCAGCGAATTAGTTCCTTCTTGAACGAGGTAGTTGAGTAGAGTGTTGAGGATTTGGTTTATGCTGAACTCAAATATAATTCTGGTGTAGAAGAACGTGTAATACTGTGGTCGTGGAAGTCGATTGATTCGATGAAGCTTTAAGCAAAATTGGCAAAAGGTGTAGTTAGGCAACTTACTTAACTGCTGAAATTTAGTAGTCAACATAAGAAAGCGTTTTGAGAATACGGCTGCAAGCTGTGGGGTTGCTTTCGCGGACATAACTCGTACTTTGATTGTTTAGCAATGGGTTTATCGTTGGTGTTGAGGGCTGACACAGGTGCCGTCGATGCTCTTGAGGCGAGCGACTGTATACAGACTGACATCTAAGTAAACGACGATAATTCGGTGGAGAGGCGGAGCCGAAATGCGGTTCTAGGCGGCGCGTGAAGTGATGAATGCATTGGTGAGGCTGAGAAGCATGACGTTAAATTGGTCGTGGCTGAAGCGGAAGCTGGAAGTAATTTTGAATTCAAGAAAGGGATCAATGCAAAATGGGCGATATATGTGCAGACGTGAAATCGAGTGTATTGAATAGTGGTTTCATTTAAGATGGTTGAAAACGTCGTAACGGCATGGGATAAAATCTATTTGTTGTAGTAATGTCATTGAGAGGATGATAATTGGCGCATAGTTGCAAGGAGTTATGTTGACAAAGCGAGTAGAATCGGAGGAGAGAGAAGCTGGGTAGAGCAAGGTGTTTTGACGTAAATATTCTTTAACTTGTATTTGGAGCGTTTTGGTGTATTTTCAGCAGGAGAAATACAGTGCAGAGGTTTTGTGGCGACAGTGACGTGTATTGATGAAAAGGGATCTGGTGTAAAAACGCTGTTCAGATCAGCGGTGGTCATGGCTTTCTATTGTTGGCTTGGTCCGGGTGCTTAGTATGGCTTGTTGTGCACTCCGGTTTAGAAACGGTTTTAGTGAATAGCTTTAGGCTTTGAGCCACGGCATTTGACAGCATGATGCTGGGGCGAGGTTTAGACATGGCTGGTGTCTTCTTTGAGCGGAGTCGTCTAGACAGTTGTCTAACATATGGGTAATTTTAACGAATGAATTGGCTTTTTGCGGGAAAATTTCTCTCTACCGAGATGAACTGTTTGATGTGGGAGAACTTCTCTCTACCGAGGTGAACGTTAGTGTATTAGTTTGAATGGCGAGAGTTATAAGACAGCGGAGTCCCAGTTTTTTGAAGTTGGCAAGATATTAGTTTTGTTGGTAATGAAGCAATCGTTGCTACTGGAGCCTGGCATGAAAAGCGGTCTGAGGCTGGAGTCGGAGCATTGTTGGTGGACCGATTGCCGATAGGAGCGGTGATAACAGAGTGGACGTATCCAGCATAAGTGAAGACGGCGACAGTCTCAAGCTAGGGTAAAATTGGTTGGGCACTCGTGAGACTACTTGTCTTGAAGTGACTGTGGTTTGTTTTGTTGTAGGAAGAAAAATAAGCATAATTGTAGATCAGCCTTCGATGGCGACAATGGCGTGTGGTTGTTGAATAGTGGTGAAGAAGTCTGGATGGGTGGATAGGTGAGGAAGCGTCTGGGGGGTTTTCGCTCGTAGCGACTTGATAGTTTTCGTCTTCAAAACGACGTGTGGAATTACAAGCCAGGGTATCAGGACGGCGGCGTGATCGGCGGTCGAAACGGTGGCCAGTGTAGCGTTAGCTCGGCGCGGTTTGTGTAGTCATGTCGGGCGGTGACTGTCATCGTGAGATAGGTATTAGTAGTTGATTTGAAAGTTGGCGGGGGTGGCGATAAGAGTTGGTGGTGTACCCTTAATGACTAGTAGTAAATGTGGCATCTTCGCGCGTGGTGGTGTTGGCCGGAGCACAGAGGAATGGCAATCTGGGCATGTAGAATGACTAGAGGTGTTGTTGTTGGACATAATAGAGGAAACGGGGTTCTCGAAAAGCGTGTCGCTACCATGTGTAAGAGATCGGACCGCGATCTCAAGGTTGGCGGTATGAGCTCAAAGTAACAAGAGCAAAGCGTGAAATAACGTGACTTAGGCTAACGGACCTAACGGACGTTAGCCTCTGGTCCGGCCTTTGATATACTTTTTAGAAAATGAGTATTGATCAAAGACAATCTTTATTGAAAGAGGTCTTGAGTTGAGAATAAAATATGAATGAGATGTGAACATGAGGTTTAGATCCTCAGAGCTAGAGAAGAGCCGAAAGATGCTTGTTGATCTTCTTTGAAGGTTGGTCTTCTGGCGGGCTTTATATAGATATTTGTTTAGATAAATCAAAGAAATAAAATAGCTAAAAATAACAAGAGTTGGTTTTACTAATGTAGCCTCAATGAAACGGTTAGAGAGACGTAGTTGAAACGGTTGGAGAGACATAGTCGAAACAGTTGGAGAGACAAAGTCGAAACGGTTGGAGAGACATAGTCGAAGCAGTTGGAGAGACAAAGTCGAAGCAGTTGGAGAGATATTTGTTGAAACAGTTGTAAAGACATTTGTTGAAACAGTTGGAAAGACATTATTATGTTTTGAATTGAGTTGGCGGTGTTCTAGTTTATGAGGAAGTAGGGACATCACAAAATGCCTAATTTGGGTGTGATTTCCTACATCACATGAAAAGGGCGTATGGTGTAGTTGGCTATCACGTTCGCTTAGCATGCGAAAGGTCTCCGGTTCAACTCCGGATTCGTCCATTTTTTTTGATTAAACTGCATCACGAAAGGCGTGTTTGACTGTTGTTTTAAGCGTACTATAAGGATTTTGTTTAAAAATGAAACTGTTAATTTGTATTTAGAAAAAAACGTTAGTCGACACGCGATGAAATTTCTGACGATTGTATGTAGCATTAGAGAACATTTAATTTGAAAAAAGAAGTGAGGCAGTGGTCACTGACTGACTAATGTAACAAAACCAATAAAAACATTCAAGTTTTATTTCAAACGTAGTATTATGGCCAAGATATTACAGGTTGTGTTTGCGGGATACTAGTATTGTATGATTTGTATTAACATGGCAGTTATATCATTTTTGGTACCTTTGAAAGTTTATCAAATCTGTTTTTTGTTGTGACGTAAGAAGGATAACAATACTATGCCATTAGGTCTCTTGGCAATAGCGTATTCACACGTTCTAAGAAATTCCATATATTTTTAGCTGCCATAGCATCAAACGGCAAATTTATGACATGTCATATTTCTGTGATTTTCAATGCTGATACATGTTCATAGTTTTACACTGTATTTGTTCAAACGCTTGATAATTCAGAAGTTTGAAGCTAGAAATTGCTAATAGAAATTTACTGTTCAAAAAATAGGAATCCATTGGAAAAAATATACAAGAAAAATATCTATTGGTAGTACCGCACAATCAAAGCAGATGAATGCAGTTAGTTATTCAGTTTCCATATACAATTGACTAACGTTTTTTGAAGCAGATTTGTTTCAATACACAGTATAAGCGTGTTATTTGGAATTGCTTTGACGCTTAAATTTCCAAACGTCACCAATATGAAATATGATTAGATATTCGATACCAATCTGTTTAGTTCACTTGTATTTTAATCTTATATAAACACAATCCGTATGACATGAACTACAAAATGTTTTAATTTGCATATGAATATTTGAAACCATTTGATACTTTCATTCGTCTTGTAGACACTGACGAAGAAATTATATCAATAAATAATATAAAGTTGATTGATGCATTCGACACTATCACACTTTTATGGTTGTAGCAATATGTAGAGGAAAAGCCGTAGAATTTCAAGCTGATCATTTAGATTCTGCATACAGCTTGCAGCACGATTTTTTAAAAATGCTAACGACAACGCTGACTAATTACTATTAGCAAGGTCCTAATGGCAAGCAGTCCATCAAATTCCAAACCTAACAGAAATATATAGCCCATCAGTATTTTCTGCACAACTCAACATTAAGGTCTAATAATACTCAGTATGTTTTTTATTCCTACTTTTGAAAACTTATTGTTAATTGCCAATAAAGGTCACTAAAGGTAAAATATAATATAGTGATTGACAATAAAATCTTAGTACGTGTTTTGTAAGTAGTGGAAATGGGGCAATAAACATGATCAAGTTTATGTTGTCAATCACTGCTAAGATATAAACGCGTAAAGATCTTCTGAATTGTCAATTTTTTATTGATCAATAATTCATATCTTACAATGTATTCAGCTTCCAGAAAAATTAAAACAATAAGGTTCGATGGTCTAGTCGGTTATGGCATCTGCTTAACACGCAGAACGTCCCCAGTTCGATCCTGGGTCGAATCACTTTTTATATGCTCAGCTTGTTTTTTTAAGCCGTACAATCGTGATAATTTGGATTAACTGTGCTGTATTTTGAGCTACAATGTAAAAAACAGGAGACATGAAATGTAATATTATTGATTCTAGTCTAAATTTTTTCAAAAATTCCAATTTCAATGATTTGGAGCAGGATAAGCTGATAACAACATAGCAATCACAATATCAAAGCTAAAACAAATAAAGATCTAAATTCGATATTTTGTAATGTGATTCTTGAATCCTCGATAAAGTTATCTTAAATCAAAGCTAAAACAAATAAAGATCTGAATTCGATATTTTGTAATATGATTTTTGAATCCTCGATAAAATTATCTTAAAACAATGACGATTCAGTGTCTGAATCCCAAATATTTAAAATCTAGTATTACGGAAATTTCGTTGTATTGGTCAAGGTTATACCCAACTTTCAGTGTAAAAGACAATGAGGCGGATATTGTAGAGAAAGTGAAGTTTGTGACTTTCATGACAAAGTTGAAAGATTAGTGCGAAGTAGCCATATTTTGAATGCGTGTAGTTTAAAATAATGACACTTTCAGCAATACCGTAGCATTGCGAAATTAAGGATCTTCAAATACCAATACGTAACGTTAGTATCAACATTACTTCTAGAGACATAGGCAACAGACAGATTATTGGTATTATAGATATCAGATAATGAGTTGTGTTGCGGCAATTGTATAGAAATTGTTCAGCCCAGCCTTAAAAGTTAGTATTCAGGCTTTTGATACTGATTAAAGTGGTGGTGGTGAAGAATCAGGAAGAAGAAAGTTAAATTTTGATAAGAGTCGGCTTGACAAATTACAAGACAGCGCTTGATTTAATTTTGATACTCAGTAAAACGCAAACATTCAGATCTGTGAATGCATTTTCAGGAATATTACGTGGAATGTTGTAGGTTGGGTTCGAAATCAAATATGTGCCAATTGATATTGGCAGTACATATATTAAAGAGTGTACTGGATCCAAAAAATATATTGTCTATTAACCCAGAAAGCTCCTAGCAAGTTTTTTTTTGGTATATTTTGATTTCACCAAATTTACCTTTTCACACTTTCTAGAAACTTTGAAAAACATTGGCACGGCAAGAATTAAATTGCCGCCTATCTAACGTTTTCCTACCCGCTATCGGGCAGACCCGCCGTCGTGCACTTTGTACATAAAGTAACAAAAAGCCACTTTAAAACACATCTTTAATCAGAGAAGAGATCCACAAGTGTAGAACTCGTATCTCCGACTTTGTTTACATAGTATGAAGAGGTGATGGCTGGAGAAAAGTCTCAAAATAAGAAAGAAATAGTCAGGGTGTTTAGATTGTTAAAAAAATTGTGTATAGAGTTTGATAAAAGCATAGAATAGCTAAGTGAATATGTAAACGAAGTTGGAGATACGAGTTCTACACTTGTGGATCTCTTCTCTGATTAAAGATGTGTTTTAAAGTGGCTTTTTGTTACTTTATGTACAAAGTGCACGACGGCGGGTCTGCCCGATAGCGGGTAGGAAAACGTTAAATCATTTTATGGCAAACATGGTGTTTTATTTCATTTACAAATTTAAATGAGGGCCGCGGAAACAAAATCTTACAATTTAATATGACGGAGTGTAAGCGTTTGTTTCCGCGGCCCTCATAATATAGAGTATATTGAATACGTTTAGTCAAGTGAACAACTATAGAGTCAAAGAATGCATATTACGACTTGATTGGTTAGACACTGAGAGGTAATAGACAAAAAATTAGAATTTTACTCCTCAATTTAAAGAAACAACGACGGTTTTGATACTTGAACTGCTAATTCTGTGATATAGATCCAAGATACATGCAACATAGGTCATATTATTAGGAACGTTTACAATATTGCCCATACTTCTGTCGAAACTGTGATACTCTCGTTAATAAATGTTTAGTTGCAGATGATGATTCATTGACTGTCTCTTTGTATTTTAGCAGTAAAAGTCGATTCTAGAATAGAAAATATCTGAATGATCAATCACGCCTAAAGACGCCTGTCCTGGTTAGTACGCAGCTCATTCCCCGAGTTTAATCAATCCACACTTTATGTCCAATAATATAATATTCACACAAGTTAAAAATAGGTCTGGTACCTGAGATTAATGCCACACTATCATATACAGAAATCCCGTTGCATAAAACACACTTGAAAACAGATACATAAAACGTTAATCTGATTGTTCTTTTAATCTTTATATCGTTTGTGCCTTAATATTAACTCAATCTTATTTCATTCATAGACACTCGTCGTTCGAATACACTATGATAAGTATTGACGTCAACAGTCACATGACATGTATATTTTGTGAGTATTAGTGGCAACGTGATCATAATCATGTGATTCTTGTTATCTGACACAGATAGCCGGATCCAGCCACTCTTTTCCGCGGCTAAAATTATCAACGCCATTTTGTTCTCGAGATTTCTAGTAACAACTCAGTCAAGCTCGGGCTTAGCCTTATTTCTAATCGTATCACATACTAGATTGTTCTACAGAATCTTAAATACATACCTTTGCTTGGAAAAAAATGTATTGAAATGAAAACAAAACAGTATGGAAAGACGTGGAGTCATAGCGAATAATGGGTGAATAGAGATTTTTGGGAAGAAAAACCGAGATTGCCGTCGGGAATGCCGACGGACCGGACATAAAGTAGATAAAAATAAGAAATATTACTTGGGTTTCGAGCGGGCAGGGCTCATACACAGGAGCGTCATATGGGCTGTGCGCTGGAGTTGGGAGGCAAACCTTAAAATGATGGACTTTATCGAGGCCAAGTGCGAGCTTATCAGGACTCAAAGTAGCGGGGACTCGAATTACAAACATCAGAAAAACAACATAAATACCGAGCGAATTTCCTCGATTTGTCGATCTTTTTCTTCCATCTTTGAACTTTTAGAAACTCTTGACGCTCTTTTTACTCTATCTCAGAATACATTAGAATTTGACACTTATCTACTCACTCTTACATCACAATTGCACAATGCTTCAAACACAACTTCACACTCACACCTTATCTTTCATGCCCACCGAGGTATATGATCATGAAACCACACTCAGGAATGCAGAAGACCTGGTTCGTACAAAAATGCGTAACTTTGATCCATCCCATGATGCTCTCCACGTATGGCGAGTTCGCCGAATGGCATTACGTTTGGCGCACTCGTGCTATCCTCCAGTTGACGCTGAGGTCGTAGAGCTAGGTGCGTTGTTTCACGACCTTCAAGACCACAAATACGCAGCCAAGGCCGGTGCGCACACAAGCGACGCCGAGATGATTGACGTGTTGGCTACAGGCGGCATGTCCAAGTCTCGCATAGAAACCGTTATCCGAATTGCGCAAAATACTAGCTACTCGCACGAGCGACGACTGCGCAAAGAGGGTCTATGGAAGGGATGGTTTGCAAACTGTCGTGAATTGCATTGCGTTCAAGACGCAGACAGACTAGATGCAATTGGCAGTTTTGGCGTTTTCCGCGTCATGGCTTACTCGGCAGTGATTGACCGTCCTCTGTATTTCCTCAAAGAAGACGAAACTGAATCAGAACGTGAGTTCACACCGGGTATGGACACTCGCAGTCAAAACACCGACTCTGCTGTTCAACATTTTCTGCAACACTTGATTCACATCAAAGACTCTCTGAAGACCGATTTGGGCCGCAGGGTCGGCGAGAAACGTCACAATGAGATGGTTCGCACAATGGAGTCTGCGTTCTCGGAATATGAACTCGCCGATTTCGACGACTGAATTTAAATACGTCTCTCTTTGCATCAATCATACCACATCCGAATTAACAACATCTATACACATGCCATTTGTTTGCAACTAGTATGGACCAACATATCTCGCAATGTTTGGGGTTGCCGCCATTGTGCATCACGCCAACGGTTGTAGTTCTTGTCCTTGCGTCAACAAAACCGTCGCAAATTAAACCCCTTTTCACATGGTTCAAACACATTTTGATTATTGGCAAACTAAACAGAAAAAGCCAAAAACAACTCTTGCCACTATACGGACCCATGTGTTGTACTTACAGAAAGAATCCAGAGATTGCAGACGCTACACATGTTTTTCCACGTTGCACACGCTGTATTCTCGGACTTTTCCCGCGCGCACTCTAAACTTTACATCTGTTTCCAGCCAACCAGTTTCCAAAAACAGACTTTTGTGAATACAGGATCCAGACTCAAAACAAGACTTTAAATTATTATGATAATGACGGCGATGCCTTTTTTTTTATGTGAACAAATAATAAACAATTTCTATACTTATACATAATGAATTCATGTTAGATTACTCAGTACTTTTTGCTTAAAATAGAATGTAGCAAAACGAAATCCATCAAGACAATTGATTCTCATTGAGCTCTCTGGGGTTCGTGTCATTCGAATGTTCAGAGACTACTAGTTGATGGCACAACTATTCCGTACCCCTGTATCAACGATACCATAGTAAATAAAGGCAAGACTGTCAAAAGGTAGAGTATCTTGCAAAAGCGTTTCAAGTCTTGTATGATGTTTGTAATAGCATTTTTTGTATCGTATCAATCAGTAGATTAGGAAGCTAGTTACAAGTCAAGATGGTCAATGTTCTACTTGCTTTTTGTCTAAAAGAAGTATGTGTATGTAAACAGACTTGTTCATCTAGACAATGACCAATGGACCTTTTGACACTGTTTGTAGCCGGCCGGGTTTTAGGCTGAAAAAGCGGTTGAGAGGTCATTGGAGCTTAGGTACCTAAAAAACTGCACCATGTCTTCACTCTCACCGCAAAAGCAAAGCTATATACATTTTGCTCATTTTCTCAAATCACTCAAAAAAACAGACTTCACAAGCCAACTATATACGCATACAAGGTCGTAGAGGTGCATGTGATATGTAGGATGTACAACTGGCGCATCATGTTCAGTATTTGATAAGCTTGCCATGGTTGACAAGAAACAATCCTATTTACAAAATAAATTTAAAAAAAGCAACACCTTTTTCAGTCGAAATGATTGTGAGTATTCTCCAATGTGTATGTATTTATGTAGATGGACCAAGGTGATGCATGATGATGATGATAATCTGTTTATTGTCCCTATGTCTCGGGATTATACACAATATACCTTTAAATAAAATAACTATATATGAAACAGACATAACAGAAGACATTTAATTCATTTGCTTATCTCATAGAAGATTGACGAAGTAACATCCCGCAGGAAGCGTTTTAGGTTTTCAGTGTTCGATGGCGCCAAATTCTTCATAGTCGTAACTATGTGCAAAGGGAAATCTGGGAGTCAGAAGGCTGATGATCAGAACCAACCTTTGATGCACAGCAAAACCTTTGCAGGCTGCTAATGGTTAGCGAACCATCCAAGGTGATGCATAGACAAACACACAGACAAAGTACAGAACACTGATGTGTACACCAAGAACAGCTGCGAAAGGACCAAAACAGTTGTGCGGAGAAGAAACAACGGCAAACAATGGTGTGTCCATGAGACGTACAGACAAGAGCAAGAAAGAAAAAACACAAAACAAGAAAGAGATCGATCAATAAGATCGGCTAAACCGAAAATTCCGGGGTGGAAGAAGAAAACGAAAGAGATCGTGAAAACGTTGGGTGACACAGTCCAAATCTTCCACACCCCACACATTTCTACACTCCACATCGTGATGACACCAACAAACAAACACCGTAAACAAACACCGTAAACAAACACCGTAAACAAACACCGTAAACAAGCACCGTAAACAAGCACCGTAAACAAGCACCGTAAACAAGCACCGTAAACAAGCACCGTAAACAAACACCGTAAACAAGCACCAACAAACAATGAACCGAAAATAAAAAACCTTTCCAAGATCCCAAAATGTGATCTTTCCCCCACGATCCTCCCAAACCCTCAGTAATACACAATACCTTCATCTGTACATAACATTTTGATTGTTGCGTGACTCTCATAGCCAATCTCCACACGACTTACACAAAACCAACGAAAAGCAGCTGTGCGAGTTCTTTGTCAACTTTTGACTGTAGTCGAAATCACAAAATCCCTACTGTATACACACATTCTTCTTTATGCTCTTTTTCATCCATCGTGTTCCCGCCTGTATCCTGTTTAAAGATCTGCTCCTGTCTCTTTTCATAACATACACAAAACTGGAATGAATCCAATGTGTAAAAAGCTTCTACACGTCCACTCCAAAAACACAATCTTTATCAAACGACCCGGATCAACGATTTTCAACATCAATTGTATTATATGTTTATGTAAGTAAATTTATATAAAAAACAATCAACAAAAAGCAGCTCAAAAACAACAATCATAACATGCAAAAAAAACAGAAACAGTATATCTCAAACAACAACAAAAAAGTAGAACGAATAATGAAAGACCAGGTATAGTTGTGATATGGTATTAATGAATGACTTTCAAGAAAAAAGTGCGTAAAATCAAATGAGTGTGTATAGTAAAAATTGAATAAAGAAAGTCATAGTCTTGTATAAAGGTCAAGTGATCTCGACTAGCCTTTTATCAGTCTATTCGACTGGGTTAGAACAGACCCTTCGTTTACTAGGACACCTTGAAACAGACACGCTTTGCTGTTCTACGGGTTCCTGGAACGCTTGGTCGAATATATTAATGCTGTGGCTCTTAGCATGCTGCGAGTGTACTTGCTCAGGTGGAGGCGACGGCGTGAGTGTGCCGGTAGTCACAGTGGAAGCAATCGACACACTTGATATGTTGGGATGTTTGTATGTCGTGCTCTTCGTCACTACCTCTTCAAGCGCCCGCGTCAACTTGTACAACGAGATCGTCTCATCGAGCGGGGACGGCGATCGTGCAGTATCCACAGGATGGAATGTCGGCGAGATCGAAGACGTGCTAGAATTGTTATTAGCGTAACCCCTCCACCCATGCAGTCTTCGCAGTTTAGCCAGCGCCTGATTGGGCTCCATAAACCCTTGCACGAACTCAATGGCACATTGCAAATCGTCCTCTGTGACCGGCGTGATGTTGACAGCAATGTTTTCTTCTTTGGACAATAACATGTCCTCGTTTCCGTGAGTCACCCAAGGATGCTCACGTAATTGGTCCATTTTGATTCGGTCCTGTGGAGCCTTGGCCAAAATCTTACTAAACAGATCTGCAAGCTCAGGATTCGTGTTTTCCGGTAGAACAATGTCATCGTTCACTATTTGGTCAAACAGATCAACCATGTTACTGGACCGAAATGGTAGACGGCCAAAAAGCAGCAGGTACAACGTGACCCCCATCGACCATATATCGGTAGATTTCCCAGAAAGCGAAGATATGTTGATGCCCTTTGTAGCCGCATGCACTTTCAGCTCCGCGTGAGAAGACATGGCTGCGAGCTCCGGGGCCATGTAGGCAGGTGATCCCGCATTCTTTGTGATTGTATCATTGTCCGGGGCTAGAATTTCAGAGACCCCAAAGTCCGCAATCTTGACTACATCGTCTTCATCCAATAGCAAGTTGTCGGCCTTGATGTCTCTGTGAATAACACCTTGCGAATGCAGGTATTCAATGCCCAGAATCATGTCACGAAAGTACAGACGGCACTGCTCCTCAGTGTATCGTGACTGAAAGGGTTTAGAGTCGATATCGTCGTCGTCGGAGTCTTCGTCGGAGTCTTCGCTGGTAGGCATGATTGCACCTAACCCACACCACTCCATAATCATGTAAAGTGAGTCGCCGTGTGGGTCATCCAAAACCTCTACTAGAGTAACAATATTCGGATGATCGAGTTTTTTCATAATGGCAATTTCCAAACGAATCAGATTGATAGGATTTTGTGAATCCTCGTCAAGCGGGGGGACACCCATACCTCTCTTTGGAGGCGGTCCACGTCTCATGGCGGTTCGGCGTTGTTTTAGTTGTTCTGATTGTTTGTGTCTACGCAATGCTGATTTGGAGTATTCCTTCATGGCCTGTTTTCCTGTTAGTTTGAATGTTTTTTTGTAAAAACAATAAAAGTAGTACATACAAACTGCTCGTTGGTGTTCCTATCAACTACACGCCATACAGTGCCAAACGAGCCTTGCCCGATTTCTTCTTTAATGAGATATTGGTTGATTGTTTTACCGGTTTCATCTATTCGAAAACTGGCGTCTAAAGTTTCTTTTATGATTCTAGGGGATGCGTTGGGTAGCCTGAATTGCTGGCGAGTAGGGCTGAGACATGGCAGTGTCGGGGTTGAGTAAAATCTAATTAAACTTGGTCTGTCAACAGGTAATTTAGGTCGGAGAGGTTGCTGTGTGGGCGATTTGGCTAGATCTGGAGAGGTTTCGTTACTGTCCAGGTTGATGTCGAATGACTGATTTATTCCGGACAAAAATGTTTTGCTATCCGGAGAGAAGGTATTTTCCAAATCCTCGCCTTTAAATTCTTGAGAAAGAGGATGGGGCGAAAAGGGTTGAAAGTGTCGTTTGGGTTCTCGCGGAATGTCAAAGTAGCTCGCGATGGGTTCTGATGGGCGAGTGTGGTGTGTTTTGACGTGGTGGTATTGCTGAGAGAGTTGTGGTTGAGGACGAAGTTGAGGGCGTGTTTGACTGTTCTGGTATGCAGCGTATACATTGTCAACTCGCTGTTGAGGTGGGGTTTGGGAGGTGTTTGTGTATGTTTGAGAAGGTTCTGGGGGACTGTTGCTTTGTAACTGTGAAGACATGAGATGTGATGATTGTTGATGGGCTAACAACATGGTTGATATCTTATACTGTGTAAAAAAGGGGGTATAATGTGTGAATAAATAAAGGTGATTAGAAAAGTGGAGTGAAATGAATCTAAATAGAAGCGCGAATATTTGGCAGAGAAAAAGAACTTGACATTTAAGAAAAGAAGGACAATACCTAGTGATGTGTGTTGTTGTCGTCGTCGTCGGAGGCAATGCTGTTGATGATGAAGACGGAGAAGAAGCTTAGCAAGCGGGCATTATTGAGGTGGTGCGATGAAACTGGCGGGAATTCAAAGGCGGAGATGAATGTCTGAAATATTTTGATTTGATGTTTGAGAAGAAAAGTGGAGGAAGAAAGAATCTGTTTCTTTTGAATAACTCCTACTATTTTTTTTTTTTTTTTTGTTATTTTCGAGTATTCTGTCTTTCTAATTTTTGGTAATTATGGTTTTTTTGTTTGGAATTTTGCTTTTTGTTCTTGGTAAAGTACACACACTATAATATTTTGTATTAATAGACGTTGTCGCGACTCGATCAAGATTCTGCTTTTTTTTCGGAACGTGGATTCTAGTAAAGCTGTAAGCGCCGGTGATTTGACAGTAGAAGATGGAAACAGCAATATTATTGACTAAAAGTGAATGAAAAGAAGAAGAAAAATAGATTTTCTGGACAGTTTATAGAATAAGTAGAATTTTTTCCCTGTACGACAAGCAGTGAAAATTACTCGGCGGACCAACAGCTGTGAGGTGAGGACGAGGACAAGGCCAAAAACCCAAAAAAAAATCAAATCAAAATCAAAATAAAAAATTTGTAATGCGGCCAGAGAGAGAGAGAAAAAAGAAATGTACCTTTGTTGTTGTTAGAGTAAAAGACAAAAAGAAACGTTTTATTTTTGGCAAAACGAAAACAATAAAAAAAAAAAAAGGTTCAAAACTTGACGCCAAAAGAAGCCTGACAGCGGCGGCTCTGACAAACATCAACTACACACATTTTAATAACCGGAATGAACGGGGTAATGGACTGAATGATTGGGTGGGGAGAAAAGGAATATGCACACAAAGTCAGTATTAACAAAACTAAAAAAATATATAAGGTGACAAGCTTAATAAGATAAATGACTCTTGTAATTGACAGACAAACTGTGAAATTTCTCTGTGCTTGAGAGTGTACACACACAGAATTTAAGTGCGTGATAACTTGTAATAAATAAATATTAAACTGTGCTAAACGTCACTCTGCAGTTGTTGTGGTGCGATAACACCAACATGGCCAATGTGGTGTGCTCGACCGACAGCACAACAGTGATACTGTGTCATTGTACAGACTCATTGTTGTGCTTTTACACTGTTCAAACCGCGACTGATTGTACAATGTTAGTGTGTAGCTGGATGTACAGTTCCGGAATGCATGCTTGATACGGAAATGTATCCACAGTAGCGAGTGAGAATTAGAGATATGCCATGCGACTTGGTATCTGCATATTATATTATTATCGGTCTCAACTTGTTCCGACTTTTTCTCAAGCGTGCCGTATCTAAGCTCGTATTATGCACACACACAGTCAGTCAGTACACACACATGCGCTTGCTCGAATATCAGGGTGTGTACATGGAGTTTATTATTGGCTGTGCACTTGCCCATTATCAGTTTGAGTTCATGCGCGTTATCAATTCATTTTCAGTTTCCATTCCAAAACCGACACAACTCGATTCAATTCAATCAACAGGCTTTGCAATTGTGTATGGCTGTTGTGATGGATGAAGCCTTGCGTACCCGCGCGGCCTCATCAGACAAGCGACGGAGATTACAATCTAATGCTTCTCATCGACCACTAGTGTAGACCTTCCCAGATGTGTGTGTTTGTGTTTTCCAAAGTGTAGACATTAAACATTGCCGTCCTGCTTAGCTACTCTTTTTTTGGATAGCCTTGTTATCATCTTCTTCTCCTTCATTTGTTGTATCCAAAACGTTATCTTTGGAGAGAGGGAGAAAGTGAAAAAAGGTGCTTGTGTAGGGTTCAATGTGGAACAAAAGCTAATCAATGTATGAACAAACCCAGTCCCTGGGACCCTCTCCAAAAATAGACCTTGGTGTGTACAAAAACAGGCGCGTCGCTTTTTGGGTCTGGTCCGCCATCTCCTCCACGATTTGTGTAACAAACAACCGTTCGCCTAGCGCTGTTTATGCAAGCTCGTGTACGTAAGCCTGTTCTCTTTCACGATCCAAGGTTTCCGGGGTACACACAAAAGACATGTGTGTACATATTATACACATTCCCCATCTTCCAAAAACCACATTCACCAGGGGTTTCTCAGTGAGCACCCGCTTCAGATATCGTCCGTATGTGTAACCCATTGTGTCCACAAAAAAATAATATTTCTTTTTTGTTAGCCGGTATATTCAGCCCAACAATATCTCCAGTTGAACCCTCCAATATTATTGAACGTGTATGCCCATTGGTTCCGATTCCAAATGCAACACACACCGTGAACATCATGGACAAAAATGACTCAAACAGCACCTTTCAATCACCAAGCTAGTTGAAACTGACGTGCTTTACGAAGCAAAATGATTCCCTCTACAAAACACCGGTCAATTGTTTAGATGTATCGAGTACAAACCGGATAATTGATTCCGTGATGGGAAATTGGACCAATACATACTCAAAGCCATTAGCGATAATACACAACAAAGCTCGGAAATTCTGTACATCTTTGCACTGGAACAAGTGTAAACTACTCTCTTGCCTATTTCAAAGTCGTCTTTCATTTGGGCCCTTGATATCGCGTGTACTACGCCCAGCCCTGTCGCCAACACGTTTGAGTCAACCGCTCAACCTGTATTTCGCAAGCATCTGCAGATTCGCTTTATCCGGGCAGACGATTTCATTCCCAGATCTGTCTGTCCACTGCTTCTTCCTTACTGAGCTTTACGACCGCCGTACTTGCTTCACTTCACGATCCGTGCTTTTGTACAAACCTAAAACTAGCCTTTGAAAAGGTACATTTTCAATGTTGTGTACACACCGCTATACTCAATAATGCATCCAGAACATGTAATGCGAAAAAGGACTGGATTCATGGAGGTTGGCAACCCAAGATCAAATTAATCAATTGGCAAAGTCTCAGCCAGGTTTGGTCTGCCAACTAAATGCCCTGGAAAATCCAAGAATAGCTCTTTTTTTGTTGTTATAAAAATCTTCTCCTGGGCGTTTCTAGAATCTGTTACAACCAAACTCATGCTCTTGTCTTGTGTGTAGATTGCTCAGAAGCAAGCATCAAACCTCATGGTACTTTTGATTGTCTACCTTATGCAGAAAGTATTCGTTTGTTACCTATCTTATCTCTAGATATCATATCATCAAAGGCTTATCTATCACCAGGTGCCTTTTTATCTAGTCACATTCACAGCACTGACCTTGTCCGTAGCATACACTCTGATTTTCCTATAACACATACCCATCTCTGAAATATCATGGTCATGTGGAAATACATGCCTGGACGTTTTTCACTGTACTTTCCGATTCGGATCTCCATGATTGTCAGCGCCAGCATGCGCAGAATTCAATCTTGATAAGTTTAACGCTTCGACTACCCGCAGCTCTTAAGAAAAAATGCAAATGGCAATGGTCCTTGTTCTGCCAACACACTACTAGCTGCAGGGCTTGCAATGAAATGTCCATGTGGACTGCAAGAACCAACGCGCCAAAACATGGAGGTGCTGATGATTTTGGGAACAAAATGTTAGGACTTAGACCGTCGCATTCTGCGTAGGAACTTAACCGCAATCTTGTCTAGAAGTTTTGCTTGTCCATGCTCTGCTTCTATGTCAACTTTTTTTTCTTTTGGCTTGCTTTAAGTCCAAGAAGTCAAGTCAGCTAGTTCTACGCATCATTTTCTTGAGATAGGCCTTGAGTAGACTCAGCATGTTCAGCTTTGTATGATTCTTTTTTGTATGCTAGTATATCCAAGTACACACACTGTTTATTTGTTTTAGTGCCGCGACAGCCACAACTTTGTTCATATGATCTGCTCACACCCATCATTAGCTCTAACGATTCCTTGGTAATGTCCATGGTTTTTGACAGACATTGTTTGTCCACGTGAATCTAGCTATTTTGCTGAGTTTTATATGCGATATTGTGTGTTCCAGGTTTGATTCCCCGGCGGTTTTCAGATGACAGTTTTAACAATGTAAAAGTCAATTTGGATTGCTGGCGAATCGAACAGCTCGTATGAATTTCATTCTTTTGCCATTGTAATTCATATTCCAAAAACCATAAACGCTTCCAGTTCATATGGATATCATGTGCCCGCACAACTTCCATCGAACTGTACAAATAGGTGTCGATTCGGCATTGAACTAAAAAAATTCGTTCAACAGTAAAACTTCAGCTGAGTTAAGACTGGCTCAATTGGGAGGTTAGCCAGTTTTTTTTTTTTTTCCTATTTAGGTATTGTCACAAGTGTGTATAAATAGACAGGTCAACTTCTAATGGAAATACTAGAATTCACGTTTTTGAAACGCGTTTGAATAACTGTCGAGTTTCAATGAAGCTTCTGGGAACCATGCCATAACACAATATCAACGTTAAGCATACTAGCAATCTGTACCAGAAACTTACTGCTAATAGCAAGACTACTCTTTAACCCTCATAAACAAAAAATTATCATTGACTAAATATCCATTATACACAAATCCTAAAAATACTTATTTCCGTATCCATGTTCGACCAAATAATGATGACCATGCTCCAAGTACTGTGCGCGAGTGATAGAACTAGCTTTGTATTCACCAGACATGGCCCATTGTGCCATACCCTTCCAAGCATCTAACGACGGATCTTTGGCCTTTCTCACATTGAACGAACTATCAAAAGGCAAGATACTTCTTAGCTCGTTATTCAATCTCTCGTCAAACGATTTAAAATGCGCTTGCCCGCCGGTCAAAAACACATCTTGTGACAGCTGCCGGCTTTGGGTAGGGTCAACGCGACGCGTGAGAATATCGTCAAGAAGCTCGGTAATACCAGCTTGATCTACACCAGCAATCGAGGGCTGGAATAAAACCTCGGGAACTCTGATTCTCTCCACATTCAGATTCATTCTGTGGGCTTGTTCTTGCGATTCTGGGTCAAATTTACGCGGGCCGTGAAGGAATAAATGAATGGTACTCTCGCGCCAATCAAGTACTGCTTCTTGTGTGTCTTTGATAGTGAAGGCAGGATCGTACTTGAGCAGCTCATTTTCTATCCGCTTGAGTTCCTTCTGTTCTTCCTCGTCCTCCTCGCCATCACTATCGTTCGCTATATCACGATAAATAGCCCAGTCGCCATCGTCCGCTCCAAACGTATCATCTGCATCATCGTCGCCCTTGGCAGCACCTCTTCTTCTCTTGCCTCTTCCGGACTCATTTGACGCCAACGCCGAGATATTCTTCATTCTCATTTGCGATGCAAGCGACTTTCTATTAGCCAGATCCTCCTTCAGCTTCTTCTTCTCCTTTGCGCGCTCTAGCAGCTTGGATCGTTCTTCTCGGCGAGCAGAAATCCATCCAGCAAGGTCGTCTTCTCGCCATTTTTGCTCTTTGGCTTCTTCCTCTTCTAGTCTCTTCTTCTCCAGCAGCTTCTCTTCCTTGGCCCTCATGCGAGCATCGTAGTTGGCCTTCATAAGTCGTTGCTTTCTCTTTTCTTTAATTTGATCCTCATCGAGCTCCTCATCAGGTGTATCAACCAGGGGGAATGTTTGCGGCTCAGTTTCCTCGTCGCCCAAATCCTCCTTTCTGGCCTTCTTGATTGACTTATCCAGTTCTTTAATTGCCTTTTGCAATGCAGCCAAGTCTTTGAATCCTTCGCCTTCCAGTGTCCGCTTTACGTCTTTCTTCAAGCCAGCTTCGACTCTGGCCTGAAGCTGTCTGTAGTACTCAATATCGTTTTCTTTCTGCATCAGTTTTTCTAATCGCATTTTTGCAGCCTGCTCTTGTAGTCTCCGTCCGCTTTCTTTCTTTCTTTCGTTGATCTTGTCAAGCTCCTCCTGGGTCTTTTCTTCTTTTACAATTTCAACATATGGGAATTGTATCACCCGCTCTTTGCTATCCATGCCGTCGAATTTAATAAAGTCGGCCACCTCCTGCGCATAGTTTTTCGAAACGTAACAATGATCATGAACCAAAAATGATGATTGCGGATATGTGATTTTCGTGGGAAAGTACGGGTATTTTAGTGACAAGAGGTTTTGCATGTAAGTAGCGGCCTGTTTACCACCCCAGTTGATTCGCTTGGCTAGCGGGAGAGCAGCCTGACCGTCCATAACAGGAATAATATGTGTCGATTCATTTGCCGAAGATATGACAATACCATTGCGACCACCATTGTACTTGTACGAAAACAGTGAATCAATACCGTATGTGACTGAGGGGACATCATAAGCCTCAAAGTAAAGCTCGTTGAATATTTTTCGTTGTGATGCTGGACAACCCAAAATTTCAGTCATCAGAATCGGATTCTCTACAGAGTTCCTAGACTCAACCCCGAGATGGAGAAACGAATAGTCCAGCAACAACTCGATTCCTTCCCAATTTGACACAACTGGGCCATCAAAAGGGATTTTCATGTTTTGTCTGCCATTGCTATCCAAGTAAACATCGTTACCACAGAGCGAAAACGACTGTGCTAGCTTTCTGTCCCGAAATTTGGCGTATTGTGTAGGGAAAACATGCGCCGGCGAGTCCGACGCGAATCCAACTCGGGTGTTATAGCTACCCAAGTCAATAACGATCGGTGCTCCTTCTTTCCATCCGCCTGAAATGGGTTCCGCGGTTTCTGGCCGAGGATAATCGCGAATGGGATATACGCGTTGCGGTTTGACGCTGAAATCCGCTTCCTCAACAGTTTTCAAAATCTCAACAGAAGCCTCAGGCGCCATCTTGCAATGCTGAATACAGAAAACAATGTGTACATTACACGATGCGAAGCGCCAAAATATATCAATTTTCAGATGTATAATGGGCAAGGGTTGGATGGTGTAGACGTATGCCCCATTGTTCACAACATGCACAGCTCATTCGTTATCCAAACCACTCTACTTCTTTCTCTCCATATTATTCAAAAAAACAACTATACTCAACATGACCGAAGGTACGCTACCTAGCCATAATATTCTAACTCTGATCAAAAGGTAAGACGATCTTTTCAATTGAATCTCAATCATACATTGCAAGTGCTAATAGCCATGCTTTTAGATTGGAGGCTGCAACTTCTCGTCTTGAGGACCTTACTGAGTTCCAAGCTGATGCTTTAAAGGGGATTTCAACTAAAGCGGCTCCTGTTAGCAGTGCACCTCAAGCCGGCCAATCAACTTCTGCTGCAGCTTCTGCTCCTGCTCCTGCTCCTCCTGCGGCACCTGTCGCAGCTCCTGCTCCTCAACCTACAGAGCAATTACCGAAGAGCGTTACAGAATTTGACAGATACTATGAAGAATTTGTTGTACCTTTTTTGACTCTGAGTAAACAAATCGGTTCTACTGTTGAGGAACAGGCCCAACATGTCAAGAATGCGTTCAAGCTTACAAGAAATTTTTTGACTATCGTTGCCAAATCCAAAAAGCCCGCCAATCCTCAAGACCCTGAATTGGCTAAGCTTTTTACTGAAATTAGTGCTCCGCTCCAAGAGATTGTTAGTATCAAAGAAAGCAACCGCTCATCGCCTCAAACCAATCATTTGGCCACTGTGTCTGAAGGCGCCCCTGCTTTCACCTGGATTGCAGTTGACCTTCCGGCTCCTTATATTTCTGATTTCAAAGACAGTGCACAATTTTACGCCAACAAGGTGCTGAAGGAATACAGAAACGTCGACAAGGTTCATGTTGACTGGGTTCAATCTTATTTGAAGCTTCTTTCGGAACTGCAGATCTATGTCAAGGCTTATCACACTACTGGTCCAAGCTGGAATCCTCAAGGTGCTCCTTTGGCTGAAGTCGTAGCTCTATCTACTTCTGATTCCGAATCTAAACCCGCTGCACCTTCCGCACCTCCTGCGCCTTCAGCTGGCGGACCACCACCACCTCCTCCTCCTCCTCCACCTTCCAACTTGTTCGATGACATTGTGGGTCAGCCCGCTGCTCCTGCTTCCGGTCGTGCTGCCGTTTTTAACGAAATTAACCAAGGTTCTGCTATCACTTCTCATCTCAAGAAGGTTGATAAGAGTCAAATGACCCACAAGAACCCTGAGCTTCGTAAGGCCGCCCCAGTGACTCCTCAAAGCAAGAGGTCTCCTGTTCCTCCTAGAAAGCCTACATCTTTATCCAGCAAGAAGCCTGCTAAGAAGGAATTGCAGGATTCCAAGTGGATTGTCGAATTTTTTGAAGACAACCATGAGATTGTCATTGAGGCTTCAATTGATCAAGCTATCTTCATTGACAACTGTGTCAACTCCACTATTCAAATTAAGGGTAAGGCCAACGCTATCACTATCAATGGCTGCACAAATGTTGGAGTCGTGGCCGAGTCTTTGGTTTCTGCTGTCGATATCATCAAGTGTAAGAAATTGGGATTCCAATCTACCGGTAAGATTCCTACTATTTCTATTGACCAATCCGACTCTTGTCAGGTCTACTTGGACAAACAGTCTCTTGACATTGAAATCTACACATCCCAAACTACTGCTCTGAACATCAACATTCCCAAGGGCGATGAGGGTGAATTCCAAGAGTCTCCTGTTCCTGAGCAATTTGTTCACAAGGTTGTTAATGGCAGATTGGTCAGTAGCATTGTTGAACATGCTGGTTAGATCAATGTAACATTTGTAAATTCATAATAAGGGATATTCCAAGTTAACGATCTCTTCTACTAGTTGGTGTTATTTGCAACTCTTTAAGTTTGATTGTTATTTACACAAATTTTTACTCAACTTTAAACCATGTTTGATCAAAAGTTATACACATATCTACAAAAAAATAATGAAATTAGCTATAATACAAAGGGTAGTTTACTTTCTTCTTCTAGTGACATAGAACATGTAGGCACGCTCGTGCATGTCCAAAGAGAAAGGAGAAATGACTTCGGAGTGACCAGGTCTAGCGATAGGATCACGCATATAAATGGCATGGCAAGTCTCGAAAGAAATCTCAATGTGATGGGGAAGAATGGCGAAAGGGGCAAGGAAAGGACGAGGTGCCCAAGGTGTGAAGTATGGCTTCTCGGGCTCTTGCAAACCGTAGTGTCCACCGCTCAACCATGGGAGTCTGATAGGCAGAACTGATGAGGGATCAGCCTCGGCAGCCTCAGCGTCAACAAGCGGCAGCTCTTGTAGGCTGTCGGCCCACTTAGGATCGTATGGTCTTTCGTAAGACTTGGGACTGAAGGGATCAATCTTCTTGGCTTCATAGTCCTTTCTGACTTGTTCCTGTCTGATCTTGACAGCTTCCAAAAGAAGCTTCTTGACGTCGGATGCATGAGGAGGAAGATCTTTTGCAGCAACGGGCTTACCAGTAGCATCAAAGGTTCTAACTGGCAAAAATTCAGAAACAGTCTTGTCTACCTTAGCTGTGTCAACCTCAGCCTCAGCAGGTTCCGAAGCTTCAGTCTTGATCTCTTCCGCATTGGTATCCTCCTCGACAACGGTCTCTTCAGTCTTAATTTCCTCAGTCTTCTTCTCTGCCTCCTCAACCTTGACTGCCTCAACTACAGGCTCCTCGGTTTCTACAGATTCGTTTTCGGTAGAGCTTTCTTTCTTGACAGGAGTCAAAATAGCACGCTTGCCAGTGACAAGTTGGAACACAGAGGTAAATTTAGATTGAACATCCTTACCAAACCCAAAATCGGGCAAGGCACCGTTCTTGTCAAAAATGTTTTCTTTTAATAGAATCTTCTTGAGAATCGAAGAAGGTGTCACCTCGTTGATTTCCTTGTTCATGTTTTCCATGATCTCGTTGTTTGTGCGTGTGATTCTGGCCTCCATTGACTGTCTTTCCTTCTCAAACAGCCACGGGTGTCTTTGTCTGTGGTGTTCACGGACCTTGAACATTCTTTCAGGATTTTTCTTGGCTCTCTTGACGTATTTGTTGTATCTGGTAATTTGTCTGTTGGCAAGCTTGATCGATTCTTTCAAAGAAGGTTTCGAGCGGCCGGTTGCTTGTAAAACACGCTCGGGATCACAAGAGAAAACATCTCCTGCACTCAAGGTATATCCAGGGTGCTTGATGGTGACTCCGTTGACCTTTACCTTTCCGTATCTAATAAACTGAGCGGCTTGTCTTGGCGAAGAAGCAAACATTGAGCGGAACAATGCAATATCTAATCGTTTTTCAAGTGCTGCGTATGTTTGAAGTGCAAATGGAGTTACAGCTTCATTTTCTCTTTCTGCTGCTGATTTCAATGGCGCAACGGCATTCAGTCGACCAGTGAAATGATTCCGGAACTGCGTTTCTGTGAGTTTTTCACCATGATAGGCTCTGGTTTCGGCTTTAGCGGTCCATTTCTGTTGATAAAGAGTACCTCTTCTGAAACCCTTGTTCCAGACCAAAGCATTGTACAAATTGTACTTGTTCCAGGAAGCTCTGATTCGCTAAACAGTAAAAAGTTAGAAAATCTCTTCGTGCTGACAACAACCAATGTGGCAACCAACCTTTCTCTGAAGAGAAAACAACAAGTTCTGTCGTTTAACCATCTTTGGATCGATAATGTTGAGGGTGAATGGTGGTTGAAAAAAATTTCAAACTCTTTGGTTGGCTCGCCGAAAATTTCAGCCTAAAAAATACGCAGTGCCCACAAATACGCCGCCATTCGTATATTTCCACACCTGCAGATGGATCAGAGAATTCGCTTCTTTTAAGAACGCGCTGAATTGCAGAGAGAGAAAGACTCGAGATCATGACAGACCGTAAAACGTCGAGGAAATGGACTATAGAGCAAGAAATAGCACTATTTAAGGCAATATGCCGGTTCAAGCCAGCTGGAAGACATAAACATTTCAGAATGTTGGCTATATATCAGATGGTCAACAACTCTAATATCAGCTCGAGCTCGCCATTAACAATCAGCGATATATGGGAAAAGCTAAGCACATTGTACAATTTGGAAGGACTCGATGAGCTGGAAGATCAAAGCATATTCATAGCAGAGGAGGAGAACGCAAAGTCTCCTAAGTTTTTCGGTAGTTTAGGTGGAAGTTTATCTTCAGACGGAACATACATCAAGGACTTTAGTTTAGATTGGGACGAATTTGGTACGTTGATACAAGAACGAGCTCTGGTAGATGCTGAAGATGTCAGCGACAAAGAAACAGACGACGAGGAAGAAAACGTGTCCACCGTAGAAATAGACGAAGACGATTCGGAGAACGATCAAGACGCCGAAAAATCAGAGGACGAAGAAGTAACGATGCCAGCCAAACGAAGCAGGGCTGCAACCCGGAGGCCGCCGGTCACTCGGGCCAAACGAAACACGCGACAGAAGACCGCAAAACAGAGCGAACCTGAGCCGTCGGAGCCCGAACAAGACCTCTCTGACCAAGAAGAAACGCGAAAACCAACGCGGAAAACTCAGAAACGCGCCAAACCTCCGCCGCGTCGAAGCACGCGAAGGAAAACTTAGCATCAGTTCAGCATTCCCACACACCTTTACTTGCATCCACTCCAACAACAAAATATAAAGATATTATATATTTGATTTTTTCAGAATAGTAGTACTACATCAATTGCTCTAATCCTTTATTGCCCACCAGATAATTGTCTAATTCTTAAGGGTTTTCTCTAAAATGTGGGTTTAAAGTGTTGACTGACACTATAAACTGGTGTGCCTGGTTTTGATTTTCAGGTTGGTTTTGATCCTACAATGGGAGAGTGATGTTTTGAGTTTTCTTTTGTATGACCGAGTCATAATAAATTCTACATACTCCACAGGTGCACTCAAGTATTATACGCCATTGATTAGTTTCAGATCTGAACGTTCCAAATGACAATGTCAAAAAAGGTTCAAATTAAGTAAGGGCAGAGACAGCCATAGAATATACACCAAATTCCATTCATGATACAGCACAGCTAACAGCTTATCGCGGCACGAAGAGCCTAAGGAAGAATAGAGAAAAATGACATCATGTCCGAATTTTTTGGAAAGTTGTAAATACATCAACTGATACTACCAGTTAAAATTAAGCTGTGGTCGAGGTATCGCGCAGTAAGATAGTCGTAGATTTTAGATCTAAAGTTTTTCAAGGCCGACAGTGACGACAAATGTTTTTAGTCGGTAAACCGCTGGTTTAGTCATGAAGCTTCAGATGCACAATTGAAAAATGAAAACGAGAAAATCAATTCAATGCGCCATTTTCAACCAATTCATTTGCTTCTATTGTTGCCTACATCAGGGGTCTAAAATTTATTTAGTCGGGGTGATCTTGGATTGATGGTTTCAAAAGTAATTCTATTTAGTCTTAAAAACAAACAACGGTTCGCATTTAACCTTTCAACACAAATGCAAATCCTAAAGAAGAAAATATAGGTGAGAAACTCCCTCTATAGAATCAGCCACTTAAAGACTCAATTGTCGAAAAAAAATGTGAAGCTTGTCGTCATTATCGTGCCGAATGCTTTGCTTTCTGTTGGGACAAGCCTCTATGCCCGTATGTTGTATCTGTGTAATAATGTAAATTTTGTAGCAAATATTGGTATTTTTTTGCAGGCAAACACTAAGATTGAGCTAGAGACTTTGCTTAGAGTTATGTGCCAGTTAAGTTTTCTCTTTGCCAGTGAATTATATTTTGATATAACCATAAAAGCGCGAGAAAAACATAGCCATTGTTCATAAAAAAACTGACTTTGGAACTCGCTGCTAAAACTTATGAGTTTTTATTGCTCAACTCTGGATGAAAATAGAATTACTTTACAAATCAGCAGTTTTTGCAGAGTCTAACAACAATTTAACTGTGCAGGTTCAGCCGATGAAATGGCCCACAAAATGGCGATTGAGTTATTTAAAATCTGAATATTCTCAGCAAAAGTCTTGGCCCAATAATCAAAACAATTGGGCGCAACGATAGAAACAGTTTCTTATGTTTTCCGGTATTATAACATATCAGATTACCAAGTTATAATATTTCTATTGCTCTTCCCGATATGGGCTATAATAATATTTCTGAGACTTTTGAAAAGTATTAGAACAAGTTGTAGAAAGTAAACGAAAGTAATTCAAAATAAAAAGAATTTTTTCATCAGAAAAATGAAATACTATGCAGTATACCTTTTAGGCGGATGTGACAATGGAGTTGCAGGTCAGACATTAAAATATTTTTGTGGATGCTAAATTACTTTATAGCTGCTTGCCACAGTGTGGAGAACTGTACTGAACAGCGATTCAGCTTTGGGTCGAGTAGTTACAAGGCGACTACAAACTTTTTAGAGGTCCCATACATGAACGGTATGTTAGATGATATACATGCAATAAGCAATGTATCAGAGAATATTTCGATAGCTATCAATCATTTTCCATTGAAAACAAATAACTGTACAGCCGAGTGTACATGTATTTTTCGCTAGCTGAGACCTATTATCTTTTGGCAAGATAAACATTTATAAAAAGCCCAAAAATAATTTTTACGTATTTGGCTGCTAAATGCTATGAACTAAAAATGAAGGTCTTTGTTGAATATGATTTTGGGAACATGGCTGAGGACTTTATTTTTTGGTATTTGGTGCTTGATTGATTTTTGAGATCACGCCGACTGAGGTGAAGTACAACTTGAAATATGCGGAACTTGAGCTATCAATGAACAGAATTCATCAGCTCAAAAGCCAAAAAGTATTGACACTATCAATGCGAGTTTTAGAGATTCTAAAGTGTGTCAATTGAAGCTGTAAACAACCAATTACACATTTTGGAACAAGCAGAAAGTTTTTTTGGGCTTTATCTATTTTTCTATTTGGTGCTTGAACTAGAATATCCACTTCAAACTGTGAAAAGTAACAAACTAACTGTTTTGAATGTTAATTAATTGAATGTGACTAGCCAAGTTTTAGTGATTCATATCACCCAAAATAGCGATTTGCTTTTCGATAAATTCATTATATTATCAGATTTATCATTTAAAGATAATTGGATAGAAGTTGAAAATTGAAATTCCAAAACAAGGCTAATCTCAGCTCTAGACCTGATTAGATACGAATTTTCTAATTTGCAATTATTCTCAAAACTTTGGAAAAGGAGCTAACAGGTTGCAGTCAGCTGTAGCAAGGCGTCAAAACCTGCAGCTAATATTAAGCTTGAACGTATTAAAAGGCTATACCAGTAGATCGGTCCTGATATGGTACACTCAACATGTTGCACTTTAAACATATTAAATTTTTTGATTCTTTACGTATTCTTTTGCTGCCACAATCGTCTAAAAATGCTTTTGCTTTTCTGACAAAAGGCCTCATTCACAATTGGGGAAAGAGCACATGTTTTTGGCCAGATTTATGAACGGTGAGGACAAAAATATGATGTTGAGGACAAATTTTAAAGGATTTGATATGTTATGAAATATGGATAAGGACTGTACGGGCAAGAGACGGCGACGGTTCTGAGGTGTTAGAGGGGGTTGAAGATTGTACAACCGAGAAGTGGAGAAGTGATTTTCAAGAAACAGACTTCTTTGAGTGCCGTTTACAATGTTGCAACTAGGGTTTCTACTTTTACTAATTAATGATAAATTGCAAAATTCTTGTGAGGAATAATGTGAAGCCTAATACTGGCACAGGAATCATATATAGTTATTCTCAATATCAGCACTCGATAATATCAGCTACTGAAATGCTTTTTATTCACTTTCGAAAAGACGGAAACAAATTTAAAGCCACGCCTCGGATATGAACGAGATGGGGGCTTGGCAATTTTATAAAATGCTTGACGAAGAGCGACTTTGTCAGACTGATTAAGTCTAGTTTAAATTCTGTCGCGCCAGACATGGTTATTTGTGCATTGATAACAAGATCAAATGATACAAATCAAATCTAAATGCTGCATAACCACAGACATAAGATGTGATATATTGTTTGTATCGCAAAATTTATAGAAGTGCAAATAAGATATGTTACAGCCGATGCAGTTATGTAACTGATCTGGAAGAGGAAACGTAGCAGCGTCATGAATTTGCTCAGTACTCCACCCGTACGATTAGACTTACCGATTATCAAGCTTTGTATTACTATTGGTAGGTATCAGTTGTTGAATTTTTTTATTAGGAATGATGAGCTACTCCCTATGTTGGAGTATTGCAAAAGGCGAAGACGGAACTGATTGTCCGTTTGCTAATTACCGTTTGAGAAATGCAACAGACCTTATACTTACATATTTTGTAGTAATGGGAACCAACAACAACCTTTTTATTTCAGCGCCACAAGCAATCGACAGTACAAATGCTTGCCTTGTACAAAACGATGAATCAAGCATGTGCTATTCTGTCGCTAAATCGGGACGGTTGACAGCTATTCCATAACTGCGGATGTTTAAAGTAAGTTATAAAGAGATACTGGTGCCTTTTTCTGGAAAAGCTGAGCTGACAATTGATTAGAGGAATCAGTAAATTCATTGCCAGAGAATAGACTCAGGAAAGTATATTAGGGGGCAAAAAACAAGTTTGTTGTGATGTATAGAGGAGTTTCCTGCTGCATAGCCCTTATAAATGTACATATACTATTTCATTATGTAAAACATATGTACCGCTCTGTCATTGAGCGCGCTGGAGTGTGGCAAATTCAATAAACACAAACTTGGATAATGGAAAACGGGATCCAGAAGAAATGCGGATGGTAACTTTTATGACGACGATGGAAAAGTATTATGAGCGCTGATCAAAACTTCTTTTTGAGCAGTAAAATAGACTATTCCTTAAACTTCAAGAACTGCTGTCTTTTTTCCTATCCACCGATTATGAATTCATTTGTAGGTTGGAATAGGGTATGTATTAAGGTGGATTGCTTCTAAGTGTATCAAGTGTGTAAGAATTTACAGATGTAGCGATATGGAACAACAAGAAAGAATTTGAGTTTAGTGGTCTGGTACGGTACACTTAGTTTTCAAACGGGAGCTGTCTGAATTTTGACCAGTTAAATGAGGGTTAGCGTTTTTGGTAAATCAGAGTTTGTCATTAATTACTAATAAGCGTGGATGCTGTTCAGTTGAATACAACAGCATTGATCATTTGTTATTCTACGCTAGTTCAATTCATTGTTATTTGGATCCCCTTGCGTTTTTTCAATTTCTCATCAACCAAGCCATGGGGCGTACGCACGCATAAATTTCACGTAAAAACACACGGTTTCTCGGAAGTTGGTCAGCCGCGCAAGTCGCGGATCGAGGTTCCGGACCGGTCTTATTATGTGATTCAAGATTTGTATTTCTTTACTAAGGCACAACTGATTGCAATAAGGAAAAAGTACGCGAAAAAATCAAAAGTGATCATCAACAAGTGTTATTTGACGTCAAGTTGAAGTTCCTGAGACAAATTTTTGCAAACAATATGCACAGTCCGCAGTGTCAATGTTTTACGACCCCTTGGAGAGTGGACAAAAGAAAAATTGAAGAAAAAAAGATTCCATCTTTAAACAGGAGTCTAGAACATAAAAAATGGTTCCGCGAGTCATATAAAAATCCGAGAAATTTATACACACAAAACACAAGTTAATATACGTAGCATTGAGAAATGACAATTGTTGTGGGGCGGCTGGTCGTAGAGGATAAGGTTGAACGCATGGAAAAATGGTCTTATGTTTGGAGGGTTCCCAGCAAGAAAAGCTGGTATCCCGATTAAACAATTGCAGCTATTGTAAGACACAATGAGAAGCATCAACATCACCAGGCGCATAAGCTGATCGGTCTGCAAATGCACCTTGTTGTTATCGCGATCCACGAACTCGAATATCTCAAGGGAGATATTTGCTGACACATTAATTGAAAGAACACCTTCATTTTCAGTCTTTCAATAGTTTTTTATGTTTTTCTATTTTGTCTTCCACAAATCTTAGTATTTCGGACCCCTAGTATACGAGGCCTAGACACACGCTTAAACTTGGCTTTTTGGTTCCAGAAATGGCGTTCCAAAGCGCCGTGTAACCGACGACAACAAGTACTGTGGTTCTTGCAGTTTTTCTTTTAGGGCACACTTTGATGGCTTGTTTGCCGGTATGATATCATTGGCCCTAAATGAAAGATAACTTTTTCCACAGACGCATGCAATAATGCCTATTACTAATTTTCACATAATGGGATTTATTCCAGATCTGGATAAAGCCAGCCTGGACTGCAATATGCTGTAAACCATCGCGGCAGCCGGGATTTGCACTGAGTACAAGAAAATACAGAAACTAGCCAAAATGTATCAATACATGTTTTAAATAGGGTTAAGAAGCTAAGTACTGTATTTAATTCTGAAAAAAATGGAAAAAAAACCAAGTACCTCTAAGCCAACAAAGAGCAATCCTCGTATCTAACAGACCAAACGAAACAAATTAGACATCAAGACAAAAATAATAAAAAATTAAACAAGGTGATCAATTGGCAACAGGTTGATCAGGGCAACAACAGAAAAAAACAATTGATAAAATCATAGACATGATGAGGATAAATTCAAAAATAATAGTTTTTAAAATAAAATAAAATTGTCAAGACTTGATAGAGCTGAGTGCCTTATTGACGTCTTGTTCCGAGAGAACTGCACCAGATTCCGAGCATCGGGCCTTGGTACGCAACTCTGCACAAAGCCCATCAATGTCCAAGTTGCCAAATTTAGGATGCTGGCTGATTTTTTCCCAAAGTGCATTGCATGTCAACATTTTGTCGGATTTGGCAGGCACAGTATCTTCCGGTGCTGCATCTTCATACTCGTATTCTGAACTGCGTTTTTTGGTACCCACAATGTCAATTGAGGGACCAAATGTATTGAAATTGCTGGGTTCCAATGGATCAAACGAGCTAATTTCGTTGGTGAGCGCGCTTACATCAAAGTCCTCCTTGTCGAAAATAGGATCTTTGTAATCTGATAAAAAGTCCAGTTCAAATATCGGGGGCGATATCATGTCTAACGAGTACATTGACATTGCAGGAACTATCCCAGTTCCTGTGGCTGATGAGGTATCAGAAGCAAAGCAGCCGCGGTGCAACTGCTGTCTAGTTGGTGTAACCATAAGATTGTTTATGACGGACTTTTTTGGCTCCTGTGTTGCTGGTGCCGCCCTGAAGAACATGGTGTTTGGAGTACTACTGGCTAAGTTGAGTCTGTCGCAAAAGCTTTCTTCGGATTCAGATACCGCAGATACATTGGTGAAAGCGCTGGCAGCAGCAGCAACAGACTTGTATTCTTTTGCTTGGTATGTAGTGCCAGGGGTCAAAGGAGACGACAAAGAAGATCGCGACGAGTCACTGTATGAGCGGTGCGAGTTTTGAGAGAACTTTGAGCTTGTGACAGATTCAGCTACAAGAGACCCGGAAGAGCCAAATTTTGCCCTGGCCTGAAAGAACGGAAACTCAAAAGTGAACTTCTTAGGATCCTCTGTCTTTGAAACTAGGGTTGAAACAGTAGACGAGTTTCTCGAGGAGCGGTATTTTCTAAGCTCTTCTTCCAATTGAGCAACTTGTTCTTTCAAAAACTTGTTTTCAGAATTACTGTTTTGCGATTCTGCTTCAAGTTCTGTAACTCTGTCTTCAAGGTCTTTAAGATGCTTTTCTTTTCTTTCTCTAAAAGCACGCTGAGCAGCTCTGTTTTGAGCCTTTCTTTTGCTTGCTGGTTCAGTGTGGTCGATTTTTCTACCAGGTTTTCCTGGATGTTTTCTAACGCCACCGTTCAATGCCAAATTACCAGAAGCTACGGGGTTAACAAAAGACCCAGAAGTGGAGCTGGTAGTGCCATCTGGCAAAATCTTTGCAAATTTCGAGTTTTTGTGTTGATCATTTGAGTTAGTAGCTGAAGAAGGCTCATAATACTCGTTAATATCAGGAGTAGCCTTTCTTTTAAAACGAAAAGTAGTGAACAAAGCGTCTTCGCTTGTGTTGTAAAAGTCTTTTGTAAAAACAGCGTGGTTTGTGATCACAGAAGATGAAGTGGTGGTGAGAGGAGAGTAAGCAGACACAGAGTTTGTGGAAGTAGAAGCACTGTCGTTGTTTATGTCAAAAGATTGAGCAACGGCAGCGGCTTTTGAGTGGATGCTGAAATAATCATTGGAGGCTTCGTTGGTGAAGCCAATGGGAAACTCTGGCAGGTCTGCTGACGATATAGAGTCTTTTGGGTTTATGAGGAAGTCCGTGGAATTGAGGTTGCGATTTTGTTGATGTAACAAGTCTGGGTTTTGTGTTGCTGAAGGAGAAGGCGTCTGACCAGAAGCCAAAGCGTTAAAAGCAGACGAGTCGAAATCAAAGTAAGGCGATGGGTTCATTGTAGCTGATATGTTTTGTAACTTGCGCTTTTTATTTTTAAATAAGCAAAAAGTAGAAACAGAGATGGCTGAGAGTCAATTGGAAACTATTCTATGTGTTGGTACTTATTGATAGGAAAGTGATTATGTAGATGTCAATGGCAACTCGGTAGATTGATGATGGTACTAATAGTAAGTGCAGTGTAATGCCAGTGTCGATAATCTTGACAATGCTGAAATTCAGATTCTAAAGAGACAATGATGAAGCAGAAAAACGAAGCAAAAGAAGCAAAGAGGAACAAGAAAGAAGAAAGAAACAAAAACTCAAAAACAGAGAAATTCCAGTTCATTTACACTACAATTGAGTTTTCAGCTTTTGACAGAATTCACGAAAGCACACGCTATGAGTCCGTACAGTGTGAAAGGGGAACAAATCACGGCAATCACTGCACACGAGGAAACCAGAAAAAAAAAAAGAGTGAAATAAACAAAAGAAATTTTAATAATTAAATCCAATGAAAAAACAAAAGACTACAGGTGCTTATAAATACAGATGGCGATCATGTATTCTTCTAAAAGTGACATATTTGTGCAGCTTCATGACAAAGTATGTCGGCAGGGAACACAGAAAACATTTTGTAAACCCTAATTGATTACAAAGAAATGACGAATCACATGACAAGTGGATCTCGTATTCTGGTTTGTCAAAATTCAGATCAAAAGAAATATGCAATGTTCGAAACTGGTTAAAACTTGCTTTTAAGGCTTGAGACTTGAGACAGACATAACGAGTATTAGTAAAGCCTGCGTAATAGTCACGTGAGGCTCATTTAAATATAATGCTCCAAGTCATAACTATATAAAACAAGTAATATAGCACTTAGAGCTTTTGTGTCTGTCTCAAGTCTTCTCCACTGTTTTACTTTAAACCCTAATATCACTATTACTCTACAGGTGTTCTACCATTTTTCACTTTCCATATGTAGTTTCCATTTTTGAATTGCTTTGACAAATTTCTTTCTTCCCCCACCGCTTTCTGTCCCCACATATTATTTTGTCTATTTTTCCGGCCGTCTTTGCTGTCTTCGCCGTTACTGAATATACACACATACTTCACTAAATTGATCTTTTTGAGCGTCCTTCAAATAACAACCACAAGCCTCTAGCAAGGCATCCTTGTAATGTCATTCACGCAGATGTCAATGTAAACTTGTACGAGTCGATGGTTATAGCTCCGATTAGCCCGTGAGCGAACCTGCATGGGGCCTTCCCCCGTATATATATATTTATTGTGGTAGGTGTTGGTCCCAGCATCCTGTTGGTCTCACCTGGCACACTTTGCTTGTTCTGATGGTCCTTTTGTTTTCGCCTGGATTCGCAGTTTCATGCCCTCGTCTGCTTCCAGATTAACTTTTTTGTTTGTTTATTTTTTATTTATTTTTCATTCCAACTCTGTTGATCAACTGTCTATCCAACATAACAAACGATACAAAGCGTTTGGCCGGAACAGCTAGTCAACTAATGACCAGCTGGTTCTGTAGCCACGCTGTAAGCTAGAAACCCATCCTACTCGATTCCATCAAAACCATTCAAAAAGGCATCTTCAACAACAACAACAACAACAAACAAGCGTTCCACACACAGATCCATCGCTCTTTCCTATCTTGGCTTCAAAAGTCTTCCACCGCCGGTCTTCTTCCACTCAATTCTCCTCCTGTCCTCCTCAGCTGCTACATGAATTACCGCCGCCCACCTTTCATCTACAGCTGTCAACAAACAATGCCATGCCCCATATCTTTGCCTACAAACAAGCGCTATTTTTGGTTTTGTCGATTTGATTTCGTAAAAAGTTTTCCTTTTCCGTTTTCACAATTAGCCTTACACCAATTGTACCCTTTTGATCGTCTTTCTCACACCAATTAATCCGCTGTGTACAGCCTAGAAGCTGCCTTAAATATCTTTTCAGCTTTTTTTCTTTCTTTCTTTCTTCCTTTCTCTTTTCTTTCCTTCTGTTCCGTCTATTCGCTGCTTAGCATTCCTCTCATTTCTTTGCTATCACCGATCCCTCTTTTCTCTGACAACCAAATGCAAATCTACAATCTCCCGCTTTCGAAATCGGGCGCACCCGTCCCTGCTGGTCGAGGTCAATTCATTCTATTACCACAACCAGTCGATGGCCCCTACATTCTTAGACTGGTCATTTTTTCTGCATCTGATATTGTCAATGAAGGTGTTGTCCACTGTAATATCCCTCCAAAGGGTGTGGAATTCGACAGATTCAAGTTCTACAAATATCCAATTAACGCTTCATTTCACCAAGAAACTCACATTGATATCGAAGTACACACTTCTGGCGCATTTTCTTACTTCATCACCTACCTCCCCATCAAAGATTCCTACTTTGAATTGCCCGGTACTTACACTCCTACATCAAAAGAAGACAAACTACGTGCTATTCAGGAAATTGAGCTTCAATTGAATGATCAGTCCATCAAGCCCGCTAGTGAAAAATCTGAACCTAAAAAAGACATAAAACAATCAGAACCGCAAGTGTCCTCTCCTGCTCCTACCAAAACCCCTCAACGCTCAAGATCTTCCAAAGGTAGATCCAGATCCAAAGCCAAAGCTGCAAAGGCCCTGAAAGCCTCGAAATCTTCTTCAGAATCTTCTTCGCCTAGCCCCTCTGTTTTGGAGAGCAAGCCGCCTAAGAACAAGTATTTGGCTATTGTAAATACTAATGAAGATGCCGTCAGTTTGCAAGAAGACCCCGAAAACAAAATTTCTGATAGCTTGGTTGACGACTACGCCAGAAGCTGTACACAAAAGTTTTACTTTATTGTCTCTGCAGGCTTTAAATTAGACAATGAGCCACTACCCCTCAACTCTCTTTGTATCGAGTCTGTCATTTCAAAATGGATGGGCCCCAAAGACACTTGGAAGGAAAAGTTCAAGCTCATTAAAAACAAAGGTTACAACATGATTCATTTCACCCCTCTGCAGTCAAGAGGTGAGTCGAACTCACCATACTCAATTTACGATCAATTGGCATTTGATTCCGAGCAATTTCCCAAGGGCGAAGCAGACATTAAGGATATGGTAACCTACTTGGAGCATGACTTAAAAATCCTTTCCATGACCGACATTGTTTTCAATCACACTGCAAACAACTCTGATTGGCTCAAGGACCACCCAGAAGCTGGTTACTCCGCAAAGACCGCACCTCATCTCAGACCTGCTATTGATTTGGACAATGCACTTTTGGAATTCTCTGCCAACATGGGCGCACTTGGTTATCCTACCGAGTTGTCTTCCACTGCCGATTTGGATCGTGTAATGGAGGGTATTACAAACACTGTGCTCCCCGCCGTCAGACTATGGGAATACTACGTTCTCAGTGTTGATGCCATCAAGGAAAACACTATCAAAATTTTCAAGACCTCAAAGGCTGAGCTTAATGTCAACAAGAACGAAATTCCCAATCTCAATGACCACAAGGCATTGGCCAAGTACGTTGTTGAGCATGCTGGTACTAACTGTGACGTTCTAGGCCGAGAGCGTTTTGGTAGAACTTTGGACATTCCTAAATTCATTGAAATTCTTAAGGTTGTGCTTCAAAATCAAGATTCTTCTGACCAAGCTGTTGGCGACTTGGTTGTCACCGTTATCAACGAAATCAATTCGCCCTTCTACGCCGAATACGACAGTGACGTTGCTACCATCAAAGATCAGCTCTACAACAGAATCAAGTACACCAGAATCGACGAACACGGTCCCAAGTTTGGACCTATTAACGACAAAAATCCTCTTATCGAAACTTACTTTACTAGAGTTCGCACTAATCCTACTGGTGAGATTGTAGAGCTTGCCAACAATGGTTGGATTTGGAATGGTAATCCTTTGGTCGACTTTGCTGGTGAGCGTTCTAGAGCTTATCTCAAAAGAGAAGTTATTGTCTGGGGTGATTGTGTTAAGCTCAGATACGGTTCTCAGCCTAAGGACTCTCCTTATCTTTGGGATCGTATGACCAAATACACTCAGCTCATGGCCAAGTACTTCCATGGTTTTAGAGTCGACAACTGTCACTCCACTCCTTTGCACGTTGGTGAGTACTTTTTGGATAAGGCTAGACTGGTTAGAAACAACTTGTATGTTGCTGCTGAGCTTTTCACTGGTTCCGAAGATATGGACAGAATTTTTGTTGAGCGTCTCGGTATTACTTCTCTCATCAGAGAAGGTATGCAAGCCTGGTCTGTCGGTGAGCTTTCTAGACTGGTTCATCGTCATGGTGGTCGTCCCATTGGTTCCTTCTCCAAGCAACCCTTGTATACTTTCCAAAAGTCTGGTGGTGAAGAGGACGTTCAATTGATTCACTCCAGTGATATTCATGCGCTCTTTATGGACTGTACCCACGACAATGAGACGCCTGCCCAAAAGAGAACGGTAGAAGACACTTTGCCTAATGCTGCATTGGTGGCCATGTGTGCTTGTGCAGTTGGTTCCGTCATGGGATACGATGAAGGGTACCCTAAGCTCCTGGAGATTGTTACTGAAGACAGACTCTACACTTTTGGTACTGGTATTGCTGAAGTCAAAAAGTGCTTGTATGATATTCACGTGCAAATGGGCTTGGACAATGCCGAAGAGATGCACGTTCACCACGAAGGACAATACATTACTGTGCACAGAGTCAATTCGACGACTGGTGAGGGTTGGTTCCTTATTGCCAGAACCAAGTTTTCTCCTGAGGGTGATCAAAGAAGTATGCTTTTTGTTTTTTATTTTGTTTTTTTGTGTTTCTTGTTACTAACATATTTCTAGTTAATCCTATTGTTCTCAAAGGATCCAGAGCAAAGTCTGTTCTCTGCAAGGCTCTCAAGAAGACTGGCGACTACAAGGAGGATTCTGAGAAGATTACTTCTATTCCTACTGAATTGGTTGATTTGGACGCTCCCAATGTTCACTACGACGAAGGCTCTAGCACTACTACTATCACTCTTGATGGCGACTTCCCTCAAGGTTCTATTGCATTGCTCAAGACCAACATTAACCACATTGATGGTAACATGGACAAATTTGTCAGAGAGGGCGCTTGCGAAGCCGTTGCCAACTTGGATCTTCTGGACCTGAACGTTATCATGTACAGATGTGATGGTGAGGAGCGTGATTACAGCAATGGCCAAGATGGTGTTTACAACATTCCTAACTATGGACCTTTGATCTATGCTGGTCTTACCGGCTTTATGGGACCTTTGACTAAAATGATCAATGACAATGACTTGGCTCATTTGATCAGTGACCATTTGCGTGATGGTTTGTGGGCTTTAGATTACTGTGTCAATCGACTTTACAAGTACGAGAAGGACTTCCCCAACATTCGTGCTTTTATTGACTGGCTTAAGACTCGTTTCGATATTGTCCGCAAGCTTCCTGCATTTATGGTTCCCAGATACTTTGCCTTGGTTATTTTGAACGCTTTCATTGCTTGTCGTCGCAGATTCTTGGACCTCACCCCTAAGCTTATCAACAACGGTACTTTCTTTTTGCAAAGATCCGCAATGACCAGTTTGCAACTTGTCGGTAAGGTTCCTAGTACTTCTTTGACACCTTTTAGTATTGAGGGTAGTATGGCTGCCGGCTTGCCTCACTTCAGTCATGACTACATGAGATGTTGGGGTCGTGATGTTTTTATTTCATTGAGAGGTTTGTTGTTATGTACTGGTCGCTTTGAGGAGGCCAAGAGACATATTTTGGGATTCGCTGCTACTCTTAAGCATGGTTTGATCCCCAATTTGTTGGATGCTGGCCGTAACCCCCGTTACAATGCCAGAGACGCTACCTGGTTCTTTACCCAAAACTTGCAGGACTACATTGAAATGGTTCCTAATGGAATTGAAATTATGAATGAGAAGGTCAAGAGAAGATTCCCATTGAACGACGACTACGTTCCTTACACTGATGAAAGAGCATTCAAGGAGGAAAGCACTATTGCTGAAATTTACTACGAGATTCTTGCAAGACACGCGGCTGGTATCAAGTTCCGCGAGGCCAACGCTGGTCCCAACTTGGACTCTCAAATGAAGGACGAAGGATTCAACCAAGAAATTTACGTCGAGTGGGATACTGGTTTGGTTTTCGGCGGTAACAAGTTCAACTGTGGTACTTGGATGGACAAGATGGGTGAAAGTGAGCGTGCTGGTAGCAAGGGTGTTCCAGGTACTCCCAGAGATGGTGCAGCTGTCGAGATCAGCGGTCTGCTCAAGAGTACAGTGCGTTACGCTGTTGAATTGGTCAAGAAGGGTATTTTGAAAAAGGATCATGTTGTCAATCAACATGGAGATAAGATCACCTTTGAGAAATGGAACGACTTGATTCAAAAATCTTTTGAAAAATGTTACTACATTCCCGTTGATCCCAAGGACGATAAGGACTACAACGTTGATTCCAACATTATTCACAGAAGAGGTATCTACAAGGATCTTTACAAGTCGAGCAGCGGCTACGAGGACTACCAACTTCGACCCAATTTATTCATTGCCATGGTTGTCGCGCCTGAGCTTTTCAATGTCGAGCATGCTATCAACGCCATTGCTATTAGTGATCGGGTGATTCGCGGACCTGTGGGCATGGCCACATTGGACCCCAAGGACTTTAATTACAGACCTTATTACAACAATGGCTTCGACAATGACGACTTTGCCACGTCCAAGGGCCGTAACTATCATCAAGGTCCTGAATGGTTGTGGTGCACCGGCTACTTCCTTCGTGCCTTCTTGAAGTTTGATTTATTGAGAAAGAAGTCAGATTCCAAGGATGACAAAACTAATGTTTTGGAGACTTTCCAGCAGTTGACGCGAAGACTGGAAGGCCACAAGGAGTGGATTGCCAACTCGCCCTGGTTTGGATTGACTGAATTGACCAACAAAGATGGACAGTACTGCGGTGATTCTTCGCCCACACAAGCTTGGTCTACTGCTACCTTGATTGACTTGTATTACGATGCCGGAAGACTTCCTGGCGGCGCTGATAAGAATATTTAGATTTAGTACATATAGTATATATTTTGCTTAATGTGATGATTTGATTTTGTCATTAGACTTGATCAGAACAGCCATCTGGTCATGGAGGCCACTGCTGAACCAAATCGATAGAGAATATCATGTGACTATCCAAGATAGGACTGAGTGCTGAAATAGGAAACATAAAATAGGAAAAAATGAAATCAGAAACCTTTGGGACATGCGTATACACTTGATGCTCAGTACAGAACATATCAGTGAATTTGCAATTAGTTACATGAATTAATGTGCGCTAATTGCGGATGTATCAGATCAATTCTATCAACAAACTACGACTCAATTATGGCTCGCCTCACTTCGAACCCAAAAGCACTGCTAGCGCTTCTATTTTACAGCTAGCACTTAGACAAATTTGACACTTGAAAGAGACCTACACTTATCTTCGACAAGAAGAGCACAAAAATGGCGAGATTTACAATTTGAACTGTGCACAGTATATCGGAAGAATGAGCGGGCTAGCGACCGGTGTGTCTAGCAAGAAAGATCAAATAAACGCGTTTTAGATTTTCAAGAAGGACAGGCACGAGAAAGAAGACAAAATTGAAAATTATAAACTGAAGGAGATGATGGTGTGGCAGATGACAGAGGAGGAGGATGAATTGTGTTGTTAACGGTTCAGAGAAGCTCGAGAAATGAGTGGGAATTGTTTTTGTTATTGGAATTTTGTGGAGTTGCTAACCATGTCGAATGCGAGCGTTCATGAGTATTCATAAGATACATTTGAAGAGTGACGATGAGATTAGAGTATGCTTGATTGTGTGAGTGTATTCAGTTATATAGAAACATGTTATATATAGGTAATGATGATTTTCTAATAGAAGAATTGCAATGGAAATGTGTGATTCTATCGACTTGAAGAAGAATGGCGATTGTTGTAGTATTAGTATTAAAATGAAGCAGGAATAGAAAAAACTACTCATTGCGGGAGGATCAACTCGTCGCATCCCCAGTCTTCATAACTTCCATCTGGCAAGTACCGTCTGATAACCAAGGGCAATTTACGTTGAACCAATTCCTTCATTGCGATTTGCAGAGGATCCGTTTCGCCTTCTAAATCGACCAAGACGGGCGCGTTCATACTGATTTGCAAAGCGCGGGTTCCTAACACACGAGCACGTTCATATTTAGTCATGTAGGGCGTGGTGTTACGGTCCTGTTTGGGGACGGCTAGCTCCTTAGCAGTTTTCTTACGTGGACCGGCTGTAGTGGCATTGGGGTTGGGATTGGACTCGACGATGTTAGAGTCGTTGCCGTTGTTGAGGGCGCCGTTGGAGTCAAAGTTTTCTTCATCGCCGGAGAAGTCGGGTTCGTCTTCAAGAACGTTTTCGAATCCTTCGTTGTAGGCGCCTTCTTCGTCGGACATGGTGAATGGTTGTATGTGTTATGGAGTTGGCGATGTTTGCGATTGATGGAGAACGTGAAAATTTCCAAATGGGACTTTTTTTCTTTCTCTTTCTTTCTATCTTTCTTTCTCTCTTTCTCTCTCTCTCTCTCTCTTTGCCTGCTGAAAGGGTTACCCGGCCCGTCTGCCGTGAAAATTTTCGCTGTTTGAAAAGTTTCTTAAACGGCGGTTGGCAGCGGCCAGAAACCGGACCACGAAACCGTTTATTTTTATTTTTATTTTTATTTTTATTTATTATTTATTATTTTTTATTGTATATATTTTTGTACCCGACCCGTTTGGCCATTCACCTTCGGAGAAAAAAAAACCTGGTTTCTCCCCTGAATTATCCCGATCGGTATCTGGAGTACCGGTGTTCCGGAAAGGATTAGACGGAGCACTCCGGGACACGACCGGCGCTCTTGGCTGGGCCCAGTCAAAGGGCTAAAGGCCGCCCGACAAATAAAAAAAAGAAATACAGTGAAGAATTTTTAAAACTTTTTTTTTTTTTTTTTTTTTTTCCCACTGCGCGACAAATTTGTGCAATTTTTTTTCTTCCTCTTTCTCTTCTTTCTTCTCCCTCCCTCTCCCTCCCTTTCTCTTCATCTCCCTATTCCGCCCTTCGTACTGTTCTCTACTGGCTCTTTAGCACATTTGTTCTCCACTACTTCTGTTCTGATTGTTTCTTCTCTGCCTGCGTAGCCACCATTTATCATGACCACCCAGCAACAACCGCTTCCGCTCCAGCAGCAGCAGCAGCAGCATCAACAATCGTCGCCGCACCTTTCCCACGATCCCCTGCAACTTCAGTCCTCTCATGGCGTCAACGGTTTGCACCAGCTTCACCAGCTTCAACAACGACAAAACCAACTCCACCATCAGCAACAACCTCTTCACCAGTTGAATCACCAACAACAACAGCACTCAGACATCCTCAAGTCTCTCAGCATGCCCAACTCCTCCCGCTCTACACCGGCTCCGTCGACTCCTGTAGCCTCCACGGCCTCAAGCACTCCCGGCAGCTCCTCCGCTACTGTCCCTGCATCCGCCGTCATCATTACCAGAAAGCCCAAGCCCAGAGCCAAAAAGTATCTTTGTCCCGAGCTCAACTGCGATAAAGCATACTCCCGTCCCTGCCTGCTGGAGCAGCACTTGCGGTCACATGCCGACGAGCGGCCCTTCGTTTGCAACCACCCCAACTGTGGTAAGGCCTTCCTTAGAGACTCCCATCTCAAAACCCACATGCTCTCGCACTCTGTCGAAAAGCCCTTGTACTGTTCTTTCTGTGGCAAGGGATTCAACACCAACCAGCACCTCAACAGACACGAGCGTACCCATGTTCCTTCCATCAAGTGCACTTACGACGGCTGCAACGCCGCTTTCAGAAGAAACTCTCAGCTCAGAAGACACATTTCGGAATGCCACACTTTCCGCAAGCAATTCATTTGCCCTCACTGCCCGCGTGAGTTTGATGTTAAAAGCCGTCTAGAAACCCACATCAACAAGTCGCACCAGGAGCTTGTCAATGCCATTTCTGCCGGCACGGGTTCTCTTTCCGCCAATGGCCAATCAAACAACGGAACTCTTTCCGCTTCCACCACTGGTATTGTGACCAGCAGCATCCGATCTGCTACAGCGCCAGTCCTCGTTACTCCGCACCACTGCGCTGCCAAAGGTTGCTCTGAAAAGTTCACTTCCTGGTCAGATCTTCAAAATCACATCAAGTTTGCCCACAAGCGTTTCAGCTGCTACCTCTGTGGCAAACTTTCTGACTCCCCAGAATCCCTGGACTTGCATCTCAAAGAACACGCTGCAGCAAACAACCATTCTGGTCACCACTCTGACCTTGATACTGCCGCTGCTGCTCATCTTTTGGGCGCCGCTGCCGCTGCAAATGCAATTCATGAATGGCACTGCCACGAGCCTCAGTGCGAAAACTCGCCTCTGGTTCCCACTTTCCGTGAAAAGGATTCTTTGATCTCACATTACCAGCAGTTCCATGGCTTTGTGCCCGATATTCTGCAGGTTCAAGTGCAAACTCCTGCTTCAGGAGACTCTTTGCCTCCTCTTTCAGCCATTACTGACCAAAAACATGCTCCTCAATTCGTTCATCAACATCACCAACAATCGCTTCCTCATCTTTCCTACAACCTACCATACCAGCAACACAACGCTTCACAACAATCACAACAACAAGTGCCACAACAGAAACAGCTTCCCAATGTCCGTGAGCAGCTTTTCAAAGGCCCTTCTATCATTGATCGCATCACCGGTGCAGGCTACGATGCCAACCGTCGCATTGAATGCCCAGTGTCCGGATGCGGGTACAGATTTGCCAGAGAATATGATATGAAACGCCACGCCAAAGCTGTGCATTCACAACTGTCTATTGACGACATTGTTGCTGCATCTCGTGGAGCCCTTAACAACACTAATAATACCAACAACGATATGAACGGACAATCACAAACTGCCAGTCCCAGCAATACTACAGCTGTGCCTGAGCAGATCCAAGGCGCTGGATTGACTCCCAAGTTCCGATACTATTTCCCACCTTCGACCAATGGTGCAGGCAATGGTTCTGATGATCACTCGACGCAATTGCCGTCGCTGACCTCGCAGTACTCGAACCAGCACTCGTTTGACCACAATTCGCCTAACGGGTTTGACTACCTGACGCCAGACTTTAGCGGATTCGGTCAACATGAGCTGTTAAATGAGAGCCAAGGACATACTGGTCATCATCATAATGTGCAGCATACCCAGCATCAACAATCTCAACAGGGCCAAAGAGGCGCTGGAGGCAAGGCTGAGTTTGAGCGCATTGATCCTATGATCGTGAACGGATCTGTGTAATCACTTCTGGCGGCAGTTTCCACGTTGTTTATTTTTTTTTCTGATTCAATTGTCATTATGGTAATTGGATATTGAGAAAAGAATATGAAACCGAGTATATCCATGTCCTGATATTTTTTTGCTTTGATGTTTTTCCACTGTCTTTTTAATTTGTTTTCGACCTTGTCTTAAAACGCCAAAAAAACGTTTTTTTTGTTTCCAACCTGTTTGTTCCCCATTATCGTTTTTTTATTTCAACGTTATCAGTCATTTTTGGTCATTTTTTCTGATTATTACGCAAGAAAGAAAAGAAACATGAAAAAAAGAACAACTTGAGTTTATATTTGTTTTTTCTGCTTTTGTTTCTGCTTTTGGTACATAAAAATTGTTTATATATATAGAGAAGTGCTTTTTGTATTGTTTTTTTACGTTTAATGTTTATGTTGATTGTTTCGTTTCATTGTTCCATTGCCTTGGGTTTTGAAATAAAGATGTGGTTTAGTTGAAAAATGGCAAACATGCGTGATATTTTGGTAGTGTTAGTTGGTTTTTAGGTCTTTCTCCAGACAAATTTGAGTGGGCCAATGCCCGAGTTTCCGAATCGATATTCATGCTCTACGATCTCAGGCACAAACCCGTCAAATCAGTGATAAGAAACAGACAAAAGTTTTCAAGGATAATATTATAAAATTATTAAACGGAAACAAGATTATACAACCAGAAACATACATAAACTAGACAAAATTAAGCGTTCGTGAACCATATCAAAGCACAAACAGAAAACACAATTAGAATAAAAATTAATAAAAAACATTGAAACAAACAAAACAGAATCCTTTTTTTTTTTTTTTTTTTTTTTCGAGCGTTTATTTCACAAAGCCTTTGGTATGCTTGAACACTGTTTTTGAGGGTTCAAGCAAACGGCTGGAAGATAAGCTGGCCACATTTTTTTTTTTTTTGTTTTCCTTCTTTTTTTTGTTGTTGAAAAAAACGCGAGTATTTGGATGTGGAAATTGACAAACACAGATTTCAGGGGCAAAGTCCTTTATTTGTGAATGGTCGTGCAAGTTCCACGTCTCCCTTCCAACCTATCGCGCATGTGTAGTATATCGAGGATGTGTACACCACCCTTAAAAAACGTTCATTCCAGAAACCATAAATTTCTCTCAAAAAACCCCTTTGTGTACACATGTAACAACCTTCCATAGTGCGTATGGGTGTGGGGAGGGAATTCATCTTAAATCTGTGCACATGCCATTTAGTTCATGTCGGCACTAGTGATCATGACTCCGGGGACTGGCCGTTTCTTGAGTTTCCCCAGGACCCGTTTCACGACACCTTCGCTGCGCAGCATCCCTTGACCGTTCCCGACAGACCGACCTGCCGCTCCTCCCAGACCGCCGGACCCCCCGATCCCGTTCGTCATCGATCCCATCTCCGCCGCGCCCGTCGACATCAACCCCATCGCTCCCGCATCCATCGCTCCCGCTCCCGCTCCGCCTTGCTCCTCTCCCACGTTACTCGCCAGAAAGTCCGCAGCCCCCAGATCCGAAACAGGAAGCGCCGGAATCTGGTACAGCACCGCCTCGTCGTCCCGGTGCTTCGCCCGCGTCAGAGTGATATGCACCGTCGGCGCAGCAGATCCCGGCAGCCCGTTCGTCACAAACTCGTCGAAACTCGTCGCCAAATGCGTCAGCGCCTCGCGCGATTCTGAAGCTTTATAGTATGTCGCTTGTGGTCGGCCCATGATGAATTATTTCACGTATGTACTTTTGTCAGAATACCGGGTTGATCTGATATGCAATATCTAGCCTTTTGTGTTGTCGCAAAATGCGAGATGTTGACAGTTGGTAAAGTGTAGGCGTTTAGAGTGTTTGCAAAGAGAATATTGGAAAAAGGAAACGAAATAAAAAATCAACAAAACCTGTGTGTTTATTTTTTTTCCCTCGGAATCAACTCCTGATAAAAAAAAAAGTACAGTCCCACTAAAACAAACAATCCAATCAAATATTTATCAAAAAGACAAACTTAAAAAGAACAATTTCAACTCTTGCAATCAATCAGAAAAAGAAGGAGTAGAAAGATTTTACAGTTCGAGTAATTTCAGGCGAAAAAAATAATTCGAGTTAAAGTTGCGTAGTTAACTCATTTAGCATAATACAATCTGAATCACTTGGGCAAATAAAGGAGTTCAACACCAAAATTGACCAATCCATCTATGATACATATCCAACTCCTTCTACCAAGGGTTTTCATACATAATTGTCTCCTGCTACCAAGAGCTTTTGAAATATGATCAAGAACAGCCATCCATACAAGAGCAAATTAAAACTGTGTCTATATAAATATATACCTGGGGTTTATTAGATACGTTTGATAGGACCGCCGGGACTAGTAGGCAATCTGGCGGTCAGCACTTCGACACCGTCTTCTGTAACTAACAAAGTGTGCTCAAACTGGGCACTCCAAGAACCATCAACTGTCGAAGAGGTCCAGTTATCGGGCCAAGTGTTGTCTTTGAAAGAACCAAGTGTAAGCATAGGCTCAATAGTGAATGTCATACCGGGTTTGGCAATGCCGGGAGCTTTGTTGTTGGCATAATGGGGAACATTGGGCGCGCTGTGGAAGAGACTTCCAACACCATGACCACAGTATGTACGAACAACTCCAAGTTTGTTAGCCTTGGCGTGTTTCTCAATAACGTTTCCGAAAGATCTGAACAAAACGCCGGGCTTGACGGTGGCAATAGCCTGATCAAGGGCTTCACGGGTGGTTTCGACCAGACGCACGACATCAGGATTGGCCTTGGCCTTGTCACCGACATAGTATGTCTCGTTCAGATCCGAGTGCAGTCCGTCACGGTATATACTGACATCCAAGTTGACGATGTCACCGTCTTGCAAGGGGCGCTTGTCGGGGATACCGTGGCAGATGATCTCGTTGACACTGGTACACAAGCTTCGTGGGAAGTTGTAGTAGTTTAATGGCGAGGGGTATGCGTTGCGCTTCATACATTCTTCATGGACTACAGCGTCGATCTCTTCGGTGGTGACACCAGGCTTGACAATTGCGGCAGCAGCGTCTAAGACTTCTCTAGCATCTCTGTTCAGCTTTCTAAAAACCTCGATCGTCTCCTTGTCCATGATTTCAATCTTGGAAGCTGACGACACAGCACGCTCAGCACGAGGAATACCATCAACTGCATGATCGGGCAGCACGACGGTATCTTTGATCTCACGGGGAGGTGCTAATGGGTAAACAGCGCGAAGTCCACCAGTATAGGCCGACTCGGGGAACGGATCAAAAGTCAAGCCTTCCTTTGGAGGGTGGAATGCCTTGTGTGTTTTCCAATTACGCTTGAAACAGGCCTGCGAACAAAACGGCGAGGTAATGTTGGACTTGAGACATGTGGGGCACTTCAAGGCGCTCGTGATTTCGTTAGAACAATCGACTCCGCTGCAGATAACGCTCATTGTGGCAATGTGTAGATATGGTGTGAGATGAAGAAAGGCAATGGGAGAAGAAATCGGGCCAAAATATCAGCTTTGGAACATGGCAATAAAATTTTTAGCGCGGGATTCACTTACACTCTTAGACTTAGAGCATGTAACCTAAAATATACGCCTCTAAGAGGGTAAGGAACTACTCCTCCCAAAAAGCGAAATTTTTTCCTTTCCCACTGTGCAAAAAATTTTCCACCGATTGAAAGAGTGAAAAAAGATTCTTTTTTCTCCCAAAATCCCGAAATATCAAAACCTCCGCTCCCGCCCATCACCCAAAATTCTACGTCTCTTCATCATACATCACAACAATGAGTAACGGTGTGGATTACGTGCTTTTCGAAGAGGCTGCTGGTTACGCCTTGTTCAAGGTTCTCTTGCAACCCGAGACCATCGGCGCCAAGCTTCCCGAAGTCCAGGAAGCTGCCAACGACATCACTAAATTCCGCAAGGTCCTGGAGCTCGTCACCTTTGCTCCTTTCAAGGGTGCTGCCCACGCTTTGGAGAATGCCAATGACATTTCTGAAGGTATCGTCAGTGATTACCTCAAGGCTGTTTTGGAGCAAAACTTGCCCAAGTCTGATGACAAGAAGAGCAAGCTTAGATTAGGTATTTCCGACAAGAACTTGGGTCAAAGTATCAAGGAAGTCATTCCTGAAGTTGAATGTATTTCTTCTGAAATTGTCCAAGACTTGCTGCGTGGAATTAGAAATCACGGCGTCAAGCTGATACAAGAACTCCAAGCCGGCGACATTGAGAGATCTCAACTTGGTTTGGGTCACGCTTACTCCCGTGCTAAGGTGAAGTTCTCTGTCAACAAGAACGATAACCACATTATCCAAGCTATTGCTCTTTTGGATCAACTTGACAAGGACATCAACACTTTCTCTATGCGTGTCAAGGAATGGTACGGATGGCACTTCCCTGAGTTGGCCAAGATTGTCAACGAAAACTACACTTACGCTCGTTTGGCCCGATTCATCCAGGACAAGTCCACTTTGAACGACGAGAAGCTGCACGATCTTGCTGGCTTTGTCAACGAAGACTCTGCCATTGCTGAGCAAATTGTCAACGCTGCCAAGATCTCCATGGGTCAAGACATTTCTGAAGCCGATATGACCAACGTCATGGCCTTTGCTGAGAGAGTTGTCAACATCACTGAGTACCGTAAGAGACTGTACGACTACTTGAGTGAGAAGATGCACAACGTTGCTCCTAACTTGTCCGAGCTTATCGGTGAGGTTGTTGGTGCTCGTTTGATTTCCCACGCCGGTTCTCTTACCAATCTTTCCAAATATCCTGCCTCTACTGTCCAAATTCTTGGTGCTGAGAAGGCTCTTTTCCGTGCATTGAAGACCAAGGGTAACACTCCCAAGTACGGTTTGATCTACCACTCTTCTTTCATTGGTAAGGCTGGTGCCAAGAACAAGGGTAGAATTTCCAGATTCCTTGCCAACAAGTGTTCTATCGCTTCGCGTATCGATAACTACGCTGAGACTCCTTCTACCACATTTGGTCAAATCTTGAAGAAGCAAGTTGAAGAGAGACTTGAGTTCTTTGATACTGGTAAGCCCCCTACCAAGAACGCCGATGCCATGAAGGAGGCTATGGATGAGGTTCTTGCCAACGTTCCTAACGTCAGTGCTGCCATTGACGACGATGATGAGGAGGAAGAGGTCAAGGAGAAGAAGGAAAAGAAGGACAAGAAGGAGAAAAAGGAAAAGAAAGAAAAGAAGGACAAGAAGGAAAAGAAAGAGAAGAAGGACAAGAAGAGATCTTCCGATGACAGCGAAGAGGCTCCTAAGAAGAAGAAGAAGAAGTCCAAGGACTAAATTATTTTTAAATGATTTTCAAGTATCTTTTAGAATGTTCACCAAGTCATGTTTTTGTATAAACCCGTTTTTTCATATTATGTATAAATAAATTATAAAGTGTTAATAGCTGATCCCTGCAAAATAAGTATGAGCTGTCGCTGTGCCTGCTGTTGGTAGTCAACTCCTGTCATTACTTGATCTTTTGCTTGTTCAACTTGTGGGACGATCTTTGGGCCTGTTCTCTGGTTTAGGTCCCACGAGCCGCACTCAAATTAACAATTTTTAAGCTCTTTTCACGAATTCTTTTTCCCATGTAATTTTTTTTCAAATCACCATTAATACACACCCAGAAAGATCAGCAAAAATGGACGGAATCTGTAGCGGAGCTGACTGCAGCAGCAAGGCATCTGAAAAAATGATGTGCCCGACTTGTCTCAAGTCAAACATCACATCATCATTCTGTTCTCAGCCCTGCTTCAAACGTAACTGGGCTGTTCATAAGGCGATTCATCCTGCAAAGGATGGACAGGTTTTTGAACCATTCCCCAAGTTCAACTACACTGGTAACTTGCGTGCTGTCTACCCATTAGCACCACCGCGTTCTATCAAGGAAGGTGTCAAGCTGCCCGACCACGCTTTAGATGGTGTTGCTCGTCAAGAGTCGAAGCTGACTTACTCTACAAATGAAATTGAAATCATGAGCGAGGAAAAGATCAAGATCTACAGAGAGGTGAATAGAGCTGCAAGAGAGATTTTGGACGCTGCTGCTGCGATTGTCAAACCCGGCGTCACTACCGAAGAGATCGACGCTGTAGTCCATGAAGAATGTATGAAGCGCAACGCTTACCCTTCACCATTGAATTATAGCAATTTCCCCAAAAGTGTGTGTACCAGTGTCAACGAGATTATCTGCCACGGTATTCCCGACAAGCGCCCCTTGCAAGACGGTGACATCGTCAACTTGGACGTCAGTATATACCGTGACGGACTGCACTCGGATCTGAACGAGACATACTATGTCGGCGACAAGGCCAAGGCCAATCCTGATGTCGTGCGTCTGGTCGAAACCACCCGTGAAGCCCTCAACTTGGCTATTGCTACCATCAAACCTGGAATCACATTTCGCTCTTTTGGTAATATCATTGAAAAACATGCTACTGAAAACAAACTTGGCGTAGTCAGGTCGTTTGTTGGACACGGTGTTGGATCTCTTTTCCACAGTCCTCCCGACATTATGCATTACGCTAACAACAAGTCTCTCGGGATTTTGAAAAAGGGCATGACATTTACAATCGAACCTATGCTTTCTCTGGGCTCGTTCCGCGAAAAGTACTGGCCTGATAACTGGACTGCTGCAACCGCAGATGGTTCTTGGAGCGCCCAGTTCGAGCACACTTTGTTAGTTACAGAAGATGGTGTTGAAGTGTTGACCGCCAGATTGCCTACCAGTCCCGGCGGTCCTGTCAAGCGCATTTAACAGATTCATCTGAATGATGTCTTGTGCCTTTGTAATTTGATTCACACTCGAGTGTTTTTTTGTTTGATTTTTTTCTATCAAATATCTTGATGTATTCTTGCATTTTCATAAATAGTTTTTACGTTGAATTTTATTAGCACTGATTCTTCTGAATCAAAGTCATCAGATATACATTCCTCTATTTTCCATAGCTTCTTCTGACACAATAAGACCGATAGATTTGAGGTAAGCAACTGCTTCGCTCACTGCTACCTCACTGACCCGTTCACGATCGGATTGACCCTCAGCGCTAAGACCTACAACTACCAGATCACACGCTTGGTAATTACGAACAAAATGTGAAATAACAGCTGCAGGCGATCCCTTGATTCCACTAGGAACTGGCATCAATGGAGCCAGTTGAGTTGAAGAAGAGGTCAGAAACGCAATAGGAACTTCCAGGTCGTTTGCAGGAGCCACAATAGTAGCCTGGGATATAGACAGCGAGACTAGAGCGTTGGAAAGGTACGAGGACCACAATGGATCAAGTGGCTCCAGAATCAGCACTGTGTGTGATGGCGTCTGAATTCCAGAGAACGTCACCGACTTGGGGCCACCGGTCGTCTGAGTAGTATCACGGGGCAGTGTGAATAGCGGAATCAAATCATGGTTGTAAAGAAGAGGTTTCAGAGCGGTGGCAAGAACGATGAGATGTGGAATATCAGATTTGAAATTAGCACTGTATTCGATTGGGCCAGGAGCTGGAACGGCGAAGTCAGAGTCGTCCAGGATGTGACGAGGAGGAAGAACTTCGGCCCAAGGTTTAAACTAGAAGATACCAACTGTTAGAATGTAATCCAAGCAGGAAAAAGGGGAACTGGTACTGGACTAATTAGAACGTACAAGCATTGATCTGGAGTCGGTGGTGAGGTTGGATAGGATTCAAGCGTAAATGTGAGACTAGAATGTGGAAAAAGAAGGTTGATTTTTATTGTCAGAAAAAAAAGCAGTTTTAGCACCAACGATAACATACGCAAACATGAGTACTCTGACACAACAATTCCAGGCCGTGAACGAGGCCTTTATGGCCGAGCAAAGAGGTGAGTGATGATAAAATTTCTGACAAAAGACGTTTTTACTAACAAAATCTATCAGAGATGCAGAAACTTGTTCAGTCGCGCGAGACTTTGGCTGTTCAAGAGACAGAGAACAACGTTGTCAAGGCTGAATTTGACACTATTTCTGATCCTTCTACAATCATCTACAAGCAAACCGGACCGGTGCTGGTACCGCAGACCAAGGCAGAGGCCGAGATCAATGTCAATAAGCGTTTGGAGTACATTACTGGTGAGATCAAGCGGGTTGAAAAGCAAATTGCCGATTCTCAAAAGAAGTCAGAAGAGAAGAGAAATGAGGTGCGTATTACGTGTGATTGATGAATAAACAACAATGCTAACTTGAAAAACTACAGCTATTACAGATTAGAGCTCAGATCCAAGCTCAGGGTCAAGGCCAGGCAAAATAAGTCGTTTGATAGTCCACATGTAATTGATATTTTAGCGCTCATTGATGATTTTACACTTTATGACACATATATACTAGCCGTCGAGATCCTCAGGCCCAAAGCTCATAGGAAGCAGCTTATCCAGGGTCATCATCTTGTAATCTTTCGCACTAGCAGTGAACATGTAGACCGGCAGTTTGGGGCCAAACTCACGAATGAATTGCCGACAAATTCCACAAGGACTAGTGTATGCTTCTTTATCAGTGATGACAGCAATAGCCTTGAAAGAACGTTTGTTATGTGAAGCTGCCGATACAAGAGCAGTGCGTTCTGCGCAAACGCCAGCACCATAGCTGGCGTTTTCGACGTTGGCGCCAGTAATGTACTCGCCCTCTGTCGTCAGCAAAACGGCACCAACACGAAATTTGGAGTATGGCGCGTAGGCGCCTTCACGGGCTATATAGGAAAGTTAGATTGCGCCAAATAGCCATTGTGGTAATTGATGGCTTACATACCTTCAACAACAAGCTCTCTGAGCTTTTCAATTTCTTCAGAAGTACACATTTTGTAAAAAAAGGGAAGTGTAAAAGGTAAAAGGTAAAAGGTAAAAGGAAGAGAGCAAGAAAGACAAGAAATGGGGTAAAAATGAGATGCTGGTAGAATATTTACAAGAATGGGAGATTTCCATGCGATAAGCTCAACTATCGTGCTGCCCCACCCATAGCCATGCTCGTTCGTATTTTGCAACGTTTGAGATTTGCCTTGGACAGTGAATAGGCCAGTCGATCATGCCAATTTCGAAGATCGTGAAGCAACTAGATCACTTTTTCAAAGGCAACGTAAACGCGACGACGCTTGGAACGTTCAAGCATGGCTTCAATTCGCTGGAGTCGCGCCTCCTGGCATTGCAGACTCTTGGATGCAAGTGTCTTTGTCGCGACGCTCAAGTCGATCTAGTCTTGCGTTAACACGCGTAAAAAGCGTTGAAATGCGTGGTTTGCGCGTCTGCTTCGGGCTTTTTTTCAAATACCATGTCAAACACGCGTCGGTTTACAAGAACTATACGAAAACGAGGAATGTCGTATACACCAGCTCCAAGCGCATCCATGGCCTAATCGACAATACTTCAACGACGACGACGCCAATCCCATCTAATCAGTATTTATACTTGGGTTTTTTGAAATCTCCGTCGTATCACCAAGAAATCAAACATGATCTGGAAGAACCAGGCCCCAAAATAGCAAAAAAACAAAGTGTATTTTTTTGTGATGATTACAATAATCGGAGAAAATAAGGAAACTTTAGAAAAATACAAAAGAAATCTCCACCACTTTTTTTTTTTTCTCCTTTTCCTTTGTCATTTCACACTATTTCCCCCTTCCCCTCCAGCATGAGCACCATGAACCCTTCTGTGCATACTCCCAGCAACGGACGGACGTTGTCTTCGTTAGCTGTGGCGCCTGTCACCAAACCACGTAAACGGTATCAGTTTTCAATAGTGGTGGGTCTCTCGCCGCTCAATGGAACGTTTGAACGCAAGACACTGGTGCTTCCGTTTCCTCCGGATACTCTGCTTCTAGGCCGCCAGCAAGGCGTGAGGTTGACACCAGGACCCGATAATGGGTACTTCGACTCGAGGGTGTTATCGCGCACACACGCCGAGATCTGGGCCGACTACGATACGGGAAAAGTGTATATTAGGGATCTACAATCGTCCAACGGAACATTTGTCAACAGTAAGCGATTGGATCCGGATGTGCAGCGACGGGAGCTTCGTAAGGACGACACAATCGAGCTGGGCACCGATATTCCAAGTGAAGAAGTCAAGGGATCTACACATCGCCGGATATCCGCCAAAGTCGACCAGATCTCGGTTCTACCTCTACAGCAACATAGACCTAACGAGGTCTATAGTTCTTTTGACCTAGCGCTTTTTGGCGATCTCGACACATCGCTGAACGAGCTATCCGCAAACCACAACCGCAACACGCCCAGCAACCACTTTTTCGAAACCCCTTCAAACAACGCCATTATCGAATCAATTGTGTCCAAGCTCGCCCATGAGATCAAACAAAGCAGAATTGATTTAGCGAGAACTGTCAGCGTTTCCAAACTTCTCAAACAGATTCATAATTACCAGCAAGAGTTTGCTTTCGTTATACAAGAAAAGAGACAGCTCAGTCGTCAACGGTTTGAAGAGTACGAAAAAGCCATTGCGAAACTCAAAAGCGAGCTTAAGGCGATCCCAGGCGTGCCTACATCGACACCAATCAGCTCGCCAACAGAATCATCGATTCCAGATCAACAAAACGAACAGTCGACACAATTATCGGCTGAGCAACCAATAGACCCATCTAAATCCCAGCATTCTGACCCACCGCCTGCGCGGCGACGCAAACCGGCACAACCAGAACAACAGGCGTCATCCTCATCCTCATCGACCCCATGGCCGGTCTCTCCGGGTACATCGTCGGCACAATCAGACTCGGGACACGCACCAGCCACCAATACCGCTGCTGCTGTCGAGCTAGAAGCCGCTCAACAGAAAATCGCGGCACTACAGATCAAATTGAACCTATTCTACAATACACTTTTCATCATTTCCCCTGCTATTGGGGTTCTTGCATTCGGTGTCTGTTTGATGGCAGCACTCAACTACTTGTAATTTCAACAATGATTTTTTTTTTTGTACCCGGGGATCAATCAATAATAAACTAATTCATTAATCTACACATGCTTATCTACAACACTGTTTCCACGTTGATGACAGGAGACGCTTTGTTACTGCGGTCCATTTTCAATGCCAATCTGCTTTTGACCATTTCCACCATCATTCGGTTATGTGGAGTAGGGATTGCATATTCTTTTCCCAGACCCACAATAAACCCGTTGATGTAATCGATTTCTGTTTCTTTCAGCATACTGACATCTTGTAGCATTGAGCTTTGGTTGGTGGCGGTTTTCTCAATGACTGCGCACACGCTGTTTGTGAGACGGTCTACATTCAGTCCGTAGTTGAGCTCTATACTGTGTTTTTCGTAGATTTCGGGGTGGGTGTGGCTCAGGTGTCGCAACAAGACCCTGGAAGCTTCGTTAGCGATCTTGCGGATAAAGAAGTCGATTGACGACAAAGCTGGCAGCTCGCCATTGAAACATTCAAACACGGCGGTGAGCGGGTTGATGACTGCGTTGACTACTAGCTTTTCGTACTGTTTGATGATGAAGTCGGGGGCGTAGTTGATGACTTGGACGTTGAGTTGGCTGGCGCGCTGCAGGTACTGGATAAGGTCCTCTGCACCGGTCAAAGGCCCGTTTGCGCGCACGCGATCCGGGACGGCTGCAATCTTGATATCGCCCTCGCCGGCGTGTCGGAACTGCCAAGGCCCGTCGGGTTTGACACCATGAGTCGTGACGCCCAGCAGGAAGTTGGGCCTTGTCGCAACGTCTGGCCAGTAAGCTTTGCAAAGGGACTCGTAAGTGCCGACGCCGTTTTGGAGCAGGAGGATGTTTGTGTCTGGCGCGATTGCGGGCATGACTGCGTCGACGGCGCGCAAGGTTGATCCGGCTTTGGTTGTGATGATGAGGTTTTTGATTGTGTCTGGTGGGCCGTTAGGTCTGAGCAACGGGACCTGGGCAACGGCCGGGATTTGGGCGTCGAGCACGGATTTGGGTCGTTTGAGGACGAGCGTGGAGTTGTGTGATTCGTAGTTCTGGACTCGGTTCAAGCTGCGCAGAATCAAGGTGAGTGAAGGCGGTGAGACTGGGATGGCAGCTAGCGAGGTCGCGACTAGCGCGCCGATATTGCCTGCGCCTACAATATCTGTATGTGATATGATAGTGTTAGATTAGAGGACCAGCAAAATAGGGGAAAGGAGAAAGGAAAAGACAACGTACGGATGCGTGGACTAGCCATGGTTGTGCGGGTATGTATTATGAAAGAAAAAAATGGTGATGACAGAAATGTTTTTTTTTGTGTTATTTTTTCACTTTTGATCCCAAAATGTTGTCTGGGGAATCAACCACGTCAGGCTGGAGCTACCAAGACTCTTGGAATCAGCAATTCCAGAGATGTATAATGCTTTCTATTTGAAGAAATGGACTGGATAGGATAATATTTAAACCTAGATCTGATTGTGTTTTGTTGTTGATATTTTTGGAAGGGTATAAAAGTGTAGGTTGCTTCTTTAATGATTATTGGTTTGATCTCCTCTAGCCATCTGAATCTCTAATAGTTTGATCTATATTCGTATTGTAGCTTGACAAAAACATTTTTGAGCATGTCAGTTAGATCTAGATTGCAAAGACGTGAATACAAACAGCAGTTCTTGACTCATAACAACATTCTTACATGCTCTGTTTTGGTTTTATAACACAGGTTTGAATAGAGATTTAAATGCCATAGAGTTCTATTGGCCCGTCGACTGTTGACCAAAGCAATACAAATTTAATTCAAAAGTTGACTAGTCATTATCAAAAAGGATCTGGAAGATTCATTTCTAGATGCTCTAATCTTGATTCATGCTACTAACTTAGGATTAAACTGCTAGAGCAAATCAGATTAACTTTTTCAATATACATGCAACAGCATTATAGCTTTACTATAAACCCAAGACTATTACCAACGCTACAAGAGAAGCATGCAATATCTTTATACACTACAATGATCCATAAAATTTTCAGAGAAAATTATGAATTTGAAATCGAATTGTTCTACAATTTTGTATACCCGATAAGTTCAGGTTGACACAAAGTTCGCATAGTAATGCTGATACACCATGCCGACAAATTTTTGTAACCACAATGTCAATGCACCTGGTGTACACTACTCAGAGACTCAAGATCCAGCACCATATATCCACTCTACCATTGACATTTCCTTCAAACCTCTCAATCCTTCAAATATCCTATCCAACAAACGCACCACATTTCACCTTCATACATATCCTCCGCTTTTCCCATGTTCATAATACTACTACTACACACTCTCACCTTTCCTCATTTCTACACATATCCGTGCGTGCGGCTGACCGACTCGCGCTCCCAGCCAACCCAAACCCACGCACTTGCCGCTTTCGATGATGCATCCCAAAACAAGCCAGAAATGTATCCAATTCGGAGTCCCAATTCATGCCAACCTAATTAGCAGCTTTTTACTTGTTGTTTTTTTCAAGAAAAGAAAAACAAAGTGCACACTTGCTTGAAAGCATAATACATACACTACGTAGTGGCAGAGTGATTCAAAGGCAATCATGAAGAGAAAGGAATACTTGAGGACCTGTAAATAGCACCAAAAGATGGTTCTAAAGCAAGGACGGGCCTTCATTGACATTTGCAATTTATTGTGTTGTGTTTTTTCTGGACAACAATTTTTCAAAAAATAAAAAAGGTTTAGTCTTGTGCAAAAAAGCAAACCAAGAGCTCCTCATTGGGCATTGTACAAAGATCCATTGTTTAGCCAAGGATGCAAAGAATGGACGTAAATCACGATCTCAATTGCATCGACTCTAAACAAGACCCGTATAAAGAGTAAAGCGTACTCAATGAAACATGACAATATATTGTACAAAATAAAAACGTAACTACAAAAGGAGAAAAAAAATGAATAAATAACAATGCTTCTAAAACGCACACCTGATTTAACCCAACCAGAATCTGAAGAAGTGCTCCCAGATCTTTTGATACCACTTGAGCGTCTTCTTTTCTCTGTCCTTGTTTTCCAAATCGTAGTTTTCCTCTTCGTCAATGATGGTCTTCATCACAATCATGGCGGGGACTTGCTTGGTCTCCACCTTCATCGAGACAAGCTTGTAACCCACCGCCAGCACGACAAAGAAAGGCAGTCCAACGTAGCCAGTGACAAAGTTTTCCCAGTCAAAGCCAGATACGAAAACATAGTAGTTTTTGAACAAGACGAAAATGGTCAAGAGACCAACCACGACCAGCCCACTCAGTTGATGGAGAAGCGAGTCGATGGCGTAGTCCGGGCTGGTGACTTTGTGGAATCGCATTGCGTTGATCCATCTGTAGTAAGCAAGAAGAATGGCGATCCAGGTGAGCATTCCAAAGGTTGTGGAAATGTTCACAAACCATCTAAACACGTCTTGCGAGCGGTCTGTCTGACACACGTTGGCAATAGCGCCGAAAAGACTGGCGACTGCTACAGCAACAACGGGAACACCGTATTGAGGCATGGCCGACAGGAATTTAGGCGCCATTCCAAGCTTTGAAAGGCCGTAAAGGGTACGCGACGAGGCGTACAGCTCGACCATGGCCGCGTTGACAACAAAGAGCAAAAACACACCATTCATAATGGCAGGCAGCTTGTTGATCTCGACGATTCTAATGGCAATAATGAATGGCGAGACAGACGTGTCCATGCGGCCTGAGAGCAACGCCGCCACGAGGTCCCTGTTGAAGTATGCAACGGGCAATCCGAGCAGCAGCACTAAAACAAGGTAGAAGACGGTGATACGCAAATGGGTGACGCTGAACGACTTGGGCGCCGCACGTTTGATGTTTCTGGTTTCCGCGGCAGCGATGCCAAAGACCTCGAGACCCATGAACGAGTAGAAAGCCTGCTGCAGAATGGCAGCCCAAGCCAAAAACCGTCTGGGGCCAGCTGGACCTGTTACACCTCTGAGCTGCAAAGGTCGGAAGGCGTCGCCGTATTTCCAGTAGGTAAATCCAAACGATTTGCCCTCGGGGTTGCCTGTCGCGGTGATGATCACCATGAGGATAAACAAACCAGTCAGAGCAATGACTTTGAGCGCAGAGGAAAAGTAGACAACATGACCCAGCCATCGCACAGGGAGCATATTAGCAATAAAGATAACTCCCCAGAACACTTCTACCCACACAACAGGCGTGAGCTTATCACGAGGCATCCAGTACTCCATGAGCCACGAGGCAACGAGCAGCTGATTAGGCAGGACCATAGCAGTCTTTAGGAAATAGCACCATCCGATCGCAAAGCCCACGGCTGGATGCGTGCTTCTTGTCACGTACCCAGGGATGCCTTCGGGCACTGGAGCCCAGTACGCCATTTTGCGCAGACACGCAACGACAAAGTACGCGATTCCGGCAAACCCAGCGTAGGCCGCGAGCAGCGAGGCAGGTCCAGCGGTGTTGAGTGCGTAACCGGTGCCCATCAGCAGTCCGGTTCCGAGGGTTGCACCGGTCGCAAACATGGACAGGTGCGGGGCGCTGAGCGTGCGGCGCAGTCTTGCTTCGACGGCCGGTGCGGCGGGTTCAGCAGCAGTAGCAGGTTCAGCAGCGGCAGCAGCAGCGGAGGACTCTTTCTGCTGGGCCAAAGTCTCGGAGCTGATGCTGTGATCCGGAGACATGGCCACTCCTTTCTCGTAGTCCACTTCTTGTGCCGACGTTATTGGAGTTTGCGGATTATGTGTTTCGTTAGGGTTCATGATTTTGTATGTTTACAAAAAGAAGAAGAGGAATGCAAAATGCAAAGGAAATGAGAAGAAAGAAGAAGAAGAAGAAAAAATTTCACTGCGAATCGCGAGGGCTGCCAATTGTATTTATATAGATTTAGGGAAATTTCCCCCAGTGCTTCCAGTGCTTGGGGTCGCAAGTGGGTTCGTTTTTTTTTGGTAAAGCAGCATTTTGTTTCTCGGAATGGGGGGCACCAATCGAGTGGTGGTTGGACGATATTGTATGGGGAAAAACAAGCTAAAAAAGAAGCCTTTGTGGGATGGACACATTTGGCAGCTTCTTTTCAGCCGTGCGTGTCGAAGACTGTATTCTCCGCATTGGGATGAACATTCTGTGCGCGTTTAGGTTTCCATTATTTGGGTAGAGAAAGAAAGAAAGAAAGAAAGAAAGAAAAGAAAAACATACGCAAACTGAAAACAAGGTTACGAAAGCAAAAGGCAAAAGGCAAAAAGAGACTCTAAACAATCTGCTACTTCAGTCTGCTATGTACACTACAGCTAGCTGGCTCTCGCAGAAGAGCCCTTTGCAAGTCTGCATCGCGATATGCACATAGACAGTTCATCAGAGCCCTGCTGCAATGGTTTTTCGTTGCCCTGTCGAACAAATGAGTGTTTCAATAGTCGACATGTCTAGAAAGCTAATATCATGGAGAGCAAGTGATGTCATGGCGATATACAGGCCATACCAGTAACCTTATCACAAGGCGTGAATGAGTGTGTACACATACTTTATTTGTACTCTACAACTCTTGCGTTTGTTGGATTCTACGCGCCAAGATGTACACTTCTGTTCGCATATGACCACCATGAAACGCGAATCAATGGGATGTAGTTGTGGTTAGACTTTAAATCACGAGAATCGTTGTGTACTTTGGTGATTTCAACGTAATGTGAGCAGAACAGAATGAAGGTAGTTGATTGCTGAATAGTGCCAATGAAATGAGGTCTTCAGTACATTCATAACCATCTCAGGTTGCCAACGAGATCTCTGAATGACGGGCTTTGTGACAAATCTGAACGAAGTTATTGTGCTTCGCAGATCCTGTGCTAAATAATCCACAAAAAAGTCTCTATAAAATGGAATAATCCTTCATTTTAATACGAGTTTAGGTGCTCCCGTGATACGTGTGTGTATATATACAGATATCCAAGTAAAATTATAGCAATGGACTTGAGGCTCATGCTCGATCACGGAGTTGACGTCAATCAGGGGAACAGTGTGGTTCGGCCATAACATGTTTCGCGTTTTTGCTCGAGTCGACGAATGGTTCAATTGAATGACTCTAAAAGACGCTACACGCCATTGGCATGCTTGTGCCTGGGACTCGAATTGAAAATGGGCTTTGTGAGATTTGGCAGTTGATCAAGATCCATTGTGTCCCAACTAGCAATTGGACAATCGTACTCTAGCTTTCTAACTTGCAACATGAATCTACAAAAACCGCCTTTTGCCGCTGTGCTATACGAAACTTGACAATGTTTTGCGTCCAAGACCCTGACAATATGAGTCCTGATTGGCACGTTAAGGTGTGAGTACACATGTGCATGTAAAAGACTAGATCAATGTTATATTCCGGTTTGTGAATCTTTTTAAAGTAACGCAATCGGCAAAAGACATTGGCCAAATGAGACGATACTAGAAACATTACTGAACTAAACATTGGTGTGTTGCGACATGATACAATTCACCTATGTAAACGTCTCTAGAACAACACCATGGTGAAACATACTCTGGCGCGTGCAATTGTCCAATTAGGAAATCGCCCCAGTTTTCTTCTTGTCCAAGTTCCAGATTCATTGAAATCTTGACAATGCTTAAAACTGCGCTTTGTTCAGGGCCCATTGAGACTTAGATCTTACACCTCTCTTTCATCATAGCAACTGGCAACCCAGCCCACTACACTATGTCATCACTGCTCAACCCCAACCAACAGCACATGAAAACGTATTCCACCTGTTTCCTCAACTTTCCCCTTTCCCACTCTCGTTTCTTTTAGCTTCTCTCAACTTCCTTATTCCTTGTCCCGACTCTTCTTTATAGCACATTTTCTCTTCTTTTCTCTTCCTTCCTTCTGTTTTTTTTTTCCCTTTGAAGCAACAACTCAATTCCTTCAACCAATTCTATCAACAACTAAACAAAAATAAGCAAAAATGGGTGTTACTGTTAAGTCTCTTTCTCCCGGTGATGGCAAGACCTTCCCCAAGCCCGGTGATACCGTCACCATGCACTACGTCGGCACCCTTGAGTCCGGCAAGAAGTTTGACTCGTCGCGCGACAGAGGCGCTCCTTTCCAAACCCCTATTGGTGTCGGCAACGTCATTCGTGGCTGGGACGAAGGTGTTCCTCAATTGTCTCTCGGTGAGAAGGCCGTCTTGACCATCTCTGGTGACTACGCCTACGGCGAGAGAGGATACCCTGGTTTGATTCCTCCTATGGCCACTTTGATTGTATGTATATTTTTGAAACTCAGTTGCGCGCTGGCTTGTTTACTAACCATTTTGATACACAGTTCGAGGTCGAGTTGCTCGGTATTAACTAATTGGGTCCTTTTCTTGTCTTTATTTATAATAATATACATATTTTATGTCAATTCAACATACTTGATGCTACAATTGAGCAATGTCAATTCGTACAATTGCTATTTTATCAAGACCAACTATCTTACAAAAATTCTGTTAGGAATGTCTGATACTGATACTGAACATTGTAGGTAGATACGGTCTCTTCCCACACAAACAAAAGGCTTTTAAAATATTTTTATTAATTGAATCTAAAAATCGAGCCATTATATACACAGACACAGCGTCATCGGATGAGAAAGTAAAAGAAAAATGAAAATACCAAAGCAAAAAGACAAGTCCTCTTACCTAGATGTCTAGGCTGAACTCAATTAGTACGCAACAGAATCGGACTTGGGCATAAGATCGTTCAAACGCTTCTTCAAGTATGGGCGCTCTTTGGCAATTCTGAGTTGAGCAAGACTAGCCTCGGCCAATGCCAAATGCTGCTTAGCCTCTGTCAAATTAGAAACGTTGGCAGCAATCTTTACGAGGTTGTCGTAAGCCTTTTCAGAGTCTTGACGAGAAAGGTAGATTTGACTCAGAGCTCCGTAGGGAAGAGGGTCATGCTCATTGTTTGCAATGGCCTTGTTGAAAAGCTCCATGCATTCATCAAAGTTGGCAGGGTTCAACTGGTACTTGGCAAGCGCAAGGTTAACAAGAGGGACGTTGGCGTATTGGGTGTTGATCTTGTCGGCAAGCTCGATGGACTTGTTGAACTTCTTGATGGCAGCGTCGTGCTCTTGCAAGTCACTAAGAACCTCTCCGTAGTAGTTGTAAACCTCAAATGAATCAGTGTGCTTCTTCTCAAGTTCCTCGAAATGACGCTTGGCCTTGTCGATCTCGCCTTGTCTGTAGTATGAAACACCAATTTGAATGTCGGGGTAGACAAAGCTGGGATCAATCTCAACAGCCTTTTGGTAGTGCTCCACAGCCTCCTCAATCATGTTGGCAATGAACTCCATTTGGGCAAGGTGGTGGTAAATGTACGAGCAGTTCATATCGATCTTGAGAGCGTTCTTAAAGTCGAGAGCTGCAGCAGTGGAATTCGATTGGTCAAGGAAGAAGTTGGCACGAAGAACGTATCCCATAATAGTAGGAGTAAGTTCAATACTGCGCTTGACACATTCAAGACTGACGTCGGGCTTACCAAGAATATGCGAGAAAACAGACTTGTACAACAAAGCGTAAGCAAGGAACTCACCCTCTTCTTTCTCGGCAGAAACCTTGAAGTGAGAGTAAGCCTTAGCGTAGTCACCAGCATGAATAGCCTCGTAACCAAGCTTAGTCTCGTAGTCAGCAGAATCAGCAGAAACGTTTTCCAATCCAGCAGGTGCTTCGTGGTTACCATAAGAACGGAAAATACTCATAATATTCAAATCATTGCGAATAACTTCTTCCTTATTGGCAAACATCTTTTCGGCTTCCTTCGAAGCGCATTCGGAGATAACACGGTCAACAGCAGTATTCAAGTTTCGGTTTTGGAAATTGGTCAGGATCAAGGCAGAACTGTAGTCGTAAATAGCGTCTCTAAGGTTACCCAGGTGTTCGTTGGCAGTGGCGCTTCGAATCATGGCCTTTTCGTTTTCGGGTTGTAATTCGAGAGCCTTTTGGGTAGCAGTCAAAACGTTTTCGTATTGTTTCAAACTCAGGTAACAAGCAGCTTGGTTGGAGTAGAAGATAGCATCTTCGTGACATTTCAACGCGTTTTCGTACATTTTCAGGGCCAATTCGTGTTTCTTTTTACCATAGTATTCATTACCAGCGATCTTGAAAGCTTGAGCTAGCTTTTGTCTAGACTCGTCTTCCAATTCGGCAACAGCTTCATAATCTTCAATCTCGGGGTACTCGACACCATTGACATCATCCTTAGCCAGGTTGAATCCCAAAATGGTGGTACGAGGAGCAGCAGGGGTGGCAGGAGTAGACTTTTCAGAAGGTGATCCATTCTCACTAGCCTCTTTGGCCTTCTTAAGTCTCTTTCTTTCCTGTTTGCTGCGGTTCTTCTTTTTACTCTTTTTGTTTGATCCATCGCGAGACGAGTCCGAGCCCGCATCCAGACCTTGTTGGAGTGCGTAGTAAGCGCCAGCGCCCGAGCCAATTACTACAACAGACCCCACAAGAACAGCAGCTTTATGGGCCGCCACGAACCCAGTGATTCTATCCCAAACAGATGTCTGAGAACTCATTTTTTTTGTATATGTCTTTCTAAAGAAAAAAAGAGTTTTCTTTCCGAAAGCTGTATTTATGCAACAAGGCTTTTTTTAATCTGGAGAAAGAAAAGAAAGAAAGAAAAAAGAAGAAGGGGAAGGAAGAGGAGAGAAGGAAACGAGAAAAATAAAAAAATTCAACTCAAAAAATGAAATGCCGAATCAGGTTTTGCCTTTAGTTGTTTGTCTTAATAGGGAATTATTATTTTTCAGCTCTTAACTGGTTTCATCCCGCACACAGAAAATTTTACCATCTTTTCTCAATTGCTGCAGGGTAACAACTCGTCATCGGCACATGCAAACCAACACTCAGCGAGCAAACGCGACTCCATTACTTCTATAAACAGACTATGAAATGATGATGGTAATGATTAAAAATTGTACAAAAAAGGCTGGTCTTATAGTTCATACTCTTTGAGTACTTCATCTGTAGAATTGTTTCTTGTGGGCCACGCAACAGCCGCAGATCGCGAGCTCTTGAAAAGTGTAATGCACCCGTAACAAAGATTCTTGGGACCATCCAAGTTATCTTCGTCAATGTTCTTTTTCTCTTGCCCTAAGCTCATGACACTAATTTGATGGATCCACGAAAGAGCGTCGTCTTCGCAGCGAGTTCCGCAGATTTCACATTTCTTAATCTCAGTCTTTGCGTCGGTTTCAGTGTACTCAGGAAGATCAAACTTAGATCCTAGCTTATCAATCGTCCGCACAACAGTAGCAGTAACACTTGGGAACGCAGCATCAATATCCTTAAAGTAACGATGAAGTAGCAGGTCCATTGACATGGATTTAGTATTAACGTTCTTTCCAGATGTACCGTACAATTCATCGAGTTTTGTGCTATAGGGTTCTGGGACTGCAACATCATGAAGCGCAAGGTATGATTTGATCTCACTATCATACAAATCTGCAATAGGTCTGATTCGCACAATATCGTCGCTAGTGAGTGGTCCAGTCTTGGTAGATTTAGAGACCAGATCAACTGGTGTCAAGCTAGTGCCAAGTTCTACACCTCTACCCTTGCATACAAGTCCAATAGCTCGTTCAGCAAGGTATGTAAGCGTAAATGGTTCAAAAATCGATTGACATTTGTTCTTGACGGCATATTGCGTTATCAGCTGGTTGTAAATGATAGTAGTGATATCTGAGCGAGATGTGTTGGAAGGCAAAATATTGCGAATTTCGGCTAGTGATTTGGGTGTTTCAATGGTTCCCGGAGTAAGACCAGGAATACTGTTTACATGTGAGTTTAATTCAACTTGAATGGTTTGCATATCCTCGGGCGATATATCGTCAAAAAACGAGTTGACGCTGATTCGATCGTATTTTTCAATGTCAGATCCGTACTTTTCCAACAACCAACTTCGCACCCAATCTTCGTCATTTTCCTGCTCTTCGTCTTCATCCACAATTCGTAGCACATGTAGATAAAATCCCACTCTTTTGTGTCCTTTTCTGTGTCCCTGTAACAATTCGGTCAGCATTCTGACCACCATTCCGGCGGCTTCTACACGTGCACCGTAGACAGGGACAAGGATCTTGGCAGTAGTTTCAATTATGCTTTTGTCGCGTCGATAAAGCGGCTTGTATACGTCTTCTCCGAGCTGTTTTCTTACTTTGGTAGATACAAATCGATCAAAACATGGCAGACAGAATGGCTCGGTTCTAGTAACAGTCACCGATGTGCGTGGCTCTGGAAGCGATTTGGGACACCTTTTGCAAGGATCCTGTCCAGCAACAGGTACGTTGGCATTATTAGTGGGAACGCCCACTCTTGAAACCATAGTAGTCGACATTTTTAGAAACTTTTGTGTGTGTGATAGTAACGACGATAAAAATGAAAGAAAAAAAAAGATTTCGTGATTTGGGAGATGTAAAAAACGGTATTAGACTAAGTCATAACTGTTGTAACGCAGATTCAATTCAGATTTTAACCTTTTTTCTCCATTCGTTTTTCTCTTCATCTTTCTCGAACGCACTGCTTTCCCAAATCACTATATTTCAAAATTTACCGACCATTAAGCTCAATTGAAATCAGAAACCATGGCAGATCAAGAAAAGAAAGCAGATTCTTCTGAACCTGTTGTTAAGCCTTCCACTGCTCCAGTCAAGGAACCAGTTCAGCCCAAAATTGAAGACCTAAAGTTCTACCCTGACGAGCCAACTGCTTTTCATCACAAAGCTCAATTTGCATCGTGAGTATTTTTTTTTAAACAAATGTATTAGTATTGATATTCTAATCAATTTTTAATAGCAAATTGCCTTCGCAGTTTTACGACCCCTGCCAAGAGGCGTCCAAGATGTCGATGAACTGTCTCGCACGCAACAACTACGACAGAGACATGTGTATTGAATACTTCCAAGCCTACAAGGAGTGCAAACAAGAGTGGCTTGACCAGCGCAAGAAGGATAGACGCGATGGTTTCAAGTGGTAACTCTATTCGACAATATTGTATATTTATAAGTACTACGGGTTTGGTATAATAATGAATGAATTATGCAGTAGCAGGCAATCTCCAGGAGCAATGATCGCTCACTTCCAAGACCATATTTCTCGGATATCAGTGTTAGTCTTAGCGTTCTTTGCACCTATAATTTGAAGCCCACTTTATAGGCCCTGGGTGTCTTTCTGTTATTGCGTTTGCTGAGAACAAATGATTGCTGGTCCTCCCGTAGACGACGCTTCTCATATCGTAACTCGTCTAAACTACCGGGGATTACACTTTTAAACAACCACTAGCTCATAACATCACCTCCTGTGTAACCTCTTCCATTAAATCCAATAATTAAATATCTTGATTTGAAACCCAGTTTCATGCCTAAAAGTGTATGAACTCAAAAATACAAAAAATATTCTGCAACTTTCAAGACCGAGTAACAGACGCCACATTACATTAATTCCTCTTTGGGAGCTGGTATTCTTGATTCCCTTTTCACACCACGATCAAGTAAATCATTGACTCAAAGGATTTTGGCTTTCATGTTTCAATTAATTCGTAAGCCGTCATCTAGACAAGTCAAATCAGAAATTTACAAAATTAATCAAAAAAATATGCTCCCCAGATTTTGCCCATTTCTATCTGATTCTGCCTGCTTTTTGTTATCAAGCTTACGATTTTTCTTCCTCTTTTCTCTTCCAATTTTCTCCCCTGCCCACTATCTCGTTTAACATATTCTCGCTTTTTTTTTTTTTTGGATACGAATAAAAACTCTTGTCGTTTACTTTATTTTATTTATTAGTCAACGTCTCTCTTTCTATTCTTGTTTATTCAACCACATTTTTTTTTTTTTGATTATAGATTTTTTAATTTTAAAATGCCTTACCACATATTTCCCGATAATGAGCCTACCGGACGCCCACCGCCACACATGAGCCCTGCCGAGTCCCTGGCCAGGGTCCAAATAGGATACTTGGCTAATCTCAATACCCAGATTTACAACGAAACTAGCAATAGAGTCTCTATTCAAGAGCTACGACAGCGATCAACCGTTCCTTTACCGTCGATACGCTTCATGCCTCCACCTCCGCCGCAAAACTCGCAACCCCCGCCGCTGACGAGTCGAGAAAATGAAGCTCCAGAACTAGCGCTTATGTCTTACCATGCAGAAGACGATTCTTTGATACCCAATCACGATACCATGTATTCAGTCTTGCCTGTCGATCAGTCATACGACAACAATCTCTATGAAAACCAGCATAACAGCGGGTACGGATTCATGTATCACAATAATTCGGGAGGTCAATTTTTTAGAGCACAACCATTTCAAATACCCGACTTGACAAACGATGGCCACCCAGGAACGTTTCCATCTTCTTCACCACACCACGATAGCTTGCCCCAAAGGCGCAATGCAACTACTCGAGAACTACACCGAAACGCATGGCCAACGTCTAGTCTACGCAAGCAATATTATATACGAATATCTGGATCCCAGCACCATAATTATTCAACATGGTTGAGAAAAGGCTTCAAATTTCGGACTTCGGGCGAGGAAATTATGAGGGTTTGTCATGCAGATTTTGAAGCGAACTCGATCGTGGTGCATTATAACGAAGAACTATGGGATGGCCAGATTGTAGAGTTTGAACCAGACAATAAGAAATATGGACAGCAAGAAGTGATGGACACATTACCTGTTTCACGTTTACAGGCAGAATTAGCACACGGCAAAATTCTCAATATCACTACGCCATGGAACCAAATAAAGTGTTTTCACTCATTAAATAATGTTGATACACCAGATTCATCTTTTCCCCGAATTACTGACGGCCTAGACGACTTGATTGACTTTTGTCCCACCGTCAATATTGAAAAGTCAAAAGAATACGCATGGATTCTATTCCGTCAATCACGGCCAATATTCAGTAATCATCATTATCTTGTTTCTGTACGGAGGAAGGATGGATATGTAGAAGGACGATTGGGATTTTCACTGCTCAAAGCCCGTCCTGTAAGTCATGCATTTTGCGACATGTCGTCAAACCCGGACGGGTACGAACTTGATAGACTTATGATGCTTTAGCATTGAAACTTTTTTAGAATTGCAAAATCTGATATCTGTTTGGTGAGAAGTTTTTTTATTATATTTTTAAATAGCTCTTTTAATTTTTGTTTTTTGTTTTTGTTGATAGCGTATTGCATGTTAGATGCCTTTATTAATATTTTAGCTATTTATATATTGTTTTTTGTGTCTCTGATTTGACCTGGCTTGTCTTTGAAGTAATATTTGCTGAACTCTTTCACTGGAGTTAGCAAACGAAAGTGGAAAAGATACGAACCCCTCTTCGCCTCTGTTATTGAACAAATTCATAAACTTCCCATGGTGGTAATTTTCAGTCAAAATGCAATTATAAAGAAATGAATTGTGTATAGTAAAAGTTATGTTGGATAAATATATTATAAATGATCACATTTTGTCTGCAAAAATAGTTTCGTAGTGCTCTATCATCTTTTGTGTACCATCGTTTCTGGGTTGCATGTCTCTAATCTCACGCTCGCCTTCCGTGTGCCTCACCAATGTAGGAGCAAAACACACGGCCAGATTCCGTGATGTCATCAGATTTGTCTCTGACAGTTTATTCACATTGCGCAAATGGCCTATCACAAACTTCAGACAATCGTAATAAGCCGGTGGTAGCGCAAGCACAACTGCCCGCAGCTTCTCAATCGCCACCGCAGGTTCATGTCTCGAAGCTTCCACAAAACTCTCGTAGCTATCAATATGAATCAACGAGTTTGGCAAGTACCTGAGATATTGCTTGAGTGTACTTGTCACACCGGCAATATCTCCACTCAAAATTTCGTCCAACTTAGCTGCATCAAGACGTTTTTCAAAAGCTTCTTCAATCTGCTGGATTTGTGATCGTGCACCTGATTTTCTATAAATTCCTTCAGAATCCAGGCCACGCTCCTCGACTTCTTTAATGCATCGAGTCACAATGAGTGGAATTTTTGAGCTCTCCAATTGAATTCGTTTTTCTAGTGGATATCCCATCAACAAACTTTCATGTTTGCCCTGAGAACTTGAAGATCCTCCATAGCCGTTTTCTCCGTTGTTTTTAAACCAACCATTTTTGGCCTTGAGAGGTTTGGTATGAACTTCACGAATTGTAGGAAACGATGTTCCTCCATTTCCATTGCCATTGACAGCAGTAACATTAACGACTTCACCATCGGTATATGCCCCATGACTGTCTTGAGTGAAGACCTTATTGAATCCTTTAACGCCCTTAGCGATAGGACGTTTCCAGAACCGCTTGGCAGATTTAGGATCTTTTCTATCTCCAGTGGTGTCCAATACTGTAACCATTGGTTCATCGCCTTGCTGAGAGTCGTTGGAACCTAGCATCATTGCCATATTTTCATAATCATTCGAATTCTTAGCGTACTCATCATACTTGTCACCAATCTGTCGCTTCAATTCGTTATGCAAGTGGGACAATTGGCTGTTTTTCATCTTGAGCAAACCAGCTTCTGTGATCATGTCGTCGCGTCTGAGCCCCAACTCGTAGATATCATCTAGCAGTTGATTTCGTTTTTCCATCAAATCCTCAATGTCTTTCTGTAGACTAGTTTTAATGCGACCAACTTCAGATGCAAACTCTGTAACAAGATCTTTGGACGACTCCTTCAGGTTTGACTTTCGCTGCCTTGCTTCTTCTAGCAAACGCAACTCGGTCTTGGCTACTTCTCCCTTAGCTTCCAGTCCGGCAATAGTCTTGCGCTTCTCTTTGATGTTTGTCTCCAACTTTTGCATGTCAGGTTTTGGCTTTTCATCCTTTTCTCGCAGTGCCTGTTCTAGTTCAGCTATACGTTTTTGTGCTTCAAGCAGTTCTTTTGCCGTGTCTGTCAAGCTTGATTCATTGTCGTCAAAAAAGTAACTTTCTATTGAAAACGGAGGTGTGAGATGATAATCATTTTGAGTTTTGGCAGAGTTGTTAGGTTTGCTGGAATCGCTTCGATTTTTAGGTGAGTTCAATTCAAGTTTTGACGCAAGTTCCAAACCAGTCGAAAGATCTTTTGAGCTTTTGGAATCTATTAGACCTGCATCACTAAGAGCCCTGGCAAGCTCCTGAACTGGTGTGTGAGGAGGCGATATGTTTTTATTAGATTGATCTTCGTCTGCATGGTGTATTGGTACTCTAGATGCATGAACACCAGTGGAGCCATGGCTTTTGCTATTATTATTACTATTGTCATTGTCGTTACTGTAATCGTTATTGTGGTCATTAGTTTTATTGATGTTGCTGTTTGTAGCTGCGTATTTAGGGTCTAATGTTTCATGTCGCTCCTCTGGGGAGTCTAAATAGGCAACACTACGAGTGTGGTTTTGGGACACGCGAGTCTTCTCTTTAGATGTTTTTGATGAATTCTGAGTGCCTTCGTTAGAAGCGTGCTTGCGAGATATTTGTTGCTGTCTGCTTGATGTTGAACTTTGAAAGTGGTCAGAGTGTTCGCTGGACCTTGAAGAATCCATAGATTTTCTAGACGACCTTTGGTCCCAGTCAGAACTTATAGACCTAGATATCGGTGGGGCAACTGTAAAGTTGGCTGATTCGGTTAGCGTGGCAGACGAGCCTACTGTGTTATTGACCGAAAACCCAAGAGTTGATTGAGAAACTGAATTAATCGGCGCAAATCCAGCAGAGTCGACTCGTGGAGGAATTTCAGGCTTTTCGGGGCCAATTCCAGTGTTTCTTATCGCCCGCCGCGAGAGTGATGGATCGAATGGTGGCTTTGAGGGTCTGGATGGTGGTAATGTAGATGTAGCTGATGATAATGATGAGACTGGAGACTTTTGCAAAGGAGTCAATGCAGCAGGCATGGGTGGGGGCGACACTCGTCCATCGGGATCTTCTTTTGGAGGTAATGATGGCAAGCTTTTGTCTTTGAATGAATTTGCTGATTTTTTCGGCTGGTGTGAATATTGTGGGTCGTAGGATCCAGGAGATGAGTTTGAGAGGCCTATTGGAACTGATGTTTTCGACTTTGAGTGCGCCTGTAGTCGTTTCCTCGCAAGTAATGTTTCGTGACAACTCATGCAGAAGATGCCTTGTGGTGTCCGTGCGTATTGAAGGTCTTCAATCTTCTTTTTACAGTTTCTGCAACAAAAGCACGAAGAACAGAATGCATGTTCACCAGTCAGAATGGCTAAATCATCTATTTTCTTATGGCATCCACTACAGTGATAAGAGCAGGTGTTGCATATCAGGGAGCCATTCCCCAGGGCCAAGAGGTTGGTGTGGCAGTCAAGTTGTTTATCGCAGCTGGAACATCTGAAACCTGTGCCAGTATAGAGTTAGCAAAGATCTCAGTTGAGGGCATGTGTGTACAAGACTCAGATGGAGTCAGAATCAGAACTGGAAACATGAATAACATACAATCGATGTGCCATCTATCGCCACCTGAAAGAAGAAAAAACAATTAGTAACTGGGTTGAGGGAAGTGAGAGACAAAGATGGAAACAATGAAAACGTACCTAGTTCATATGCTCGACCTTCTTCAAGAACCTTTGAAACGAAAGAAAAAAAAAGTAGTTAATATTGTTTTCGGGAGAACTAAAAACCAAAACAGTCATAGGCTTTAATTATGCAAAAGCAAAGATGCAAAAATCAAAACACATACCAAGTTACACTTTTTGCAATAATGTATTTCGTCATCGTAATCTTGTAGGTTTGAAGGAGCCGAGTCTTCTGTGTCCATAGATGACGCTGAGAGAGAAGGCGCTTGGGACGAAGAAGAGCGATGCATTTTAATGCCGGTAAATGTAGAGAGAAAAAGATGATGAAGAAGAAAGGAGAAAAGAATGAAAAATTAGAAATCGAGAAAAAGGATTGAACAAAATAAAATATTGGCAAGCTATATTGATATTGTAAACACAGAGAGTTTTGGTTAGAAGGTGAAGAATCCGAAAAAAAAAGAAAGAAAAGGATGAGCACACGCGGCAGGTTGAAAACTGTACTCAAACGCCGAATCTGTTACGCGAAATCGTTGGTCGATGTTGGTTGAATACTGATGCGGCTTGGTTGTTGATAGAAGTTGGAGTACAGGTGAAGAAGAGCTGAAGGTATTTGATTCAGGGGATATAAGAGGGTCCAATTTTGGAGGATTTCCAACTACGTTGCAGACTGAAACCAACAAGCGTTGCACTGTTTTATTAGTAGATTTCACGAGTGTCGGATATGCAGAGTGTGCGTGGAAATGGATAAACTTTGTAGCAGAGGCAAAATGGGGGAAAAAAAAGTTTGTGAATGAGATTTGGTTGATCCTGTTGGTCGATCCCTAATGTCGGCGTTGCAGGTGCTGCTGGTACCCGGCGCGCAAAGTCTCGGTGGGATCGGACCTGTACATTCAAGATCTCTTTGGCTGGGGGAAAGAAAAAAGGGGGAAGACTCAGAATATACTGGGGAAAGGGGCAGTTGGGATATGAACTTTATGTTGTTTGGCGATATGCCGGGAGTTGATTTGAACAAGAAAGCAAGCGAATCTGAAGGCTCAAAAAGATCTAATACACTCAAGAGAATAGACATCATGGCACATGAAATGTTATGATATCTAAGTGTACAGCTGCCATTAAAGACAGTAACAAAAAGAGTCAAATACCCAATACAGACATACGCACTCATGTTTCATTATGGATCCTGCAACCAAAAGCACATGAAGATAGCCTTGGATATGTAAGTCATTGCCATCTTTATTTGTACATCCATAAATAGCTTTTAAATCTGTATTGCAAATGCTCTGGCAATTAGGCAAGTTCCATATCATTGATCAATAATTGCGAGCATTGGATATCTCGTGTTGATTCAAAATTAGCAAACTTTATAAAGTTCAATTCAGGAACCTATGCTCGCTACACTTTCGTTTAAACCTTTATTAGGTGTGTTTAAAAACTCTGAACAAAGCTGAATCAAATGAAGTCTCAACTCTCAGACTCCATTGTGGAATATTTGTTATCAATAGGGTCTTGTCAGAGAAGATTGGCAAAGTGGGACATACAATCAACAGCACAGATACAAAGTTTGAATTTTCAGTGATAGCAAATGCAGATCGAAGCACGCGTCTATCCACTCAAAACATTCAATTGCAAGACGCACTTGTGAAGACTATGAGCCAAGCGTTTGAGCCATGAAAGAAACAGAAAATATGCGTATTTATTTGATTCAAGCAGAGTCGTAACGAGTGTTCTACAGTTGTGAATAGTGCCACTGTTATCAATACCGTATCAGACTGTATTTTAAACTTTTCAACTTTGATGCTGATTTGTATACCCACACAAGTACAGCACAGCGCCATTTGAAAAAGTCCCCATTTACATACCCCTTGATGGTTGCGAAGACCACAAGATACCCGCTAAATAAACCAATAGCTGCCCCCACGAGCAAAAGTGTTTAGAAACCAGTTTGTTGCTAAGTGGTCATCATGGGGGGTTTACATGCAATCTCATAATACTGGCTCAAAAAATCTCGTCTCAGATGCAGTAAAAGTCTCATAAGATCCACAATGCAACATGTTCTCAAACATATATTATGGAGCATGTATTATGGGGATCTGCTATTTTATGCTCAATCACTTCAGATTGGAATGATTTGTTATGAAATTACTTATAATAGCGCACTCTTCCAGCCATGGTACTTTTCAGCAAAATATAAATTCAGGAAAGCACAACGTATAGTTTATGAAAAGATATAAACGGGATTGACCACATCTTGCCCAACAATGGTCAGGCGTGGATACATGGCGTACCTTAAAAAGCCTACGCCATTTCAACGCGTAGCTCACGTGACCAACGCGTAGTCGCGTAATTAATTTTTTAATTTTTTTTTTCAACTTTCGTCAGTAAATGCAATCCCATCTCACATTTCAAAACGTAATATTCTTTCTTTCGACTCATAGTTTTACCACCGGACTTACTTTCCCCCCTGTTTCTCCCATTGAAACTAATCAATTAGTTTAAAATCATTATTAATCGCGTAACGGTGTCAAAGTATTTCCAGAATGCATGTGTTGATGGAGGATTTTGTCCAGGTCTTTCACGAGATTAGACAAAGCTCGATGGCCACAACGTGCAAACTGGTGATCTTTGTGTCGTGTTTGGATATAGACGCGTTATGTGCAGCAAAGATGATTTCCGGACTTTTGAAAAAAGACATGATTCAGCATAAAACGGCGCCAGTGATTGGATTCTCTGACATGAAAAAGCGATGGATGGCTGACGTCGACTCGGAGGTGAAAAACGTCATGTTTATTGGGTGCGGCGCTACGATTGATTTGCTGGACTTTTTGGGCATCGAAGACGAGGAGGAGAGTGACAAAAAGATCTATGTTATTGACGGGCATCGGCCGTGGAACTTGGACAATCTGTTTGGATCCAAGAACGTAATGTGTTTCTTGGACGCGCGAGCAGATCTGAGCGAACTTAAAGATCTACAATACTCATACACCAACTATTTACGGCTGATGGAAGAAGACGACGAGGACGAAATCAATTCTGACGCTGAAGAAGAAATCAATAGTGACGACGATGACATTGCAAATAAAGAAAACATCAATGATAACGAATCCGTGCATAGTGGGGAAAAGCGTAGTGCTGACGAAGGAGGAATAAGCGATGACGACGAGTTCAAGAAGAAACCTCGACTGAAACTGCGAACCCGAAAAGAAGAAATGGAACAGCACCGGATAGAGCTCGAGACCTATTATTCAGTGGGATCAAGCATCGCGACCTCAACTGCATCGCTGATTTACTCACTAGTTTCGGACATGAGCACACCCAGTATCACAGATTTATGGCTGACGGTTGTCGGCACCACTTCGCTCGACGCACAGCATCCACACATTTATAGACTTTTATTACCCGCATTAAAGACCGAAGTACTTCGTCTCAATCCCAGTGCCAATATCCCGTCGCTCACTACGGCGGCGGCAGCCTCTCAGCCAACAACCATGACAGAGGACTCATCTCTTTTCATTGAAACAGATTATCCATTTTACCTACTTCGCCATTGGACTTTGTACGATTCCATGTCACATTCGTCCTACGTCTCAGCGAAACTACGACTGTACACTGAGGACGGGCGCCGGCTTATGCACAAAATGCTGGCCAAAATGGGAATTTCGTTACAAGACGCGCACGAACGCTGGACGCATATGAATCTGACCACGAAACGGGCGCTACCCGAGAAACTGCTGGGGATCGCTGGACACTATGGAATGGAGGACATCATCAGACAAGGAATCGTGCGGCGGTTCGGCTACAAGGGCTCGGTGTCTGCCGGGGACTGTGTAGACGCGCTGTCGACGCTGCTGCAGGCTGGGTACAAGATGAATGCACAGTCGAAATCCGGCGCCTGTCCTCCAAAATTCCGAGAAGAAGACTTTCGAAATGCTAATGATTTCATGGATGGATCTATTCAGGATGTGGCACGCGATCGGTTCTGGGTAGAGAACTTTTGGTCGGCGTGGGACGCGCTGGACGATATCAACAAAATGACGCAAGGCATACAAATGTCGCGCGTACTAAGAGGATGCATTGTGGTGTCTGCCAAAGGGTTGTTGGAGCGCCGGCTGATTAAAGATCTACGAAAGTTCCGCTTGGCGGTTTTGAAGGAAGGACCAGAGCTTGAGATTTTTTCTAATCCATTGGCGCTTAATCAACTAGCAGTATGGATTGCTGAAGCGTCTGCAGAGGTTTCAACACGTTCCTTACCGCTGGTGGTTGCATCGCTTTATCCGCCGACCAATACGTATCTTGTGGTGGGAATAGGCCCGCGAGGCACGCGTAAAGACGATTTGGACGAGGATGAGGAGAACGAGGGGACCAATGACCCTGTGAGTGCTGGTCCGTCTGAGTACAATGAGTTTGGATCGGCGTTTCATCAGGTAGCAGACGAAATTAACGCAAAGGTGAAAATCGATGCGTTTGAAAGCTCGGTGATTGAGCTTGCCAAAGACGAGTTATCAAGATTTTTAGAAGCATTAACCATGATTGGAATTAAATATTAATAGCAGTATATACTGATGTCTATAAGCCTAGTGCAGTTTTTTCTATTTGGAAAGACTTGAGCATTGTAATTTTCATTTTCAAATGTGATTTTACATGATTATACGTTTACTGATTTGGAAATACGGTGCCTGTATTGTGCTTACCCCATGTATAGTTTTAAAAACTTTTCATATTTTTGTTTTTAAACCGCTGTCAAATTTTTGCCAGAATGAGTGTTTGGATAGCTGATTTTGACTGATTATTGTGTTGACATGACAGCGACGAAACTGCTGCTTTATTGGTTTGAAACCAGGCATTTGGAAATCCAGAATAGACTATTATATAGCTGAGAGTAAGTTGGTAAAAGACGAAAGTGTATAATATGCAAAAATTGTCATGCGGATGGATAGAACAAGAAGTGTTCAAAATTGGCATTTTGGAGTAAAAACCATCTACGTTTTGTTTTGTCAAGAAATGCAATACCAAAACTGTTCAAATTTCCGGTGACAACAATCTTTAAATCTACTCAGTTGTGTATTAAATTCGTGCATACTACTGAGGAAGTATCATTAAACATGTATACCAAGAATATCAAGATCCTGTTCGTTTAGTTTTTAGAATATGTGTTTTGTAACAGAGCCCTTCCGAAAATGGGACCTGCTACTACAATTTGAGAGTTTTTTTAAAAAACAAACCTGGCTTTGAAATGTATTTTCTGATGATTATGAAAACACAAAACTCTCACATGAATAAAACACACTACAGAGATCAGTAAAGCAAACCACATCAAGCCAGCTATCCATTATAGATCTTTGTTTCTTGTGATGCACTCTAATAACGCTAGATTATTAAAAAACAATATCCAAAAACGAACAATAGAACTCAGTAACATAATCCAGCGATTTTTGTTTATTTCAGCCTTGACATGGTAATTTTCTGTCTTGAGAAAACTTGGTAGTCAAACAATAAAAAATTCAAAACCGTAAAATTTGATCGTTATAAGGCAAGCAAGACAGTATTCTTGACTTATTGTTATCGAGAACACAACGTACAAAGACATGGTGTATACGCATTTTGCCAAATACAAAATACACATCTTCACATTGCATCACCAGGGAACAGTTACATTATGTCGCGACCAAGACAACCAACAACGAGAAAATTGCAAAATTCATTTCATGACAATTCCACACAGTTAAAATACACTAGACTGTCTTTCCTGTGTCGTTTCTATGCGTGTTGAAAAAATCAAAAGATGCCTTTCAAGCGGCAATCATTCTTTAAATTTTTCAAAAAGCTGTCACTTGCAGGATTTTTTTTTTTTATGGGAGCAAGTTGAATGCTGAGTTTTTACCAAAACCACAAAACCAATTCCATTTACAAAGATGGGTATTTATGCAGTAAAGTCATCAGTATACCACCAAAGTTTGTCAACTTTGCCTGGCCGAAAACCAATCAAATGTATATTTTGAAACTGGTTTTTGCTTGCGGCGGAAGATTGAATCGTTGATTTTGACTCGAGGGTTCAGAAATGGAGCCAAATCAGATTCATTTAATAATTTTCATACCCCCTCTCAAATTAGTTTTCATCAATGACAATAATGACAATCCTGCTCTCGTTTCAAAAAAAACAATACAACTATCTCTCTTTTTCGGACTCGTTGATACATACAGTCCATCAGTCTCAATTGCCCGGTCTTCTCAAGCGGTTTGTTCATAAAGCAGAAACTGGCGTCATTGATCTTGACACCCAACTTTTTCCCCATTTCCCAAAGAAGATGGCTACCACTTTGACACTCTTACTATTCCCCGGCTTTGAAAAAGTGATATTATGAAACTCGGCTATTTCCAAATTATCAAAACGAAAAAAAAAAATGTATTTAGAGATTTGGTGTATATTGCGTTGCTTTAGCCAGAATCACTATTACTTTTTAAATCGAAACCCAACGTATGAAGATTTTGTGTGTTGCATCAGGACACACATCATCGCTAAAATTGTATTTCACTTTGTTGGCGTAGCAGTTCCCGTATCTACCCACTATACCGAGCCGCATTTGCTTTGATGTGCTTCAAAACCAAAGACACATTCGCAGCATAGACTTTGTGTGTTTTTTTTGATTTCAAATGGATAATTACGTGTCAGCAATACATAAATTTCAGTAACGACGGTACAGTATGTGTGTGCAAATGTGATTGGTGAAACTTGATAAATAACCAATCAAAATCTTTTGTTTTCGTTTTTCAAGAATGGGGATACTTCCAGTTGCTGAAATTCATAAGAAAAACAGATTACAATTTGAATTGTGTATTGATCGTGTATTTCTCAAATTTTTATGGTTGTATTCAGACTCTGATAGCTTTGCGCAATCACATATCCACATCTTGCTCTTCATATTTTGATTGATTTGCACAACGTACAGGTGTGTTCCTAATACCAATTCTCAATAACACAACCGCGATTCTCGCGTACCCTGACTTTCCAAATAATCTACTCTCATCGTGTTCCATTAGTACCAGTCCTTGCAACTCGAGAGCACACATTAAGCACTGAGTTTATCACTATAAACGGGTCAGACTAGACTGATACCTGAATCAAAATATTGAGATAGCGTAAAGGAAACCGCAATAAAGAGATATGACACTGTTGTAAATCTGATACATATAAATCTTAACACTCTTGTAAGATTTGTAGCTAAAATCGCGTACATTTTTCAACATGATGACTGGTTAAGCCTCTTTTTATACTGCCTTGAACAACCAAAATAAGCATTCCAAAAACAGCATTTGTCTAAAAGAGATTCAGTACACTGAATCATCTACACAGTGTGTACACTAATATTTTTGCCAGTTTTCGAACAACAAGATCTTTCTTGTCTTGATTGTACAAAGTTACTTTTGGTTTCAAGCACACACTGGTTCCCGGACGCTCTGTTCACGTTCAAGCCGGAGGTTTTCACAGTTGTTTTTTCTTTTTTGAGGTTTTATCCCAGATTCACGTATGATCACTGGTTTTGAATGACTCGGGTCTTTTTGATACGTTTCCTCAAAAGTGCAAAGCAGATCAACCACGAATTTATCCACAATCATACACATCACTCGCGCAAAACTGTATGTACATACAAAACGCCAAAACCTTTGCGCCAGTTTGTGTACAAATCTTGTCTAAACAAGCATTTCCATAATCAAGATTTCACACAATTATACAGTAATCCCGACGTTTATTCCGTCAACTTTATCACGGCGCTTTTTTAAAGTTGGGTTTCTAACATGGATTACAGAGACAATTGTCAAACGCAGATCATGTCACTCTAAAAAGAACACCATCAAAGTTGACCAAAAATCAAAATATAAAAACGAATCCAAACACTAAAAACGCTATACACAATAGTAAAGCATCTCTGTATGTACATCCAAAAACTCTAGCCACCCGCCAAGTGTACACCTACACACCTTCCATCCCCATTGTGTATTAAAGAATAAAAAATCAAAACTGAAACACCCGACAACACACTGAAATCCTTTTTCCAAATGGTTGTTTGACTCTCTTGTTTGTACAAACCCTCAAAAACTCTAGAATTCTACACATTCAAAAACGTCTACTACGCCTATCAACCGCCCAAGTACAGTGTGTATAATCAACTTCTTCGGCACCGGTTTCCCTTATACGCACAGCCGGAAATGTAGTTTGGATAAGGCTTTATCCCGAGCGCTTTTTCTTTCTTTCTTATACACTGAGGAGCAACATGTACATGTTTCGAGAGAAAGGAAAAGAAAAAAGGGCAAGCAGTTGTCCGTTTTTTTTTTTTTTTTTTTTTTTCCTCCGACCGGATCTCGAAACCGTTTATCCAACTACATATTATTGATCTGTTTCTTGTTATTAATCATGTCTCAAGCACAGTTGACTATTCCTCCCCAGGCTTCATCAGCGTAGTGTACACAAATCCACATAGCAACTCTGGATATTAGCCGACCCGCTGCTTCTACATTGTGCAAGTCGTCCATCACTGCTGACACTTGTCGATCTCTGATCCACCATTCGATACACACATATCCACGTCTCTGGTCACGGAAGCCCGATCCGTCTCAGTGAGTGAGTAAGTGTAAATGTGTGTACCTGATGAGAAATGTAAACAAGGTCCACTTCTTTTTCAGAAGCAGCTGTGTATAGAGGGCAAGGGTTTGTCTCAATGAAACTCTGATTAGAGACACCTTTTTTTTTTCTTGCAAAAAGCGAGGCACTTTCGGCAATCATCATCATCATCATCGTTATTCAAGAAGCACAACGCTAACTGTGAACCACCACCAGTTGCTTTCCTTTCCCTCAACGACGCTGCCTTTCTTCACATGTGTGTTGGTCTGTCGGATGCTAATCACCGAACCGTCGCCATCAAGTATCACATGACGACTCCTTTACACCTGCACAAGAGTGCTCCACACAATCATCAGCATACACCCACTTTACACCCACACATAGCGATGTAAGCCATTTTATCCCTCCGAGAGCACAAAACTTTGACCGTTGGGAAATATAATAAGGCACACAAATATACATGTATCGGGAAGATTGCCCAACTGGCTACGTTGCTCAAATCAGTCACTCAGTGCTGCTGCGGGATTCTTTTTTTTTTTTTTTTTTTTTTTTTCTTTTCAGTGCTTGAAACAAACAATAACGTTGTCATACATTACACACATGTGTGTATACATGTATACACATACAGAAAGTCGCTTGTGTTTTGTAGTGTCGCAACCGCCGCTTGTCCTGTCCCTCGAAAAAAAAAAAAAAAAAAAAATACAGGTTTTTTTGTCAATCGGTTGATTGATTGAAAGTTCCAGAAATGGAAGATAGCTTTGATGTACAGTGTACTGTACGCATGAATGGATTGTACAAAAACTACATACACATTGTACACATTGTGTGGGCAGAGATAATGTAAAAAAAAGAAGAAGCAATGGATGATGTGAAAGATAATGTGGTGTGAGCATACACATGTACATGACAAGTTGATGTAATCTAGGTCTCAATGATGATGATTATGATAGCACATAATGTGTTTTTTGATATCGTTCGGAGCACCGCTGCCACTGTCAACACCCTCATACTTACGCTTTACATCATAACACATATATTCATATGCATTCAATGTCCTATATCACGTGTGTAAATGTCGTAATGCCGCCGCTGCCCCCTCCCCTTTGTTCTTTGTGTTGCCATGTGTGTAAGTGTGCTCTCGAAAGAAAAACAAAACTCTGGTTTTTTTGTCTTTGCTTGGCATTCAAGGAACGGCCACACATGAAAAAAAAAAAAAAAAAAAAAAAAAAAAAAAAACGATGCTCCTGATAAGAAAATTGAGGAAATGTTTTATTTGGCAAGATAAGTCGAAGAAAGAAAGAAAGAAAAATGCTTGTGAGGTTTTCAGTGAACTGCTGGTTTCTACTAGTGAGAGCAGTGTTGTATAGTCTTGCTTTGATCTGCTTGTAGCGTAGAGATTTCGAGTTGATGAATAGAAGTAAAAGTGTTTGTCTAGGTTTTGAATGTGTCTTGATAACGACTAGTTGATCTGTACCTGTACACACTTTCTAGATCCAACTGTAAAAGGCCCACTCCATTTTCGAATAAAACCATCTCCTCGGCGGTTGTTCCTACATTTCACTCCATTCATAAACTCACGCAATAACGTCTGAAGAAAGCTACTCTTGTCGTGTGTACAAGACATGACGTTGCTCTCAACATTGTATCCACGAAAACCTTTTCTTTTCCTTCTGTATACATGTGTATGTATTCCAAGAATACACATGTTTTGCTTGAACTCGTTTTTCAATGTTGAACAAAACCTTGATCTTTTTCTCTCTCTCAACTGCTTAAAAGTGTATCGGATACACTCGGCCATTACATATACAGTGGCGTTTTCCCTCTTTCTCGAGTGTATACACCTGGCTGCATGTCTCTCCTGCCCAAACACTCAAAAATCCCACACTGTATCTCTTTTTTTGTCTTGTTTGCTCTCTCTTTTCAAATGCCAAGTGTACACATACATACACAAAACGTTGTCTTCCAAACCTTCTTGTTCTTGTCAAACGGTTTCAAAGAAATGTATAAAAACGCATGTACTATAGATTCTGTATGTATTTGTGATGTATTATGATATAGTATGTGTGTGTACATGATGCAAAGTGTGTTTATAGTTAAATGACTGCCGCGTATCTGTTTTTTGTTCCTGTCTCAAAAAAAAAAAAAAAAACAAGTCCAAGAACAAGAAGGCAACGCAAATAATGGAATATGATGAAATATGATGGAATGAATGTGGATGTGCATGTAGAATCACAGCATTTGATGGTGGCATTGGTTGGATTAGACCTCGTCAAGGTTGACCATCGCAATCTTGTTTGAGGGTTCTGCATCGGATTGGGCAGCGGAGGTGGTGGTGGCAGCTGGGGCGTTTGCTTGCGAGTTGGACGTAGCAGTAGATGTAGTGGTGGCAGAAGTAACAGGCTCCGACCGGGTAGACCCAATGCTGGGTGACGACGGAGACCCTGGCACCGATGCAGTCACCGAGCCAGTGCTCTCGGCAGCAGTGACAGGAGTATTGGCCGCCGCACTGGCACTGGCAGCAGTACCAGCAGTGGCGTCACTCGAACTTGCGCCAGAAGCAGAGCAAAGCTGCGGTGTATCGAGGTCAGTCATTGCCTCTACATCAGTTGTAGAAGACGAGTAGAAACTGCCAAACACGCTCCAATGGAACTTGGCCAGCACCAGGATCTTTTCCGCAAACAGGTCCATATCACAAGTGCCACCATTATTACTACTGCTACTGCTATTGCTATTGTTGACGGTATTGGCAGCACTGCTGGCCACCAACTTGGCATGCAGCGTGGCAGTCAGCTTGTCAGAGATCCGCTTCTCAAACACAGTGTACAGCGCCGAGCTCGGGTTCAGATTGGTAAACAGCCAGTTGGTCACAAACGCAATCGTGTGCTGGTCAGGCACGCGCGGCGCCCGGATCTGTTTCGCGAGCTCCAGCGCCAGCGGCGCCACGTTCTTGGTCCACTTTTTGTTCTGGTGGTCGTCGGACACGAGCGACAAAATGTTGGGCTTGATCTCGTCGTTCCAGCTGCCGCCGCGGCCAAGAGACTTGCACTTTCTTTGCTGCAGCAGCAGGATTTGGCACAGGTTTAGGCACACGAGCTCGCGCAGCTTGGCCTTGAACTCGATCAGCCGGTTGAAGTCAAAGTTGAAGGTGATGGGGATCGAGCTGGGTGTGCAGCACGACAGCAACGACACGATCGAGTGGCACATGACGTACTGGTTATCGATGCGCTGTTTGGTCTGCTCAGAAGAAGATGTCACTGATGATACTGACTTGCCTGTTATAGAGGACGCAAGCAAACTACTCTGATTACTCTTAAACCACCGTTTCGACGAGTTCAAGTTCAGTTTGCGGAAATACTTTTGCTCAAACTCGATCGAGTTCTCGACCAAAACCGGGCGCAGAATGCGGATCTGGTGGTTCGCCACATCGAGCTTCATGACCTCCAGCAGCCCAAACAGCAGCTTGAACCCTTCCACCGGACAGTTCTGCAGAAACGCCTGCTGCATCTCGTCCACCATCCGGTCGCGCATCGGCGCACAGTGCTTCTTGATCACCGCCGCCAGCTTTGCGCTGAACCGCTTGAAATCAAACCTCTCAAGCTCAAAAATGTCCCAGTCCATTTCTTTCTCTTTCTCTTTCTCATTGCCAAGTCCACACTCGGCCAGCTCCGCGTTGTCGCCTTCTGGGATCAGACTCTCAAGCACCTCGAAAAGACACTTGAACAACGTGCCGACCATCGCGTTCTTCGAGTCGCCAGCGTCAACAATTTCCTGCACGCGCGCCCAGTACTGCTGGCTCTCTTGCCGCTTGCGGATCCCGCGCTCGCCGTCCAGGTTCGGCCGGAACTGGATCTGCGTGTCAAACACAATGTCGTGCCGCAGCTGCGCGTTCTTGAATATCTCCTCGAGCTCGATCTCTTTCAAAGAGTTGATGTTGATGGGAGGCAGCATAGTGGTGAGCGTCTTGTATGGTGTTGTTGTTGTTGTAGTATTTGTAGTTGTATTTGTAGTTGTGGTTGATGTGGAGTGTCGATGTTTTTGGATTTTGTATGGGGAACCGGGTTTGGAACTCGTTTTCATTTTGGAAAAGGAGACTTGTCTATATATATCTTTCGGAAGAGGAGGAAGGGAAAGAAAGAGAGAGAGGGGAGGTTTATCTCCAAGGGATGTGCGGGAGCATATATATTCCCGATATATACACGGATGAGAATAGTGTAAAAGAGAGTGTGTGAGTAATTTCGAAACAGGAGATTTCGAGAGTACAAGAACAAAAGAAAATATGCTTTTGCAGTACACATCGAAAGTGGCGCTCGAGAAACAGGGGCAACGAACAAACGTTGAGAGAGATGTGTGTGTACACAGTTGCCCGTGATCAGGCAGGGCTTTTCAGAGATGTTTGTTTGGATTCGGAGGATCAAGAGGTTGTCGATGTTGTTGTTGTCGTGGATGTTGTTGATTTGAAAGGTGTCGATGTTGTTGAACTGATCAAACAGGTCGTCGTGGATCTCGTCCATGTCGTTATCGGAGCCGTTACTCTTTACAAAGCAATGCACACAGAAGAAAAAAACAAACTTTTTCTTTCGATTAAACAAACAGAAAAAAAAAAGCAATTCCTTCTTTTATGGTGTACACACCCATTTCTGGATTATCGGAATAAAAAAAACGATACAAAAAAAAGGAAAAAGCAATTTAAAATCATACATACAATTCAAACAACAACAACAAAAAGAAGAAGAGGATTCGCGCTTTGTACATATACATAAATGTATCGGAAAATGGATGGCTATCACATGGATAAGCTGGTTGTTTTTTACCGTAATTGAATACAGAACAATCAACCAAGAGTAAGGACGGCGTATTTAAGCGGGTTGAGTGTGTAATCTAGGTTTTTTCATCTGTACCGAAAATAGATTCATGCGGCTGTCCTGTTTTGGCGGTTGCAAACATGTTTTTTTTTATCGGAAGCGTTGGATTGGGAAAGAAAGTGATTGCTATGTACACAGTATCGAATTTTTGATTTTAAGACTTGGTATATCGGATATAGCGCAAAGAACCAGCAATGTCCATGGCGAATGGGTCTGAACTATCAGTCATCACGGTGATGATACCCTTGGAACCATTCAACAAAGCAGCACAGTTCCAATCTTGATAATGTGTAAACAAGTGTGTGTAAGCCAGTGTGCATTCCCTTGAAGATCCTTCGTATTTCATCCAGATACACACATACACTTAAAACTGTATCAGCCGCCCTTGCTTTTGTGTTGTTATAAGGCTGATCTTTTTTTGTTTACACATTCGATGGAGCTGCTTGTTCATTCAAGAGCATTAAACAAATAATAATATGTGCAACGCTTGCTTTCGTTTCTGGCTTGGAATAATAATGAAAAAAAAGAAAGAGCCGAATGTATCCAAGTGTACATGTCTGAATTCAGGCATGCGTGTGTACATACACTGTTAGACAAACAAGCCTTTGATGTCTGGCGTATCGGGGCATCACAATCGTTACTCCCGGTTAAGGTCATACATACTTTGGAAAGGAACCAAGTGCTGATGAAAACCATTCGACTTTAGAGGGGGTTTTCTAATGACTTTGTTGGAGACATGAAAAGCCAGACTCTGACAGTTTGTAGGGTGTTCACACTGGCTGGTCTACACCCAGCTTAAGGAATTCTAGATCATACTCTCCATTCCTTCTCAAGCCTGCTATTCGTCCCAGGAACACACGGAGATTGTCCTGGATCAAGTAACCTCCATCAGTTCTCTGCGGATAATGTGTACCACAAAAAAAACTTGCGGATAAAAATCAGCAGTGTGTACATACAATCGTAAGCTTTGTTTCCTGCAAATGGGAATAATACACAGGACACTGTAAAATGAAAGGTCTTAGAACCTGGTGATCTCCGTTTCCAATCTTTTTTGGAAAGAATTGTGTACCATCAAAGAAATTATATATTGCTTTGTTGTTGTTGTGTAATCTATGAAATACGCATGTGTCTTGTATCATTGTGTTGAATGAAATACGTGCGATCGGGTGTCGGAGCTTTATAAACTGCCGACCCGATCACGCCCGATCCTGTCCTTGCTTGCCCGTCATTACAAAAACCACGTATATATTCGCATTACACACTCTCAATACATTCCTTAATGCATCATCATCATCAATCAACCAATCAAAAGGAAAACTAAAACATGGCCTGCTCCAATTTACTCTGCAACACCCGTTTCCTCCGCATGTTCTCCTCAAACCGCTCCTCCACCAACCCCCGCAACACCTCCCAGTACGCCTCATCCACCAGCGCCTTAACTCCCCCGGTCTCAGCATCCACAACCCCAACCGGCGCATCCAGCCCCAACGAGATCCGCACCGCTACAAGGTTATGGTTGTTCACACCGGTCTCCCGGTACCCGGCATTATAAGCAATCGTGTACAGCTGGTGCGCGACCGCAGGGGTCCGGCACAGCACGTGCAGAATCAACGACTCGTATTTGTACTGCACGCACCGCCGTGACAGGTGCTCAAAAGGTAGCTCGCGCAGCTCAGAAGTGGGCGCCCGGCTAAGCACCTCGTCAAGACTAGGGATCGCGTGCGCACCGGAGTCCGGCGCTTCGTGCTGGATATGCAGGAACGCGCCGCCTTGGCCCTTGCCGCCGACCTTCAGTGATGTCGACGACGACTCACTGGTGCTGGACTCGGCAGCAGCAGCAGCAGCGGCGGCGGCTGTGGGACGGTACTTGGATCCTTCCAGGAAAATACTCAGGCGCCCTGAACAACTCGACGTCGTCACCATATCTTCATGGCTGTTGATCAGCTCAATCAAATCAACAATCGGCTCGTCTAATGATCCCTTGGGTGACGCATCGATCTGCTGCTCTAGCTTTTGTAAAATGTGCTTCTTTTTCTGATTAAAAGGGTCTTGGACCGGTGCTTTACCCATCGTGTGTGTGTGTGTGTGTGTAGTGCTGTGTATGTATGGAAAAATATGTGGTTCCAAGAAAACTTTTTGTCCCAATAAAAATAATACTAATATTATTATCATACTAAAAAAATACACGTAAAAATATATCTACTCTCTCTTGGTAGCCTTGGAAGCAGCCTTGGATACACCCTTGGCATCGACCTCGACACGCTTGTTTTGGACAGCTTCTTGACCAACCAAGTAAGTAATATCGTCCCAAGGATGTCTGTAAAGACCAGTCTTCAATCTCTTTTGATCCAAGTGATGAGCAATCAAACCAATAGATCTACCCAACACGAAAAGACCGTTCAAAACACCGTTCTTCAAGTAATCTTCAACCTCTTCAGGGTTAAAGGCACCAGACGATCTCATCAAATCTACGAAAGAAACAGCAATACAACCATCGACATTAAGAATCAAGTTATCCTTCTTGGAAGTAGTAACTTCTTCAACAGCAAGAGCATAGTCAAGCAAGTTAGTAGCAGGGAAGTTCTTCTTGACGTACTCCTTGACCAACTCAACACGGAAATCAGGATTGTTACGGGACTTGACCTTGTGGCCAATACCAGGAATCAGCTTGTTTTGCTTACGCATAGTGTCAACGAATTGACGAGGAGACAAGCCCTTGTCGTAAGCGTTGGTGAACTCAGTAGCAGCACCGTCCAAAGCACCACCGAATCTAGTACCAATAGTCAAAAGACCAGACACCAATGACGAAATCAAATCCTTACCAGCACGAGTAGTGATGATAGTGTTCATGGCACCAGACACTGCGGGACCGTGATCGGCAGTCATCATCAAAACCATCTCCAAGAACTTGGCAGCGTAGGTAGGCAGTCTTCTTCTGAACCACAAAAGAGACATGACACCACCGATACCAATATCCTCCTTAAAGACCTCGGTAATGGGAATGCCGGCGTACAGCAACTCTTGTCCACGGTCATCGGAAATAGTGGAAATGAAAGCAGCAGGCTTTCTGATGAGACCAAGCTCTTGGGCCCAAGAGTAGTCAATAGGGATCTTGGGGACCTCGGGCTCGGCTTGGGGAACAATGGTCTTGCTCTTGACGAGCTTCTCGTAGACAGCAGCCAAGGTCTCGGGGAAGTCCTCAAAGGTCTCGGGGACGTAGAAACCAGCAGCCTTCATAGCAGCGTTCTTGGAACGAGCGGTCTCAAGGTCAGAGTTAGCCATGGAACCAGCGTGTCCGAATTGGACCTCGGTGGTGAACATGGAGGCACAGGTACCAATAGCCCAGGCAACAATGGGCTTCTTGATAGCACCGCTCTTGACGGCCTCAATAACGCGGTACTCCTCAACACCACCGACTTCTCCCAACAGAACAATAATCTTACAGTTGGGGTCAGCCTCGTATCTAAGAATGTGGTCGATAAAGGTGGTACCGGGGTATCTGTCACCACCAATGGCAACACCCTCGTAGACACCGTCGGTGGTGTGCGAGATAATGTTGTTCAACTCGTTGGACATACCACCAGACTTGGAGACGTAGGCAACGGAACCGGGTCTGTAAAGCTTGGAAGCAACAATGTTGTCCATCATACCACCGGTGTTACCAATCTTGAAGCAGCCGGGCTTGATACCACCGACAGTAGCAGGTCCAATAATGGTGACACCCTTCTTCTGGGCCTTGTAGAGAATCTCACGGGCGCGACGCTCGGGGACACCTTCGGCAATAATAGCAATGGTCTTGATTTGGGGGTATTGGAGCAACTCCAAAGTAGAGGAGTATACGGAACGGGAAGAAGCAAAGTTGACAACGACGTCGACCTCGGGATGCTTGGCCATGGCCTTCTCAACCTCTTGGTAGACAGGCAAAAGAGTCTCCTTAGTACCCCAGTACATCTTGGTGACGAATTGACCGCCGAAGGGGTAGATGACACCGGCAACAGAAGGAGTTTCTCTCTTGCAGATAAAGTCAAGTCCAGCATACCCTGGCAGGCACGGGGCTGCAAACCGTACACAAAAGCACGGGTCTTGTTGCTGAAGAGCTCGTAAGGAAGTTGAGGTTGTCTAGACATTTTCAATGGATGGTAGTGTTGAGTATGTTGTTGTCAAAGGGGAAAAGAGAGAAGGTTTGTGGAAAGAAATGAACAAATAAGCCTTTGAAATAGGAAAAAAAAAAAAAAAAAAAAACCTGGCTCATTGGTGTGGTTGACCTTTAGCGACAGCAATGGAAATTTGGTGAAATTCTCCCCAACACTACAAACAAGAGGGCTTTTCGAGTTTACCATACTTAGAGTTGTCCTGCTTTTAGGTGATACAGTGGGGAGCGGGGTCACAGCATTCGAGAACTCAACAATCGTTGCTGAGGGGTCGTTGGCAGAGACCTTTTTTTTTCTTCGTTTGGTATCAACTCACACATGAAATGCACTAGGCGTGTGTAGATAAGCGGGATATCGCCATGTATTGCAACACAGCAGGTGTGCCAATGTGTGGTTGTGCTGACACGGCCAATCACAGTCATGGAACGCTTTATCCAGAAGAATCACGGGCTCCGAACGTCGGACTTGCTATCATGTGATATAAATATAAGAGCTAAGACTTAGACAAATAAAGCACGGCTGTGCATCTAGAGTCGAGCAGATCGGGTCCAGACATAGGAGCCTTTGATGCTAAAAAATAAGTCACAAGTTCTTGATGGTGATTATCGATTCAACTGATATTTTGATCCATGACCGGATTACAGAATGCAGTTTCAAAATCATTCTGATATACAATCAAAAAAGAAGTCTACAATATCCAATCACAGCTGCTCTCCATCCCTTGGTTGCTGTATGTACGTCTGTAGTTGCTGCCAATTTTCGATAAGGGAAGTCGCTCATTGTGTTAACCTTTTGTTACGTATCATCATTGACATTCACACGGTTCATATCTCAGATCATGTAAATCTAATACTCCAGAATTATATATACACAACAACTTTTTATTCAGTACATTACGTGCTATCTTGTTATATATTTATCCATTGGTGTTCCTTTTTCTATGCAATTCTATGATGTGAGATCTTGCAATCTTGGTTGTTGCATTAATGCGTTCCAAAAATACAAACCTTTTTAGGCCAAGTATACAGAGTGTTAACATTTTGCATGAAACCTACGTATCGTCTATAGACAAAGCTGTTTTTAGACAAAACTGTGTAGTTTATCAGTGTCTGTGAATATTAAGAAACAAAAATACGACACCAGCAGGACTCGAACCTGCGCGGGAAAATCCCAAAAGATTTCTAATCTTTCGCCTTAACCGCTCGGCCATAGTGCCTAATTTTTGAAAGTTTTAATCAATGATCTAGAGATCCATACTCACTAGCTAAACGTGTTGTCATGCATGCTATAACCGTTGCATGAATAAAACGATTAATGCACAGAAAGCCAGCCAAAGCTGTATCCATCAAGTTTGCAACTGTTGTGCAACAAAACACGTTCCAGAGTTTGCTCGATACTGGCTACATTTCAACCGTTTACGACGGTAAAAATAGCTATCACAGTTAACCATTATAAACGCCTGAAGTGATAGTTCAAGCGGATCGGCATCGCAATGTGTGCCTATGTATCGGCTGAAAGGGCAAAAGACGACATTTCGTGATTTTTACAGTACCTTTCGCTAACGTGAACTGGATTTTACAGTTTTGGTGATTGTACTTTGCACTGTAATCGTGCAAGCTTTAGAAGCTCTTTGTACACAATAATAATTGTGCAAGCTATAGGAGCTTTTGGTACAAAATCGAAAGAAAAAAATATAATATGCAATATGAGAAAAAGAGAAGAGTGGGTTTTTGTTTGTTCGGATGCACTTGGCTGCTTGAAAAAAGTGGCCATATGATGGTTATGCTACAAGAGGCGCGAGAAGGATCGTAGGTTTCCAAGTCGCACTAGTAAAAAGGAGAGAGGAGCTTTTAGAGTAAGCCACTCTTTACCTGCGTATTCAAACAACGAGATGTATGCTGCCATTATAGATTGAAGCTTCCATGTCGGGACTAGACAATTACATGGCGATCAATGGTTACGAGAGTTCTAGATCACAGAGTGTACGACGAGAACATTCTCTGAAAGCTGAGTGCATTAAACAAGTCCAAGCTCGTTCTGAGAGATGTATGCGTTTACATGTGCACAACGTTCATGTGCATGTCAACAGATCAGGGCACATTTGTACGAACGAGCGTTGTCTCAATTTCGAGATCGCCATAAGCTCTGTGAATTTGCAGGGAATCAGGTCAAGGCTTGGTTTCTGATCCAAAGCCGAAAGGCGACCTGTAAGCATCCATCTAATTATATCACAGCAGATGACACACAAATGGTGTATAAACACTCTACGGAGCACTTCCTTCCTTCTTAAGTGGCGTGAGTGACACTGTACTTAGATTGCGATATTCACACCCATTATGCAAAGCTGTCTTTGAGCATCATGATGAGGTTGATTTCATAAAAAAGACGATTCGCTCGAATTCAGGGGAGTTTAGTCTATGTATTCCGCCTAAATTCTCTGCTGGAAATCATGGCTGCATCGGCACCACTTTTTTCATGCCTCAGGCACGCGTCTGTTTGCAAACGGCATTTCCAACCAGGTTCTTTTCCATGTGAACTCGACGCAGGAGAACAGATCGAGCACAGTTTGTTATTTTTATCAATAAAAAGAAGTGTACTCCATCACCGTTACGACGACAACAATAGTTACTTGAGACCATTTTGACTTTGTTTGTGTTTGTAGTCGATTTTACGCAAATAATCTTTGGCATCTTGCTTTTGCTTAGTTTTTCAGGAAGAAGTAATTGATGAGATACAATTCCAAGATGGTTTGTGTACATGCTCACGCTGATCGTGGATTCTGATTTACGAGATCGAATAGTTGCGGAATGGCAGAAGTGTACACACTCATTATCGAACCAGATTTGAATTTTACGTTACGCAAAAGTGCCATCTTTTCTGTTCATAGGCCTTGAGTTTTACCCCCACAAAAATGATACTATTTAACAATTCGTCCTTGCTTTCAAATCTGTTCATTGGTCTGAAATCAATCATCTCTTCACATAGATATTGCTGTGACCGAGAAGAACACTACTTTACAAGAGGGCTCTTCTTGCGCTGGTAAACAATACAAAGTACTATGCTGAGTATAACCTCAAAACAATAAACAGATCGCCATTATCACACAATAGGTTCTTATATCTCCTGAAGATCTAGCCCCTACCCAACATGCCATCCTTCAATATATTTCAAATTTTTCCTCAAATACATACTTGTGTATCTATACATTCTCGGATCTTTAGTGACTTTCAATGTACATATCCTGCTTGAATACAGCATGTTATGTAATCTAAATGTACATCTGGTGAAACATCGCGGTATTCGTACAATCCAAACGGCCAACAGGACAAAGACAATCCATATTTGATAAATTATAAAACAGCACGCTCAAACTGGATAAAACCGTTGTTTTTACAATCAGTGCTCGATATCACAATTGAAGTTTCCTGATCTGGAATTTCCTCTTTGAGTTACTGTTGAATGAGTAACGTGGATCATGTAATCGATCGATGCTTTTGTATCCACTGTGCACGCTCAATCAATCAGTCCAGGCTGATTGGCAAGCTCCGGCGGTGGCTATCGGATCAAACAATGCAGCAGGGTTTTTGAGTCTGCCATTTACTCCATTTTTACCTGAACAAGCGTGTGGATTCCAGCAGAAACATTCTGTTAAAGATCGTGGCAACGAGAGACCGTTTCAGCTGACAATGTTTAAAGGGCAAGATAATTGATGATCCATAGCGTGGCTGGTTTGACCCATACCTGCTTTTTCCAGTGAGGATCAGCATTGATTCCTGCACCAAAGCTCGCATTTCCCATCTCCACAACCAAAGGAACGCTTCTTGTTTATCGGCATTTTAGCAGCCTTTTTCTTGTTGCAAACGCTTTCATTTTCTCACGGTTGTGAACGCAAATTGTTCGCATTGCCCTTAATCATTCAAGCAGGAATTTATCCACACAAAAGCCGCCTTGCGGATAGAGTTGGCTCTCGCATTAGCGCTGGTGGTGTAAAAAAAAAACAATGCGTTTGTAGAATAGCCTTGATAGAATTGGTACAAAAGAAAGGAGCGGTTGTTGATAAATATTTCAATCAATACTCGGTTTCAGTGTACCAATAGCACCTGGAAGCTACACAAACGGCCAGACAGTTGAGACCCTGATATAAGCAACAGTATGGGTACGGCGGTTCCAGGTGATGTATAGAAACCAGATACTTGGCATAAGTATCGAAGCTTGACCGCACATCAGGATCCTCATTTCCCACGTTTGTTTGGCTAAGGCTTTTTCTCTAGCTGCGCGATGACAATGCTTTTGAAAAGCATGGACAGAAACTAACGAGAGACTATGACCATTGAAAAATTTTGGACAGTTCAATCAAGTGAAAAAACTGCAAATACGCCTTAAAATCTGCTGCGTTTGTACATACGTGCCCCAAAGCCCTGACGAATATGAACATAGGATATTGGAAGAAAAGGAATTCTCGATATGTAGTCTGGTTTCCTAGTAGCAGAATATGAAAACATGTCAATTTGCGTCCTGTATTTCTCCCCCGCACGACGTGTTCGCTTACTCTACTGACCTCAGTTCGAAATCAAATACGCAGATGCACCATGTACAAGGTATGATGCTGGTATACAGATCAAGCGAGACACTTCTGCCTGGCGGTGGTGAACTTATACAAAACCCGGTGGATTGTGCTTTAGATATTTTCCGCCAGTATGGTTTTGACTTTACTATGATTCTTTCTAAGTGCAACAAATCTATGTTCTAAAGCAATCTACATTTTAGTGAGTGGAAGCTGTTGCGCATGCTTTTCTTTTTAGTCAGACTTTTGTTTACATCTACACATGCAATCACCGCTGTAGAGCACGCGTTTCAAAGTTGTTCAAACAGCATACATATTTCTTTGGAATAAGCAATGATTCATTCGTCTTCGTAAAAGCTATAAAAATCTGTATATACATATCAAAATAGACTATTAATAATTGTAAATGTAAATTACTCGTTCAAGTATTTGATCGTTCGCAAAAAATAAAGATATTGCAATATTTTTGGGGTTTTAATCCGTAATATACCATGATATTAACTTGGTTCGAGTCGAATCATAGATTAGGTTAAAAGTAGACTATAATAATATTATGATAATAGCCACAAATAGGACTGTATGTCGGTTCCTGTTCCTGGGCCAGGTACGTTATTCAGGTGCCTGTGACCCACGTTGTCGCATTTTAATTATGCTCTAGATAATATCAATGTAAATTAAGTCTAGATATATAATAGTTACAAAGTAAACTATACTTAGAATTATAATAGTTCAATTAAAGTCTGGATATATGATAATCACAAAGTAGACTATAATATTAATTCATGTACCTGATCCAGGTGCCTATGCCTCACGTTGTCACGCATCGTTTGAAGTTTAGCTTTATACAATGAATGCCACATTTGTCAAAGCGTCAATATTCATGTGACTGATCCAGGTGTCAGAAACAAAGTGTGGTATTGTGTAAAAATATCAACATTTGAAGGCAGTAACTCAGTGCCACATTTGTAGTGTGATATCAAGGTGACCTCTACAATAATCAAAACAAACATGATGAGATCCAACACTGTATAACATCTAATAACTTGTCATCTTGATACTATATATTTGTTCTATTTAGAACTTTTCAACAAATTGGTTTGATGGTCTAGTTGGTTATGACGTTTGCTTTACACGCAGAAGGTCTCCGGTTCGATCCCGGGTCGAATCAAATTATTTTTTGTTTATGCTTTTACGAGCACACTTTGGGTAACTATCTCAACCATTTCATCTACATCTAGAAAGAATTTTCCTTTTCATAAATTATGAAAAAAAAATCTTATTGATATGTACAATTGGATACTCAGTTTATAGAAGATTTTTTACACAAGGATACGTAGTTTTTCTAGATTTTATTCAAATCTTCAATTTCTCGAGAAACATGCAACATAACTGAATTTGATCTTTGTAAAACAAATGGTTCAAGTGTATAGTATCAACAAAGATTTACCTAACAATAATATTACGCGGTAATGTATTTTTTCTCTCTCGTCATGTTAAAAACTACATCATTAAAAGTGTTTCCCTTCGATTTCACTACTAGCATCGCTTAACCCTCCGTTAGCATTTATACTTCAATTCCAAATTTCATCGAGTTACTGCTTTGTTGATTTCGAAGAATGACATTCAATTATCAGTAGTTTATACTGCAAAATTGTAACTTTTATCTAAAATCAATTTTCAGTGCTTAACTAGCATTGAAATCACTTTCTTGTAATGCTCGTACTTCATAATTTCTTAAAATAATAGCACTTATCGATAAAACTCCCTTGGTTTGTACACACATTTTAGCAATATGAAAAATTGATTATAGTTCTTTTATTTCCTCTGAACTTCGCAAAAACGCATGAAACTATTCAATGTACGCTCCGCCACTCACCACCAAGTTCCGTCGTGTAAATGCTACTTCGTATACGCTTGTCTTCTTTGTATTGTACACCACAATTTGATCCCGGCTTCCCACTACACCATCTTCCTCTTCTTCCTCATTTCTGGGAGCGGTGGCCGCGCCAGCATTGGCGTCTCCTGCCTTACGCTTTACATCCCATACTCGTACACTGCAGTCTGAGCCAGCTGAGATAAGAATTGTTCCCTCTTGCGAAAAAGAAAGTGAGTAAATGATCCCATCTGTTCCATGACCGCGTAATGTCTTGATCAAATGTCCAGAAACCAAATCCCATACATGGATCAAGCCATCATCGCCAGCGGAAGCCATCGTACGACCCTCTGGAGAAATTGCAATAGAGGTGATAGCCCCCGTGTGGCCTACAAACACTCTTACAGCAGTACCCTTACTTACATCCCACATCCGACATGTCTTGTCGCTGGATCCAGTGACGATATAAGTACCGTTAGGGTGAAACGCAATTGTGTCGACATCACTAGCATGACCAGCAAAAATTCTCAAGGGATGAATGTAATCGACACTCCATAATCTTGCAGTTTGATCGTGCGAAGTTGTGGCGAAATAATGTCCAAAAGGACTAAACTTCACATCCCAAACTGGATGATTGTGCCCCTTGTAAACCACTAGAGGAGAAAATGTTTCGACAGACCATAATCTCACAGTTTTGTCTTCTGAAGCTGATACAAGGTATTTATTATCCGGACTAAAATCAAGAGCGTAAACAGGTCCAGCATGGCCAATTAGTTTTTTCGAGCTGGACGGCGAATCATCTTTAATAGCATTTGGAAGATTTTCGCCTTTTAAACTCCAGACTTTGATAGTACTATCGGCGAATCCACCTGCTACTAATGTCGTGTCATCTGAAAATGTCAAGCAGTTCAGATCGTCATGCGTATTGTGAAATGTGTACATGCATACACTTGGTAAAACACCCACTCCATTTCCAATTTTGATCCTCGTTTGAACATCAATGACATGGTTAACCTCATCTTGCAAATCCGCAGTCTTGTAGGGAGGCAACGGCAGCACACCACGAGCCGGTGAATCATTGTCCTTTTCGTTTAGTTTTCTGAAAAGAGTTACCAAAGGGCCTATTTCAGTGTCCCCTTCATTTGCTCGACCGGTAGGAAAGTCCTTCTTGTCTAAGATTGATTCAACCTCTTTCTCAAAGTCTGGGTCCAGTGGCAGTCTACCTAGTTTAACTGGCTGGGCATTGAAAGTATCTAGTTCTGATTCATAGTCAATTATTCCTGGTAATCCGGAATCAGGATCAGCAACCACAATATCATTGTCGATTCTACTAGGTCTAACTGTCGTGATATTGGCCTTGATGTACTGATTGATAATTCGGATGATGATAGAGCCACCACTCTCCTCAATTTCATGTAAGAAATATACCAATAGATCAAAAGTTGTGCGTGAAACCTTGATTGCGTATTTGTTTGCCTTAAACTTTTTGGCTAGTGTGTTTGTCGTCAAATGATCTGGCAACGATACCCTACTGAGTGTCCTGAGGTCCTGCGTATGCAGCACCGTGTGATCCGGTGCAAACTCTTGAAAAAATCGTTCAGCCTGACTAGCCATGTTCTTCCCCACCAGATCTAAAAACAAATGTACAAACACTGGATATAGTACCCGTCGTAGTTCTGGTTTATAAAGATCTAAAGAATTCTCGGTCCACTCGCTCAATGATTTGTACGCGCGCCAATTGATATCCTGCTCAGCATTTTCCTTTTTATTCTCACCATTTACAATGTCGCTTGAGTTTGCTGTTGATGTTGCCGCGGTCATTGATGTTGTAGTCGGCACCATTGATGTAGATGTCGATGATCCAGACGCACCACTCGTTCCTCCAAAAGTTGACACTGTTCCTGTGTTTGTTGATGTGGTCGATCCCGCAACTCCATTGTTTTTGTATGGTTGCATTGTATTCAAATCCGAGCCAAGGGCCAAATCTTCTTGTTTGATACCGTTGGTATTGCCCGTGAGGTATGCTTGTTGTTTATGCATTTGCGCGAACATCTGCGCTTCGTGATCATGCGTGGCCATTGTTTGGTCTATTGTAGATATTGGATCTGATTAATGCGCAATGAAATGAAGAAAAAAAGATAGAGGTATTAAATAATTAAAGGAGTGTATACACGCTTAATGAAACAAAAACAGATGTGGGTAAATGTAGTGAGAATTTGAATCGCCAACTTTGCAAACAAAATGGTTGGGTGTGTACAGAATGAAATATCATCGCGGCAAATTGTTATGTAATCATGCACTTTTTTATTAGTTAATAACCCCGGATAGCACACAAGTACTTCAAATATCGTTTTCATGGCAGATTTGTTTTTATATTTATACACACAGATCGATGAAGAAACAAGGCAGCTATCTAAAGTATAAAATAGCCTAAGTAGAAGCACGGGCTGTGCGGGTGTTCTTCTTGGCAGCTTCGGCTTCTTTCTCAGCTTCAATTTCAACAACAAACTTGTTCAACTCCTCAGCATCAAGAACCTATTCACAAAGACTGTTAGTACATATTTCAGCTTGAACGCACTCAAAAATATCACTCACCTCAGCAGCTGCACCAGGGGCCAAAACCATGATTTCAATGTTCTTTGCACCTGTTTGAACAACCTCTAGCAAACTCTTGACAGTCAATTTGATTGCATCATCTCTGCTCATATCCTCCGCATAACTTTTCTCCAACAACTCTCTAACAGTTTTTGAGTTCTTGCCAATTGCGTTGGCCTTCCACGCGGAATAGATACCTGAGGGCTCTGTCAAGTACAGTTTTGGTTCCTTATCGTTAGGATCAAAACCAACCAAAAATGTAGAAACGCCAAAAGGTCGGACACCTCCACTTTGCGTGTATCTCTGCTGCACCTTGGCAATATACTTGGTCATGTATTCAATAGATGCGGGATCCTCCATTGTCAACTTGTGTGATTGTGCCTCAACTCGCGCCTTATCGATCAAAATACGCGCATCTGCGTTGAGACCAGCAAAGGCAAGGTAGATGTGATCATCAATTCGATTGATCTTGCTAGGAGTAGTGCGTGTATCTTGAAGCTTTAAGGCGCTACGCTTCTCACATCCCAGAATCACTACTTCGCTACCTTTGATACCCACGGCGCAAGTACCGCGCTTGACGGCCTCCGAAGCATAAGAAACCTCTATAATTCTAGTTAGACCCCAATCTATGCAATTGCACATCACAAAACCGTTTTTCATGTTTGAATTGACATACGAAAAATCTGACCGTCAGGACTAGATACATCATTTTGTTAGTGGCAAATCGCCTAGCTATAAGTGCAAACCTACACACACTCTCTGTATGGGCGTTATTGAACATACCTGAAAACAGAAAGGGCTCTATCGTATCCACTCATTGCAATATTTGTAATGTAAAATCTTCAATCTGTTTGTTAAAAAATAAGATTATTTGTTGTTTGGTTAATATAAAGCCGCGATTAATGGCAATGGAAGTCTGCGATTGATGTTTCAATAGTGTATGTATAACGGAAGAAAGAGTTGAAAATGGTTGAGGTGGTGATGGTTTTTCCCAGTCTTTATTTTTGCCATCTCCATCATTTCGACGCAAGTCTGTGAAAGTCACGTGAGATATGTTTACTGCATCCCATTTCTCATTTTTCAACGCTAATATTGATCTTGCAAAACACAGAATAAAAGGATCTCAATCTGCATGAATGTGTATATGGATGGTTGAGACAGATGAGGGATATATATGTGTGCCGTAAACATTGAATTCATAATAATTTAAAAAGAAGCAAAAGTAGAAGAAGTAGCCATATACTCTGCAAAAAGACAGTTGCAGCTTTTATATCTGTTTTCGAGTTGTGACGTCGATAAGGATTACCCCAGAGCTGCAATATGCTTATGCCAATACGCTTCTAAAAATTGTAAAAAAGAGCGCCCCATAGATGTAGGATTGTTTTCTTCGGCTGCCTGATATGAACTATTCTGACAAGTACCCTAAAAGAGCCCTCGTATCAAACGCGCCATCTGTAAACCATGTAATTGTCCAATATTGCCGTAAATTTCTTGTTTTATCGTCTTAAAGACCTGGGCAAATAAAAACAAAAGAAAACCAATGTGTTGCTAGTAAACTGCCACACTTTTAGAATAGTAGAACGATAACTGCTAGAGCGCGTGGGAAGATCAATTTTCTTGGTCGACAGAGCAGAGAAAAAACTATAAGCAGTTGTAAGCGGAATTGGGATTTATTTACAATTTGATATTTATAATATTACTACTTTTATTTCTTTATTATAAGAAAATTACATTTTTATCAGTGCGAGTAAGCAGCCTTTTACCTACAAACGTTCTCTTTAGTGCAAATCCATAAGCTAACTTTCCAAAAAATCCAGTTCCGTTTGCAAATGAACCTTTTACGTAAACTTACCCAAATTTTTTGTAGAAAGCTAGCATTTTGTCAGATTTGAGGTTTTTATCAAAAGTTCTTCTTTCAATTGCTCTTGGAGTCTTCCTACTTTTGCAGACCTGACTAGCACAAGGTTGGAGTCTCACCATATTTAAGCGACCGCTGATTGCAAATAACGAGAGAGCGCCTATTTCAAAAACAAGATGCATAGATATTGAAACAATAACTAACAGTGAAAACAAAGAAGCGGCTCGAAATTGCAAGTATTTGTCCATAATATTCGTCCCAAGAGAAAATTGATCACAGAAAAGATGCCTGTAAGCTCTATGCCTAAAAATAACTATTGGTAAGCAGTAGAGCTAAAAAGAGATTGGTGAACAAAATAGTGAAAAAAAAAAAGATTTTATCACAAAAATATCATTGTGAATATGTTAGTGTGATAGAGACTTTGAACAGTAGCGTTGGACGTGAAGTTGCGGGTGTGAAGTCGAAAGGCGAAGCATTTAATTGAATCCCAATTAGTATTTGCTTTCAAGTCCCAAATAGGAAATACCCCAACTTTTTGATCGTTTTGGGTACATTTTTAGTGAATTTTGCTTCATTTCAAGACAGTTATTTTTAATCAAATTGCTAATCGTATACTTTTGTTCTCATTTCAGAGTGATTCTATCAAGCTACAATCAAAGGTTTTTTGCACAAAAATTATTTAATGTTTTAATTTCTAAGCGCAAAGAAGTTAATTAAGTAACGTAGAGTGAGAGAAAATCAAATAATCTATTGCACATTTGATGCATTTTTATATTCCACACATTCTGAATTTTTTATGTCCTAAATACGGCATACTAGAAACCAGAAAACATGATTATTTAAAAATAATGAAATGGCGATTTGACTAGTGTTTCCATGCACCGATCAAAAAGAAAGAACTGAATATCTAGTTAGTGACTATAATTTGTTTAATATTGTGTATAATCCCGAGACATAGGGACAATAAACAGATTATCATCATAATGTACACAATAAACCTTTGAATGAGAACCTATATATGAAACGGTTATAACAGAAAGAGTCTCATCCATTTGCTTATCTCATAAAAGCTGACAAAGTAATTTTCTGCAGAGAGCGTCTTGGGTTTTCAGTGTTTGACGATGCCAAATTTTTATGGTCGTAACCAAGTGCAAAGAGAAATCTGGATGAAACAAGACTAGTAATCAAACCCAACTTTTGATCTACAGCAAATTCTTTACAGGCTACCACAAAACATTCACAAGATGTACCATTCCTTGATATATTTTTGCTGTTAGAAAAATTCGTTGACAAGCTTCATTTTAATTTTTCTTTTGTAAGTACAATGAAACCATCTTATTTACGCAAATCGGTTTTCAATAATACTTATAATAGGTTGATTTGACTATTAATAACATGTATAACAACTACAAAGCAGAATATAATATTCAGTCATATATCTAATCCAAATAGCTATGCCTTATTATTCCGTGTATCATTTGAACTTTACCTTGTATAATAGTTGAATATTAGTCAAAACGTCAAGGAAAACTACTAAAACCTCATGTTGAACACAATGTTTAAGGTCAAAGTCAAAAACTCAACGAGCTGTTCTGGAAGAACGTACTATTTTAATGAAATAGAAGGTACGGTTGTGTTGCGAATGAACGCAATCACCACTTCAAGGTCTTTACTTCTGTCAAGCAAGACCTTGAAGCTGAGCTCAGGCGAAATAGATAATAGAATTTGGCGACTCAACTGAGTATTCGGGCATTTTCACAGCTCCACACTGGCCTTCAACTTTTTTTGATGATTCGTGAATCCTCGGCCATAGTATCCACCATTATCACCGTGTCCAGTTTGGAGCTGGGTGATTCTATTAATAATACGTCTTGGAGCAGTCTTCATAATTTTCATTTATGGATTCATTTCTTTCCACGATAAAATTTATTATTTATGATAGATATATAAACCACACCATTAGTTATGTACCTTTGATTCCAGGCCTCATTTGACTTTCACTGACTGAGAATTAGAGCACTCTAGAACAAAACAATAACAAAAACAATTTAACTTCATGTTCCAGTCTTGCGATGAGCCTAAGAAGTTTAGTAAATCTAGATATATCGTGCAAAATTAAAGCTACTATTCTAAGACGCTGTTTGTACAAATAACATGTACTTGGATCATGATGCCAAGAAGGGTGTTAAAAATTTATCAAGCCGTTGTAGTATAGTGGTTAGTACACTTCGTTGTGGCCGAAGAAACCTCAGTTCGATTCTGGGCAACGGCATATCTTTTTGGCTTGGAGCACAGTTTTTTAAATCAATGCTGCTTTAGCCCTAATGCATTTACAAGTTGACCCACTAATCAGATGAATTCCACTTGGGTTTTTATAAAAACTTTCTCAACTGACCTCTCTTCTCTTTTTTTTCTTCAACATCATTGCTGATCCACTCTATCTACAGTCTCAAACGAACGTATTTCAGTGACGTTTTCTGTTTATGTGTAATGGAACAAGCATAGAATGAACATCGTTACTGGGCACCCGAGGTTGATTGATGACATGACACTTTGGGAATCAGTTTGAAGGACATTTTTTCATCAAGTAATAGTTGTATATGACTCGTCGTGTGATGATGATTGAGATCGTGTATATATTTGTATAGTTGCACAAAATTTATGTTGCCTTTTTTTGTTTTTTGTCATTTCTATCTGTCTGATCAAACTATTGTTCCTGAGACACGCTGTATGTACGTGATAGTAGCGAATGCAATTGCAAAGGACACAAACTCGATTCATAAATATAGCGTGCTCATAGGTTGCTGAGAATATTTAAGGTGCTGACACTGATTGAATAATCGTATCTACTCATTTGCCTAATACGTAGACACAGTTGCTCACATGTATACCCTTTATTCAGTAAACGTTAATTGATTGATTGATTGATTTAATATCTAATTGACTGGTTGGTTAACCTATTGATCACGAACTTGAATACAACACAGGTTTCATCATTACTTTAGGATAAGAGATCACCATATACTGGACATTGGTAACAACAAAAGGCTTGATAAAATCTTTGTCCTTTTATCTCACACAGCTTCCCCACTTACAAGCAAAGAATTGGTTTCAAGAGATTATCGCTGGAGGGTTAACTTAATATCATGGTGTATTCTCTGCTTGGCTATTCTTTGACGGACCAACAAGATGGAATAGAAATGAACCAGGATGAGTTATTATATTCAAACAAGAATACGGGCCAAAGAATTGACTGGTCAATGCTACAAGCAGGAAAGAGGGCACACGCGACGATCTTGTATGTAGTAAAAATGTAAAACTATTGGCTGCTGCTGTTGTTGCAATTAGACAATTGATTGGATATCCACCGTGTGTTTGTGCGTTCATGCTCAAGAGTGACAAGAACGGTGCTGATTATGTGCTATAAATTGTGTTCCGCCATCACAAATGGTGACAATCAGATGTAGAACATGTGTATATAGAACGTTACAGTCGGCGGAGCATGTTCCGCAGGGTTCGGGTATGGCTCCGGATCGCAATTAGCACTGGTTTCAACGATGACAATGATCACCGGAGTCAGCTGGAAACCATCACTTAAAAACATATTGCTCCAAAATGGGCGCTCAGTGTCAAAGCCAAATCATTGTATCTGTACCTCCACCTCCCTTGCAACCGCTGCTCTTGCATTAAGGTCCTCGAGCCTGCCCATTCCCCATACAATTTCATGTGTCGTCTTTTTTTTTCCAGTTTTTTATCCTTTTTTCTCCCTACTTTTCTTTCTCGCATTTTTTTCTTCCTACTCCAACCATTCTTTGTTACTGAAAATTTAAAATATTCACTCACTAAACTTTCTCTCGTTTTCTTCTTTTCTCCTTCTTCTCACTCTTCCATTTTGGTACTCAAAAATCTTTCTCTGCCCTTGCCACTGATACTATTTTTCATACATTGAAGCAGCTGATCATTGAACACTATCTATCATCAACAGCTGTATTGTCAAAACTTGTCATCGCCTTAGCTTGCCGTACAAATAAATACCCACTTCTGATACCATTCGTCTTTATCAATACTCATTATCTACTTAAGCCACTATAATGCCTCAGTCCATTGAAGTTGTTCCCTCAAATGAACAGGAGATCCTTGATTCCCTTATTGCCATCAGATCTCAGCTTTCTGTGCTGAAGAAAAACAGAGCAACTTACATCAAGTCAAGTGATGTTACTTCCATCTACGAAGAACTGGTTCCTCAAATTAGAAAAATTAACGAAATCAGATCTAACCCGGAGTTCAAAAATGAACAAAATCGTTTGGATGTTGTCTTGGACGATGTGTTTCAGCTTCTATCTTTGGCCTTCATGACTGTTGGACTCACCAAAGCAGTTCCTGCCACTTTTGCATCCCTTAGCACCGTTCACCGCCTTCTGCAACACCTTCAAGAATCCATGATTTACTCGGACAATGACACTAAACCCATCAGACTACGCCTGGAGGAAATTCAAAACATTATTGAGGAAAACAACGATTCTGAGCAAAAAGACATTATCGAGTTCATCAAAAACAAGTTGGACGTTTGTAAACATATCTTGGACGACGTTGAAAGCTCAATGAAAACAGTTTTTTCTGGATTAAAACCTATTCTTAGACAACTTGTTGCTATTAGACGAGAAATTTTGTCTATCGGCTCAAAACCTAAATTTTCCTCTGCTTCTTTCCAGCCCATTAAAGATAAGCTCACAGAAATTGAAAATCAACGAGTTGATGGAAACTTTGTGTCTGAAGATGGCAAAGTGGTGACCGAGGGTCAAGGCGCTTTGAACGGATTGCTTGAGGAATGCCACACTTTGCTGAACGACTTTTCTGCTTCCTCTGTTGTGCTTCCAGAGGGACTCAAGCCCACTTACGACACCTTGATTGTCATGAAAGGAAGATTAGAAAGTCTTCTTATCACACACAGATGGGCTCTTCGTGAAACAGATTTGTACAGTTACCAAAAGGAACTGCACCAAATTGACGAGTTCCGTGCCAGTCCCAAATTCACCGATTTGGCCAAATCTTCACCAAAAGCATCATCTATCATTCTGTATCTTTTGCGAAGATGCTACGCTATCTTATACAAGTTGCTGGAGTCTAGCGAGCCTGTTTCGGAGGCTCTGATCCCAATTCACAATCAACTCTCTACGGTTAGAAGATGTCTTTTGGAGGTTCAAAGAATGGGCGGTCTTTCCTCACCAAGAGAGCTATACCCTTACCAGATGAAACTGGCTTCTATTGACGATCTAAGAGTCGACGGAAAGTTCATGGTTGATGGATCTATTCCCGAAGGACAAGGAATGCTGAATGCGTTGCTGTCAGAATGTTTTGATATCTGTCACGAACTCCGTGTGCAAATTCTGGAAAACAGTGAACAATAAAAATTCATCATCATGAGGTGAATTACAAAAAGAAACTGTCTTATTGTTTTATTGAACTACTTGTATTGTACACTATTTTTATTATTTACATTATCATTTCATAATTATCATTATTCTTATTTTATTATCGGTGTTTTCTTCAATTCTATAATATGTGGAATTATTGCCCTTGTGTGGACATGCTTTTTTTTTAAACAATGTAAATAAGAAAATTTCCCCGCAATAGTGTGAAGTCTTGACTGTTCTAGGAATAGAACAAAAACGGTGCTGAAGATTAGCCATACAACTCTTCTGAAAATTTGTGCACCTTGATCAAATGAAAAATAATCCTGTTACTGTAGCTCTGGCAGACATTGGCGATACACTGATGTACATTGTGCTAATTATACAGGATAGGGAGAGATGTATATATTGTTGCATTACTGCTGGATGATTATGAAACAAAGTTCGATAAACTCAGAACACCACTGGCTCAAAGCCGGTTTGTTGTCTACGGTCTAGACTACATCTAGTTTTGCATTAATATCTGTTTCCTTGCCGAACCCGTATTCTTTTGCAGCATCAATGAAAACAAATTCAAATAATGTAGCACCGCCTTCGATCGGAGTGGTGGGTCTCCGGTAGCTGACTAATCACACTAGATTGTAATTCCTGCCCTCATTGTATTTGTTCTTATCAAACCTTTAAATTCTTTGAACCTCCTGGTAAATCATTTTCGTTTCTTTCTATTTCGTGCATTTTATATTCACACACGAACGTTTCAAAACATTATGGCTAGGTGTGTATCCATAGCTTTAAAGGAATGTCATAGAAGACTGGGCCAAGATCCAGGCTAAGAGCTACTCTTTTATATGTTTGTATACAAAATAGTATCTGTTTGAGCCATTCCATATGTATCTCCCAAAATATAGCTTTTATTCAAGATCGTGTTGCACATGTAGGCGTATGATAGATGCTCTAAATTCTAGTGAAATAATGTATGAAATATTGAAAGAAAATAATGTTGATTGATCTAAAAGCTAAGAGAATTAGTAATCATAGTACAAAAAAATACTGTGAGAAAAGTAGAAAATAGTATGATAATTAGTCAGCTGCCGGAGACCCACCACTCCGATCGAAGGCGGTGCTATTTTACTTCAAACCAATCCTTCATTCCCTTATTGCTATGCAAAATCAGAGTTGACTAGTACCTTCGTACAATCTACTTGACCTTGAATCAGTTGAATATAGATACTCTGTGACAACGTCTTCACGCAAGAATAGCCAAGGATTGTCGGGACTGGTCCGGGCAATAGACACACTGTCTTTGCTCAAAACAGGAACAAATGCCGTGAGAATCTCTGAGACATTTTATAGTCCACCAAATTCCACTAAAAACAAATTGTTTTGATTTAGAAAATCATACACTTGTGAGTAGTGTCTTGAGCCAACTGCCAGTTGAACGCATAGTAATTTTTCGATCATGTCTTTGAAGGTAAAGAAATTCATATTATGGTGATCACCTTGGCTGTACTAATCAGCACTGGGGTTTTTTTAAGACGCAATTTTTTTTGAAGCCGTTATATTTTAATCTGATTCTCTGTTACGATCACATAAAGATTTGAATTTGAAAACGTCTAGGCAAAAGTTAAGGCATGTGGAGTGGCGATAGCGGAAACTCATCAATCTTATGCAACTGAGTTGTCATCCGGAAATCTGTCTGGACCAAGCTGATTCGCGTGGATCTACGGGTATCTACTCTCGGTAGCTTTGAAACTAGTAGACTTGGTCAAGATCAACTTCCACACTTTTAGCCTTCTAGTTGTGTCATACCTTCTCTATTTTGTTGACAGTTAAGGTACATCGTAGACCAAATGCAAGTTACTAATTTCCTAACTTGGCTTGTTTATGTCCATCTCTAGACCACGCTTGTGCTCCTGCTCGGCAAGGACCGTCATATACCCTAACCTTGTAGGTAATGGCTGAACGATTGTTTTTTCTGTTGTGTAGTTGAGTCTGAAGCGCAATGACGATGACAACCAGGACCTGTGGTAACCAACTTTTCACCTCATGAATTTTTGTTAAATTTTTTGATTGTTTTTCTTTGCAATTCACGACCACTTTTAACTGATCTAGTATACACACTTACGCGCATAGTTAAAACGAGACTTTGGTGCAAACGACTCTGGTACAAAGCGCACGGTCTGACCCTAAACAAGTTACAAGATTCAGTACTAAATAGACGACAAGCTTCTAAACTTGTTTTTACTGCGCCATAGCATTTAGTGACTTTCGATACTGCCCACATTCGGCTTATTTTCTCCCTTTCTTCTCTCACTCCAAGATCTTCGTTCGTGTGACTCAGGTTGTTTTTAGTGTCTAACAACCGACTTAGAATCTCCGTTTTTTTGACTGATCCAAGTTTTACAGACAAATTTTTTGGTCAATTAAACAGGAACCCAAAGATTTTGTCAATTTAGACTTTTTGCTCGGCTTCACTACCACCAGCTTCTTTACCCCAGTATCCCAGGTAAATATCCGATCTTACTACGCAAACGCGTGCACCCACTCACAGAAAAAACTCAGAGATAGCGAACTCTGATAAGCAGAAAATCTCCCAATCGAATCCTTGAAACATCTCACGGCGTGAGAACCTACTCTTTCAGAAATTTGCATATACACACATTGGTCATTGTTGGTATACAATGGCCTATTACTGAAAGAGAAAAAAAAAGTTTCTACAGGGATCGAATCAGTCCCGAATTTCATACAAACTATTCTGTCACATCATTGATACCATACACACTTGATACATCGTGTCTTGGTTTTATTGTTTCTTGTTAAACGTCAATCCAGAAAATTCACAGATTTAGTATCACCATGAGCGCGAACAGAACGTCGGAAGGGATAACGGCAGCGACTGGTACCGCATCCGCATCTGCTATGGAAAGCGGGTCAAATGAACAGTTAGCCAACCTGCGCCAGAAACAACAAGTTATGCAAGCACAGTTCACGAACCAGTTTGAGCAAATTGCCGCAGCGGCCAAAGCAGCAACTCCCGGCTCAGACGAGTATAAAAGTTATGTGGAACAAGCACAGAAGCTGCGAACTGCGTATGCGCAAGTCAAACAAAAGTTTGCAGATCAGTATAAGAGATTGTTACTGTTGAACCAGCAGCAACCACTTCAGCAACAACTGCCACTGCAAGCTTCATCACAAGGCGCTATTAACGCTCAAGCTAAGCAGCAAATGCCAGTGCCAAATGAAAATATAGCCCCGGATCATCCACAGCACACTCAGCAACAAATACAGTTGATGATGCAAAATAAAAAACTGCTACAACAGCAAATAGCACAACTTCAACTTCAACAACAACAGCAGCAACAGTCCCAGGGCTCATCTCAAACTTCCTCTGTTCAGTTAAATCAAAACCCGCAGAAAGTCAACCCGCAAGCACTGACGCCTGCCCAGCGACAACAGCTTTCAACTCTTCAGCAGCGGCGATTACAACAACAGTCGCAGATCTCCAATAATACGTTGTCGTCGCCGCCCACTAACAATTCTAATAATAACACTAGCATTCCAACTAATGCCTCGGATACTATGCCATCTACAGATCTGACTATTTCAGTTGAAGATCTGTCGCCCAAACACAAGGCGGTTGCCGACAAATTTTTGAGTGGAGTAACCGTTATCTCTATGCAAAAGATTGGTCAGTTGAAGGTTCAATTACTGCAGCTTCAACAGTCTTATCAAACCTTGCAGAAACAAACAGATGTAATCAAAGCTCGACTGAGTTCCAATGACCTTCAAGACCAGGAGCGAATTCCTGCTCAGCAACAAGCCATCAAAAATCAAACGCGCTTAGAACAATTTAAAAACGCTGGACTACGCGTAAAACAAGCTATTCAGGTTATGACCTTGATCCTTCAAGAATATCAAAACCAATCAAATGGAATCAAATCAACTACTACCCCATCTCCTGCAACCGTACCAATTTCTCCCCTTGTAGCAGCTTCTACGCCGATTGCAAATGGAAACAGTGAAGTGGTCTCTGCTCCTGTATCAGATAGCAAAGCCCAAGAAACATTAATTCAAAAACTTCAGTCAATGAAAAACTCACTTATAAACTCGCAGGATCAAATTATGAAACGACAGCAAGAATATCAGTCCGCTCTTGATGCAAACAATACAACTCTAGCCACGACTCTTGCTACAGATATCCAAAATATGAAGAACACATTCAGACAGCATATGCAAATTTACAAGACCTGTATGGTTCAACTGCAAAATATGAAGAAAAACCAAACGGATTCAGAAAAGCCCGATCAGACCAGACACTCGGAGTCCTTGGGGCCCTTACAATTATCAACACAAGTACAGGTATTTATGCACAAACCTACGCAAATACGAGCTTTCAGAAGCTTTTTTATTATTATTAAGACTAACGCCGATATTTTGTAGAATGACCCAAACACAATGGCTCGATTGGCTCTAGGAAATGGCTCGTACCCGCGGTCTCCGGCAAACAATCTTGATCGCTCAGCAACTTCAACACCGACGCCATCGATGTCATCTAATTTAACAGAACCGCACCGTCCGCCATTAAACTCGGAGTTCAATTCTGGCTCAAGTAGTAGCAATACACCGTTATTTATTCCAGCATCGATATCATCACCTAATTTAATGAATGCAACTGCTAAGCCGTTGCAACAGCAACAACATCATCTACTTCGACAACAACAACAGATGCGACAACAACAGCAGCAACAACAGCAACAACAACAACAGCAACAACAACAACAACAACAACAACAACAACAACAACAGCAGCAGCAACAACAACAGCAGCAGCAGCAACAACAACAGCAGCAACAACAACAACAACAACAGCAGCAACAACAACAACAAATTCTGAATCAGCACATAACTCAATCTCAAATACCAGCAGCAACATCTGTCTCAGTTCCATCTCAGCAAGCTCAAGCAATAACAAATTCGAAAACCTCTTCTGTTCCTTCAAGAGCACAATCGATAAGCAATGCACCACCTGTTGTCCAAACCCAACTCAACACATCAGCAATCATTCAGGCACAAGAAAAAATTTTGAGCTTTCAGCATCAACAACATCAGGAGAAAAATGGATTTCGTCCCAATGTGAATGTTTCGACAGCTCGTCCGCCATTAAGGGAAGGTGTGACGCGAGCGATGAAGCCATATCCGCTGTCAAATTACATAAAGCTTCCGGCAATTTCTGATAAGCTGACAATAAAGGAGCCCGCAGCGGTTCCTCCAATGCCCAGCCGTCCAACACTTACAAATGGAACAGCGATTTCAGCACCTGTCTTAACAGCGGCAGCTCTTATCGAGCCAGAACGCTTTGAAATGAGTGGCGCTACAAAGGTCTTGGGTAAACGTAAGATGAAAGATCTTGTTAGAAGTGTGGTAGGCAGTGAGCAAGAGGCAATGATCGATGGCAACGTTGAGGAGCTCTTATGTGATGTAGCAGATGAGTTTGTCGCAAGCATCACATCATTTGCTTGCCGCCTGGCCAAGCATCGCAAAGCCGAGACCATCGAGTGTAGCGACGTACAAATGCATTTACAAAACAATTGGAATATTCGAATTCCCGGGTACAGTGCAGATGCGGTGCGTTCAATCAGACGAATAGCACCCACACCAAGTTACAATCAGAAACTGGCTGGTGTTCGAATGAATAAAAGCTATGAGGAATCAAAGATTGTTGCCAACAACACTACTGTTAATAATGATACTAGTTCTGTGGAAATAAAAAGCAGTACTAAACCTGAGGTAATTTGAAGACCAAAAGAACGAACTATCATGAATAATAATTATAATTAATCAATGGCAGGCCCAATTGGCTCATTATACCTTTTCAAATCGTGAACATCTATCTTACACGACTCGATCTCAAACGGACTCACAGATTTACAACAGTCACGCATTTACTGCTGTGGATATGTATTAATCATTTAAGTGTTTATCACGTTCATAGATCGCGCACTTCATTGAAGAGCTCCTAGGAAAGGACAATTCGTTGGATCTCAAATTGTTAATTGCTGTTGCAGTGTTGAAGGCTCAAGTTGATTTTCAGCAACAAGAACATCACAATTTCAGCTTTCAAATGTTCAACGTTTTCGTCACGGACAGCCATCGACTGTCCGCTTTCATCACCTCTATAGTTACAGTACTTCACAAATGCTTATTGGAAGCGCACGATGTACGTCTTTTAAACATTGTTTTTTCTCAAATACTAATTAGCTATCTTAGACAGAACTATTTGGCAAAACTAGACAATGTACCCATATTCTGACTGATTCCATCCTTTAACTGTTAGATAAAGAAATTCTTCAGTTCAGTTACTTGAACGCTTTTCATTCTTAATTGTAGCCGTGCCATTTATTTATTTGATTTTGGGAGCATTCAAAATTCCTAAACCCAGTTTTTCACTATAAAAATATCATCATAATATTTTTCTTTTAATATTTAGATCATTTTTTCTTTATAGTTGTTTGATACAAAAATTTTTTGACTCGGCTTTTTGTTTCTCCTTGATTTTCTAACTCTTTTTATCTATTGATCCCTGTTTATACAAATATTATCCATCCAATATGACTACTTCTACCGATAACACACTCGGCACTAAACGTAAGCTGGAGTCCGACGATGCAGTTTTAGAGCAACCCAAAGTAGTCAAAGTTCAAAAGGACTCCACCAGTGTTCACGACAACTTTGCTCCAGGATTGTTCGAGTCCGAAAGCGCCGACAAATTAAAGGACGAAATTTCCAACAGCAGTCCTTATAAACATGGTGTTATTCATCAACTCTTCGACGAAAATCTACTCAGAAATGTGAGAAAAGAGGTTATGGAGAACTTGCACTTTACAAAGAAAGAAACCGATATTTACAAAGTGTACCAAACTGGTGATCTGAGGAATCTTTCCGGTTTAGAAAGTGATGAATTACAAAAGCTCAATAGCCTGTTTCAACTTAGAGAATCCCTCTACTGCAAGGAATTCAGAGAATACCTGTCTTACGTCACTGGATGTGGTGCTTTGTCTGGAACTAAGCAAGATCTCAGTATTAACGTCTATCACAAGGGTTGCCAGTTACTTACACACGACGATGTCATTGGTTCCAGAAGAATCTCATATATTTTATACCTTCCCAACCCAGATGAGCCCTGGGATTATCCCAAGAACGGAGGCGCTCTTCGACTATACCCCACTGTGAAGCCCAATGTTCCAGTCAAAGATTGGTCTTTAGTTATTCCTCCTGCATGGAATCAACTTGCATTCTTCACAGTTCAGCCCGGTCTTTCTTTCCATGACGTGGAGGAAGTGTTTGTCGATAAAGAAAGAATGTCCATCTCTGGATGGTTCCACATTCCTCAAAAAGGTGAAGAGGGCTTTATTGAGGGAGAGATTGAAGCCAATGAGGCTCGCAGTTCTTTGCAACAACTAGAATCTGATGAAGTTCAAGAGTACGACTACCCCAAGAAAAACTACGATTTGGTCAATTTCAAGGAATCAGAGGAGGATATCAAAGCTGCAAAAGAAAAGCTAGAAAATAGTGACTCTGGTAAGGTATCGCCTTTACCTCAGGCCGCATTTGAATACCTTTCTAAATACATGAATCCCACAATTCTGAAAAATGAGTCCATCAACATGCTCGCACGCTACTTTTTATCATCCAGTGCGGTACAGATTAAAGACTTTTTAAATGAGGAATATTCAAGAGTTGTCAAGAAAGCGATTGACGATACCGATTTTGACCCCAATGGAACTATGCCGAAGGAATCTAAAGAAGTTGATGCTTTGCCCTATTGGAAGCTTGCAGGTCCTCCTCACAAAGCCCGTTATATGTACATTGACGGAAGAAACACATACGAAGATGAAACCAAACCTGAGGAAGCTGACTCTGATTTCCAGAAGATTGTTGAGTCCCAAGAAGAAATTGCGGAATCTGACAAGAAACTGGCGGAGATTTCTGTCATGATGAAGTCCAAAGAGTTCCGTGAATGGCTTACACTTATTACATCTCTTAATACAATTGCTCAGAGGGTTTTGATCAGAAGATTCAGACCTGGATATGACTATACACTGGCCACTACTTCTAATAATCTTGATGGCGAAGAAGAGGTAGAAAACAGTAATGGCGAGAAAGTTATACAGGCAAAGAGTGAAATGGTTTTGGAAGGTACACTGTGCCTCACACCAACCAAAGGTTGGGAAGATGGAGAACTTGGTGGATACGAGCTTTCAATGTTGGTCGATGAAGACGAGGCTGACAAAGGGCTCGACCCTGCCGTTTACAGAGGAAGTAGTACTGCTAACAGAAAAGATCAAAATGACGATGACGACGCAGTACTTTTAACTTGTCAAGCCGATTGGAACGTGTTTTCCCTCATGGCCAGAGACTCTGGCATTTTAAAGTTTGTAAAGTATGTTAGCGGATCAGCCCCTGGTAGTCGATGGGATATTACTGGTGAGTGGCCTATCGAGAACTCGCCAGATTACGACGAGGAAGAAGAATAAACTTAGTTTGGTGCATGTAAATGTTGGTCTGAACATTTTTGAGCATTAAAGTATAAACTATAAATATCATGTCATAATTCACAATTTTAAACCGGGTAACTTTCTACCCTTGAACAGTTTATGATTCTTCGTGGAGATTTGGTTCTTCCCTTCTGCCAAATTTCCTAAATCTCTCAAAACGCGGATATTTTTACGTGTTTTTTCTGTTAATTACCATCTCCAGCCGAACATGACACTTGAAAATTGGTAAAAAATGGATTCAAACTCTTTTCTTCAGCAACAACAACAGCAACATCAGCCACAGCAAACGGCGAACATGGGACAACCTCAGCAAAATGATATTAATTTGATGAATAACATGCCGAAATCAAAAGAGGAACTACAGCTCAGGCTAATGGTAAGTGATTTATTGTAAAGCATAATTTTCATTATTGATTTTTTGAATCGTGTTTTGTTCTCTTTCTTTTACAGTGTGATTTTTCTAACAAAGTATTTTCGGATCATTTTAGAGATGGCAAGCATTGAAGAACGAATTAGGCGAGGGTGCTCAACACAATGCTGAGTTTCTTCAATTGACTCAAATTCTTCGTGAATTCTCCAGACAACAAGAAATGCAAAGGCGATTTATGCAGCAGAGGCAGCAACAGCAGCAGCAACAACAACATCCGCAACAGCAACAGCAGCAGCAGCAACAACAACAGGTTTCACCAGCTCATCAGCAACAGCAGTCATTGCCGCAGGCACAGCTACAGCAGCCGCAGTCGCAGCAACAGTCTCCACAACCTCAAGCTCAGCAAAATGCGTTTCATTCTCCTGCTCAAGTCCAAGCACAAGTTCAAGCTCAGGCTCAGAACAGAGCTCAACTTCAACTACAAGCCCAGGCTCAAGCACAAGCACAAGCTCAAGCTCAAGCTCAAGCCCAGGCCCAAGCACAAGCACAAGCCGCTCAAGCCCAGGCTATGGCTGCTCAAGCTGCTCAAGCTCAAGCACAAGCTCAAGCACAGTTGCAAGCTCAAGCACAATCACTGCCAATGACAACACAAGCTAGTAAGTATTTCGTTGCGCATGTGTACAACATAGTGAGCCTTTATCTAACTAAATGCAAAAGCCCCTGTTCCGTCTCAAGTTGCACAGTTTCAAAACAACCCACAAGTTCATTCTGCAACTGGATCACCAACTCCTCCTCCTTCTGTTGCTACGAACGGTCTTTTTACTCCAGCCCAAAGCAATATGCTTCGAAATCAAATGTTGGCATTCAAAACGTTATACAAAACCAAAACACTTCCTGTGCAACTCCAACAATCCTTATTCACAAATAATCTTCAGCAACGGGCACAGACCCCAATTTCCGCTATCAACGAACCAGCCAATGTCATTGTATCTCAATCACCAAAACCTGTTGCTTCTCCTAGTGCTCCTGTTGTGGCTGCATCTCCAGAACCCCCAGTTACCACACTGGCCAAGCTTGGAGTTTCAGGGTTTGTTGAGCCTGAATCACTGATCCCCAAGTTCGAGCTTACTGATATGAGCGAAGCCGCATCTTATTATATTCCTTCATTGATGCCTGCAGCACTTGACTTCAACGCAATCAAAAACAGAAAGGAAGCCGCAATAGCTGATGCTATTTTTAATAGGATTGTTGAGCTCGCTGGTAGTGTAAATGAGATTCCGGCAGATGGCGACATTGCCGGTGCGTCGAGAGAGCTCGATGGTGTTGACGAGAGTGAAATTGACAAATTAATTGAGTTGAAGTCACTTAAACTTCTCAACAAACAAAAGGCCTTGAGAGGAGACATTGTTGCTGACGTTTACTTTTTCAACTCAGTGGCAATGAACGAAGGCAACCAGATTCATTTTACTAGAATGAAACAGCTTACTGCAGCAGAAGCAGAAGTGACCGACCAGTTTGATATTCAACAACGTACGGAACGGGCCAAACGCGAAAACCAAGAAAGAAGAGACTACTTGAAGGGAATCTGCGCACATGCATCTATTGTCCACAAGAATTTCATCTTGAAAAGGGACCGTACAACCGAACTCGGAAAGTCGATTAAATCGGCACATTTTGCCATTGAAAAGGAAGAACAGCGTAAGGCGGAAAGAATGGCCAAACAACGTCTCCAAGCTTTGAAGGCCAATGACGAAGAAGCATATATTAAGCTGCTGGATCAAACTAAAGATACGAGAATTACACATTTGTTGAAACAAACTAATTCGTTCTTGGGTTCTTTGACTGCTAAGGTCAGAAGTCAACAGGATTACACAAAGTCAATTGCTGCACCTGTAGCCAAATCTGATAAAACCGGTCAAGCAGATGAAGACAACGACGATACCGACTATTACGAAGTTGCACACAAGGTCAAGGAGGTTGTCACGAAACAACCTTCTATTTTGGTTGGTGGCACTCTGAAGGAGTATCAAGTGAAGGGTCTTCAGTGGATGATTTCGTTGTACAACAACAATTTAAATGGTATTTTGGCAGACGAAATGGGTTTGGGTAAGACTGTCCAATCTATTTCACTGATCACGTATTTGATAGAGGTGAAACGCATTCCTGGCCCTTATCTTATTATTGTGCCTCTATCTACTTTGACCAATTGGACTTTGGAGTTTGAAAGATGGGCGCCAAGTGTCAAAAAGATTGTTTACAAGGGACCTCCCAATGCTCGTAAGAGTCTTCAAAATCAGATCAGAGCGGGTGATTTCCAAGTTCTTTTGACCACATTTGAGTACATTATCAGAGACAAAGCTATTTTGTCCAAGATCAAATGGATTCACATGATTATTGATGAAGGCCACAGAATGAAAAACACACAATCCAAACTTTCGGCTACTTTGACACAGTTTTATGTCACCAAATACAGACTGATTCTGACTGGTACTCCTTTGCAAAATGATCTTCCAGAATTATGGGCATTGCTTAACTTTGTATTACCCAAGATTTTCAATTCTGTCAAGTCTTTCGATGAATGGTTCAACACGCCTTTTGCGAATACAGGAGGCCAAGAAAAGATGGATCTTTCAGAAGAAGAGACTTTACTGGTTATTAGAAGATTACATAAAGTCTTGCGTCCATTTTTGTTGAGAAGACTGAAAAAAGATGTCGAAAAAGACTTGCCTGATAAGGTTGAAAAGGTAATCAAGTGTAAGATGAGTGCATTGCAAGCAAGTGTGTATCAACAGGTTTTGAAATTTAAAAAGACTATGGGTGGTACTGGTACCAAGGGTCTCAATAATACTCTGATGCAATTGAGAAAGGTGTGTAATCATCCTTTTGTATTTGAAGAAGTCGAGAATCAAATCAATCCTGATCGTCTTTCCAATGATCTTCTTTGGAGAACAGCAGGAAAGTTTGAGCTTTTAGATCGTGTTATTCCCAAATTCCAAGCTACAAATCATAGAATTTTGATTTTCTTTCAAATGACACAGATTATGGATATTATGGAGGATTTCTTAAGAATGAGAGCTATTCAGTATTTGCGTTTAGACGGTGGTACCAAGGCCGACGAAAGAACAGAAATGTTGCAAAAGTTCAATGCACCAAACTCGCCATACTTTATTTTCCTTCTGTCTACCAGAGCTGGTGGTTTGGGTCTTAATTTGCAGACAGCAGATACGGTTATTATTTATGATACAGATTGGAATCCTCATCAAGATTTACAAGCTCAAGATCGTGCGCATAGAATTGGTCAAACTAAGGAGGTTAGAATTTTGAGATTGATCACTGAAAACTCTGTTGAAGAGACTATTTTGGATCGTGCTCATAAAAAACTTGATATTGATGGTAAAGTCATTCAAGCTGGTAAATTCGATAACAAATCTACATCTGAAGAACAAGAAGCGTTTTTAAGATCTCTGCTTGAACAAGAAGAATCCAAGAGAGCTAACAAGAACGAAGAAGATGAGGAGCTTGACGATGACGAGCTGAATGAGATTTTGGCAAGAAGTGATGAAGAGAGAATTTTGTTTGGAGACATTGATCGTGAGAGAAATGCCAATTCGCCATATGGCAAGAATGAACGGCTGTTCCAAGAGAAAGAGCTGCCATATATTTATACCAGAGAGTACATCACAGAGGCTGAAAGAAAACAAGCTGATCCTGTTATTGATCTTGAAGAGAATTACGGAAGAGGCGCAAGAGAACGCAAGATTACTCACTACGATGATGGTCTTACTGAAGAGCAGTGGCTGGATGCTATTGAAGATGCGAATGACTCTATAGAGGGAGCCACGGCTAGAAAGCGCGCAAGAAGTCAAAAACGGATTGCTGACTCCCCGTCTCTTTCAGATTCGCCGTCGTCTCCTAGTGCCAAGCGAAAGCGCATCAAGAAGTCAAAGACACCGTCAACGCCTATTTCTACTACTGAGAACTTGAAAAAGAAGAATAAAGGACGTCCACCCAAGGTAAAAGAAACACTTACACCCGAGCAACGTGCTGAGCTTACAAACCAAATGAAGACTCTTTACGATCTTGTTTTGTCGGCTGAGGATGAAGATGAACCTGGCCGTCAACCGGTTGAAATTTTCCTGGAGCTGCCAAGCAAGAGACTTTATCCTGATTACTACATTCTGATCAAGCAGCCTGTTGCTTGTGACGTTATTCGGAAAAAGATGAGCGGCAACATTTATCAAACTCTTGACGAGTTCCGGGCCGATTTCAAACAAATGTTTGACAACGCTCGTATATACAATGAAGAAGGGTCTCAGGTCGTAGAGGATGCCAACTATCTTGAGGGTATTTTTAATCAAAAGGTCAACGAAATGGTGCCTGGAATGGCTGTTAGGTCGTTGGTTGGGATAGACGAATTTGGAAGTTCTGAACTTAAAAAGGACGACTTTTTTGGTAATGGTACGGATGATGGACTGATTAAGGACAATTTGGGTCAACTAGACGATAGCAGTATGTTCAAGGACGAATGGTGATAAATTTATAATATGAATAGAAGTTATTTTGTTAATGTTTGAAATTGTATGGAAATTTTTTATAATACAACTATTGTTAGATCAGAATAAGGTGTGGTGACGGTGTTTAATAAGGGAAACTGATCGCCGTATTAGTGTTGTTTAAGAACCAATTGGGAACAGATCGGACCTTAACGACAGATGGTGGCAATGCGGACAGTTGGAGATGCGGGGATACTGGATATGAGATTGTGTGATGTTGAATGTATTACGTATATTAAATCTTATGTGTATGTTGAGTTTACTCGTTTATATAAATGCGCTTTGAATTAAGGGTTATAGCTCTTTCAGAACCATTCGTTCTCGACATCTTAGTACGACCATTGAGCTCCACGCTCTGAACCCCTCGAACTGCAGAGTGCACTCTGTCTTTGAACCGTTTGCGTCATTGTTATTACTGCTATCGCTCTTCTTTTCTTGTTTCACAGGGACGCGCACTTCTTCCGCTATTCTACGAAAGTGTTCAGGGTTTTGAATGACTCCCAGGGTCCTGATTCCGGCGTATTCCTTGTCAACGGCTGGTGTATAGTTTTGTTCGTACACCAGCAAGCAGTTGTTATCTTTCACTTCGAGGCTAACTCTGAGACCGGAGCGGGAAATGGAGTAGGAGTTGTAGCTGCGGAGGAAGAGAAACTCAGTGGTGGGCTTGGTGGCGTTTGTGGGCTGGAGTGTGATGAGCTGGAGCAAGCATGGAAGACTGGGGTCTTGACGTACATGGTGCAATATGGAGGACGATTTGGAGGGCGACGAACGGGCGCGACGCACCGTCAAGTCGACAGGCTCGTTTTTCGGGGGGATAGCCTTTTCGAATTTGTTTTCCAGGGGGTTGAAAGGAGCCGGCAGATCGTATTGGCGTGGCGATTTGTAGTAGCTTGGATAAGTCAAAGCCTGGTTTTGAAGATACCCGGCGGTGAAGCCTGCAAGGGTGTTTGTGGTGAAGGGCTGTTCGCCGGTATGCGGGGCGCCTGAGGCTTTAGAGGGAAGCGCAGTGGTCGGGATATTGTTGGGGTTCGATGGAGATGACGATGAGTTTGAGAAAAAGCCAGGCGAATGGAACAGTGTATTGTTTGGTACTTGATAATGAGTAGCAGGGGCTGCAGATGCCTGGTTTGGATAGGTCTGGAAGTGGACACCAGACTTATTCTTTGACTTCATTTTGTTTTTTTGATGAGGTTGTTGACGCTGGTGTTGATGCTGATGCTGTTGATGCAAAGAATGTGTTCCCGCTGATTTTGTAAAAGAGATGGGCGAGAGCAGGGGTTGGAACTGATTGTCAGTATTGTTGTGATAATGCGTAGTAGGAGTAGGAGTAGCAGGGGCTTGCGACGATGCTGAAACATGGTGCGGGACTGCGGATTTTAAGGAATTGGTATGCAACGGGAACGTGAACCTGACCTTTCGTGAGCTCGCTGGGGTCGGCGGGGCCGCTGCCACTGCCGCGATAGGGATCGGCGATACCGCTGGGTTCTGAACAAGAATGGACATATTATGATCCTCTCGATGTACTACAGAAGACTAAAGACGAAAAAAAAGTAGTTTTTATTTTTTGGATAAGGAGTATGGAGAGAGAGAGAGAGAGATGGATAGCAGGGAAGGTTGTGTGATCCTTGTCGGAACTGGAATTTGTTCTTATTTCAAGGTGTCGATTAGTATAGCAGCACGATAGTGAAGAAAGAAGAAAGGGAATGCAGACAAGTGGAGCTTGGTATGAGTCTGTTGCAGGACTAGGGGAGATCTGCTTTAGCTGCTTGGATCAATGATGCCATGATGTACGCATCCAGACCAGTCTGGGAAGATCGAGGGCTACTGAAACGGTTTTAAAAGTGCAGAGGGAGACCTTGAAAAGTGAGAATTTGTGTGTAGTGATAACAGGTCGATTTTGAAGTTCAAAGGCGGCAAGAAGAGAGAGAGAGAGAGAGCGAGACCCGAGACCTTGCTTCGGTGCGCGTCCCGGTGTCACTTAACCCTTATTGCCTCGGTGCTTTGCGCATATGCAGTGCCAACTTTGCTTGTTTGTGAAGAACCAGCCACCAGTTTCTCATTTTCCCATAAACACAAAGGGCCTGAGACCAGCCTCCTCCTCTCTCCAGTTCTGCATCTTTTGCGGGCGGAAAAGACGCAGGTTTGATCTCTTTTCATGTGGGCAGGCCCTCTTCTTCTTCCATTGCAATGCTGGCAAACAGGAAATCGATAGGAGAAATACATACACTCTTTCCTGGACTGACGATCGAAGCACCGGTGATAAAATGGACCCGTTCACCAAGACCCGAAGACGTTCTATTGGTGGGCTTTTTTTCTCTAGCGGACCTTTTGCGTGCGGCTGTGCTAAAGAACCAACCGCATACTTTTTTCATCTGTGCCTTTTTATTTTTTTCAGTCCGCATTGAAACTGTAACCAGATTCTAAATAAATCGTCTTTATTTTTCATGTGTTTTGCTGTTCGAGGTCTTTTTCTCTTCTTCTTTTTTCTTTACTTTTGAAGAGAGAAAAAAAAAGACACGACTAGACTTTGATTGATACGCCACCGTGATTGCCTAAATTTATTTCAAAGACTCGAAAAGGGCTCGACAACAGCATTCTTAGGCTTTCTTTTATTTTTTTATTTTATTTTTGCACAACCCCAAACACATTTCTCCTTACTAGCATTTTTTTTTTTTTTTTTTCATCTTCTTTTTCTTTCCTGCAAAAAACAAATCACCATATCATATGTCAATACCACTGCCCGTAAACCTGCCGTGCTGGGTTCGTACACTATACAGCTGGTCCGGCGAGGATAAATCAAGTAAGTTCTATAGAATGATTGATTTTTTGAAACACAGTGTGTATTCTAACTTTTATCACTTCGCTTAGAGGATCTTGGGTTTGTTGAGGGCGAACTTATTCAAGTGCTGGATATTGGCGATGGCAACTGGTGGAACGGCAAGCTTAAACGAAACAATCTTATCGGCTCGTTTCCCTGCAACTTTGTCGAGTTCGTGTAAGTATACACTGAGCAGTAGCTTTGCGGGTCTATCTCTCGACCCCCTAGTTTTTATTTTTAAATGTACCTTACTAACATCGATTCAGCGACCCAAACGACTCTTCTGCGACAAACCAAACCATCACCGATCTCAGCATAGCCGACGACCCACGTCTTCTCGCCTCTTTCGACTCTCATGACACATACTCGCGCCAAAACTCGTTTTCTTCTACCAACACGCTTCAGAAACCACAACAAGCACCGCGCCACAACTCGTATACCAGCTACACGTCCTCGTCCTCGCACCGCAACAACAGCACAAGATCCAACGTGTATACTCGGCCGTCTTCGCGAATCGCTGAACAGCGACCGGATTCCCGATACTACGAGCGCCCTTCGTCGCGATACTCGAATTTTGTACCTGACGATCAAGCAAATGCGCCAGTGCCACCTCCGCATGGCTCTGTCCCCGTTCCTCCAGCGCACTCAGTTAGTCTCATGAAACAAGGCAACAGAGACCAAACCGGCTCCACACCGTCGCGCATGACCAACCGCACGCCCTCGCCACTCCGGAACGCAATCGAGGACGTGTGGTGCAGTCTCGACAGCATGCCCGTCCGCACGCCTTCGCCGGTCAAACGAGACTCGAATGTCAGATCGGCATTGCAAAGCTCGCCAATGAAAAACGGCCGACTGCACAGCCCGACGCGCGGTCTCAACACTAGGACAATGCTGATTGATGGCGATGGCGATAACAGCAGTGCGAATGCCGAAACCAGCGACTCCACAGTTGTGTCAAACCGTAATAAGTCTTCGGCGCTGCCGGGTCGGCTACAGCAACAACAAAGTTACAATCGCACCGATAGTTTTGGTCACGAACGTCAAAGCAGCCGAACTCAAAACAATAGGGAAACTCAAAATCGAACTGGGAGTCGTAGCGGGAATGATGAGGATGATGAAGAGGATGAGGATGATGAGGAGATTGAAATTCCGTTTGATCCTAGTGGGTTTGGCTCGCCTACGCGTAAGCCCGAGTCGGTGTCACGACAAGACACATACCAAACGATCTCGTCGTTCAATTCCAATTCTTTGAACGCATCGATATCAAGCGGATGCACTTCGCCGCTCAACAGCAGTTTCAGTGCGTCTGGTGGGAGTTACGGCGGTGGTAGTCGTCGTCGCGGCGAGGTTCTTTACAAAATGGAAGCTTTCCCGGGCACGATTGCCGAGGCCAATCTGCCGTCTTTTGAGACACCTGTGACTCTGCCCGGCAGAGAAGAGTCGCGTGCTGCTGAAGTCAAAAACAAGAAATCAGGCTTTTTTAGAAAGTTGTTTTCCAGCTCGTCTTCTACGGGCCAGTCGTCAAGTCCAGGACCGTCGATGACGTCCAAAAACTCAATTCAAAATATCTCGTCATCTGCAGTTGGTAGCAGCAGCAACAGCGAAAACTTTAATGCAAACAAGAAACTGAGTCGGCAAAAGTCGTACAAGTCGTTTATGAGCAGTTCGAGTCGGCCCGGGTCAAGCATGTCGATTCGCGAAACTTTGAAAAAAGTGACGTCCAAGTCTCGGCCCAAGTCCGCCATGGATTTGCATCCTTCCAAGTCGAGCCATTCTTTGTACCCGACTTTGACCAGTGCCAGCAGCAAAGTCGATCAGTCGAAATGGGTCGAGATCCATCAGGTTTTGAACCGTACCAACACGCTGTCCAGTCTTGAACGGCAAAGACGTAAAACGCGGTCTCTGAATGGTAAAAACAACAACGGCGGCGGGTTGAGCACTCAGGAACCACTTGAACAGCTTGCGCTTTTAAAAGGTAATGAGACGGCAGATGGAGGGTTCACTTGGCAAGACCCGCCAGTGCACGACTACGCCGGTGTGGACGCGAGAATGCAGTCGCTCAACTCCTGGCCGTTCATCACGCCAGCCGAGATCGTGCGTGCTTATATTGTCAAGTGGTTCAAGCACCCGCGCGACCAGCTCCGCGCCGCGTTTTTATTCTGCGCGACGAAAATCAGCTGGGAACCGTTGATCCCGGACGACGAAGGGGTGGGTTCTTTGTCGCGCGTGATTCAGTCGCGCCGCGCTAACCCCTTGGAACTTGCTGCTGTGTTTCGGAGTATGTGCGAGACTGTTGGTGTCCCGTGTACGGTTGTTGCTGGGTTCTTGAAGGCTCCGGGTCAGGTGTGGGTTCCGTCTAGACCGAACCATTATTGGAACGCGGTGCTTGTGGATGATAAATGGCGGATGGTGGATTGCGCGCTTGCATCGCCGTCGTTCCCGGGTCATGATGCGGTAGTAGTGAACTCGCCGGTCCCCAGATCCGGCGACAAAACAGTCGAGCCCGAGAGCTTTTACTTTTTGACGCGGCCCAGCGAGCTGCTGTTCACACATGTGCCTTACGACGTGGCGGACCAGCATGTGGTTCCGACGTTACCGCACGAGGTGCTGAACGCTTTGCCGCTGGCGGGCCCGCAGGCGTTTATTCACGAACTGGAACTGGTTGATTTCTCAACGAGCTTGACAAGGCTGCAGGGCTCTGATGTGGCCGAGATCACGGTGGCAGTGCCGAAACGTCTTGAGTTGTATGCAGCACTTGATCTGGAAGGGTCCGAGCGGTGCGTGCTTGCGCAGCCGTTCCAGACGAGTGGTGAGCGTGGAGAAGGAGGCAACGGCCGGTACTACCGGATCAAGGCTTTGCTGCCACCGGGGCAGATCCATGCTAGTCTCAATCTATACGTTGGCCCGTCAGGCACGCTGAAATCCGTGCTGAACAACACGCTAGCACTAGCCTACTCGATACCATTGCTGCACACTGGCAGCGGCGACAATCCGGCGTTCCAGTTTGTGACACGGCACCCGACGCCCGGGTCCACCACCACCGATGTGTATGTGACCTCGCCGCAGACCGGGTTGTTGCAGCTCGGGTTCAGTTATAAGTTTGATGTCAAAACGTATGCTTCGGGCAGCAACAACAAGTCATCCAAGGTGAAGCTGGCGATCCAGTCGCCGCGCGGCAAGATCAGTAAGATGCGAGGCGAGTTGAAGATGACAGAGGTCGGGACATGGCGCGGTTTGATTCTGGGCGATGGCGGGACTGCGTGGTGTGTGTTTGCTGAATGGAGCTGTGTTTGAAATTGGTTCTTGTATATTTTCTTTTCTTTGATAGGGCTATTTATTTATTTTTGTTGATTTGGTTTATATAATTCTCATTCATGAACGGTGTTTTTTATTATTATTTTTTTTTTTTTTTTTGATTCATGCTGATATTGAAGATGATCATGCGTTGATTGGCCATTATTCTATTGTTTTTGAGAATACAGAAAAGACAGAATCACAAGTATCAAAACAGGCAAAAATTAAAATAAAACATGTGTATGCGGCTTAATATTTAATTTTTCCGCTGCTGTAGGTTTGGGTATTTTGCCTAACAACAGCAGCAAAAAAAGAAGAGAAAACACAGGCGTAGGAGAAGGAGGGGAGAAAAAGAGTATTTTGTGTGAGGGGCCAGTTTTTTGTCAGTTTTGGGATTACACTGCCATTTTCTCCTTTAAAAACAAAGCGATAAACTGAGCTGTATTCCGGGTGTGGTCCGGGACCGGGTCTTGTTTAGACGGGATTCGGAACCGGGACTCGGTGGTCGTGCCTTGTACAATTCTGCGATAACCGAGCCTTTCATATTCATAATATTTGTATGTAAGTGACGTACAGCGCACGTGCGTTTGTGCACATTTCAAAGTGTGTAGTGCAGTCTCCCAATCGACGAGGCAGCTTTCTTTCTTTCTTTTAGCGGGGCTCAATTTTTTTTTTTTTTTCTCTCTTTAAACACAACAAAAATTAGGTTTCCTAATAGGAAAAAACCTACACGACGGATTTTTTATTTTTTTACTTCAACAACGACAAGGACTTGTTTCTTTCTTCCTGTTGCTCAAGAGCCCTTTTTCTTCTGTTTTTGAATATTCTCGGAGAAATCTCAGAGTTGTCATTTCTTACTACTTCTCTCTCTTTATCTTTCTGTTGTTGCAATCACACTTCTCTGACTTTATCAGGACCGAGAAAGAATAATACACATTACAAACCACCAAAAAAAAAAAAATAAAATAAAAAAAGCGACCATTCCGAATTGACTGATTAATACACTTCAAAACAACAACAACAACAACAAAGTATGCCGCTTCAGTTCAACAAACACCCGTTGTCGGACACCCCGGTGCACTCGCACGCCGGATCGCCACAGGGCCCCGGGACTCGGTCGCCGCCAGCAACCGTCTCGTACAAAATCCCGCCGCTGCACCTGCAAACCTCGCCGCCACTCGCGCCCGACACTCACCCCTCTTTTCCCACTACTTCTGCTGCTGCTGGTCCTCCTCCTCCCGCACCCGGCGTTGCTCAAACCACATCAAACACACAAAACACAAATGCAAACACAAATGACGTCTCGGAAACCGCGTCGATCGCAAGCGACGACCCGCTCAGCTCGAAAGTCGATCTCGGTGCTCCGGCATTGTCCTCGTCGGCCGCACCCGTCGCCGCCGTCGCACCCGCCGAGACCCCTATTAATGTACAAAACAACAACAACAACAACCCGCTCGGCAGCGGGCCAGGCAGCAACGCGGGCAGCGGCACCGTCTCGCCCGCCCAGCAGCAGCCGCGCCGCGCCGCCACCACTCTGAACGTGCCGGGCCTGACGCGGTCCAAAGTCTCGCCCGACGGGGCCATTGCCGCGCGCGACGTCGAGGCCAAGCTGGTCATTGTCATGGTCGGGCTGCCGGCGCGCGGCAAGTCGTACGTCACAAAGAAGCTGTGCAGGTACCTCAACTGGCAGCAGCACAACACGCGCATTTTCAATGTGGGCAATACGAGGCGGAAGGCCAGCGAGAAGCTGGGCCCGTCAAAGGGCCCGTTGCCTGATAATCACAAGGACAGGTCAGGAGAGGCGGCAGCGGTGCCTTCGTTAGACCCGGAAGAGGATAGTCCGCTTCACGAGCAGCAGGAGTCTAGTGGTGGCATTGCTAATGGCCAAACAGGCGATTTCTTTGCGCCCAACAACGAGGACTCGTTCAAGCTCAGAGAGAAGTGGGCAATGGATACGCTGGAAGAGCTGCTGCACTACATACTCGAAGACAACGGCAGTGTGGGCATTCTGGACGCAACTAATACGACGATTGCGCGCCGACGGAAGGTCCTTGACAGAATCAAAGAGCAGTCTAATGGAAGACTGAAGGTGCTGTTTTTGGAGTCGGTGTGCTCTGACCGGTCTCTGCTCGAGGCCAACATCAGACTGAAGCTGTCTGGTCCAGATTACAAAAACGTGGACCCGGAGATTGCGATTCAGGATTTCATTACCAGAATGAACAACTACGAAAAAGTGTACCAGACCATTGGCCCTGAAGAAGAAGCCGTTGACCAGTTCCAGTACATCAAGATGATTGATGTTGGCCGCAAAGTGGTGTGCTACAATATCCAAGGTTTTCTTGCTGGGCAAGCGGTGTTCTTCCTGCTCAACTTCAACCTGGCGGAGCGCCAGATCTGGATCACGCGGCACGGCGAGAGCGAGGACAACGCCGTGGGCAAGATTGGCGGCGACGCGCCGCTGACGTCTGCCGGGACCAAGTTTGCGGCGGCGTTGGCGCGGTTCATGAAGTTTCAGAAGAAGGAGTTCCGCAAGACGCAGCTGAAGAACCATATGGAGCGGACGCGGATTTTGCAGCGCGGGAGCAATGGCGGGACGCCGTCGAGCGAGCCCGACGAGCCGCATTTCTGTGTGTGGACCTCGATGCTGAAGCGGTCGATTGAGACTGCGCAGTTTTTCGATGATTCTGAGGACTTGTTTGATGTGAAGGAGATGCGGATGCTGAATGAGCTGGGCGCCGGGATCTGTGACGAGATGACGTATGCGGAGATTAAAGAGAAGTATCCGCTGGAGTACGATTCGAGGATGGCGGACAAGATCCAGTACCGGTACCCTGGTCCTGGCGGGGAGTCGTATTTGGATGTGATTAACCGGTTGCGACCGGTGATTGTGGAGATTGAGCGGATGACCGACAACGCGTTGATTATCGGGCACCGCGTAGTCTGCCGCATTCTGCTGGCGTACTTTATGAACCTGGGCCGCGAGGCGATTGGCGATCTGGACGTGCCTTTGCACACGCTGTACTGTTTGGAGCCCAAGCCGTATGGCGTGGAGTGGCACATGTACGAGTACAATGAGGAAACGGACTGGTTTTACAAGATCAACCGGGACATTGTGCGGACGCGGGAGCGCGCGAAGCGGAGCAGGCAGTTCAGTGTGATGCCGACGGATATCAGTGAGGTGGCCAAGGTGCTGGGGAACGTGAGTTTCCAGTCGCAGCGGAGGAGTAATAACGGAGGAGGAGGGGGAGGGATTTATCAGCCTCAGCGGTGAGTTGTGTGTGCGTATATTTAGTAGAGTACATAAAGAAGAAGAAATGGTAAGTATTAGTGTTGAGTTTGGTGATATGGAGTGTTGGAAATGTGGTTGATGATAAGGGTTTACAGTAGGATGTTGGTACATGAGGGAATGGATACGGAAAAGGGTAATGTAGTGGTTTGAAGATGGTCAAGTTGATCTATGCTGTTTGAAAGGTACGCATGAATCAAGTTTATTAATTAGGATCTGTAGCATTAGTATTTGAAATACTAGAGATTGAGATGTAAAAGCGGTGTGAGAATTCAAGTCAGATGTTATTGTTTGGGTGTTACCTGGATCACAGTGAGTAAAAAAATCATAATATGATTTGTTGGTGAATAAAGGTTCAAGTTCTAATAGGAAGTTTGATGAATAAAAGTTGAGGGCTTGTTCGGCTACGAAAAAGGTACATGTGTGTAGAAAGAGGTGATGAGCTGTAAAGTATGAGAAGGGTGTTTTTTTTTAGCCTAATTTTTTGGTGGATGGAAAATGTGTGAACACGCAAAGATGGGATCTGGTACAAGTGTGTGTACATTCGGTTAGGAAAGGAAAATGTAGTCTGTATCTGGTATATACATAACTTGCTTTATTTGGGTTTTTGATCTGGATTGGGCAGCTGCCGATTTGAGAAAGCCTTTAATGTAGTAATGGAACGATCTTGGGTCTTTGTGTGTGTGTGTGTGTGTGTGTGTACACAGATGCTGGAGCTGGCATTTGTATTGTTACTTGAGACTTGATATCATGATATAGGCCAAGAAGTATTTCCGGCAGTTGAAGCTTTGGGTGTTGAACAAGTGTGTCATTGCTGAAGACGTCTAGAATGTATTGCCGGGTCTAGCCGGTCTGAATCATGAAGGTATAGAAGAGTGTATTGTTGGAGATGCTGGTTTATAATGAAACTGTTTTGTTTGAGTCCAACAAGTTTTGTGAATACAAACACAACAGACGAATTTATTTTCATCAAGATTTGTGTTACAGACGCGGCTATATGCCCCAACTAAGTAAATGCGCTGGCTCACTTTCTTTTGCGAAAAGGATGTCTGTCCTGGCCCAGGTGCCTTCGCCCCCGGCTATCAGCGCTTAATTCACTTATTCCTGCTGGCGCGCAACACACAAAAAATAAAAAAGTGCCGGAAGCAGAAAAAAAATAAAAAAACCCTGAGTGTCTGTACACATTAGAAACACTTTTGTGTGTGTATTTTGGAATTTGCGGGGTACATGTGTACAGTGTATGTTTTGTTTGTCCTTTCCTCCCCCGAACAAACAACAACAAAAAAACACACTAGAAAAGGGAGTTGTTTTTTTAATTAGGTCCCCAGAGAGAAAAAGAGAGAGAGGAACGGGATACAAAACCCTTTACTATTATTCTGGACAAAATATCATGTGTCTGGGGAGGGAGAGAGGAGAGAGAAAGGGTTCACGGTAATTGGACGTTTTTTCTTAATATTTAATTTTGTCAAACTTGTTTTTTTGTTCTTGAAACTTTTTTCTTGTTTCTTTTAAATACATATTCTCCTATTTATATTGTATTCCAATTGTACACATTATCAAGTACATATTTACCAACACGATCCACGCATTCGCTTCTACAAAAACTAGAGGCGCGGTGGAACAATATGAACGATACGCTTAAAACACCAAGCATGAAACCCATCCCGCTCCATCAACCGCCATCGCCAGTCATGGAGCCCGACACACTGGAGCAGCACGTCCATCTCCCGCCAGGCTCAGGGATCCTTCCTGACCGCACAACCACACCTCCGCCTTTCATAGATACATCTGCCAAAAGCCCGACTGAAGAACACACTGGTCTCGACACTTTGACTTCAACAGACCCACACCAACACCTCCATGCCAACACCGGCAGCGCCTGTATCTCCAAACAGACCACCACTACCACTACTATGAAGAAAAAACCGATCGTGGCGTGCATCGGGTGCCGCAAGAAAAAAATCAAGTGCTCGTCCAACCGCCCGGCCTGCACCAACTGCCTGCGCCTCAACATCCCGTGCGAGTACCCCGTGATCCGCAACCGCGGCTCGCGCTTCGGGTACATTGAGATGCTCAACCGGCGCATGCAGCACCTGCAGAAATACATCCAGACCGAGAAAAAAGAGTCGTACAAAATCATCACCAAAAACGCAAGCATCCGGTTTGACTCCGGCGCAGAGGCCAAGCGCGGGAACGTGAATTCCGGGTTCATGAATATCAAGTCTGTGGAAAACGCGCAGGCGCTGATTACGCAGCTGGGCCCGTCGGTTCTCGCAAAGGAAATGACGTCGCCTTTGACCGCTGCTGCTGCTGCTACGCCGTGTTCGCCAGCCGCGAGCATCGCGACCAGTACGGGGTCAGCCAATGCCGAGCAGGACTCGGCAGAACTGCCCAACATGAGCCTCACATTACACCTGGCAGAGCTGTACTTCCGCAACATCCACGGCCAAACCTACAACTTTCTCCACAAACCCACCTTCATCCCCAAAATCAAAAGCGGTGCGGTCAACCCCACCCTTCTGCTTGCCCTGTGCGGGCTCACCTCGCGCTACTCGCGGCACCCGGCCATCTCCTGCGCGACGCCGTCAGAAGCCGGCGAGGTGTTCATGGACCGCGCCAAAAAGCGGCTGGCCAACGAGTTCGACGACCCCAGTCTCGAGACCGTGCAAGCCTTGATTTTCATTGTGCAAAACGAGTTTTTCAAGTCGAAAAGCAAAAAGGCAATGATCTATATAGCGCTGGCGATCAGGATGGCGACGCATTTGGAGCTGAACTTGGAGAAGTGCGAAGGAATGGGGTTTATTGAGCGCGAAGAGCATAGACGGACGTTTTGGTCGCTTGTGGCTTTGGACAGGCTCGCGCATTCTGCGCCGCACTGGAAGGTCCAGCTGAGAACCGATGTCAATATCCAGCTGCCGTGTAGGGACTACTACTACGAGCACGATATCGATGTTGATACACTGACGACGCGCGAGTTCAGGCAGCTGAGCGACGCGAGCGAGCAAGAGCGAGAGGAAATGCTCAAAGACCCCGAGTTCAAGGCGAAAAAAGACAATATCGGGATCTACGCCTACAACATGCTGGGGCTGGCCCTCTGGTGCGAGATCAACAAGTACGTCATGGAAGGATACAAGAAGGAAACAACAGCGCCGTGGCTGCCCGGGTCCAATTTCCACCGGCTGCAGACGAAATTGCAAAACCTGATTGACCTGATCCCTGAAGAATGGCACTACAAAACGGACAAGCTTGCGGAGCTGGACACTGCGAACCAGGCGCCTGCGTTTGTGCATCTCCACAGCGCGCTGCTCACGTCTGTGTGCTGTCTCAACCGGTCCATGTACCCGTTCAACACCAAGTTCTTTGCGGCCAAGTTCGAGGACGCGCCGCCGAAAGCTTTCCTGCAGACATGCGCCAGCAAGATTATGAAGTCTGCGACGCAGCAGTCGCAGATCGTGGCAGATTTCCTGGCGGCAGAGGACCTGACGATTGCTCCGTTTATCGGGTTCGGCGTGTTCACTGTCAGCTCTGTGCATGTGGCCAACAGCTTTTCGAAAAACGCGGCTGTTGCCATGCAGGCCAAGAACTGTTTGGCGATTAACCTGAAGCTGCTTGTGATTATGCGGGAGTATTATTACTCGGTAGGCGTGTGGTGTATAATTCTAAAGAACCGGTACTTTAAAAAGGCAAAGTGCCATTCGGCACAGGCAGCATCGTCGTCGTCGTCGTCGGCAGCGTCTGCATCTACTCCGGTGACAGTGGGTATGGCCGCGCCGGCGAGTCTGGACAGGAACGCGGCGAACAGCGCGAGCAGGAAGCGACTGGACATTCTGATGCAGCAGTCGGAAGCAGAAGACGGGTTTTCGCGGCCGGGGAGTCCGCCGGTGGCGTATGCGCCCGAGGAGCTGATGGAGCTGGCGGCGAACGAGGAGACCAGCGTGGCGGAGCGGATGATGGAGGTTGAGACCGCTGAGAAGGAGGAGGAGGAAAAGGAGGAGGAGGAGGAGGAGGAGGAGGAGGAGGAGGAGGATCTGGGCCGGAGAAGGGAGTGCGAGACTTGGTCGCGGGCGGTTGGCGATGACGATGATGATAAGACGAGTATTGCGGTGCCTGGGAATGAGTGTGATCCTACAGACGACCCGCTTTCGCCGTCCAATTTCCAGCATATATTCATGCCTGCGCCAGTCAATCCCCAGCAGCAGCAGCAGCAGCAGCAGCAGCAATCCTCGTCTACGCCTTCGTCGTCACTGTTGAAAACGGAGACAATGAGTGACTTGGGCGAGGAACGGGTGTTTTTGGATAACTCTGACGAGTGGCTGAGCCACATTGACGATATGCGGTTCGGCGGGTTCAACGGCGGCGGCGGGTCGGACAAAAGTGAGTCTGGGTCTGCGAAAGGCGATTACGAGAACGATCCTATGATGGACATTGAGATGGAGATGGACGTCGGCGGGCTTGAGCTGGTGTTCAAGCAGGTCAAAGAAGGAGCGCAGTTTGCGGTATAGAGGGTCTTTATTTTATTTTTCATGATATGTAGTGTATATACCTGGTTTTTATAAAGATGATGATGTTGATGATATGTATTATACACTATGAAAAGCTTGTTTTTTGTGTATATTGGTGCAATGGTTAGTCAAGTCCTGGTGGAATAGAGAAAGGCGTATGTGTATACACTTGTGGGGATGTATTGTTATTGTATGTGTGTGTATACACTGGGAAACGGGGGGCTTTAGGGTGCGTGCGCCTTGATGAAGACGAATTATCAGAAATGCAGGACGCGCGCGCAAATGCATTTCGGGGGGCAACCTGGAAAATTAAACCGATACACACTCAGAGCGGGCGAAAGAGAAAAAAGAATAAAATACATAATTACGTGTTGAGCTGTGTATCAAGGTACACTAGAGAAGGTTGCCTATCGAAAGTACCGGGCTCAAAGAAGGGAAAAAGACGTTGAACCAGATGTGTAGGAGAAGCTTTTATTGGGAGTGGGGACCTGTCAGCTGCTGTGTTTGTACTGCTTATTGTTGAGCACCAATAATCTCTTTTATTTGGACCAAAGGAGTCTGGGAGTCTTTACAAGACAACGAGGAGTTCTCAAGGGTTGTAGCTAGGAGTACATTGTGAAACAACAAGACAAGAATCAAGAGGATGTTCAACATGGGCAAGAGCGAGAAGTGTGTATACTCAGAGAGAGAGGAGCTAAAAGGGCTTGCTGAACTGGGTAACACGTCAAGACCATTGAAGAGGTCCCCACATGAATTCCAGGACTCGTAAAAAAGGGTGCTTTTTTATTGTGTATTGTCAACAAACATGGTAAGAGCTTAGACATATATGCTTATGTGCCGTCAGTATCTATGGGATGTAGACTAATAAACTAAATGTCTTTTGTTGTGTCTGGTTTATATTCTGAGTATTTTATTTGAGACTATGATAACATTGTGTATGATCCAGAGACAATGTAAACAAATTAGTATCATCACGCTTGTGTACGTAAACATTGAAGAACAGGTGTGTCTTAATCCAGGCAAGGTGTGTATTCTTTGCACTGCAGAATGATGATGACGGAAACTGTGAATAGGAAAAGAGGGATTGTTACCAGAAAAAGGAGGATGAACGACTGTTTCGGCTGGAGAAGAGAGAGAGAGAGTTGTGGAGAATGACAGCGTGGTAAGCGAGGTATGGAGGGCTAAAGAGCATGATCCCAGGGCTTGTGGGAAAAGCTTATTGGAGTGAGTACTGTATACACACATTGAGTAGTATGCAATAATACGGATTTAGAAATGGTTTTCTGTGTTGAACAAGTCTGGTTTTTGTATACACATCGCCGCCTTGACTGATACGCGGTGCGAAATGAAGCTCGTTACGAGTTGTTATCGGGGGTCTCTTGTCCAAAGGCGTGATGTGTATTCCAATGCAATGTTTGACATTGTACTTCAAAGAAAAGCATTAAATGTTAAATCGTCTTTATTGCACCGGTTTGGATTTAAGATGTTGTCATTTGTGTTTGTGTATACACTTTTTTTTTTTTTGCCTTTTCGAGAAACCATACGCGTGTATGCTTAGAACTCGTTTGTGACCCAAAGCTCGGGCCCTGCGTCCCGCCAACAACATCAACAACAAATCTCCTTTTCCATTTGCAAACGCGTCGATTCGCGTATAAGCAAAAAAAAAGACTTGCGAATAACAGTCCGTGGGGCCTTTTGAAATGAGCAAAGACATGCGCTCAGAGTGTAATGTAATATAACAGTACAGCCGGATTAGGCATTTACACACACTTTCTCTTCAATTAATACACTTTCAGTGCCCCTGGAATAATAAAAAAAGGGACCCACTCTCACCATAATTGGAGAGAATAATTTATGTGCAGCGTTCCAATAAACTGATGGCCCATCCACACTCTCGCATGTATACAGATTGCATGTTTACTTCTTTTGCAAATGTTGATCCTTTTTTCCAATCTGTACTCTCGTGTATTTATATATAATTGAGAATCTTTGTATTTTCTATTCTTCTCAATCTCTAGTTATATTTCGACAACTCTTTATTTAATCTTCTTTCAGAGGTATCGGTGTACAAAATGCGCAAATTCACTGGGTTTTTCCATATCGACACCTCAGCAGTCACACCAGTGACCCAGGATGAAGTCGAGACAAAAGAGCCTGTGCAGTCGCCCAAACACTCGCTCAAATCGTACCGCTCAGAAGACCTCACTCGTACTCGTAAACTATTCAAGTTCTTTGGCAACATGAGCAACAACAACAACAACCCCTACAACAACAATGGTGGCCTGAAAATGAACCACTCAAATAGATCCTCGCCGAATCTGACGCCGATCGTGACTACAACTACTCAGCCAGATCTGTCACCTACAGAAACCACATTCACTGCGCAGCCAGAAGTATCGCCTACAGAGTCTACATTCACCACCCAGCCAGAACTGTCGCCTATAGTCTCTACAAACACTCAGCCAGACCAACCTATCGTCGCAACCACTGCAGACGCCATACAGCCCGACACTGATAACTATTCAGAAACCGAGGACAACGACACTTCTGACTCCGACAATGGCATGAGCGAATGCGAAGCCAACTACAACGACGACGACGCATACAGCATGGCCAGCCCGGCAGAGTCCCCCATGGACACACTGTTCGAGTTCAACACCACCGCCACGTCTGTCTCCCACACACTGGCCCAGGATCGCCGGTCCACTGGATCCTCCGTGGCAACCTCGGCCGAATACGAAGACGTCATGGACGTTGTGCTCAACATGATTGACTTCACGCCCTCGTCTACATTCTCGCCGCCTCCTACACCCACTACTTGTTGTTCCTCATACACAGCGTCTTCAACCGACTCGTCTCCGGTCCCAGTACCCCGGACCCACATTCCTGCATCTTCTGCTTGTGGTGGTGGTATTGGTGGTGCTGAAAACTTACCATCCGCCGTGCAATCCTGCGATGGACCTCGGTCCACCCAGGCTAACCGTAAGGGCATGTATGGCAAGTCGGAGGTGATGCTGCGACACCTGCAGTTCCAGCAGGAAAAAGTGTTTCGGTACATTCAAGACCTGAAATCGCAAATCATGATGTTTGAAGAAGATATGTTGTTGGACAGCTACTACTGCTGCGATACCCGGTCCGACTGCTCTTCTGCTGTTGCTGTTGCTGCTGTTGCTGCGCCGGCCGCCGCCGCCACCGTCTCTCCCACTAGCACACCAATGCTCAAAACGTCTCGGTCGGTACCGGCCAACCTCTCATCCACCACTTGTAAACCGTTACTTCCTTCGGCCGGCTCCGTTTTGAACATGCCTTACGAGCCCACACCGGACCCTGGCGCGATCTCTGCGGCGGACGACGCGATCATCAAGATCCTTGACGAGAAGCTGGCCCAAGAAACCGAAAAGCTGACTCGTTTGCAGCTCAAGATTGACCAGCTACAGAACAAACTCAAGCTCAAATCTACCCGCCGGTCATTCTCTTCATCCTCGTCATCCTCGTCAACATTGTCGTCATCTTCGATCTCTCCAGACTCTAATAGCCCCTCGGTGCTGCCGTTGTCGCCGCCGGCCAGAACCAGTCCCTTGCCTAGAATGCATGGCAAACCGGCAGGGCTCGCTGAGTTCTGGGCAGAGTCGCCTGAGCCCATTACCGAAGAGGAAGAGGACGAGATCCTGTTTGCTTACTCCAAACCCGATCTGCGCAAGGAAACGTTGCAACCGGTCCCCGAACTGCAGGGTTGATCGGATAAACGTGACGAAACGTCCTTTTCCCTTTTTTTATTTGGTTTGGATTCGGGATGACTTGAGAGTTTAAACGACAAAATATCATTTGCATATACATGTGTGTATACACTCGTTTATCATGGCTAGAGATCCGACTTTTGTTTTAAAAGAAAAAGAAGTCGTTGATTTAGAAGCTTGGTTATGTGTACACACATGTCTCTTTTTTTTATATCGCTTATACACATAATGTTAATATACTAGAGACACAAAGCTTTTTCTTAGCACTGGTCTTGATGATAATTAAAACCAATTTTCATTTTGAAAGGATTTTTGTAAAGTCTTGAAGTCCTGTACAGAGTTTGAGCAGCTTGTGGATGTAGTGAGTTACAGGAAGAGTGATGTGTACACTGGCCAGCATAGTAGTAACAGAGGAACTCGGGTTCTGGTATTTCGGGGAAATGAAAATAACAGGCTTGTACAAATCGAGCAAGAAGATAGAGCATTCTCTGTAGCTATAAGCAGAATATTTTTCCTTTGACCGTACAATTGGATGAAAAAAATAAAATACTGAATCAAATCCAGGTGTATCTTGAATAACTTCATGTCTTCCTCCCCCAAGATATTGGGGGGACCGTCGCTTCACAGCTCTTGTGCAAACGTACGATCTGGATCAAATCAAAAAAAAACAAAACAAAACAACAACAACAACAACAACAAAGATTCAGTGTCGATAAACAGTCAAGTTAAAATGTGTTGCGTCTGATATATATTATAAAGATACAATTTTTTAAAGGTATGTATACTGTGTATGATCCCGAGCCAGGAGGACAATAAACAGAATATCATCATCTGACTTTCAGGGTCCAGAAATTGTATAATTTATTACCAAATCAGCATGGTTTAAGTTGATGAAGTATTCAAGGGTTCAACTCGTTCACTAGACAAAAATAGTGGTTGAGTTTGTCTATTCCGGTTCACCGTTTTCTGGCTTGTGCCTTGACAGAAACAACAATTACATTCGCTTAAACGTGCCTTCACATTGTGTATTTTTTACGCATGGGCTACAGCAAAATATACAGCGCGGCTGATGCTTGGGCGATGAAATGCACGTCCACTGATGTACACACACACAAAGTCGATCCTTATTTGATCCACAACTGTAAAATAATACCGAGCTGATTCTGAGACAGTATATTCTTACAAATATGAAGGATCTGCGTGCTTCTGAAATATTTTGTCATGTATTAAGTATTGAGTTTGTATATGTAGACTAATTATTATAATGTGGTGAAAGTGCTATGCAATCTATCGATTTTTTAGTTGGAAGTAATCTTATCAGTGCTATATTAATTCTTGTTGTTTGATAACTGCAAGTAAGTGATATGAAAAGAACGACGATTCTCAGTTGAGAATATAATTAAGACCAGACTTGCATATAACTGCGCGGTGTTGATCGTATGTAATTTCAGGCGAGACATCTCTGGACGCAATCGACGTGGCAATGTCCGGATACACCTGCGAGCGAAAGATTTTGGACTCCATGTCAACAGGGTACCCGCTTCGCAGCCGCACTAGCTGGTCCTGCAAATACATCCCGGGACTGGTGTAAAACGCCTTGATCTCCGCAGCGGGCAGACCGGACTCGTATTCCGGGATCAAGTACATTTTCATGCCGGCTTTGTACCGAGGATACGCCATTTTCTTGAGGAACTCAATAGAGTAATCGGTCACACGCAAGATTTCAAACTTGACAACTGGGCATGTGCCCTTTTTGTACGGCGAGCGGTCTACGCTGGACTGACGGTACGCCGTCACAATGGAAAACTGTGTGGCGCCAGTGTAGTGATGGATCATTTGCAATGAGTTGGTAAAGGTCGGGAGCATGGCGTGGACGGATTGCCTGATAGAACCGGGACCCATGGTGGGGTAGACGACTGAAGGCCCTGTTGCGAGTCTCACTCGGTAGGATGCAGGAGCTGCTCCTTTGATGCACAGACAGTTGTAAAGCTCGTCCAAAGACCGCGGGAAAATAGCATCAATCACCATCTCCGGCAAGAATGGGCGGCCTTGAGTCTGTTTCCTATGTAGCTGCGTCTGTACAGAGTTTGACAATGGAGAATCGTAGCTGTATGTGTAAATACTGGGCAAGTCGAACCCGGCGTTGATATTGACGGTGCTACCGCCGTTGTTGCCGGCTTTACGCTTCTGAGAGACCTTGAGCTCGCCGCCATAGACGGAGTGGAGCAATTGGGCAATAGCCGTTTCATTGTTTAAATGGGACTGTGCGGCTGGCCCCAGGCTGTAGATTTTGTCTGATTGGTAAAACAAAGACAGATGCAAAGGTGTAGACAATGCCGAGGGGGATGATGCTGGAGATGCAAACATGACTGCGTTAGTTGAAGTGGAGTTTGAAGGTGAGTAGGCCCTTGTGCGTTTGCAGTTGCGGTTGAGCGACGTGGTGTCGTCAGAATCAGATGTGCTGCTGGATTCAGAGTCCTCTGTAAATGAGGCCGAGCGTTTGTTAATGTAAGAAAGACTTGGGAGTTGTAACTGCGGCGACTCTGAACGGTTAATCGAACCAATGAGATCAGGGAGCTGGAATCTGTGGAGATCAGAAGGAGAGTGGGTGGGAGAGGTGATGAGAAGTGGTCTCGATGGATTCGCTACTTTGGACATGAGGACAATGTGTGTACACGCAAAAGTGAATGGCTGTGGGTGTAAAAGTAAATGTGAGTTTGGGGTCTGAACTAGTGAAATGTAACGACCACAAAACTGTTTTGATCCGGGGAGATTTTTTGAATAAATAATATTTCATTAAAGAGTGCTGAATCCTTTTTAGTTATATATTTATATTCTTTCCAGACCGTTTTGTGATTTTGAGGACTTTTTAGCACTCTAAATATAACCTGTGTATATCATTGTGTTTTTTTTGAATTGTGTGTGTCTGAATACTATTGAGTTCGCTTTATCATTATTTTTTGTTTTTTGTAATTTTCCTTTTCCTGTATGCAACTTTAAAACGGCGCTAATCTTTAAAAAAAACAAAAAAAAAGAATGAAAAACACATTTCCACGTTTATCAGATGGCAAAGGAACTAAGAACAAAAAACAAATAGTCGACTTTGGAGTCTATCAACATGAAAAAGAGAGCATCAGTATTAAAAATCATAAAATATGTACATTAGCGCTTGTGAATGAATTGAATAGAAACCGTTGAATACAAAATGCTTTCTTCAAACGCCAACCTCACAAATTCAATGCCTTTTTTTACACACACAAATTCGACTTCGACGCATAAACTTTTCAACCTCATGCTCGAAACTTCTTTTTCTTCTTCTTCATTGTGCTCTTAAAATTAAACGCGTGTTCGATTCATGCAAATGCTTCAGGTCTGATTCCTTTTTTATAAGCAAACACTTTAGATTCAAGTGATTTAAACGTGAAAAGGGTCAATTGAACGCACAGAAGTGAAAAAAAGAAATGATGCGACGGGTAGAGCTTTCCTTTACACAATCGGTGTCTCACGTGGACGCTAACGCTCGCGAAATGAGGCATTGAAAAGTCTATTTGAGGAGGAGAATTAGAGCCATTGAGACTGTGAACTTGCCATTGAATTGTGTGTACAGAGAACAAAAAAAGTGATTGTTGTCCTGTCTCGCTATACATTGCACACGTTCTATGTTAATAATGACAACGCAACTATTCAATCCAGCCGAATCGCGTAAAACTTCGGGCTTCATCTGCGACAGCGCGCAGGATTTCGATTTGCGAATTCTATGAGCTGTCTCGCCTACAACAATCCAATTCCACAAAAGCATCCCCGAGTCAAAGCACTGATCCATAATCAGCAACCTCCAGAAGATACTACGTTTTGTATTAATTGAAGATCATAAGTACCTTTTTGAGAATCTTTTGCCAGTTTTGAGAATAGATGCCAGGATCCTTACAGAAGAGAAAGAATGTGTCTTGGTGTGTGATGATTATACTCAGATCTGATCGCGTGTTGTAACGTGCTATCAACGGGTTCGTGACCTGGAACTGGATGGTTGGTGCTGGACTTAATCGTCTCTGCTGTATTACCCTCAATGCATTTTTGTCTACAGTCTCTGCAAGTGCGAAACGTAGTAAACGTAAAGCTTTGGAATTGGCTACGACATACACCGTTTGTACGGTTGATAATCCTATACTGCTCCTTAGGAGGGTGGTTGAACAAGACTTAATCAACTTCAGAGCAAATCAAAACTGGTGAGAATGCCCCAACAAAATAGTCTAGACTATGAGTAATTCCTCTTCCCTACGTCCAACAATGATGAAAGCAACACTCCTTTTCCACAGTTCCCAACTGTTTGTTGTTACTGTTTATTTAATAGTTTTGTAAATACAGAGTTTAAAGTTTTTTTTATATAAAATTTATACACAAAGAAGAAAAAAGCAAACGAAAGAAAAGTAGACCATGTTGAATGCGAATATTTGTACAGGATACAAGGTTGAATTGATCCTGTGAAAAAATGGAGTTGTTTCAAAGATAAAAATGATTAAGATGAAAACCTCCTAAACTAATAAAAAATAAAGCCGTGAAAAAAAAATACATTGTGTTGAAATATGCATGTCATTAAGTAGTTGAATCCTTTTAAAAACCCTTGTTGAAGTCGTTTCTCATAAAATAAAAATGCTGTTTTGTTGGAAAACAGATGAAGTTGTTAGTTGAAAACACCGATAAATCAGTATGTTTACTCATGGTACTCCAAGCCTTCCAAAGCCTTGTAAATACCATCAGCAGATTGAAAGTCATTGTAAACAATGTTGATCAGGTACCAGTTCTCAGAAATGCCTTTGACAAACTTTCTGGCATCGGATCCTTCCTCAAAGTAATTTGCCCATTCGGAAGCGAGTCTGAACGCCTCATCCTTCCAAGCCAAGAAAGAAATCTTTTCAACAATAGTAGGCTGAATAACTTCTTTACCAGGGTAAATACCCCAAGTAACAGCGTTAGGGCCACCTCCAAGAGGAGCATTGGTCTGCAAATCACCATTGTTGTTGACTGCGTAGTAGGTAATTTCAGGATCGGCAGAAATCTTCTCTATCAGAGTTGACAACAAATCGGGATGAACAAGGACTTCCAAATAAGCTTTCTGGTAAACGTAACCATTGGATGGGCCCCAACCGTGTACTGGATGGTTAGATCTCACACCATTCACAGCAGGCTGTGAGTTCACAGTGAAAATTCCTCTTTGATTGAGATCAATCAAGTAAGGCTTGATGCTCTCAATCTCGGCAGAGATACCAGAATCTGACCAGGGAAGAGACTTGACCTCACCCTCCAAGTATCTGACAATCAGATCTCCAAGATCTTTAGCAGAGGCAGGTTGGCCCCAAAGGTCAATAGCCTTAGCAGCACTTTGTCTCAAAAGAACACCGTATGTTTCAAGAGCACCATAAGCAGGTGATCTAGAATCACCCCAACGTCCGTTGGGAAATTCATCCCAGTCTTGAGTTCTAGTAACGTATGAATGCTTACGGTTCTTCCAGAAAATAGGTCTGACAGTTTCTTCCTTTCTGGTAAGACCCAGAGATTGTCTCCATGGCAAGCTGTTGACATTTGATCCGCTGCTAGAAGGTCTAGAACCAACGGGGGTTCCGGGAGCTTGAGGCACCAGTCCAAGGCGCTCCAAAACCATAACTGTAGATCTTTCCAAGTTCATGGTGTAAAAGTGCAGATGCTTGACTCCAGAGTTAACAATTTTTTCACACATGTCGGCAACCAGACGGGTACCAACTTCACGAACTTGGGAATCATCGTGCTTGACAGCTTCCAGCTCGGCCAAAAAGGACGCGGGGACATTGATCTCGCACCACTTGGCTCTGCGCATGAAGGAATCGTAGGTGGAAATAGGCATGATACCGGGGATAATGGGAACGGTGATACCCGCTTCTCTACACTTCTTGACCCAGTTAATAAAGTTATCGACATCGTAAAACATTTGAGTGATGACGACAGTTGCTCCTGCGTCAACTTTTTCCTTCAGGTACACAATGAGTTTATCAACATCGGGTTCCTCGGGATGGCCCTCAGGATAACCTGCAACCGGGATATCAAAGTAATCGCCGTAGTTTGCCTTGATATGCTTGATAAGATCCTTGGCATATGAGAACCCACCATCGACAGAAGACCATTTTTCGTTAGCGTGCGGAGGGTCACCACGCAAAGCTAGAATGTTTTGACAACCAGATTGGTAGGCACTTTTAAGAGCGTTTTCCACCATTTCCTTGGGCATGCCTGTACACGTCAAGTGCATGCAGGTCTCCAAACCCAGAATGGATTGAGCAGTAGATACGATCTCGCAAGTCAGATTGGAGAGACGGCCGCCGGCGTTCCAGGTGACATCAATAAATGCGGGTCCCAAGTCGTACATTCTGTCCATACGATCATAGAGGTTCTGGACACCTTGTGAAGTCTTGGGGACGAAGAACTCGAACGAGTAGGTGGGAGCAGAGTTGGGATCCTTGTGAGCCTCCTGCAGCTTTTGTGAAATCTTCATAGTGATTCGCTAGTAGAGTGATGACGATTGCGAGTTGGGTGATGCACGGGTGATAGGCAATGAAGGGGATGAGGATGGAGGAGAAAGAGATGAAGATGGAGGCAAGTGTGAAGAAAGAAGAAGAGAAAGGGAGAAGAAGAAGGAAAGAAATAAAAACGAAGCAGTTTGCGATTTTTCATTGATCTTCCGGACCAAACTCTGGACCAACGTGTTTATGCTGGGGCTACATCTACGGTCCTATTCTTAACATGGGTTGACAGAGTTCTCTGGTTATCCAGGACCCCTGTCAACAGCAGTGTGTACTAAAGTTCCAGGCGTAGATCACAAGCAATGGCGATTTTTTTCATTGCACTCGTTTAAATGCTCGTTTAAACTCAAGCCACAGCTGCTGGATCGCTATAGCCTTATTCCAATGTGTACAATCTGTACAGATATTTTCACATGCTTCCCAGCTCTGCCAATAGACGCGCTTGTTGGCTCTTTATCGCAAAATATGGAGAAGCCCAATCGCTATAAAAGGGTCGCTAGTCGTGACTCATTGGGTTTTGCCACAGTGTGTCTGCACCACAAAGGTCTCAGCCGTGCTATATTGATGGTTTTGCTGGGGGCGCCCTCCGAAACCGGCGCTTTCAATGCATGTGCCGACGGGATATCCGTGGTTTGTAAATGAGTGAATGTCATTGGTGCGTTTATCTGTTACACTGTCTGTTTGGGAGTACAGGAGATGAGCCAAACTGTCAATGTAGCAAAACATTCCATCGCAAGTATTTTGGTAGGAGCGGAAGAAGATGGCGGTGGTGATCTGTTTTGATGGTGCTGTGAAATTATGTATATATCAAGAGCAGGTCTGAAAACACCAACGTGAGTATGACAGATGCGTCTAGGATATGTTCTGCTTAATAAATGCCATCATTGGCGCCAACCGTTTCTTCAGCGTCCATGATTCATTCGTGCTATGCTGTGTGTTTTTGGCAAAGCGTAGCGTTGGCTGGCTTGCAGAAGTCGTTGACGAAACAGTTATGGGTTTACATCATATACACTATCCGTCACAGACTTCTGTCTATGCAAAATGCATGAATGGAACGCTGTAACACTTTCCGTACATTCCTATATTGATTTCGAATAATGGCCAAGCATAGAAACCTGAATGCAATGTCATCTCTATTTGCATGTTTGTCTCTATTCTTGATAATTCAACGAATCTTTAGCAGTCATTCCTTTGTAGCATAATGTTGGGCTGATATTTATGTGATCCAAGGATCGTAATTGACACCAGCAAATGTATTACGGACTTGTACATGAATCCATCGCGTCTAGTATTAGATCTATTAGCTTGTTGGATTAATATTTACTGCATTTTGATTGTTTTCAAAAACACCTGATGTTAAAGCGTTGATATATAGAACAAGCCTACAATTGCATGGTTTCAATGCTTCTCACATATGTAACATGGAAAAGTAAAATAACATTTTAGCACCTTTTTTCAAGAGCGTAGCAGAGACTCTGCAGCAAGAGCAAGTCCGAACGAAAGGAGCATTAAAAGACCAACTTGAATTGGCAGTGAATACCAGACTGATGGGGGAGTCAATTTTGAAATGCTGATATTCCTGTTTTGCTTTAAAAGCCCCAACACTTTAAACAAAACACTCTCACAAACAATCATGCAACTGGAAATAAACTTGTATTGATCCACAAAATAAAGATGAAAAATGGGGATTAAATGATTTTTTCTATGGCAATCTTTTAACTGCTAAAATTGATAATGTACATCTCAGATGAAAGATTTTACGAATCGTTATTTTCAACGCTTCTTCCGTCAAGCTACCCATATGTTTCATTTTCTTTGAACAGTCGGTGTTCATGATCAATCTAAATAATGAAAACAAATTCTACGAGTCAGTACATATGTCTGTTTGATTTTCAAATAAATAGTTTAGTTATAGTATGGTTGAAAAATGCCAGGGTTTGATCCGAAGCCCAGAAAAATTCAGATCTCGAATTCAAATTATTGCTGAAAGCCTTCAAATTAGTTCCATAAACCTTGCAGATTCAAACGTCAACGTCTAAAAACCAAAACTTGTCTTTTCCTTATTCAATCAATATGAAGGCTTTGCTCATTCATGAGTTCTCAAAACATAAGTAAAAATCTACAAGTTGCCATTGTATACTTCTTAAAACAACGTAGCTCAAATAGTCGGTGACGCGCAGCTGTCAATCATAAAAATGTGCTTAATATATTATAGATTTACTACAAAAAAGGCATGTATAGTTGAGCATGTATTCAACTGCCATTGCAAATAGTCCTATATCTGGCTGTTTTATGGCACAATTAGAGAAAGCAGGATTTGGAAGTTGATTGTCCTAGTTTTGGAATTCCACAAATTTAGAGTGCTTTACATCCAATGTTGATATAAACATGAAGATATTGAGTTGAATTTTGGTAAGCTCTATGAACCTACACCTAGTAACCTGTCATATTGTGAGTGATTATGTAGTATTAACTCGCCACATGTATTGATCGAGTAAATGCAAAGAAAATAAACGAAGCACGAGTCTCTGATCTCTAAATCGGATTTCTACATGCTGCTTGAACTTGGTATTTTGCAACAAACTGTGTGTATCAGTATTATTAAAACCTATATAGTCACAGTGTATTTGATCTATGAAGCGCCTATTCACAGTCTGAGCTTTTGTTGATTCTCGCTTGACATATTCTATCTGGTAAATGTTTCACATCCGAACGGTATTCATCTTAGCGTCACAGACTAGTGAACTCTAAACAGGTAAGGTGAGTCGTTTGGTAATGCAAGACCGAAACACACTTCAAAACAAATCGATGCGATGCTTGAAGATTGGCAAATGAAACGAAATGTAGACAATTGGATCCAAAGGTTTTAAGTAGATTCAACAGATGATTTTAAATGCAATACTACTATTGGCTTCAAAAGCCAAGTTCTTTTGTTGTTTTTATCCAACGAAATGAAGTTCATTTGTGGATTACTACTTTCTATGTTGACAGTGAGATGCTACCAAGCTAACGCATAGTAGCTAGTCAGTGTACAAAGCATACATCTACTGAAATGAGTCTTGAAAGCACAACAAATCAAAAGACAGGTTTTTTAGTAAGTTGGGGCATCAACGAGACAAAACACCGTAAAATCAGGAAATATTGGTAATGTTGAGTGCCATTGATTGTAAAAGCTGCTCTGGCACAGCGTAGAAATGTTTTCATATTAAGTGAGAAAGAAGGCTTTGCTATGCTTGATGCATTTTTAACACAAGTCTGAAGCAAATTTTTCAAAAAAAGATAAATAGTCTTCTTGCTAGTGCAAAGCTGTTATAGAGTTGCAATTGTAAGATTTTATCATTATTTGACTGGTCTGGAAAGATCAACAATGAAATGACCATTTCGCACAATATTTTGTTGGCGATTAAATTGGGGTGTTATGACAGGTAAAACGAACCGTTGGAATTGTGCTCTAGAGATATTCTCCCTGAACATAAACGCCTAGTAAAAGTCATTACACAGTTTGTCGTACAATACAAACGATTATCCTGTTTTCTTTTGAGGACTAGTCACCGACTTGAAGTGTCAGTTTTATTTAGCATTTTTTCAACAATAATCTCAGAAAATCTGGATTTGTACATGAGAAAATATATTTACCGCGTTATGTAGCCGGAAATACGTAGTTTCCAATTTATTACATCAATTACAATATGCTTCAATCACAGCGTTTAGTCTTTTATTAAAAGATCCAATGAGGTAAGATATTTCTCAAGTAGTGACAGAGAAATCAAGTAAAATTTCGAAATGATTTGAGAGCTGCAGAAACAAAAACTTACACTTCATCGTGTTATTAAAGTGTAAGGTCCGCGGCCCTCACTTCAGAAGTGAAAATGGATTCTTTTCATGAATTGTTTTTTTTATGATTGGTTTGAAAGATTAAATACGACTTGGTTTAATCCAACATCGTTCATTTGCTAGATTCACATTATGAATTTGGGGGTCACTTGAGATGAAGTCTGCGAATTATTGAACAGCGCCAAGCACTTGATTAAAGCTACCCCGTGGTTACTAAATCCAAGCAGTAATCCAAATTTCTATAACATGTAAATCTTCAGTTCTAATCAACTGGTTTTGAATGAGCTGATATACTCGCTTCCAAGGCCAACACTGTCACGATTTGAGCAGAAACTATTAGTAATTAACTACATAGTATCCAAGCAAAGACTCAAACCCGACTGAATCCATCGTGTTGACCAGAAAAGTTTTGATTTTCGTTCGACTTGAAACTGGAGAAGCTAAATTTCCAGCATTGCGACTATTAAAGGATTTAACCAGAACTGAACGAGAAGTACAGGCCAAAATCAATGTGTATTGAACAATTAAAGTTTTGTAATTTTTGTCTGTTTAATGACAATGCAAGGCTTGTTCTCTGCTACGCTGTACCCCGCCATGGAAAATGAAAAGAAAGAAAAAAAAATGATTTTGTGAAAACTATTTTATGCTATGCAATTAAAGTTGGAGTATAAAGTTATATGGCCCCTCATCTCTTGCCGGTTGATCAAATCAATGAAAATACAACAGGCACAAAGAGCACTCACGAGAAACCGTTTTTTCAGATCGCTGAGTGTGTATAAGCATATCGTAATGTCCAGGAACCATCGGCTTTGAAAACAATCAACTCCGCTTCAGCTATCTGCACTAGAATTCATACAACCCCACCAAAAACTTTTGGAAGTTTGCATTTAATACCGTCTTCTTTTGTCATGTATTTGATGATTTTGTGTGTATGCCCCGGACCAACGGCATAAATGCCATTTTGTGCATTTATTTGTGCGCAAAGTTCTCTATTTTAGCGGAGAAATTTGACTTTTCCAAGCTTTGTTTTGTTTTGTGCAAAGCAGTTCAGTGAATACGTCGGTGGTTGTCTTTGCACACTGTTTTACAGTCGAGAAAAGAACTTTATGTACTGGTTTGGAGATGCCTGGACTGGGAATATATCCGCTTTAGGAAGTACTTACAGGTGCCCAAGTGCATGACGAGGGTCACGAGGGAAGTTTAGTTGTTGAAGAAACGACGAAGAAAAAATAAATAATCAGTGACGGCGCAGAAACTGATCTCAGACATTGCAGCGAGCGGACTCTCTGGAACTGTGGAACATCAGTTTGAAGACAAATTGATGCAAATCCTCTTTTGCTTACGATTCATGGGCTTCAACCTGATATTGTACACCAATGCTCATCTTCTTAAGCGATCCCAAAGCCACTTTGTCGCTATAATCGTCAGTTATACACTACACCGTTCGCGTTATCATTTGCCATGTGCCATACTGCCTCTTATACACACAACTAGAGCTATACCCAAAGTAGTCTAAGCACGGCTGAACGACTAATATGTGTCTGAATTTATGTGGGGTATGTGTAGTATTGTTGCCCCCCCAGAGTTCACCGCCTCCATCGTCATTGCCGTACACTCAAAGACGGATAAATTATGTCTGCTTTAGGAGACAATAGCAATTAGCGCGGATGCTGGCTCGGCTCTCATTTTTTTTCAAAGATAAAACTGTTTCTGTTTCCTTCTTTTTTTCTAATTTTTTTTTCTTCATTCTTTTTATTATTTTTTTCTTCATCGTCTATTCTCTATCATATCTATTCACTTACACACGAAAACTTGTAAACAACTAACCAGCATCACAACTACTGTTCATCTATCATTCACACTTGCATCTACACATTATCCATCATCTGCATATTCAAATACCACTAAAAATGAACTCCCAAATCAAACAAATATCCACAGAACTGCTTGCTGCTCTCCAAGCTGATTCATTGGACCAACCACTTCTCAAGTCAGTTCTTTATCCATCCATGTACCAAGCGATGCTCACCAACATGTTCACTATTCCCAAAGACACGAAACACAGAGCGCTGTTGGCGTTTCTCAAATGTAACATGAGCTCAGATGCAGCTGCTCAATACGCCCTGTCTCAACTCACAGAGCTGTCAGTAGTCGACACATCGGTATCGGGATCAGTGCGGTATCGTCGACTCACCAACTCGCGATTTCAAGCACTCCAGACTATCGGAGAGTTCGACGTTCTCTACGAATCCCCGGCTTTGACTATTTGCATCCCCGACAGCAATGAGACCGATGCAAGCGGATCCGCTCTCGAAAATAACTCATTGGGATGGAGGCTGCGCGGAATCACCTTTGCGGGTGACGATTTAGAATACTATTGGGTAGACTGGTCCATGACCGTCGCAGCTGCAGAGCAAGAGTATCAAGATTGCAAGTCCGAAAGTTATACCAGCGAAATGCCTGAGCTGTGCGTAGAAGACCTGGACTGGGATAATGCCAGCTCGGGACCAGAAAGTGTAGTGGGGTCTTTGGAGAGGGATAAAGGGTACTGGGACCTTACGCATTCCAAAGTCAGAGGGTACGTGGGAGGCTTACAGAACGAAAGCGAGGTGGAGATCAAGCAAGACCAGGAAGAAGATGATTCGTACTGGGACCGATACGGAGACGATTGCTACTGATTATTCTTTTCTTGTGTATTCATGTGTATTATCAATATTTATTCAATAAAAAAATACTCAAAACAGAAAAAAAGGTACGATGAGATATGGTGGGGGGAGTGGAGTGCAAAAAATATTGCTTTGCTATTCAATACACATCTCACAAGTTATCTGGGCGCTCCCAAAGACACCCCTCGAAATCCTTTTGTGTCGTAGCAAAAAATGTGAACCAAAACTATTCCTCGGTTCACGATGGATCCAAGGAGTAGAGAAAAATAAAAAAAGATAAATCCGTTTTGGGTCCAGATGGAAGGACCGGTGACAGTTAATAAGAAATGCTGTAGCAAAAGTCAGATTGACGACTATAAACAGTAGAAAGCTTTTTGGTCTCAGCCAAGGGATAACAAATATCCAGATGTGTGGGGGCGCAGAGTGCGTGATATGATACTTAATACTTTGAACTAGAGACTAAGAGAATATGATAAGCACATGTCACGCTTGCATGTCTATGAATCATCAGCAATCTCTTTAAGAAGGGCAACTCCTCAAGTATGAGAACTTTTGATAGTCAGACTGGTGCCAAAAGCGAGTTGTCCTTTGGACAGTAGCATCGCTACTGGTTTCATTCTATGACGCTTGCCTGAAGCTCACTTTATTGCTTTATCGATGCTTTCTTAAAGCTTACAAAAACTACCCTACATCACTACACAGAAGTTTTCATAATTGTCACAATTGCTAGTCATTAGAATATTCACATTCTGCTAATAAGTACATATAAATAGGCTTGAAATATACTGAAACATTTACTTTGATCCAACGCTAAAATCTAAGTCGTTTACTACATCATTCAAGACTTTAGAATTGAAGATCGCAACGTTGTTTTTGTTTGATGCCCTGATCCGTTTTGGAGTCGGAGAATTCTGATTGTTGAGTGGACGTTTTTGAGATGGCGAAGACATGAACTTGAGAATATCAGGTGGATAAGCATAATACTTGGTGGTGCTGTCAACAGGAAGGGTATAAACCCAGTTGTTTGACTCTAATACTTGAAGAAAAGCGTTGAAAACCTCAACTGTTTCAAGCGTTTGTCGAGATCCAATAATGATCAGCTTGCTTTTCGCACGGGTGAAAGAAACGTTCAATCGTCGCCAGTCTCGAAGCAAATCGCCAACAGCTTTTTTCGCATTAGACCGGACCAGAGATACAATTACACAGTCCATATCTCTACCTTGCGATTTATCTGCTGTCAATACTTCAATACCAGGTCGATGCTTGAGTTTGGACGCAAGAAGCCGAAGTTGGGATCTATATACAGAGATCACGCCAATATGAGACTCAGGAACCCCGCTTACACATAGGGCCTCTACTATCAGTCCTGCGATTTCAGCCTCGCGAGGATTTTGAATTCTTTCGTCTTGTGTTGTCTCGATCGCAGGAACATCATCGCTATTCAGAAATAAAACTTTTGATCTAAAGCGTATTTGTTAGCATTTTTTCTCACTCTCGAATAATCTTGATGTTGAAACTTACTTCTCGTCCAGAACCCAAGATAGCCAGTCTGTAGCGTGGTTACAAGCTGGGAGCTTCCACGAATCAATCGCGTGCTTGCGAGGAATGCTCAACACTTGGTTTGCTACATTTTCGTTACCACACTTCAGTCTCCCGTCGTATATCAGCATATTCGAGACAGACATGATATCTTTGCACATTCGATACTGATGCTCTAAATTGACAACCGACTCAATATGTGCATTGTTCAAAAGCTTAAACAAACTGACATCCAAACCTCCCTTTTGGGCGTCCACACTTTTGACTAGTGGAGATAATTGGTAGTGATCACCCACAAGTATAAACTTTTTTGCATATCTGATAGGACCAAGACAAGTCGGTAGTGTAACCTGTGACGCTTCATCGACTATACAATAGTCAAATGTACGTTTCTTGAATAGCCAATGAGTAATACCTAAGCAAGTAGAAGCAACTACAGGAGGTTTGAAGTAGACATTTTGAATCTCCTGCTGACTTTTAGGAGTTCTATCTCTTGTTACTGCAAATTGTCGAACATCTGGGTTGACTGAAGACGGCCGTCCCAAACGCAGAATTCCAAACCCACTACCTTTGATCTTTCTAAGAATGGTATCAACTGCAGAGTGCGTATATGATGCCAGTAGAACGGTTTTACCTTGGGCCGCCAAGATTTGAATAATAGCAGCAATTGTGGTAGTTTTGCCAGTACCGGGCATACCCAGAATCAACGCATAATCTTTAGCAGTAAGCACTTTGTGTATAGCTGCAATTTGATCACTGTTAAAATGCGACGTATCGACTCCCCAATCCCGTTCAGGTAATGTGGCAGAACTAAACCTAGGAGGCTTCAGATCCACAATTGAATTCAAATTACTATGAACATGCTTTTGCAGTAAAAGCTCCACCAAATTGTTTCTAGCCACACTCAATCCTTGTCTGAACTCGTCTTTGTCTACTCTGAACACCATAGATGAACTACCCAAAGTTTGGGTGCTTGCTTGTCCCCAAGGAGCCTGCATTAAACTGTGAAAAGTTTGATTTGTTTCGTGATTGAACCCGGCTTGCTTTTGCAGAGAATCCGTCAGCCTACTGTTGACTGTAATGCTAATAGTTGTTCTTGTCGCCCCGTTGAATATTCCAGATGCCAGATGCACATGTCCTTTTTCGTCTGATATTACGATAGGATCTCCTGGCGAAATATGCGAATCAGCATACTTGAAGCCACCATCTTCCTTTGGATTCTGTCGCATCATCGTGTATGTGTACCGAGTTTCAATTTCCGTTACACGCTCAATATCTGGTGGTCCCTGAATTTTAACCTGCGCAAAACACCCACCTGCGGCTTCACGCAGTTTACTGGTCATGGTCCAAATTTCTTTTAGATTAGAAATCTGCTCAGCTTCTTCTTTACCCAGTAGGCCATTCCAGTGGTTGAAAAACTCAATGTGAGCAGGCTTGATATGCCCCACATTGGAAATGTATTCCTCTATAAGTCCTTTCTTCTCTCTTTCAATCACAATGCCAGAAGTTGCGCCAGCGTTATTTTCAATACAACGAAACACCATACAAGACGAAAGTTTATCGCACGGTTTACACTTGTGCTCACTTTCGGTCATTTTTGGTAAACTCTCACCATCCGCAAATTGTTTTGCCAATTGGTTTCTAGTAATGATCAAATCTCTTACCTCGTTTATGAAGCCGGGAATGCTGACTGTATCACCAGTTTCCGTGTAAACCAAGACTCCGTATTTTACATCAATGTCGTAACGATCGGACAGCAGCAAGGTGTATAATGTGGTTTGAGCTCTATGACCAATGGACTTTGTAGATTTCGAAGTTTTGATTTCCAAAGGTGACAAATACTTCCAGCTTTTTATAGCGTCTTGCAGGCACATTTCAATAGTAACATCAATTTTGCCCTTGATCCCGTATATCGGAGACCACAACTCTTCTTCGACTTCAATGACATTGCTTATTGACATAATCTTTTTAGCTCTCGATCGATGCTCTTCAATAAATGACTGTGACTTGGGCGTTGGAGAAACAAACTTATTCGCCCACTCTCTGATTTTTTCCGTCTTGCCTTTGACATACTGTCTAGCCGTTTTGAGGTCTACTCCACAAATAAACAGGTCTTCAACAAATGCTTCTATCAAAATATCAATCTTCTCGTCCATGAATTTAATGCTGAAATTATTTGCAGCCAAGCAAAACTGAAACAACTCGTGAATCAAAGACCCGTATACCATATGAATATTGATTTCAGTTGTTCCGCGAAGTCTATTTTTCAAAACAAGTTTTCTTTGACAGAAAAACGCTTCTGAGACTGCCGTACATGTCACCAGAGTGTCTGGAAGTACTACTAGTAAATTCTTTTCGTTGTCGATAACAATCGGCGTGTTTGGATCATCTTGATAATCACCAATGACATGAATAACATTTTTAGTACATGGTAACGAGTCTAACCAATTTTCACGTAATATCACAACTAGATCCTGTCCTTGGTGATTTTCAACTAGAATCTTAGCTTCTTCTGATAAATCACTGACATCTTCTGGAATGACTTGAGTCACCAAATACCGGTGCACGCGTGGGTTTGGTATCACTGTTTGTAAAGAAATTTTTTCATCAGTGACGGTTCTGGTTCGCTCGACTCGTTTTGCTCGAAAATCATTAATTTTAACTTCTAGCGAAGAATCATCAGAGAACGACTTTGTACCTGTTTCTGCTAAAGTGGGACCTTTATTGACTAATGTAGTTCCGTTTAGCGAGCCCGTAGCACGATTTGTGGAGCGAATGGTTGGGATAGATGCAGAGACCAATTTGTCTATTTCCGCCGATAACTCTGCGTCAAAATCGCTCGAATAATCACTATCGTCATTAATAATCGTGTCTTTCTTTTCAGATAGTTGAATAGATCCGTTTGCAATAGGTTTAGCATCGCTCAGAGAATTATGTCTATTTTCCTGTCCTATACTGTTGTCTGTTAAGGGTGATAGCGACCGTTTCATTGAGCTATCCATTTCTTTTATGATGTCGTCTAAGGCATCTTCATCAAAATCTGAAAACGAATCATCTTCCTCATTATTTGAAAGCCCAGTGCTGTTTGGATTTTGCTGTGAAGATTCGCTTTTAATTTTGGAAGGCGAAAACAGATCATTGTCGTTGATTGTATCTTTTGCTTTAAGTTTAAGAGATATTGGGGTCACAGGTAGCAACCGCGAAGACACGTTTGGGGTTACATCGAAATCTTCTACAGACTCTAATTCTGTTGTCGGTACTCTTTCAATTGATTTGGTAACTGTCGGAGGATTCATTGGCCGCTGATCATTGTTAGCTATACCTTTTGTGTTATGTTGACTTGATACACGATCTGCCAGCGTCAAAAGTCTTTTCATTTTGGTCCCACTGGCAACCGGCGAGGTCGCATGCCTCGTCAAGCTTCGATATCTCCTTTCTAGCCCTGATTTTTTTGCTGATCCATATGATTTGTCTGAGATGCATCGTGCAACCGATTTGGACGTAGCTTTTGGTGTTGTCAAAGCAGTTTGTTTTGCCAAAGCAGTAAGAAGTTCTGGTTCTGGAATTGTTTCATCTTGACCGGCAAAATGTTTGTATTTCGCTAACAGATCCATCTCTGGATCGTTTGACAGAGGGATTTCAACTGAAATATCACTTAGTAACGACCCCTCACGCTCTACCGATGGCTTGAAAACAACAGGCGAAACATCCCATGATATGTAAGGCTCTGAGTCCATAGAAGATCGGCTAGGTGTCGTCAGTGACCGTTTTGCTGGACGCGGGCCAGGCGATGATGGTATTTGCCCTTCCTTTGAATCTTGCATCGGCTGTATATCTATAAATGAGCTGTGTTGGTCCGAATGTGCTGACGAGTTGAGTTCTATAAGTTCTGGTTGGTATTTTTTCAAATCGGGGTCGCTACCTGGATCGGTTTCTACATCTGAACTTTTTGATGCAGGTGGTGGAGGACGTTTGATAAACAGCGCCATTGAAAGATTGTCCTCTCGGTCATACTTTGATGTTTTTCGCTTCATTATGAAATCTAGCCTTGACAACTCTACACACTCGTTAGCATCATTTCCGTCGAACTCATTAAAAAAAAGAAAGAAAGCGTGATTCAAGAGCGAAGAGTTAAAATCAAAGATCTTTAAGCGGTGTTTTTGTTCGAATCCTTTCTCTATTCCCAAATCAACGTGTAATTTTTCCCACCCTACCCAAATATAAACAAAACTTACCTGCTAAATATTGAAGTAGTTCCTGAACGGAGGTTATTGCTAATAGTCACAAATCACCTTTAGATACTATCAGCGTTATTGTTGTTTTTCGAAACTTTTGAAATCGTGCAAATTTAACGTGGAGTTACACATCTTCGAGGAAAAATCAAACACGACTATAACACTGACACTTCCGAGCTCGGCAGTCTCGACGCGTTTTGCCCTAACCTCTCTTCTTATCTCAATTTAAAAAATCAAACTTGTGTACAGTTCTACGCGTAATGTACGCGTATTTTGCAAGCGTTTGTATGAACCGTAAGCTGTTCAAAGCGTACACGCGAAAATGTGCTTTGAGCATACACGTAAATACATCAAGCTAATCTGTGTATATTATTACAGCTTCCAAGTAGCATCAATGCTCTAGACTGTGTTTTAACAAAACAAATATTCAGTAGTTGCTTGAAGTCTTCATAGATACACAATTCACATTGTAACTTCATAACGCTTAAAATATTACCTCTTCAAATACGCTTGTGTATACTTGTTATCTCAATTATTAAGTAGAAAACAGATGGATTTCTATCCACCATGTTAATTTACTTTCATTACTGCAATATCAGTGAGAGTTCTGAATATTTCATTTACTAAACTTCTAGAATGCAACCAAATCTTGGCCAGTCAAAACAGAACCTTTTGCTCTTCCAAGTAAGGAAAAGACCAGAATCAATTTTATCGGCTGAAAATGCCATACTTATTCCAAGCTCATTTATAGGGATTGGAAGGACATACATCCTACTTGTTTCAACTATGGATACTTGTTTTTACGAAAACAAGAATCCGATTCATGTTTGGAACCCATAATATGCTTGTCATAAATTTCTTATTACATAGTAACATCTTGTCATTCACAATGCAATGATGTACATAACTTACATCTAATTTGGAATCAATGTTGTATGATTACTATAGACTCATTGCACAGGGTTTTCAGAATCATCATTAATTGTGACTTCAGCAGTTGCTTCGGAACTCGTGGAAGCAGGCCTTGCAGCACTCAGCGAGGAACCAGGTGCTGGTGCTTGGTCCTTTTTGACACCTTCACCGCGACATAGTGGACAAGAGTTTCTGCCTGTGCACAACCAAACATCAATACAATTCTTATGAAAAACATGGCCACACTTCATTAGTTTACGACACTCTTCAGACTCTTCATACTCGCTCAAACAAATCTGACATCTGCCCTCTGGACGTGTGTGATCGTGACTCTTATCATATGAACTCTTTACCTCTGTCTCTGGTGAGTCGCCGGTCTTTTTGGGAATAACAAATACACCACCAGCTTTTTCCACCTCTTCTTTAGTTGCTACAGGGGGTTTGACTTGTCCCATGAAATTTTCAAGAGCTATCATATCTTCGTATGAGATTTCGTCTGAAAACAATGTGGGAGCCAATAGAAGAGGATGATTTTCTGGGTATGATCCACCAAAAACGTAAACAATCCATGAGCGGCGCTGAGCATTGTGATGATCATTGTTATTATCGCTAGTCCTCGATTCTGCGTTACTGTTAGTGTCGGTATCAGCACCACTATTGATTACATTTCTGGTATTGGTAGTTGTGGCTTCATTGCTATTGTTAGTGGTTTCGTTAGCGTTGGTGTTGGCGTTGGTGCTGGCGCTACTATTGGTAACAGAACTTAATGTTTGAGATGGACGAGGCATGGAAATACCATACTGTTCATTAATAGCATCGATGAATGCGTCTCGAGTTCTCAACGATACATTTTCTGATATTGATGCTGGGGTAGTGGAAGAGGTTTGATGCGATGAAGTCTGTGCCGTATTGTTAGCTCTATCAGTATTTGTCTCCTCGTTTTCGTTGTTTTCAACGGCCCTGACGCCAACAATTAATATTGAAACTAGATTCTGATCAGATTCAGGCGTATTTTCAGAGTTGTTGACATTGGCCGATGGGAATTGCGGATTAGACTGATTGGATGCGGATGTTGGGGTAGAAGAGGTACGGCTGTTATCGTTGATCTCAGTTCTGGTGGTAGAGGTAGCATTACTGTCACTACGGGTATTCCCCAAGCCGGTGGCAGCAGCACCCGCTACGCCAGCTGAAGCCTCTTGCCGATCAATGTCTTGAGAAGCTTCGTTATCACTGTTTACAAAACGAAACATTCTAAAAAAGTTCATTGCTCGTCTTGGTTGTGCTTGGTCTGCATTATGTAAAGCATTTGATAGCTCAGTAGCAAGCAGTCCATTTCTCAATCCAGCTAAAAACCCTTCAAATGAAGTGACAGAGATTCTGTTTGAAAATGACGTTGGAATAGCATGAGAGCTTTGCTGGCTTCTCGTTGTCGGGTTCGTTTCTATGCCGTTGCTATTACGATTCGTTCTTTGCGCATTTCTAGTGCGATCACTATTGGCCAAAGAAAATGCAGTTGCAGACGCGGCAATAGCTAACAAATTTGCTAGAACTGTTGCTTGGTCTTCCATAGCATTGTTTCTACTGCCATCTGTGTTTCTCTCGTTGGTATCGTTAATTGGTATTGAAGATGGCGGAGGCGAGGAGATTGATTGTGATTGGGGCGCTTGTGGACGAGAGTTCAGTAGAAAGGGAAGCCTAGTGTTATTGCTTGCTTGCCATGTCGAGGGTCGTAGGGGACCAGTTCCTGCGGGTAAAGATGAGTCAAGAGAAGATTCTGGTTGAGGGGGGTCTGGACGGCTTCCTGAAGCACTAAACCGTCTGAGAAAGCCTGACAAAGACCTCGGAAGATATCTAGGCAAAAACGCAGGAAAAATTGACCGTCGATTAGAGTCAGAAGTGGGCTGAGCAGGAGAAGACTGAGATTCAACCGACACAGAGCTAGATGCAGTAGGCCCTGATGAGCTACTTGACACTATGGGATTTTCTTGGCTAGAAGCATTTAATTGGTCTTCGGAGGTGGCAGAAGAAGTTGATTCGTTGATCCGGGGTTGCTGTGATGATGCAGCATCGACATGCGGTAAGGTCGCAGCTCTGCGTTGTTTTTTTGGAACACTACTATCTGATGAGCCTTCTTTGTCATCATCCAAATCTACTTCAGATTGATTTCGCTTTAAAGAATTCCGGGATGATGGGCCTTCTCCGGGTTCGCAGGTTTCCGCCGAAACTAAAGAATCATTAATTTTGTCCGTAGAAGATCGCGTGTCCGGAGCCTGGTTGGGGGTAATTGATTTCTTCTTGGGGCTGGCCATTAGAGTGAATGTATGTGCTTGCGGAGCTTAAAAAGATGAATTGCCTGTTGGGTTAAGCACGACAAATGACCCGGATTTGAGGCGAACTGAGATCAAAAGACGAGGCAAGTCAGGAGAGTAGAGAGAAAGAAGAAATAGTATGAAGGGAGAAATAAAAGGGAAAAGGGTTAGAGAAGCAAGTTTGAAGTGTAAACTTGAAAGTAGCGGAAAAGATGCAAGTGCCTGGCTGAAGCCAGTGCATTTTGAATAGGACTTTTCAGGCCCCAGCAAAGGCCTAGCGGTTAATTAAAACTTTGTGAATATTCAGTTTGATATCGCTTCCATTATAAAGATCATCAGTTTTCTGAATTTGTTAAATCCTGAATCGTATTACAGCCAGGCACTTATCGTCACTTTCAATTGCAGACTAGCCGCTTACGGTAAAACTGCCACTTCATTGATACTTGATGGTGCTTTGCAAATCTAAAACTTTGGCTAGCGTTTGCTTCGCAAGATCTGGCTTGATCTACCATCTAACGGCTTTTTTAATTCAGCATTTGGCAAAGTTAGGTAATTCACTAGGTTTGTTCATCAGTGATAGCCTTAACACTTCCACAGAAGACCCAATAGTGTAGCCTCTCGTAGAGACGTGATTGTTCAACAGCTGCAACGTTAAATTTCGTGAAGAGCTTGCAATAGTGGTGATGGCATTCAGCCAAGAGGCTTTTGCAAAAATATGACCAGATCAGGACTGGCAGCTGTTCTTATACCAGTGTGTGTAGACGCTGTGCCATTGCGTAGAAACGCGTTACACTTTTCAATGTGAACCATCATTAACATTATCAGTCACTCGTCGGTTCCGAGAAGATTAAGTTAGATAATTCAGGGCCTGTCCGGTCTAATTTGTGAAGAGTGTATTCCTTGATGAAATTGAAAAGGGACCCTTTGTCTTCCGGTGAGTATGATTGTCATTCAAAGTAGCTATGATACGAAATCATATGGTTATCTCAAAATTAAACATGAAGACAGAGTATTTTACTGCAATTATGCTGTAAATTGCTACTTCGAAATTAGCAAAAATAACACAAAGCTTTGGCACAGGTAGTAATTGATCAAGATTTAGTTTGTTAAAACATAATGATTCTATGCAAATAATTTTGTAAAAGCTTATGAAGATCCTTTTGGGTTATTATTTCATGTACAAGCGTCGTTTTAATTATTACGGCTTTAAATGAAATCTACAGTAGATTTATGTTACAAGAAACTTGACAGCTTGATATTGACGTCAATTTGATTCCCATTATACATCTCAATAGGAAGAATTTTCATATCAAACTTGTTACTTCTTAATAAGATTTTCGATTTCAAGGCCTTTTTTTTGGTCGTGATCGCAAAAAAGCCATAATCAAAAACATTTTCTGGGCCAGCGGTGCTCTTGGTTGGATTATGAATTTTGCCATTGGTTCATCTTAAGACATCGTTATTTTGCTTATTATTATCCTCTTTAGCATGGTACTTGCACAAAAGCGAGTGAAATTTTCATTTGATTCATCATATTTTAGTTCTTCAACATTGTATTTTCTGCGTCATCGCCTGAGTTGAAATACCCAAAACAATCCGACTGGTTAACTGAGACTTATGACTGTACAAATCACGAGGAAGTAAGTAGCCCTGAATTGAAATGTAATGATGGAAGGCTGATTCGGTGTGCGTGAAAAAAAGGAGTACTTCTCACTCAAGTGATTGGTTCAATTGATTCGAATTTGTGATTTGAAACGGACTAGGCGAGTCTGGCGAGAGCTTGCTAGAAGATTTTACAAAAGCTTTTGTTGTTTTTGCGTTCATTAGGATTAGAATTGTTCGTGAACATTTGGAATTTTACATTATTTGCAATAGGCTTTTATTAGTGAATTTGAGCTTTTTGTTTTCAGATTACCTTTGGAGAATAATGTGAATGACACACTTTTTTTGAAATTTGAAGTTTACCGGCTAAGCTGATGAAGGTATGCAACAATGGAGAAAGTCGTTGATGTACACCAAATGGCAAATCGCACACACTAAAATACACAGAATTTCGTACAATTAGCCTTGGGTTGTACGCTTCAATTGGCTGTTCAATTTCAGATACAGGACTTGAAGTTTGAATTTCACCAATCTATCACTGGCAACTTGGAAAAATGATTTTCGTAATTCGACCCACACTATTCCCACCAACCTCAAAATAAGAGGTCACATAGCATACGATTTGAAATTGTACAAGGGAAACAGGAGTTCAAGGCGTTGTATTGATTCACGATGTGTTTGACTATAAAAATAATTGAAATTGATAAATATCAAATCTGAATCGCGTTCTGGCGGCTGAAGGCCTGTATGATCATAAAATTTAAACAGGACCTCAAGGTGGCGTGTTGAAGGCGAAGTGCCTGAATACGGTGATTTGCCTCATGATTCTTCTAGCAGCGAAACAGAATGTCTTGCTATTGAAAAGAAAAAGTAAGTTATATGTACAGGTTTGCAGCACATGTAAATATAAAATGACACGTTAAAAACTGCCGGACGGAATACAGCTAAAATTTCTACTTCAATATTATGATCTGTAAATACTTGATGGATTCGAAGGTCAGTGTGTTAAGTTTTTTGAGGTTCAAAAGTATAGATATTGAGCAGTACCAAATCAAGAAAATGGTTCTTTTTTAGACTTTAAAAGAGCTTGTTATATCACAACTGTATAAGATTTGTCAAAATCATTGTGTTTCAAGCATTGACTCGAAATTTAGAGTGAATTGTTCGCGTTACAAATCACCATCTGGAAAAACAAGTTTTGGAAATGTCGGAGTTCAGATTTAACAATGGTACTATTCGCGAAGCTGGTTATATTTATCGCAAATCTTGCAGTACATATAAGTGTATATTCAAAATCAAAGCAATCATTTAAGAGGTAGTCATTTTCAATTCCGCGCTTTCATTCAGTTTGAAGTTCGGAATTTCTATGTTGCTTGAGTTTAAAAAAGTCTTCAAAACTTGAAAAATCTACATTGCAAATGCCACAGATATGGCTTTTTAACTCAATTCTCAAGCGCAAAAGACTAAAAATAGTCACTTTCAAACATTTATACACATCAGCTTTATTGGCAAACGCAAAACTTCAATGTAAAAGCCAAATTAACAACTATTACTTGTAATCACTTATCCTGTATGTTCAACTGTAGTGGCGTATTTTAGAATTGAGTGGGAGTTTTATTTCCCTTTTTTTATTACCACCACCATTCATTCCAAAGCACATTCACATACCCTCACTTATTCACATACAGGTCCCCGTCAACAACAACTGCAATGGCTGATAGATACTCATTTTCGTTAACGACATTCTCGCCTAGGTAAGCAAAACTGCAATTTTCAATTTGTTCAGGTCCATATAGGCTATTCAATTGTTCGTACACTAACTTATCTCTGTTCAGTGGCAAGCTTACTCAAATCGACTACGCACTACAAGCTGTGAACCAAGGTGTCACCTCGCTCGGAATCAAATCAACCAATGGTGTGGTCATTGCAACCGAGAAGAAGTCTGCTTCACACTTAATTAACAGTGACTCGCTTTCTAAAGTCGATATGATCACACCGGACATTGGTGTGGTTTACAGCGGTATGGGCCCTGATTTCCGTGTTCTTCTCAGCAAGGCCCGTAAAGTATCACACACCGCATACAAGCGCATTTACAACGAGTACCCACCTACCCGGATCATGGTACAAGAAATTGCCAAAACAATGCAAGAGGCCACGCAGTCCGGAGGTGTGCGTCCTTACGGTGTTTCTCTTTTGGTCGCTGGCCACGACGAGCATTTCGGTTACGGTTTGTACCAAGTAGATCCTTCTGGTGCTTATTTCCCTTGGAAGGCAACAGCCATTGGCAAGGGTTCTGTCTCAGCAAAGACTTTCTTGGAGAAGAGATGGACAGAGGATCTGGAGCTGGATGATGCTATTCATATTGCGCTATTGACTCTGAAAGAAACTATTGAGGGTGAAATGAACGGTGAGACTGTGGAAATTGCTGTGGTGGGTGAACCAGATGTTGAACTTTTGGGTGTTGAAGGATTGGAAAATCCTCAAGGCCCTAGATTTAGAAAGCTGTCTGCTCAAGATATTGACGACCGTCTTCAATCTTTGTAATTTATGAACTAGTGAATAAGAAAACTCCATGATTTTATTAGATTTTATTTAGTTACAAACTACTGTTTTAAATTGTTAGCAAGTTGAAGAGACAAGATGTGCATCAACATGACTATTTAGGAGCTGATCAGAGATCTTGGTGATAAAAATGAAAGTTTCATATCCCGAAGAATCAAACAAAAGTAGCAGATAGTGTTTTTCATCATACAATAGCTCCTAGAATATTCATGCAAGACAATAATTAAGAATAGACATACCAGTTGAATATTACGATTAGACTTCATGGTGTTAATTACCAAATATGACTACTGCAGTTGGATGTTAGTCGCGATGCACGGTAAAAACACGAATTCAACAACAGTGAAGATCAAAGGAATAGAAGGTGTATCAGTAAAAGTTTTGCATCAATTCCACTAGTACCCATAATTGGACTAGGCATGTCCGGTATACTAGTTTCGTCAAACGTAAATTATGAGCATCATCTAGGCGTATTCTCTGGACCCACCGTTGGCTTTTTCTAAAGTTGACTTACCGATTAAAAAAAATAAAATTGTTGGCAATGTTTACTATGTCATATCATACAGAATGTAGAGAAAGGAGCATTTGGAAGTAAGGTAGAAATTTCCAACGTTAATAAATATAAATTTGTTAGAGGTCGAAGGGCAAGATAAAGCAGCCGGGTAATGCTAGGGCATAACCCTAGTGTTGAGTGATAAGCCATATGTTATATTTACATATCATGTGACTAGAGTACATTTTTGTCTATGTTCGTGAGAGAAAGCTCGCTGCAACCATGCAAAACTGACTGACCGAACTCAAAGGCCAATTCATAGTCGATTAACTCTTTAAGATGATGACTAAATTCTTCTCATGCCATTCTTTTGTGTTTACTTCCAAATTTGAGGAGCGTAAAAGCTTCCTTTTCACCTGTCTGCAAGCAAAAATTTTGACCAAACGAGTTAGAGACATAAATCTACACTTGCACACCATTCGCACGGCTAGAGCATCAAGTGTTTCTCCGCATTTTTCGTGTCACGGCTGTGAATTTAGAAACGTTTTTGTACTCCGAATGCTTTCATGACATCATGGCAGTGACACCACTGCTTGTCTCCAGTAAAGACTCAAAGTTTATAAAAAACAATGCCTGTCTTAATGTGTATTGAGATTTTTTTTTTATCCCTGAATTTCGGATGCTGTTCAGATAGCCAGCTCTTTCTTCACATTATATCTTCATAGAATGACATAAGAGTTTGAGTTTGCAGCAAATTATTGAAACGGACAAACCGAATACAGGTAGAGCAATTTTTATACTAAATTAGTGAGATACGTCGATTTGATTAATGAGTTTTCATGTTTCACATCCTGGATTGGCATTAATCAAGAGCGATGTTATTGCAAGAAAAGAAAATCTTTGTGAAAGATAGAAATCAGTGAATGAATTGACTGATCTGAGAAATTCATTAGAATTTATAAAACATGACAACAAAATATTTTAGGAAATATCTAGATAGAATTCTGAATTCAAAGCTAGCCAAAGTGGCATTACTTTGAGCCTTGAACAACGAGCGATTCGCTTGAGCCATTAAACATTCACAGTCCTTAAAGGCACTTTGCAAGGGAAATATCAGTCACGACCGATTTGGTTGCATAACTTGTCCAATTAAAGCAAGTCTATCATTCTATTTTCATTGTGAAAAAGCGAGTTGACATGAAATAACATGTCGTTTTAGTGATCACAAAATAGTTTTGAAAACGTCAAAAAGCAGTAGATCTTGATAGTAACTAGTGAAGCGTAGCTCTACCTTTGGCTTCAATAGCCGTTAAAATTGCATACTGCTGACCCACGATTTCAGAATAGACTTTTTTGATTTGAAATTTTTTTCAAACAGGGAATTTCGCGATTTCGTATGCCTGAGACTAGTTTTCAACGAATTGCGCAACGGACTATAAAGTTTTCTTCAAATAATCATTGTTTTTCTACAGGGCAGTAGGAACAGCTGTACATTTACTTTAAGATATACACTTTGTTTTTTTTTCCAGATACAGTTATGAGTTCAAGTATACGAGATTTTGGTTAGCATTACTCAAGTCTTTGGTTTTGCAACATTAGTGGCACTTTGGAAGTACTAAAACTCCACAGGTTCAGGGTAGCTGTACCTTTTAGTGTGTCAAAAGAGACGATAAATCTTATAGCAAGCTGATGCATGAAACAATCTTTGAAAAGTTGTCGGTGATTACTATTTGTTTCAGGCCAATTGATGAAATGGTACTAGCTTTTTAAAAACTTCAAGAAATCCAGAAGTAGTTGATTGAGTGGCACAAGCTACAGCGTTATGCGTATATTTTGCATCACTTGCTTTCTCAAATTGTTTTGCAAGCTTAGGCGAAGAAGCTTACCCAATAAAAATTTAAAATGCAAAACATGCGTGCTAGAAGCTATGTTTTTTGTTCAATCGTATTGGCGTTCACATTTGGATTCATGAAATACTATGCAAGGCTGATTACAATCACTCAATTGTATTCTTTGCTTCTAAAGCCCGATTTCGTTGTGTATAAAACTTCACTCTACAAACCAGCACAGATCTCATTTTAACTTTTGGGTTTGGTCCCTGAGTTTGATATCCTCCACATCTACGCCTTATAGTAGAAATGTACTTTTATCATCGTACACGATATGAAGTTTGGATGACTGACAACATCCAGATACCGATTAGAATTAATAATGAATACTACAATTGCGCATTGCAAATTGTCTGTACTAAATTTTGTACATTATGCCCAAGAATACCATTACTTGTTCTTATAAACACAACCCTTAGTCATTCTTTAAATTGTACTCATTGATTCATTTGTCAATTACCAAATTCGTAGACTATCGTCATTTAGATATGCTCAACACACTTCAAGATTATCATAATATCAATGGTAGATATCGTACATTTCTGGACCTATTTGATTTTTGAAACTTAGGTGTCATGTCAACGTTCACCGTATGCTCCTTTCTCCTCATTATTTCTATTCATACAATCGCAGACCAGGCACCCCCTAGACTGATTACTCACCGCCCACGACTGCCATTCTCCAGGGGCAGATCGTCAGTTTCTGAAACAAATGTTTAGAAACTCGACTCTCAGTTCCGACATTGTTCTGTGCCAGTACAGCTGGCCTTGAATTGAGAAATATCCAAGAGACATGACTCTCAATTCATTCAAGATCTGATGTTTGGTTAGAAAATCTGATAACTTCCATCGTGCTAACCAGAATGTACTTCGTTGATCTTATTCATTACACTGTGTACAAATATGTCACCATTTATCGCGATCACACGGATCCTTCGATTCTCACTATTATGATTCCTGTACACAAATTTCTCCTGTTATTTAACCACCTCCGTCCCTCAACCGTATCTTTCAAACCTCGCGTCCTTGCAATTCTTCTCTATCCTTTTTTTGTTTCGAGGTTCACGAGCAAACCCCATTTCGCTAAACCTTCTCCTTGTTACGATATTTACCCTAAATCTCCAATCTTGACTCAACGACTTTCCCTTCCCTACACAAAACCCACGGACTCTTTTGTTCTCGCAGCGTTCTCACAGCGTTCCCCAAAACTTTACACATCTTTGCTTTCCAAACCACAAGTTTTGCATACGACGCACCTCCTGTCTAACGACACTCATTAAAACGTTCTTTTCCATATCACGTACAAATCTTTTCACATACACATCTTTTGTTCTCCTTATCTCAAATATCCCCCTTCCCTTCCACATCTACTCCTTCCACCTCACCGATCTACACAACATTTTGCCTCAGAGAACCTCCTTGATTATCATAACTTACACACATCTATTCCCCCCCTTTTTCCTCGTCAAGAGATAGTGTACACACATTTTTCAACCAGGGTTTCCCGCTCGTCTACAAATATGTCTTCAAATTTACCATTTTCTCTAGTTATCGTCATATTAAAATAGTTATTTCTATCGACTAAAATCAAGTATATATTTCCGTATACAATAAAATAAAAAAAAAGTTTGAGAATCGTTCTTCCCATCAGCTCTCCTGCGCGGTCTCAAAACATTGAAACCCCATTTTAGTATCTGGACTCATGATAGTGTATATTTCTCGAAAAAAAAAGCTTGGGCACTTTCCCACGTCTAGTCAAAAGAAAATGCAAACTAGACACGCGGTCAACAAGACCATAATATACAGGAGCCCAGCTCCGCCAGGATTCCAGGACAACTTCTTGTTGTGCCGCCACCGACGGGACGCCGCGGTTCAGCTGGTGGTCAGATCCACATAATACGGTAGAGACTCGTCGTCGTCAGATTCGGGTTCGTAGTACATGTACTTGGCGCGCGGCGGGCGGATGCCTGACGACGAGACCGCGGAATGTTTCGGCGCATGCGAAGAATGGGCAACCCCCATAGATTTGCGCCCGTCAAGATACCGGTGTGTATGGACGGTTTGGCTGCGCTTGGGGTGCTGGGCAGCAGGCGTTTGGCAGTTATCTTCTGGCGATACGGGCGGCGTCATGTATTTGTGGTACTGCTCGTCGACGGCAAGCTGTGTATACGTAAACGATGGAACGGAGCCGGTGGACACCGATCGCGAACCGGTTTGCGCTTGCACTCGACTGGTTTTGGTCGGCGGTGTTTGTCTGGGCGTTGCCGGGCCTGTGTTTCTTGTCTGCCCGTGTTTATGCAAAAAGTACATTTTGACAAATCTGAGTGTCGAAGCGTACTTGCGTTCCAAGCAAGCCGTGGGTTTGGTGCTCATTTTGGCCAGCGCGTTGAAACAAAAGAGCTCTTTTTCGTCTGTGGCCTGTTTGAACGGGGACGCGCCATACGTGACGAATATCATGGCCAATTTGAAAGCAGCGCGCGAAATGGTCGAGGGCATGTACCCCAGCAAGTCCTCGCTGTACATGGACACCTCACAGAAGTATGTCGCGAGCTCCATGACGTTGTCGGCGAGATCCTGCTGTTTTGTCGAAACCGTGTTTACCCACATGTCGAGAAAGTCCATGGGAGTCGGCGCGCCCACGTCCCATTCCAGAGTCTCTAGAATATGCAGCTCCATTTGCACAAACATGTTTTCCTCGTACATGTTGCAGCAGATGGTTTTCAGTTCTTTGAGGGTTGGCACCTTGATTTTAAAGTCCTTGTATTTCGAGGCGATCCAGAGGGCCGCGCAGCCCACCAATTGGTAGTGGCGCTTGAAAACCACGCGTTTCGAGCTGTATCTGTCTACGATGCTGACGGCCAAAAACAGCGTTTCTTGGTTGAGTCGGAGTCCGAGATGCGATTCAATCAGAAAGTCCAGCAGGTATGGCCGCATATGCCACTGCAGTTCGGGCTGTAAACTCATCATGTCGGGGTCGCACCTTGTGGCAGCCTCCAGGCGGGCATAATGACTGAGAACGTCGTTTCTGTATTCCGTTTCGACGGCTTGTGATTCTAAATGTTCGTAGATTGTCTTGTGTGTGGCAGCCATGATGAATGAAGAGAATAATGCAAAAAAAAAAATTAAGGGGGATGTGATGAATGCAGGAATTACAAAATGCAAAGTGAGAGAAATGCAAAAAAGCGTCAAATGGAAATAATTCGGCGAGGTGGTCCTAGATACAGTCCTAGGGGTGTTGGATGGTGTTGATTGTTGTAGTGTCGAAGTGTAGCAATAGATTAGAGTCGGAGTGTAGAAATGGCGATGTCGAGGCAGGAGTAATAGGCGTTGAAAGAAAGTGGTGAAGAAGAAGAAGAGAAAGAAAAAAGACTAAAAAAAAAGAGTGGTAAATGCTTATATCGGTGAATATATAAATGTGTACGGTGCCCACGTAAAGTTTGTGTGCTCTGGTCCGGTCTGGCAACGGCAGTGAAAAAGATGTGGGTTCTTCTTCTTCTTCTTCTTCTTTTGTATGCAAAGGATTCTTTCAAGCGAAAAAAAAAAAAAAAAAGAGAATTGCTTTTTTTTTCTAGAAATCTCTCTATTGTAGACCAATGTGTACACACATGAAAAAGCAAATGAGAAAAAAAATGTGTATACTATTAATACCAACACAACTCGACTGTTGTTGTTGTTGTTGTTGTATTGCCACACTTGAGATGTAGTACTGTTACATTGTGTCTGTTGTGGTGATATAGTCTTTCACAACAAGATCCCAGTAATATATTCTGCCACCACCACTAGTGGAATGTAACCATGCTTGGGTGTGTGTTTGTGTGTGCCTTTCACACACATAAAAAGAAACACTTTTTTTTTCTAGTCACTTTAAGGTTTTGCCTTTGTATTCGGGTTCTTCTGGACAGTTTATTTGCTTTTTTGAGCACTAATGACTTTTCTTGGCTCAAAGTCATTAGAGGGAAAAAGAATTGGAATCTACACATACACATCTTCTCCTTTAACCCCCTGGATGTACAGTGGGGTTCAGTGCCACTGCATAATATCCAGATTAGGGTTTCTTTTGGTCAAACCTCCTCTTTTTTCAAACTATCATAACTTTTGCCACAATTATCCCTATAACTTCATTTAAAAAGCATTTGATATGTCTTACACGCGTCTAGATCTTGAGCTAAAGCGTCAAATCCTTGTACTTGAAGGTACTGATATAACTCAAAAAAAAATGGCAGAGATAATTAACGTCCATCAAAGTACTATCTCAAGGTTTCTTAAGGCTTATAGAAACGACCCTTCCATTGCAACAAGAGGCCTCATATTAAACAGCAGTCATCATCCGCTTCTTGACTACCGTGCTGAGCGTCGGCTTGTTCGTTATGCCATTTCTCATCCGTTTGAGACACTTATCAGTATGGGACGCGCCGAAGTCTGTGGGGTGCAAATATCACGATATACTGTTTCAAGGATTTTGCAAAAGCATGGCATACGTTCACGAATAGCAAGACGAAAGCCATATATTTCGAGAATTAACCGAAAGAAGCGGCTTGAATTTGCAAAAATGTACGAAAACTGGACTGTAAGTGACTGAATGAAAGTGCTTTTTTCTGATGAGAGCACATTTCAAATTGGACAGCGATTTTCACGACAAAGAGTAGTACGACCAGAAAACAAAGCGTACGATCCAAAATACATGTTGCCTACGTTCCAATCTCAAAGAAAAATGATAATGATTTGGGGTGGTATTTATGGTCTGGGGCGTACTTCTCTATATATCCATCCTCAAGGACAAGGTGGCATGAAAGCCACCACTTACGTTGATGTTTTACGTCAACAGCTTCTTCCTACAATTGCTAGGCTTCGCGAGGAAGGTAAATCAATTATTTTCCAGCAGGATAATGCAAGTATTCATACTGCAAAACTTGTGCAAAACTTTTTGGAAGATCAACAAATTTCGGTCATGAAATGGCCTCCTCAAAGTCCTGATTTAAATCCTATTGAGCATATATGGGCCTACATGAAGCGTGAGATATCTAAAAAGTATCCCGGAATGCATTCAGTTGAACAGATGGAGAAAATTTTGACAGAGATATGGAAGACGGTAGATGATGAGTGTTTGAGGCCATATTTTGAAAGTATGCCCGATAGAATAGCGGCTGTCATTGAAAATAACGGCGGGCCTACACGATTCTAGCTATGGTCGGATTCTCCTGTTTTCCAGCTTTATATTGATATAATTTCAGTCCTGTAACAATAATTATTCACTTAAACACATTTGTTGAAAGTACAATGAAGGGTTGGCGTAGTTTTTGAAATAAGGTTTAATATGCAGTGGCACTGAACCCCACTGTACATGTTTCATTGAAAAAAAAAAAAAAAAACGCTTAGCAGAAATAGAAATACTTCACACAGTGTGAGTGTGTATTTTTAGGTGTGGTGGAAGTGTATGTAAATTTAGATCGACACATGATCGAATCGGGTTAGAAACACATTCTCTTCCCCCCGAATAAAGGTGTCACAAAGATTACGCTGTGTGCTCTATGTGTGTACACACATCATTATCAGTGTTGGCAACAACACCGAGGCTGTGGTGTGTGTAAAACACGACACTTGTTCTGTCGCGTATAAACTCGACTGTTCTGGTGTACATAAAATAAGACTTACTTGTGACTTGTTGATTGTGTCTAGGTATCAAGTCGTATAAATGAAAGACTGATTGTCAACAGTGTGTGTCTACACATTATCAGTGAATTCGGAAAATGGGTTGATGGAATTGGAGTTGTCGTAAATGTACATGATGATAAGCAATTCTGTCTTCTGAGAAATATGTGTAAACACTCATCATTCATTCAGCTCCTTTTCAGGTTCCTTACTCATTCCTATCGTATACTTTACATATATCATCTACATTTCAACATTGCTACACGTTCTTGATCATTGCTGACTTCTTTACCAAGTCCTTTCTATGCTGCGATGGCCAATCTTAGATTCTTGTTGTCTTTTTAGAGTTCTTGATTGACTTGATTGGTGATAATAATATTATTATCGCCAGCTGGAATGTGCGCCCATATAGGGAATGAATGCGCTTTTTCCAAGAGCCAAACTCTGTGTTTATGATGTGTACATGAGAAAAATCACCAACAGCAAACATCACGGTTTGATCGCATGTGTACATGTGTATGTACATATGTAAACGCATATTGAAATTCTCAATGTAACGGTAACAATAATAATCAATACTCTAAATAGTCTCCTATTCGCTCAACGAGCTCGGCCGCAGTGCCTGATGGCAGGTTGGCGTGTCCTTGGCCCGCCAAGTACATGCCGTACTTTTGAGTTTTATCATCATCAGCATTATCATCATCAGGAAAAGAGGCGTTGGAGGCGTCCCGGGCCGCAGCCAGAGGCCGGTACACGCTCGCAGGGTACGGGTACGGCGGCAACTCGATATGGCCAGAGGCAACGGCGCGGTCCGAGTCGGTCAAGAACCGGCGCATGGCCGGTGTGGCGATGGCGCGCGCGGTGCGGCCCGTGACATACGGCATGGGCAAGGTCTGAAGGCCTTTTCCTTGTTCTTCGCCGCCGTCGGTATCTGAGGTAGTGGCAGATTGGAGCAGAGCGCGATGCGGTGCCGGCGTGGTGGCTTCGGACGCTAGAAGAAAGTATGTCCCGAGCTGGACCGCTGCCACGCCGGGCATGTTGAGGTATTGTGAAGCGACGGGTGCCGAACTGATTCCGCCGGCCGGGATCAGCCACGGGCCGGTCCACTGGTGTTGTTGTTGTTGTTGTTCGAATCCAATTCGTATCACGGCAGCCGTCAGATCCGCCGTGCTTAGTTTTTTGTCGTTCACGTCGTTGGCAAGAAACGAGCCGCGGTGGCCACCGGCATTCCAGCCCTGCAGAATCACAGCGTCCACACGGCCCGAATCATCGTCGTCGTTGTCGACGTTGACAGTGCCGTCTGGATCGTGGCTCAGAGTGCGATTGGGGAACCGCGCAATAACCTCGCGGTACTCCGCCTCCGAGGTCACGCACACCGCGACGACCCGCGTCCCGTTCTGGTTCAGGTCCTTGACCATCCACGCAGGCGGGACACCGAAATGGAACGAGACCATAGCTGGCCGGAACTCCAAAATAGTCTGCCAGAACTCCGAGTCCTGTTGCAAAGTGTGCACCGTTTCGTAAGCCAAAGAAGGCGGTGCCTTGCTGGTAGCAACGGCTGCTGATGAAGCGGTGCCAGGACCAGCACGATCAAGTTCGAATTGAGCAAGAATGGAATCGCGCAGTTGACGCGACTTCTCGTCGTTGTCGCAGCCGAACCAGTCCGCGACGTACCGCGTCCAGGACCCGTTTACCGAATGCGACGGATCGGGGCGCGGCACGGCGTGCGCAAACAGGTTGAGGTTGACCAGGTTTGCTCCCAAAGGAATTGGCATTGCGCGCAGGGTCCCCGGAGATAAAGACGACGGCCGAGATGATGCTGATGTTGATGCCGAGGATGTACTGGCGCCAACAGCATCGCAGAACTGTCCTAGTACCCGGCACAGCCCGTCCACGTCCGCGAACCCACACGTCCCCAGCGGGATCGACCCCAGTCCGCCGGCCCGGTGCACCGCTGCCGCCAGCCCCGGCGGCGCGACCCCGGCCATTGGCGCCTGGATCAGCGGGTACTTGAGCCCGAGCCGCGAAATAAACTGTTTGGCTGGTGTGGTCGTTGCCATGGTTTTTGGGTAATACTAATGTAAAGGGAAGGGAGAAAGATGGAGCGATGGTGGTCAAAGGGTTGATATTATTGGTATTTATCAATGTGCTAAGGTGGTCAGGTTCTTGGATGACCCTTGAAACAGAATGTTATTGTAGTGCTTAGTGCGTAATCTGCTTTTAAATACTGGATTACTTTGGTTAAAGAAAATTAGGATTTAGGGATTCTCAAGATCTAGGATCTGTTTTTATACACATTCATGAACCAGGACGAGTTCAGCATTTCGGCCGACTTTTCGGTGTTGTTTCCGGGGAAGGAAAAGTTTGACATTAAACGCTACACTATGACGCAAAAAACTTGGAGATGGATTGATATTTTTTTGTGGAGAAAAAACATACAAACAGAGCCCTAAACCAATGCTTTTTTTTTGTGATTCTTGAAAAAACTTGTAACAAGCATCACGACAAAATGTTCATGATTCTCATTGGCCATCGACGCTGTCGGGTAATACGCACTTGTGCGTGTACTTCTGTTGAGGTTTCGTGTAAACTAGCGGTCTTTTAGCATGACTCAAGTGGTATACCCTATTTGCAGTTGATGGGTTTTAAATCTACAACCACTATTCTTCTTGCACAAAAGTAATAATAATTACTGATTGCCATCGCTGCCTGATAATCCCCAAACTTGATCTGATTCCTTTCTCTAACCTAGAGTCATCTCTACACTTTAAGGATACAATAGTATCAAGGTACGGGCTTGCATCAATTGAACATCACTGTCACATGATCGTCATGATAATAAACACAGGTTAGGGTAGATGTGTACAAACAAAGTTTAGATACACTGATAACAGCAAAAGATAAATGTGGAGAGTGTATTTTCAACAAAACAAGATTGTGTCTAAATGAATCATAGAGAAAACAACAACAACAACAACAAAAAGAGTACATTTTGATTGTTTTAATAATAATATTTTTTTATGATTTTTTTCATTTTGGAATTAAGAAAGGGTCCATGGAGTATATAAAATATCAATTTGCGAGCGTGCTTCAAGTCTATAAAAGACAAGAACAAGATTCAAGTTAGAATTTGGAAATTTTTAGTGCGATAGTGGTGAAAGACGTACCTGAAAAAAAGAACAAACAAAGGGAACTATGTTTGAGCAACGGTCGTTTGGAGTGCTTATGCACAGGTCTTAGTGGTTGCAAGAACCAGAGCAGCCAGAGCAGCCGGAACACTTGGAACCGGAGCAGTTGGAACAAGAGCAGGAGCAGGCCATTTTTGGATAAAGTTGTTGTTTGGTTGAGTGTGTTTGAGTTGAGAGCGATGTGTGTGTAAGATAGTTGATGATGTAGATAAAAAAGAGAAGAATGATGAGATTCAGACCGAGTATTTATACTTTTTTTTGTTGCAGAGATGATTCTGAGTCGATGCCGGGGAAAAGGCAGTTGCGTAAAGCGACCAGCGGTACCGGACAGAAGAGCAACACGAGACACACAGATAGAAACAGAAGCGGGATGGTGGGAAAAAACAAAATGCACTGGTGGTGAGCACAGGAGAACTAAAAAATATAGGTGTTGGGTTGTTGATTATTGGCCAGGGATGCGGATGTTTATGCCACTCTTTTGCATGTGCAGGTTTGATACAAATAATTGAATTTTTTGTGTGTACACATTTGGGTTGGGGAAGCGTGTATAAACAGCCACGGAGGGAAGAGTAGTGTGTCAGATGTTCATGGGCGATGCTGATGCACCGGGAGTCGGGTGGTTTGGTAAATAATAATATTATTATCAGAGGGGGTGAAAGGAGGAAAGAGTGTGTAGGTTATTGGTGGTTGGGGAGATGGCAATGGCGATGTGGGGTTTTTAGGAGATGGCGATGGAGGTGGTCATGGCGATTTACATTAAGATCAACTTGGCAGAGGAGAGATCAATTGCATAGAGTAGAAAGATCAATGGCAAAGGAGATAGGAAATGGCGATGATGAAGATATAGCGACTGCCAGAAGCAAACTGCCAAATGATTAGACGACGCAGTATTCTAATTGATCCAGTCCAAAGCGGTCAGGAACCGACAACGTTGCCATTTTCGTACCGACCATTTACACCCTTCATCACGCTCCTCAGACCCGTGCGCCCAATCAAATGGCACGAAAAAAACAGTGCCACATCAGCATTATCATTATTATCATGATCATGATCATCGTTGTCGTCGTTGTCAAAATGAAATTCAGTTTGCACACATGCGCCGTTGATCCTTTAATTGTAGAAAAAGTGTGTGTACCTTACTACGCAAAAAATATAAGCATATTCGCTTAAGGGTGGGTGTGGACCGGATAAAAGCCATTTCAAAATGTGTCTTTCCCCTCGGGTTCAATTGAAGTTCGACACGTAACGCTTCAAATTGATCAACTTGTCAAGAATCTATTACCTGTTTGGCAAAACACTTGTTTGATTGATATCAAGTCATGGACTTTCGATAGTGTTTTGCTGGTCGCAATGCGCTTTGACAGTGCACCATGAACCCTTCCCCCCAACGGCTGCCCCGGAAGTTCGCGGGCCTTGTCGTTGAGTCTAGACTCTAATGAAATGACATCAAAAAAGAACAAAAACCAAGTGGTCTTTCATTATTATTATTACTACACCTATTTTTCCCTTCAAAACGTGATTTCAATGATGTATGTATCTTTGATGATCGCATGGCCAAGCTCGTATCTGTATAATGTCTCATGTACCTCACTATTTTTCTTTCTCTATTCGTGTGTCAGTGTCAGTGTGGGTTTGGTTTTTTCTGCTATTTGTAAAACGAACTGAGAAAACAGAGATGTGATTGGTGAGAGAGGATGATGATACGGGTGAGCTATGAGAAACGTGCTCAACGGTTTGATTCAAGTGACTAAAAGTCATCTCCGTGATCGCTTGTGTTCTCTATGAAGTTCAGTATATTATCCGAGGGTTGGAGGTGTATCACGACGTAAGCCAAAAATCTATGTCACGTGTCTCAGACAAGACTATATTTAAGACATGGAAATGACTTGAGTATTGAGACTTATGCCAAATCTTACTTGCTTAGATCTGATATCTTTTCTTGTTTCTGCTCACAACCTTCTTTTTCCCTTACTCCCTTTCTCTCCCCAAAATCTTGGCTTGTATTCTACTCCCGTTTCAAGGCAGACAAAAAGCCCTCCTCAACCTTAAACACAAAGATGTGAGTGTACACACAAACCAAATCTTAATCTTGATAAATGTAGGTGTATCCGTCTAAACTTACTGGTTGAGTCTTACAAGGAAGCGGGAATGAGCATGGAGATGTAGTGCTTCAAAGAACATTTGTAACAATTAAAGACTGCTTTTTCTTTGTGTAGTGTTGTTCTTTTCAATGTGTTTTTGGTACTGGTGCATGGGCCCTCAAATGTGTACACACTTTGTACGAAAGAACAAACACATTTACAGTTCCATGCAAAAGGACCAGGTTTACTAGTTAAGAGTCTTTTGTTTGTTTCATTAAAAGTCCGCCCGCCAATTCAAAGAAAGAGAAAGATAAAGATAAAGAACAGACAACAACGGAATTCTTCATCATGTGGTTCTCGAGCCCAATTCTAAGTACGAACTTAAGCACACAGGCCCGCGGGCCAGAACAAAGGTGCAAGCGGTTGTATGGAGACATGTAACGACACAGGTTTGCTTTTGGGGGGTTTTGTGTAAATGTCCAATGTGGGGTTTTTTTTTGAGGCGCAAAGACAAAGTCATGTATATTGGTGGCGTACAAGAGCTTCAGGTGGCGACATTCATGCCTTTCCGGAATTGTTGAAGAGTGGCTGATTTTTGTGTACAGTGTTCTGAACCCTTTTTTCATGTACAAAGACCATTTGCAATGGACTCAGACACCGGCACAGCGACCCGTTCGACTTCAGACTTGCATCTTGTCTAAACAACAAAACGTCATACACATACCTTTACTCGTATCCAATCCTCTTCTTTTTTTTCCCGCCTTCCTTCGCATTGGCCTTTCTTCGCATCGGTTCAACTAATTGGGTACACTGTGTAGATTGCGCCACAAATCTTCCTAAAAGAAATTCAATTTGTACGACTCAATCAATACCGAAAGAAGAAAAAAAGAAAAGCATATTGGGATCCGGATCTGGGATCTTGGGTTTCAAAATGGATACACCGATCTGGGAAAAATAACAATACATAGTTACCAAAAAAACTCACAAAACGGTTTTTAGAAAAAAAAAAACAAAAAGGCATCTCATCTGTACACAAATAGCGCATTACACACATACACACAAACAAGCATCAACACATCTCTCTCTTCTACGCATGCAATTAGAAGCCACCTTGCCAGTCATCCGAACTGCTTCCCGACTCTGTACTTAAGCGGAACGAGACGACAACAAACTGGCATTGTACACAGAGCTGTATGTACAGTTTATTCGGAAGGATCCACATCTGAAGCACATTAAAACAAAGCGCGCGTTCGGCCACTAAACCAACTACACCACACAAACCTGCGCGGTCTCCACTCCTACCCAGATCTCTTGACCTGGTAGCTTCTCCACACTGGTTTCTTGTTCCAGAAAAACGAAAAACAAGATGTAGTGTCTTGTGTTTTGGGTGTTTTCTAGTCGGACCCGCTCTTGGTCGTACACACGTAACTCGCGTCATCGGCGTCATTGTCTGTCCCGATCTGTGGACGTGTCATGCTATGATCTCATTTTGTGTGTGCATTGCGTACGGTGATGGTCTAATGTATCGTCTCTCTTTTCTTGTCTTGTTGGTTCCTCATCCCAGAATGGTTTGTGTACACGAGATGCACTCAAAACACTACAGGCAACCGTTTTTTTTGTTTTTTAAACACACACGCCACGGAATCGCTTTTGTATACCAGCCGTGTTTATCCTGTTTAGGCAGATGTTCTCGAGAACCCGATAAAGATCGAGTTTAAAAGTTATCGGAGCAGCCCTTCCTTTCTCATCTGGACGGGAAGACCAGCAGTGGGCGGGAAAAATCTGTGTACTCGTGTTGAGCGCTAGAAGAACAAGGGCTGTTTTAAGCTACAGCATCGACGAGATCCGTGATCCCACATCACAAACTAATGTAGCAATGCTCTGATGTGACTGCGGCCTGGAATGGCCACTTGTGAGCCTTTGTGACTTTCCTGGTCGTCTTTTAGATTTGTTCTTGTTCTTGTAACGTACACACATTAAATGCACACATCTCTTTTCAGTGGTCAAAAGGCTCTTGTCTGACTGTGTGGACCCAGAAGGTTTTTTATTTTTGAATGTAGACACCAAGGCTGGCAACTAGTGAGGGTCTTGAGTAAGTCTGGGGTGAAGACATGTTACACTGGAAACAAGGTGAAGGCAGTGATGAGCATCAAGCGGGTCGCCGCAACCCTGCTTGTGCTTGTGTTTCACAGTCTTTATTCCGGGTCCTCTTTGGCCTTTATATATACACTCGGCATGTCAAGAAGACAATGAATGCCAAACGGTCTCATGATCATCTCCGTTTTAATGGGGGTGTACATTTGTCGATCAGGCCCCCTATCGCCCCTGAGTAACAAACGCAGTTGTCCCAGAAGCAGGGTCATTCCTTGCAAAACCAGCCAGTAGATGGCTCTCAAATCGTACATTATTTTGCGGCATTACTGAACATCCAACACAAACGAATGCACGAGCATAACATGGACAAGTAACCAGTGTACCGGGGAAAATTCCCTATTCCTCTTAAAACCAACGCTGAATTGCCGTTGTGCTGTCGAAAAAAGAGGAAATGCGTACCAAAGGCAGGTTTGGATCTAGAATTTAATGATTGCATTTGTTTTAGATTTTGGGTAGTCTAAACAAAAGGGTGATGAAGTTGGGGTCTATATGATAATTATTCTCGTTGAAACCGCAACTGCAGAGAACAGTGTATAGGATATAAAAGTTTGAAAATGTGTATACTTTCGAACCCAGACAAGGAAAATAAGTACGTAACTGGTTTGGGATATGCTCGAAATGGAGAGAGAAAAGATAAACACACTCATTGATCGCCAATCTAATGGCAGGAGACAGTATTGGAAGAGAAACAATCGTGTACTTGGTGATGAGCGGCATTGTTTTACGATGTAAAAAAGTTAACTGCTCGTGACCTTGTCTGAGATTGTGAGCAGGGCCAACTGTCTTTACCGAAACAAAAAACAAAATCAAAAAACTTATAGAGACTACTGTTTGGAGCAATTTTCTATGATTCTTGTCACAAAATGACATTAATTCTTAAAGGAACGTACGTTCATTGTGTTAGAACTTAACTGCTAGTTATATAGTTAGGCTGACATACAAAGTATCTTTGGTTATGTGCAGAGATTTTTACGATATAATATTACTGGCTATTTGAGAACGAAAAAATGTGACTTCTTGACTTAGTAGAGCAGCTATCAAATAGGAGATGTGAAATCAGACGGGGTGGCAAGCATTTTTCAAGTTGAACAAACTACAATAGTAGGCATTGAGATCGCAACTTGACTCCAACCAGAACTTACATTTGCCAAACCCTTCACTTTTAAGCAATGGTCATACGCAATTGTGATACATTTTTGTGCAACTATCACAGTAATTTCAGAAAAGTAAGAGAAAAAAGGGAGCTCAACGGTATCTGTTCTGTCAATATATAGTCACACCAATCTATCTTGACTGTGTGTATACTTTGCCGTTTTTTTTTTTTGTTTAAGTTGTTAAACTGTCCAAAATAGGGTTATAAACTGAGACCAAAGATAGTGCAACAATAATCTAAGCGATAGAACCTTGTGTATACTTAACCAATGAAAATATATCAACGAGACTCTACGTTGGTAGAACAGATACAGTCGAGCTCTTCTTACTCTTTTAAATTTGCTTTATTCAGGTATAGTCATTATGTTAAAGTAAAGGAGTTGATGAATGTGAGCCCTAGTTAGAGTCAAGTTGCAATTAAAATTCTCACTAATGTACACCTGGGGTAACAAATATACAGATACAATGAGCCTTTGATATGTTTCTACCGTTTTGTATACGTCAAAGTTATAACTTCGCTCTTCCAAAACACAATCACACAAACATTTTTATAACATACAGTCGTTTCCCACAGCATCCATAGAAAGGTTGATCTTCACATACCGGTCGCGACATAATGGTGTATGAATTTCATGATTTCCGTGAAAAGTTGGATCTTCTGGGACTGTTGTGAGATTTGACTGTGTGTGTTAAAGGTTGATGAAAATAGTATCATCAGTGGGCATTAAAATAGCGAATGTAAGTTTGTGTGCGCTCGAAAGGTTCAAAAGGTATCAGAAACTACTTACACCTGAGCATAGGTGTTGGGTTTCTATTTTCATCGTTATAAATACATGGTAATACCAATATCATTGTCATGATCTCACTTTGAGTTTCATGTTTCTTTAATCTTCAAATATCTTAATTTGTATATTGTCATGTTACGGATAACATGTAGATTAAAACTTGGTATATGTATTGTTTCTTTCAATCATAGATTCTAGTATTTAATCATCAGATTCAGGCCGCCTATGACTGTTAATCAATTTTTATACTACGTGAATGGCAACTGGGCTATGTTTCTATTCAACAAATATAGAAAGCACAAACTGGACGGTTATCAACGAGAAGTTATAATCTAAGAAATGATCAATACATCAATTTTTAGTCTACGAGTTCGCTGTTACATAACGTTGGATTAATTGTGATATTCTCAGATTATAAAGAGATGAAAGTCAAAGCAAGACCATGAAAATAGAACTGATTATACCCTACACATGACTCTATTTACACTGTGTAACACGACAAAGCCAACAATCATGTAATTCAACTATACATTAGTAACCACCTGGTATAATCTTACATATATTTGGGTGGCGTTATATCTGCTGCCATATTGGCCGTAGCAACTATCGGGCCATGAACACACACTAACGCTGTCCCGCGTGTTGTTGTTGTTTTGGAATAGCATCCAATACTTGTAAACTTCTTCCAAACAATGTTGGTGAACTTGCGTGTCTGAGACGACGAAACAGGTTCACAATAGTTGAAGTTACTTATCTGGGAATAGAAGTCCCACACCAAATCTAGAAGGACAGCATTTTGTAGCACACTAGTGGTCAACTTATTTGGTGGGCTAAACCCCGTTTCAGAATATGTTTTTGCACTAGCGTAAAGAGCTGAGTCCCAAGTCAAGGGAGGTACGCTATGGATGGCCCGCAACTGGTTGATATATCCTAGCACAGGTTTCATATCGGACGGAATGGAAGGGCTAGAGGGCACGAACGCAGCGTCAAGTGGGATGCGGCCTGGTGGACTGTAACTACAACCTGATGGGGCAACCACGGATGAAGACGAAGACATGGAACGCAAAGTGCTGGTTACAGATGTGCGAGTAGATGTGCCAGTAGATGTGCCAGTAGATGTGCCAGTAGATGTGCCAGTAGATGTGCGAGTAGATGTGCCAGTAGATGTGCCAGTAGATGTGCCAGTAGATGTGCGAGTAGATGTGCGAGTAGATGTGCGAGTAGACGCGCCCGTGGAGCTGATACCGAAGTTGCCACTTGGCGTGATCTTGAGTTCATAGTCGGGTGGCATCACTTCCTCTCCGACATTGACCGTGCTGGTTATCGGACCATATACACACGCTAAATTCACCAGGTTATCATAACCATAACTGAAAGAGCATCCAACACGTGTAAGATCTTTACGGACCATGTTCACAAATTGGTTTGTTGTAGGCCCAACAACAGGATAACAATAGTCATAGCTACGTATTTGAGTGTACCACTTCCACACTACACTTGCTGGAACACCATCCGCTGACTCACCGTAGCTATACGGGTTTTGTATGTTTGTTACACCTCCAAGAATCGGAAGCGAGCTACTGGAAAGAGCTGGATCCCAGGTCAGGGCAGGCGCGCCATGAAGGGCTCGCAACTGGTTGATAAATCCTAGAGGTCGTTGAAGATAGGGTGAAATGGAAGAGTCGGGGATTACAAACGCAGGGTCCGGTAGAATGCGAGCTGCCGGACTGTAAGTACAGACCGCTGAGCTAGACACAGAAGATGTCAACGATGTGATGGATGAGCTTCCCGTAACAAAGTTGGTTGTAGAAACACTAGATGTGCGAGTAGATGTGCCAGTAGATGTGCCAGTAGATGTGCCAGTAGATGTGCCAGTAGATGTGCCAGTAGATGTGCGAGTAGATGTGCGAGTAGACGCGCCCGTGGAGCTGATACCGAAGTTGCCACTTGGCGTGATCTTGAGTTCATAGTCGGGTGGCATCACTTCCTCTCCGACATTGACCGTGCTGGGTATCGGACCATATACACACGCTAAATACACCGTGTTATCATCACCATTATCGTAATAGCAACCAACACTTGTAAAATCTTTACGGACCATGTTGACAAATTCGTTTGTTGTAGGCCCAACAACAGGATAACAATAGTCATAGCTACGTATTTGAGTGTACCACTTCCACACTACACTTGCTGGAACACCATCCGCTGACTCACCGTAGCTATACGGGTTTTGTATGTTTTTTGCACCTTCAAGAATGGAATACGAGCTACGGGAAAGAGCTGGATTCCAGGTCAGGGCAGGCGCGCCATGGATGGCCCGCAACTGGTTGATATACCCTAGCAGAGGTGCCAAATCGGATGGGATGGAAAGGCCAGAGGGCAAAAACGCAAGGTCAAAGTCAATACGAGCTGATGGACTATACTTACAGACCGTTGGACTAGCCACAGAAGATGTCAACGATGCGATAGATGAGCTGCCCGAAACATAGTTAGTTGTAGGGACACTGGATGTGCCAGTAGATGTGCCAGTAGATGTGCCAGTAGATGTGCCAGTAGATGTGCCAGTAGATGTGCCAGTAGATGTGCCAGTAGATGTGCCAGTGGAAGAGTCACTAGATGTGCCAGTAGCAGAGCCGGTAGCAGAGCCGGTAGCAGAGCCAGTAGCAGAGCCAATAGCAGAGCCAGTAGATGTGCCAGTAGATGTGCCAGTAGATGTGCTAGTAGATGTGCCAGTAGAAGAGTCACTAGATGTACCAGTAGAAGAGTCACTAGATGTGCCACTAGACGTGTCAAATGATGTGCCAGTAGATGTGCCAGTAGACGTGCCAGTAAACGTGCCAGTAGACGTGTCAAATGATGTGCCAGTAGATGTGCCAGTAGATGTGCCAGTAGATGTGCCAGTAGAAGAGTCACTAGATGTGCCACTAGACGTGTCAAATGATGTGCCAGTAGATGTGCCAGTAGACGTGCCAGTAGATGTGCTAGTAGATGTGCCAGTAGAAGAGTCACTAGATGTACCAGTAGAAGAGTCACTAGATGTGCCACTAGACGTGTCAAATGATGTGCCAGTAGATGTGCCAGTAGACGTGCCAGTAGATGTGCCAGTAGATGTGCCAGTAGATGTGCCAGTAGATGTGCCAGTAGATGTGCCAGTAGATGTGCCAGTAGATGTGCCAGTAGATGTGCCAGTAGATGTGCCAGTAGATGTGCCAGTAGATGTGCCAGTAGATGTGCCAGTAGATGTGCCAGTAGATGTGCCAGTAGATGTGCCAGTAGATGTGCCAGTAGATGTGCCAGTAGATGTGCTAGTAGATGTGCCAGTAGAAGAGTCACTAGATGTGCCACTAGACGTGTCAAATGATGTGCCAGTAGATGTGCCAGTAGACGTGCCAGTAGATGTGCCAGTAGATGTGCCAGTAGATGTGCCAGTAGATGTGCCAGTAGATGTGCGAGTAGATGTGCCAGTAGAAGAGTCACTAGATGTACCAGTAGAAGAGTCACTAGATGTGCCACTAGACGTGCCAGTAGATGTGCCAGTAGATGTGCCAGCAGTTGTACTAGTGGAAGAGTCACTAGAAGTTTTTGATAATGCGTTGGCAGACGTGCTGGTAGAGGTTCCAGTATAAGATCCAGAAGATGTGTCGGTAGACGCATCGATAGACTTTCCTGTAGACGTGCCAGTAGATACGCCAGCTAATGTTTTGGTAGATGCATCAGAAAACTTGCTAGAAACTATGGTCGAAGATATGCCAGTAGATGTGCTGGTCAATGCGCTCGCAACGATGCTGACAGTAGAGTTGTTATATAGGTAGACAGGCGATCTTGTAGATGCGCTAACATCCGATCCTGTAATTGAACTTGTGTATGAATCTTTTGACGTTACATCTGTAGATGTATGTTAGTTTATGAGCTTGTGGTTTGTTATCTTCACGACTTACCAGTATCGACTATAGTCGGCGTTACAACTGTTAGTATTGTACTCGGTTCCGTGCTCGTGATTGTTGTTTGTGCTGCTGACTCTAGGATACGTTTGTTAGATATCTTACAAAGCGTAGATGCTGTATTGTGTGCAGTTAGTAACGTACCTGTAGACGGGCTACTAGACGAACTCGTCGCTTCAATCAACCGATGCACCTCCTGTCCGAAGTTTCCTGTGTTGCCTTTGGGACTGTATGCGCATATCAGCGTCACCTCTTCGCCAGCTAAACTAGTTCTGCCAAGCACACATCCCACCTGTGTGGTGCCTTTCCAGATCATTTGCGTAAACTCCAGCGTACCCGGACTAGGCCCAGGGTTGTCAAAGTCGTACAACGCCATCTCGCTGTACCAGCTCATCACAATATCAATGTAGGTGCCAGAGTTGATACCAGAATTGATGCCATAGGTAAGATCGCGAACTCGCAGTGAATTCGCGTTCTGTCCAGCGTATGCAACTAAGCTGGTGCTCCATGTCAGAGGCGGAGTACCATGTCTAGCGCGTAGTCTATTATGCAACTCGAGAATGTCCAAGTCAGGTTCTGACAGTGCTACAGAAGCCGATGCTGATGCTGTCGCCAGTGTCGACGCAGGCAATCCAGTGGTACTCGGCGCTGAAAGTGAAGATGGAGTAGATGACCCAGCAGATATAAGTACTGAGTGAGATTGAGATGAACTGACATCAGCAGAAAAACCAGACTCAGAGCTGATGGTTGAAGATCTGATACCGGACTCCTCAGTTGTCACAGCTGCTGATGATTGCGTCGATGAGGGCTGCAAAGACGGCTGTGTGGACTGTGAGACTACACCTGAAGAACTCTGTACAGATATTGAAGCACTCGATACCAAAGGATCAGATGTAGCCAGAGGACCTTTTGACTCAGAGCTTGCAGGAGCTGTAGAGGCCTGTTCTGGTTTCAATGATGTACCATGCTGGTCTGAAATTTGGGCAATGATGCTATCAGATGAATCTGTGCTGTGACGAGAAGTGGATGCAGGAGACAAACTTGATATACGACTTGGTGCGGAGGACAAAGTAGATGAGCCAAGTGTAGGTGCAGACGACACACTCAATCCGGACGTGGAAAAAGCCAAGTCTGAACTACTAACAGAGGTACCTGTTGAACTGCTAGACATGCCAAAGGCATAGGTAGAGTCTGATGAGCTACCATGATATGTGGAGCGTGACGTCGCAGAGCGGTCATTTAGGCCTTGGGATGTGAAGATATCACCTTCATTGTTGTGTCCATTGTTATTTTCATTGTTTTTGCTATTGTTTTTGCTATTGTAGTTTCCTTTGTTACTTCCATTGTTGTTTCCATTGTTGACACTATTGTTATTGCCACCACTGGTAATCCCGTTACTGCCGCTTCCTTGTGTAACATATATGATACTGCTAGTTGACACTGACCGTGATGTGTAGTCTGTGACCACCTGGCCGTTCTGGTCGACATACACGGTATGTACGACGGGCTGGCGGTTTGACTCGTCGCTTTGCTTGCCAGGTATATGAGTCACAGTACGTGTAGGCGTGACTGTCAGTGTGACGGCGGGAGGTGTGATGGTTTGCACAACTGTGTTGTAGTATACTGTTGTGTACTCGACAATCACCGTGATCACACCGTTGTTACCGGTCACTGTAGTCTTGGGTGTTGTATCAGGCGGTGGGTGAGACGTCGATACTAGAGCAGGATAGGATGTCACGGTGGCCCAGACAGTCGGGACCTCTGGGTTGTGGGTGTACCAGGTCACTGTGGCAGTGGGTGTACAGACATCGTCGGCCAGCCCTATGCCCAGCAAGCCGAGTAGCAGCCCTGGATGTTGTATTTTCATGTTAGTTTGCTTACTATGAACAAAAGCCGAGATGTAGTATTTTCCAATATGCCCACTTCAGGTGAAATGTAGACAATTTGATCGATACGGCAGATACTTTTTGACAGGAACTGCCTACATATATATACTTCATGGTTTCTGATGCTTTTTTTTTTTTTTTGATTTGATCGTATTCTGGAGCAGCTTAGTTGACTGTCATGTTTGCCCAGAAAAGAATGCGAATAGCGTATGTACAGCATGTATTATATCCAAAGACATGGATATTGGACATACATGTGGATAAGTGCTAGAACTACAGACTGTATTTACTTTAAGCAACTAACAGTTGGACAGAGAAAACAGTGACTGAGTCGTCGCTTGCAAAGAGCCTACGAGGAGCAGCAGAAGTATTGCACAAGTTTCTACCCGACACATAGCTTTTGCTAACTGCGCTGGTGCAAAAACTACACCGTGATGCCTGCTCATTTTTTAGGATCTAGTGTTTGATCCTCTTCGACATCGAGAAAAAAGCTTTGTGGAGATCCAGCCGCTTGGCACAACTATAAACATCTCGATTTTGTATTGGAAACCGAATTTTGACTTCATCTATGATGATAATGATATTCTGTTTATTGTCCCTATGTTTTGAGATTATACACAATATACCGTTAAATAAAATAACTCTACTATGTGAAACAGACATAACAGAAGATATTTCATTTATTTGCTTATCTCGTTGTAATTGACGTAGTAACATCCCGTAAGAAGCGTTCTAGGTTCTCAGTGTTCGATGGCGCCAAATTCTTCATAGTCGTAACTATGTGCAAAGGGGAATCCGGGAGTCAGAAGGCTGATGATCAGAACCAACCTTTGATGCACAGCAACACCTTTGCAGACTGCTAATAGTTAGCAAACCATCATAAAAGTAAATGCGGTAGCGCTTTCATGAACTCGATCACCGCTTCCAGACCTTTCTTGGAATTAAGTAGGATCCGGATATCGAGCTCGCTTGTTGTTTTCTTCAGTATTCTGCGCTCTGCCGTGTACAGAGTGCATTCCTTCAGAATGTGTTCCACTGTTTCCAGTTGATCACATTGACAGTTGTAACTTCTTTCAGTGTTTTTGATGTCTAGAAGTATTTACCAATACAACCGTGACCTGTTCGCAATTGGAACAGTTTACTAACAGTATGTCTGGATTCTTTGCCCATCAAGACCCACATTGGATTAAGATATCGATCTCTATACAATTTTCTTTTTGTGCAAGAGTAGTACTGCCGGAGCTTACCTTCTATTTCATAGTTTTTTTGCCAAACCACTTTTGCCATAGACAGCAAGGCGTATTTGATCTGTATCGTTGTTGTTTTTGCTTTCATGGTTTTTCTCGTATTTTGGAAGCTTCCACGGAGACCGTTTGCTTCAATAAACGATTTCTTTGATGTTGTTCGGTATTGTAGCTTTGACAAAAAGCCGTTCAAATATTGTACCAGTATCTAACGCGCGTTTGGCTACTCTTCTGATAGGATTATTTGGGCGTACATTTCTCAAGATTCACACGGCAAACCTGTTTTCATCTTCACCCATTCTCAAATCTATTGGTAAAAGATTAGCGTCACGGTGCATGGCCTCAGCTGGAGCCGTTATGAAGGCTGTCATTACCCTGCCAAATGTGGCATTTTGAACTCTTTGTAGTTTTACTTTCCAAATTTTGGTGATCCTGCTGTACCAGATAGGAGCTGCATATTCGAGTATAGGCCTCACACAATCAACGTACAGTTGCCTCTGTGTTTGACACGATATACCGTTGACCACTCTTCCTAGTCGTTTAATTATACCAACAACTCTGTTGCACTTGGAGGCTGTATTTTTTGCATGTTCTTGAAATTTCAGTTTGCGGTCTATGGTCACACCCAAAAGCTTCAAACTCTGAGTAGCCTGTTGCTTTTCGAGTCCTTCAATCGGCATCGCTAGTTTTTTTTTTATTCTTCTTGTCTCTCTTCATCACATGCATGATATATAATTTGTCACCATAATCGAAGCTTGTGTGGCACTCTTTCGCCCACTTGTGACATATTTTCAGTACGTTATCCAATCTTTCTGCGTTTTTGTTGACATCCTTGTTACTGGTCTATATTGTAAAATCATCCACAAACCCAATGACATGGGCATCTGCTTCTCGAAACCTCTCGTAGAGAGAGCTAGTATAGATTAGAAAGAGCATTGGAGATATTGGTGATGCTTGGGGATACCCGAGTACACTTTTCTACTCTCAGACTTCTTTCCATCTATAAGCAGACTTGTCTGTCTTTCACTTAGGAAATGGTACACCCATTGCTGCGAAGCGCTAGGAAGTTTCATCGTTTCCATAGTTTTTAGTAGGACACCTTTGTGCACGTTATCAAACACACCTTTGATATCGATGGCTAGAACCGATGTTGTTTTATTCTTCTTCATTTTATGTTTAGCATAATTCATCAGCGTTGCCAGTGCGTCAACCGTTGAATAGCCACCACGGGCACCAAACTGTTGTTTAGGAATCCTACCCATCGTCAAACAAGCTAATCGTCTCTGAATTATTTTTTCCAGGATCTTTCTTAAGCAATTCAGCAAAGTAATCGGTCTGTAAGCTCTCGCATTAGTTTCTGGTTTGTTAGGTTTTTTCAAAATAACTATCTCGCCGGTGCGAAACACTTTGGGGTGGTATCTAATTTGAATGCACTTTCCGAAAAAAGACAGTGTACCACTTCTTGGAGCTCGATACTCTTCTACGCTTCCCTTATTGCTACTGTCTTAATGCCATCAGGACCCGCTGCTTTAAATGGGGCTCGCTTATTTAACGACTGGTCTGCTTCATATCGTTCTAATCTGTGCCACCTACTATCAGATGAAACTCGGGGTATCGATGTAGACCCGTCCCCTGGCGCTGGTGGGAAAAGCTTCCTCAATAAGGCAGTCCGTAATCTCATTATGAGTCTTTGCCGTTGTATTGTCTTTCTTTATCAGTTGAGAAACCACTGTAGCACTGTTAATACCTTTCACAATGAGTAACACATTCCAGAGGTTCTTTGAGTCTCTCGTTATTAAAAAGTTTTCCCTGCACTTTGATTTCGCTTACAGGACATTTTTAGCAAATTTTGACTCCATCTATCATTTTAAACTGCTCTATGTATCAGTGACTTGTCAACTGTGTAGTAGTTTGGGGCAACTACTATCACTGTTCGTGAGCTCAACAACTAGTGACGCAAAGCGTATAACATTTCAGTTTTGAACGAAACAGAAGCAATGAACTGTGCTTGACATCGCATTTGTATGTCGATTGATACAAAGCTTGGTATCTGTACTGTACATCAGCACATAGTCTAACCTAATTGGGGCCTATACAATCATCAACTCCTCCACTTTCAAACAATAAGTTTACACTAAGGATACATCGTACTACAAATGGTAATGGACTGGGGTAAAGATTGTTAGAATTATGCAAGTATAATATCTATAATATAATAAGTTGCGGTTAGCTCTTCGTGAACTAGGACAGAGGGGAACAGGGTCGGAACGTGATAACGTGAGGACTTAAGGTGCAGAGCAAATAAGGAGTAGAACTAAAAGTCCTGTAGATATCTCCAATGCAAATTCTCCACGAACCCTAATCACAAGATATCACTCTTCGCCATGAGTGAGAAGCAAAAATAAATTATTATACTCCTAACAAAGATAGGCAATTTGTGTATGTTTAACGCAAATGAAGGTAAATGTGAGTTTAGTTGTTTGTTTGATTGTTTGGGGTTGAATTGGCCAAAGCTTTGAGTTAGAGATTTTGAGTATGTATACACAACTACACTACACAAACCTGCGCGTTCTCTACTCCTACCCAGATCTCTTGACCTGGTAGCTTCTCCACACTGGTTTCTTGTTCCAGAAAAACAAAAGCAAGACAGTGTCTTGTGTTTTGTATGTTTTCTTGTCGGACCCGCTCTCGGTCGTACACACGTAACTCGCGTCATCGGTGTCATTGTCTGTCCCGATCTGTGGACGTGTCATGCTATGATCTCATTTTGTGTGTACACATTGCGTACGGTGATGGTTTGTGTTTGTGTGTATTGTCTCTCTTTTCTTGCCTTGTTGATTCCTCATCCCAGAGCGGTTTGTGTACACGAGATGCACACAAAACACTACAGGCAACCGTTTTTGTTTTTTTGTGTACACAAACCCACGCCACGGAATCGCTTTTGTGTATACCAGCCGTGTATATCCTGTTTAGGCAAATGTTCTCGAGAACCCGATAAAGATCGAGTTTAGAGGTTATTGGAACAGCCCTTCCTCTCTCATCTGGACGGAAAGACCAGCAGTGGGCGGGAAAAACTGTGTACTCAAGTTGAGCACTAAAAGAACAAGAGCAGTTTTTAAGTTACAGCATCGACAAGATCCGTGATCCCACATCACAAACTAATGTAGCAATGCTCTGATGTGACTGCGGCGTGGAATGGCCACTTGTGAGCCTTTGTGACTTTCCTGGTCATTTTTTTTTGTTCTTGTAACGTACATTAAATGCCCACATTCCTTTTCAACAAGCAAAAGCTCTTGTTTGGTTCTGTGGACCGAGAAGGTTTCTGGGTACATTAAGACTGGCAACCAGTGAGGGTCTTTAGTGAGTCTGGGGTAAAGACCTGTTACATTGTGAATGTACACACACCGGAAACAAGGTAAAGACAGTGATGAGCATCAAGCGGGTCGCCGAAACCCTGCTTGTGCTTGTGTTTCACTGTCTTTATTCCGGGTCCTCTTTGGCCTTTATATTATACACTCGGCATGTCAAGAAGACAATGAATCGCAAACGGTCTCATGATCATCTCCGTTTTAATGGGGGTGCACTTGTCAATCAGGCCCCCTATCACCCCTGAGTAACAAACGCAGTTACCCCAAAAGCCGGATCATTCCTTTCAAGACCAGCTAGTAGATGGCTTTCAAGACGTGCTTCAGTTTCTAACATCACCAAACCCTTGACGCAAACAAATGCAAAATTTCAACATGAACAAATAGTCAACGAGAGCCACGATACAGCTCCTTTTTTTTTTTTTTTTTAATCTCCGGGGCTGAAATATCGTTTTTGCTGTTGCGATATCCGCATATGCGTATTGAGGCAAACCTGGGTCTAGAGTTTGATGTTTAGAATTTTTTTTTAATTTTTGTTAAGGGAAATCCATACACAGATGTTAATGTAGGTTAGGTCTATAATATGAAGATGATGCTTGTTAAAACGGTAATTTCAGAGAACAGTATAAATTATGAAAGATTAGATGTGGGTATATTTTTGCCATCAAACACGAAAAGCAAGTGTGAATTTAGCCTAATATATGCTTGAAATGGAAAGAGAGAGATATAGTCAACAAATACTCATCAATTCAATGGCGAGAGATAGTACCCAAAGTAAGAAAAAAAAATTGTTTAGTCGGTAATGAGCAGAATTTCTTTGGCAAGGAAGAGTTTTAACGATGGTTATTCTGCTTAAGGTCATGAACAGTGCTACATGTCTGTACTGAAACAAAACATCAAAATAATTTATAGAAAATATTGTTTGAAGCGATGGACCGTGATTTCTGTCACAGAATAACACAAGTTCCTTAAAAAATGCGCATTACATGTGTATGGACTCAAGTGCTATTATAGTTAAACTAACGCACAAAATCTTTGCGAAAATGCAGAGAAATGCACTTAGGGAATTTTGTGCTCAAAAGTTTTCAAGGTTTTTTAGCCATCTGTATATTTGTTCAAACATAGATTGCATTGACATGCAATACATGGATACAAGGCTGACTCAATTTTCATTCATACAGTATAACAATATTATGTTTCGACTGGCAATGTCCACTTTTTGTGAGCAGTAGATTGTGACTGAATCACATCACGAGTTGAACAATACAATAAACTTGGTTTTTTCAAATTCTTAATACTTCATTGATACTTTATATAAACCAGTTTTCCGGCAATGGTAGTTGAAGTCCTTTGAGGCATGCGTTGAATCAGCTCTCTGCAAAATGAGACGTGTATTATGCTTCATTATTCTGAAAGTCTCTCTTCCAATTTGATCAACGTAAGAACACAGGCTAGACGATCCGTTACTGCTTTTGTAAAATCATTCTTTACGTTTTCAATTGAATTAAGATTTGGAGATTGTTCAGGTCACTTCATAACAGTATATTCATTTTCTCTGTACCATTTCTTTGCCATTTTGGAGGTACGTTTGGGATCGTTGTCTTGCTGGTATGTGATGTCTTCCATACTCGAACCGAGATTACTCTACATTCCTGGCAGACATTGACTCCGAGCTTGTATAGCTGTTAGGCGTTCATCGGGTTGTCAACATTTTTACAGAGTCAGACATCGTTCCAATTGATGCAATTTCATATCATAACATTCACGTCACCCCCTGGTTTGTGGAAACAATGTTACCACTTTTGAGACCCGTTTCATTCATGTTTATTCACTGGATGCTAAATCTATCTCTTTCTAAAATAACAAGTTTTAGTTTAATTTTACCATACGGTCCAATTTCAAATAATGGCAATTTAATCTGCGTGTGTCAAAGTCCATAGATAACAAACTCTTTTGCGAGATTTTTTGAAGTATGATGACCTTTTTGGTTTGATAGTCAGAAAACAGGATTGCTACAACTTTCTTTGCACAGACCACAATTCATTCTTTGATCTCAAAAAATGCCTAGTAATTTCAGTGTCATACCAAAAGATCTTAGTTATGACGGGACGACATGTGAGACGTACATCTGCGTCTGGACAAAACTTTCTGCAACCATCTTTGATTCCTACTCGCTTCAAACCCACAAATATCTGACAGTAGCAGTGGGATTATTTTGCTTTTTTGCTAGATACTTGTATCTCTAATCGAATCCGAGACCTGTGATCATATTACGGCGTTTGTTGTTACTGATTTTTTAGATGACTGAATGCTGATATAGCTGAATGAGAAACGCAAGGAACATGTTCAAACCTATAAATATAAAATAATAATACAGGCTCTAAAAAAGTCGTTCTTTATTGACATTTTTTTTAATTGAGCCGTGACATGAAAACGGACTTAAAACATGTATATGACGACTCGTTGCAGGCTCTAAAAAAGCTGGACATATTTTAGTTCAAGTGCGTGGTATCAATGGTATTACGCCTCACAACTCCAATATAGTTTTAATTGCACACATGAAAATATCAAATAATAAAGGACTAAGAATCCTATCCGATAATTATGCAGTTTATATGATCAAGTATAGAGGAAAGTTGTGATAAATGCTTAAAAATGTTTTGAAAAATCGAATTTTTATACTAAAATAGTCTATTGTAAAAGTTGAAGAAAGATCATAACAACGTAACTGGTTGTTCATGTACACTAATAACGCTAAGAACAAAAAGACCAACACTTAAGTCACACAGGTATACGTGAGTCATCACTTGACGAGATCTAAAACCCATAGTTGGGTCGCATTACTAGCTCCGCAGCATTGCCCGTGTCGACTATTGGGCCATAAGCACATGCTACTATTAACTGGTCATTCTCAGAACCAGAAGAAGAACAACCAATACTTGTATAATCTTTGCAAACCATATCAGCAAACAGGTATGTGTCAGACGCGATAACAGGATGGCAAAAATCGTAGCTGCTTATTTGAGAGTACCACTGCCACACTATACCTCTAAAAGAGCCATCTTCTGACAGACCATAGCCATACGAGTTTTCCGCGTATGACGTACCTTCAAGAATTTCATCCACGATAGAAACTAGAGTTGGGTCCCAAATCAAAGCAGGCGCGCCATGGAGAGCACGCAACTGGTTGATATACCCTAGAGTTTGTTGGAGGTCGAGCGAAATGGAAGAGTCGGGAGTCACAAACGCAGGGTCTGGTAGAATACGCGCTGACGGGCTGTACTTACAAGCCGCTGGGCTAGCCACAGAAGATGTCAACGCTGTGATAGATGAGCTTCCCGTAACAAAGTTAGTTGTAGAGACACTAGATGTGCTTATTGACGAGACAGCATATGTGTCAGCAGAAATAGCACTGGATGTTGAAATGAACGTGCTAGTAAATATGTCACTAGGAGTTTTAAAAGATGCATCGGTAGACGTGCCGGTAAAGGATCCAGTTAATGTAGCGCTGGAAGATTCGGTAGACAATTCAGTAGATGTGCCAGTGAACTTGCCACTATATAGGCTGGTAGATGTGTCGCTTGATAGGCTTGTAGATGTGTCGCCAGAGATCTCAGTAGAGAATTCAGTTGATGTGGCAATAGATGTGGCAATAGATGTGTCGCTAGAGGTTTCGGGGGATGCCTCGCTAGACGTGCTGGTAGAAGATCCAGAAAATGCTTCAGTAGAAGCGCTGATAGAAGATCCAATAGATGTGTCGCTAGAGGCCCCAGTAGACAATTCAGTAGAAGTGCCAATAGATATGCCGGTAGATGTGTCGCTAGAGGTCCCAGTAAAAAGTCCAGTAGAGGTGTTGCTAAGGGTCCCAGTAGGGGATTCAGTAGATGTGCCAGCAAAAGTACCAGTAGATGTATCACTAGAAGTGCCGAGAAATATGGCAGGGGATGTGCCAGAGGATGCGCCAGTGGAAAAGTCACCAGATGCGCCTGTAGATGTGCCAGCAGAAGTACCAGTAGACGTGCCAGTAAAAGAATCAATAGATGTGTCAGTAGAAAAGCTGGTAGATGTGCCAGTAGAAGAGTCACTAGATATGCCAGCAGAAGTTCCAGTAGATGTGCCAGTGGATGCGCCAGTGGAAGAGTAACTAGATGCGTCTGTAGATGTGCCAGCAGAAGTACCAGTAGATGGATCGCTAGATGTGCCAGTAGAACTACCAGTAGATGTTCCAGTAGATGTGCCAGTAGACGTACCAGTAGATGTGCCAGTAGATGGTCCAGTAGATGTGCCAGTAGATGCTCCAGTAGATGTTCCAGTAGGTGTGACAGTAGATGTGCCAGTAGGAAAGTCGCTAGAAGTGCTAGTAGAAGAGTCACTAGAAGTGCCGGTCGATATGCCAGGAGATGTACCAGTGGATGTGACAGTAGAAAAGTCACTAGATGTGGCAGTAGATGTATCAGTAGAAGGGTCACTAGATGTGTCAGTAGAGAAGCTGGTAGATGTCCCAGTAGAAGAGTCACTAGATGTGCCAGCAGAAGCTTCAGTAGATATGCCAGAAGAAGTACCAGTGGAAGAGTCACTAAATGTGTTTGTAGACGTGTCAGCAGAAGTACCAGTAAAAGAGACACTCAAGGTGCCAGTAAAACTACCAGTAGATGTGACAGCAGAAGTACCAGTAGAAGAGTCGCTAGATGTGCCGGTCGATATGCCAGAGAATGTGCCTGTATATGTGCCTATTGAACTGGTACCTAAGCCATCACTTGTCCTCACTTTAGACCCATAGTTGGGCGGCATCACTTCTGCTGCGACATCCATCGTATTGACTACTGGCCCATATACACACGCTAGATACATCATGCCACTCACATCAGGCCGAGCATAGCATCCGACACTGCTGAAGTCCTTCCAAATCATGTTGACAAACTTATCTGTCGTAGGTCCAATAACAGGATGACAATAGTCATAGCTGCTTATTTGCGAGTACCACTTCCACACCACACCTGTAGCATAATCATTATCTGCACCGCCTTGGCTATACGTATTCTGTATGTTTGTTGCACCTCCAAGAATAGAAACCGAGGCACCGAAAAGAGCAGAGTCCCAGGTCAGGGAAGGTACGCCATGAACAGCCCGTAACTGGTTGATATATCCTAGAACATTTTGGATATCGGATAAAATTGAAGAGTCAGGGGTCACAAACGCAGGATCCGGTTGGATCCGGGCTGGCGGGTTGTAACTACAAACCGCTGGACTAGCCACAGATGATGACAACGACGTGATAGATGAACTACTCATAGCGAAACTAGTTGTGGACACACTAGATGTGCCAGAAGATGTGCCTGTATATGTACCAGTAGAAGGGCCAGTAGAAGGGTCAGAAGATGTACCAGTAGATGTGCCAGAAGATGTACCAGTAGATGTGCCAGTTGAGCTGATACCGAAGTTGCCACCTGGTGTGATCTTGTGTTCATAGTTGGGTGCCATCACTTCTTCTGCGACATTTACCGTGCTGGTTATTGGACCATATACACACGCTAAATACACCGTGCTTTTTGTATCAACTGTATAAGAGCATCCGATACTTGTAAAATCTTTACGGACCATGTTGACAAATTGGTTTGTTGCAGGCCCGACAACAGGATGACAATAGTCATAGCTACGTATCTGAGTGTACCACTTCCATACTACACCTGCTGGAACATCATCCGCTGACTGACCGTAGCTATACGTATTTTGTATGTTTGCTGCACCTCCGAGAATGGAAAGCGAGCTACTGGAAAGGGCTGAATCCCAGATCAGGGCAGGCGCGCCATGAATGGCTCGCAACTGGTTGATAAATCCTAGAGCTTCTTGAAGATAGTGTAAAATGGAAGAGTCGGGGGTTTCAAACGCAGGGTCCGGTAGAATACGAGCTGACGGACTGTACTTACAGACCGCTGGGCTAGTCACAGAAGATGGCAATAACGTGGTAGATGAGCTTCCCGTAACAAAGTTGGTTGTCGAAACACTAGATGTCCCAGTAGAAAATTTGCTGAATGTGCTAGTAGAGAATTCACTAGATGTCCCAGTAGATGTGACAGTAGATGTGCCAGTAGATGTGCCTGTAGATGTGCCTGTAGATGTGCCTGTAGATGTGCCTGTAGATGTGCCTGTAGACGTGCCTGTAGACGTGCCTGTAGACGTGCCTGTAGACGTGCCTGTAGACGTGCCTGTAGACGTGCCTGTAGACGTGCCTGTAGACGTGCCTGTAGACGTGCCTGTAGACGTGCCTGTAGACGTGCCTGTAGACGTGCCAGTGGACGTGACAGAAGTTAAGCTAGTAGATGTTCCGGTAAAAGAATCACTAGATATGCCAGTAGATGTGCCTGTAGATGTGCCTGTAGATGTGCCTGTAGATGTGCCTGTAGATGTGCCTGTAGATGTGCCTGTAGATGTGCCTGTAGATGTGCCTGTAGATATACTAGTAGATGTGCCAGTAGATGTGCCAGTAGATGTGCCTGTAGATGTACCTGTAGATGTGCCAGTAGATGTGCCTGTAGATGTGCCAGTAGATGTGCCTGTAGATGTGCCTGTAGATGTGCCTGTAGATGTGCCAGTAGATGTGCCTGTAGATGTGCCTGTAGATGTGCCTGTAGATGTGCCTGTAGATGTACCAGTAGATGTGCGAGTGGAAGAGTCACTAGATATGCCAGTAGGTGTACCAGTAGATGTGCCTATAGATGTGCCTGTAGACGTGCCTGTAGACGTGCCTGTAGATGTTCCAGTAGGTGTGACAGTAGATGTGCCAGTAGATGTGCCAGTAGGAAAGTCGCTAGAAGTGCTAGTAGAAGAGTCACTAGAAGTGATAGTAGAAGAGTCACTAGAAGTGCGGGTCGATATGCTAGGAGATGTACCAGTGGATGTGACAGTAGAAAAGTTACTAGATGTGGCAGTAGATGTGCCAGTAGATGTGCCAGTAGATGTGACAGTAGATGTGCCAGTAGATGTGCCAGTAGATGTGCCAGTAGATGTGCCAGTAGATGTGCCAGTAGGTGTGCCTGTAGATGTGCCAGTAGATGTGCCAGTAGATGTGCCAGTAGATGTACCAGTAGATGTGCCAGTAGATGTGCCAGTAGATGTGCCAGTAGATGTGCCAGTAGACGTGCCTGTAGACGTGCCTGTAGACGTGCCTGTAGACGTGCCTGTAGACGTGCCTGTAGACGTGCCTGTAGACGTGCCAGTGGACGTGACAGAAGTTAAGCTAGTAGATGTTCCGGTAAAAGAATCACTAGATATGCCAGTAGATGTGCCTGTAGATGTGCCTGTAGATGTGCCTGTAGATGTGCCTGTAGATGTGCCTGTAGATGTGCCTGTAGATGTGCCTGTAGATGTGCCTGTAGATGTGCCTGTAGATGTGCCTGTAGATGTGCCTGTAGATATACTAGTAGATGTGCCAGTAGATGTGCCTGTAGATATACTAGTAGATGTGCCAGTAGATGTGCCTGTAGATGTACCTGTAGATGTGCCAGTAGATGTGCCTGTAGATGTGCCTGTAGATGTGCCTGTAGATGTGCCAGTAGATGTGCCTGTAGATGTGCCTGTAGATGTGCCAGTAGATGTGCCTGTAGATGTGCCTGTAGATGTGCCTGTAGATGTGCCTGTAGATGTACCAGTAGATGTGCGAGTGGAAGAGTCACTAGATATGCCAGTAGGTGTACCAGTAGATGTGCCTATAGATGTGCCTGTAGACGTGCCTGTAGACGTGCCTGTAGATGTTCCAGTAGGTGTGACAGTAGATGTGCCAGTAGATGTGCCAGTAGGAAAGTCGCTAGAAGTGCTAGTAGAAGAGTCACTAGAAGTGATAGTAGAAGAGTCACTAGAAGTGCGGGTCGATATGCCAGGAGATGTACCAGTGGATGTGACAGTAGAAAAGTTACTAGATGTGGCAGTAGATGTGCCAGTAGATGTGCCAGTAGATGTACCTGTAGATGTGCCTGTAGATGTGCCAGTAGATGTGCCAGTAGCAGAGTTAGTAGATGTGCCAGTAGTTAAGCTGGTAGTCAAGCCGGTAGATATGCCCATAGAAGAGTCACTAGATAACCTAGTAGTTAAGCCAGTATATGCGCCAGTAGAAAAGCTAGTAGACTTGCTGGTCGAGGCGCTCGCAACATTGCCGACAGTAGAGTTGTCGTATAGGTTGACAGACAATCCTGTAAATGAACTAGTGTATGAATCTTTTGACGTTACACCTGTAAATGTAGGTTAGACTAGTGGTATGTGGATTGTTGTCTTCACGACTTACCTGTATCGACTATAGTCGGCGTTGTACTTGTTAGTAGTGTATTCGATCCCGAGCTCGTGATTGTTGCTTGTGCTGCTGACTCTAGTATACGTTTGTTAGATATTTTACAAAGCGTAGATGCTGTATTGTGTGCAGTTAGTAACGTACCTGTAGACGGGCTACTAGACGAACTCGTCGCTTCAATCAACCGAGGCACCTCCTGTCCAAAGTTTCCTGTGTTGCCCTTGGGACTGTATGCGCACACGAGTGTTACCTCTTCGCCAGGTAAACTAGTTCCGCCAAGTGCGCATCCCACTTGTGTCGTGCCTTTCCAGATTATTTGCGTAAACTCCAGCGTACCCGGACTAGGCCCAGGGTTGTCAAAGTCCTACAACGCCATCTCACTATACCAGCTCATCATAATATCAATGTAGCTGCCAGGTTTGACACCAGAGTTGATGCCAAAGGTGAGATCACGAACTCGCAGTGAATTCGCGTTCTGTCCAGCATAGGTAGCCAAGCTGTTGCTCCATATCAAAGGTGGAGTACCATGTCTAGCGCGTAGTGTATTATGTAGGTCGATGATGTCCAATTCAGCCTCTGACAGTGCTACAGAAGACGACGCTGATGCTGTTGCTAGTGTCGATGCGGGCCATCCAGTGGTACTAGGCGCCAAAAGCGAAGATGGAGTAGATGACCCAGCAGATGTCAGCACTGAGTGAGGTGAAGATGAACTGGTGGAAGCAGAGAAATTTGACGCAGAATCGGTGGTCAAAGATCTGATACCGGATTCCTTAGTTGTCACAGCTGCTGATGATTGCGTCGATGAGGGCTGCAAAGACGGCTGTGTGGACTGTGAGACTACACCTGAAGAACTCTGTACAGATATTGAAGCACTCGATACCAAAGGATCAGATGTAGCCAGAGGACCTTTTGACTCAGAGCTTGCAGGAGCTGTAGAGGCCTGTTCTGGTTTCAATGATGTACCATGCTGGTCTGAAATTTGGGCAATGATGCTATCAGATGAATCTGTGCTGTGACGAGAAGTGGATGCAGGAGACAAACTTGATATACGACTTGGTGCGGAGGACAAAGTAGATGAGCCAAGTGTAGGTGCAGACGACACACTCAATCCGGACGTGGAAAAAGCCAAGTCTGAACTACCATGATTTGTGGAGCTTGAAGTGGCAGAGCGGTCATTTTGGCCTTGGGATGTGAGGATATCACCTCCATTGTTGTGTCCATTGTTATTTTCATTGTTTTTGCTGTTGTAGTTTCCATTGTTACTTCCATTGTTGTTTCCATTGTTGACACTATTGTTATTGCCACCACTGGTAATCCCGTTACTGCCGCTTCCTTGTGTAACATATATGATACTGCTGGTCGGCAATGTCTGAGATGTGTAGTCTGTGACCACCTGGCCGTTCTGGTCGACATACACGGTATGTACAACGGGCTGGCGGTTTGGCTCGGCGCTTTGCTGGCCAGGTATATGAGTCACAGTAGGTGTAGACGTGACTGTCAGTGTGACGGCGGGAGGTGTGATGGTTTGCACAACTGTGTTGTAGTATACTGTTGTGTACTCGACAATCACTGTGATCACTCCGTTGTTACCAGTCACGATAGTCTTGGGTGTTACATCAGGCGGCGGATAAGATGTAGATACTAGAGCAGGATAGGATGTCACGGTGGCCCAGACAGTCTGGACCTCTGGGTTGTGGGTGTACCCGGTTACTGTGGCAGTGGGTGTACAGACATCGTCGGCCAACACTATGCCCAGCAAGCCGAGTAGCAGCCCTGGATGTTGTATTTTCATGTTAATTTGTTTACTGTGAACAAATGCTGAGATGTAGTAATTTCCAATATGCCCATTTCCTGGTGAAACTTGGACAATCTGATCGATACGGCAGATACTTTTTGACAGGAACCGCTTACATATATTTATATATATATATATATGTGTACTTCATGGTTTCTGATGCTTTTTTTCATTTGATCGTATTCTGGGGCAGCTCAACCGACAGCCAAGTTTTCCAAAAGACTACAATGCGAATAGCGTATATGTGTACAGCATAGCAAGCTCAAGGCATTTAAAAGTGGATAATGGACATGCATGTGGATACGTGCTAGGACAATGTAGACAATAGACCATTCATTTCACGCAACAGGCAGGCAACGTTTCAAGACATGCCTCAGTATTATTCTCATACTAAAAGCCAATCATTGCCTGTGCGGTACCCTCAAGATCAATTGCATCTTCTTTTTATCTCAAGAGGCTACGAAGAGCAGCAGAAGTATTGCAAAGCTTGCTACTCGACACGTATTCTCGCAAATTGCGCTGGTGCAAAAATTACACTGTGATGCCTGCTTATTCTTTAGAGTCTAGTGTTTGATCCTCTTTGACATCGGTAAAGAAGTTTTGTGGAGATTCAGCCACTTGGAATTACAATAAACATCTTGATTTTGTATTGGACACCGAATTTTGACTCCATCTATCATTTTAAACTGCTCTGTGTATTAGTGACTTGTCAACTGTGTAGTAGTTTGGGGCAACTACTATCACTGTTCGAGAGCTCGACAATTAGTACTGCAAAGTGTATAACATTTCTGTTTTGCACGAAACAGAAGCGATGAACTGTGATTGACATCGCATTTGTATGTCGATTGATACAAAGCTGAGTGTGTGTACACTATCAGCACATAGTCTAACCTCATTAGGCTCCATACAAACATCAACTCTTTCACTTTCAAACAATAAGTTTACACTAAGAATGTACATCGTGCTACAAATGGTAATGGACTGGGGTAAAGATGGGCAATTTGTGTATAACGCAAATGAGGGTAAATGTGGGTGTATTTGTTTGATTTTTTGGGGTTGAATTGGCGGAAGCGTTGAGTTAGAGATTTTGAATCGAGTTATGCTCTGGGTACCAGTCTTATTGACCAGTGGTATTGAGAGAGAATCAGATTGTCAGTTCTGTATACAAAATATCAATTGACTAAAAGGTGGCTTTACAAGAGGAAAACAGAGAAACACCCTAGTACTTTGTGACAGGAAAATAAAGATAATAGAAAATAATAAAAGACTAGTCGATAGTAGCAGTCGTATTTCACGGGGGCATGCTGCAAAGTCGCAGAGCGGTCCAAACCATTTGAGGCTTTTGTCGTGATTCCTAAGAAAGCATTACGATAGTGATGTTTTTGAAACGCTACAAGAGCAGATGAATTCACGATCATTGCTTTGTGATAAAGACTCAGATACTAAAACTATATAATATAGACTAGTACCTTCGGGCGTTTTTTGTTCACACATAAAAATTAATTTTTGCAACACCTAACCTTCTTTTTTTTTTCCCCAGGGTTATCGATACTACCAAAGGCAAGTTTGGAACTACAATTTTAATGATTGAATTTCTTTTATATTTTGGGTAGTCTAAACAAAAGGGTGATGAAGTTGGGGTCTATATGATGATTATTCTCGTTGAAGCCGCAACTGCAGAGAACAGTATAGGATATAAAGTTTGAAAATGTGTATACTTTCGAACCCAGACAAGAAAAATAAGTACGCTCGAAATGGAGAGAGAAACGGTAAACACACTCATTGATCGCCAATTCGATGGCAGGAGACAGTATTGGAAGAGAAAAGATTATGTATTTGGGATGAGCAGCATTGTTTTACGATTTAAAAAACCAAACTGCTGGTGATCTTGTCTGAGATTGTGAGCAGGGCAAACTGCCTGTATCGGAACAAAAAAAAACAAGATATTGATAGAGACTACTGTTTAGAGCAATTGTCCATGATTCTTGTCACAGAATGACATTAATCATTAAAGAAACGTACGTTCAGTGTGTAAGAACTTAAGTGCTAGTTATATAGTTAGGCTGACATACAAAGTATCTTTGGTTGTGTGCAGAGATTTTTACAAAATAATATTACTGGCTATTCGAGAACGAGAAAATGTGACTACTTGACTTAGTAGAGCAGCTATCAAATAGGAGATGTGAAATCAGACGGGTTGGCAAGCATTCTCACAGTTGAACAAACTACAATAGTAGGCATTGAGATCGCAACTTGACTCCAACCAGAATTTACATTTGCCAACCCTTCACTATCAAGCAATGGTCATACGCGATTGTGATGCATTTCTATGCAACTATCACAGCAATTTCAGAAAAGTGAGAGAAAAAAGAGAGCTTAACGGTACCTGTTCTGTCAATATATAGTCACACCAATCTATCTTGACTGTGTGTATACTTTGCCGTTTTTTTTTTTTTTGTTTAAGTTGTTAAACTGTCCAAAATAGGGTTATAAACTGAGACCAAAGATAGTGCAACAATAATCTAAGCGATAGAACCTTGTGTATACTTAACCAATGAAAATATATCAACGAGACTCTACGTTGGTAGAACAGATACAGTCGAGCTCTTCTTACTCTTTTAAATTTGCTTTATTCAGGTATAGTCATTATGTTAAAGTAAAGGAGTTGATGAATGTGAGCCCTAGTTAGAGTCAAGTTGCAATTAAAATACTCACTTATGTACACCTGGGGTAACAAATACCCAGATACAATAAGTTGTTGATAATATTATGTTTTTATCGTTTTGTGAACGTCAAAGTTATAACTTTGCTCTTCCAAAGCCCACTGACAGAAACATTTTTGTAACATACAGTCATTTCTCACAGCGATCATAGAAGATTTGATTTTTACACACCGGTCGCGACATAATGGTACATGAATAACATGATATCCGTGAAAAGTTGGATTTCCTGGGACTGTCGCGGAATTTAACTGTCTGTGTTGGAGTTTATGAAAATAGTATCATCAGTGAACTTCAAAAGAGCAAATGTACATTCGTATGCGCTCAAAAGCTTCAAAAGATATCAGAAATTATTTGCATCTAAGCATAGGTGTTGAGTTTCTATTTTTGTCGTTATAAATACATGGTTATACCAATATCATTGTCATGATCTCACTTTGAGTTCCATGTTTTTTTTGATCTTAAGATATCTTAATTTGTATATTGTGATGTGGCAGGTAACATGTAGATTAAAACTTGGTATATTTATTGTTTTTCTCGATCATAGATTCTAGTATTTGATCATCAGATTCAGGCCGCCTATGACTGTTAATCAATGTTTATACTACGTGAATGGCAACCAAGCTATGTATCTATACAACAAATATAGAAAGCCCAAACTGGACGGTAATAAACGAGAAGTTATAATGTAAGAAATGATCAATATATCAAGCTTTAGTCTACGAGTTCGCTGTTACATAACGTTGTATTGATTGTGATATTCTCAGATTATAAAGAGATGAAAGTCAGAGCGAGACCATGAAAATAGAACTGATTATACTACACATGACACCATTTACACTATGTAACACGACAAAGCCAACAATCATGTTATTCAACTATACGTTAGTAGCCACCTGGTATAATCTTACAAATAGTTGGGTGGCGTTACATCTGCTGCCATATTGGCCGTGTTAAGTATCGGGCCATAAACACACGCTAAGAACATTCTTCCTTCTGTATCTATTTTAGAATAGCATCCAACACTTGTAAACTTCTTCCATACAATGTTGATGAACTTGCCTGTCTTGGACGATAGAACAGGTTGACAATAGTCGAAGTTATTTATCTGGGAATAGTAATTCCACACCAGATCTATAGGGGCACCATTGCGTTGCACACCGTTGGTCCACGTATTTGGTGGGATAATCCCCTTTTCAAGTGCATTTTTTGCGCTAGTATAAAGAGCTGAGTCCCAAGTCAGGGGAGGTACGCCATGGATGGCCCGCAACTGGTTGATATATCCTAGCACAGGTTTCATATCGGACGGAACGGGAGGGCTAGAGGGCACAAACGCAGGAAAGTAGTCGATACGGCCTGGTGGACTGTAACGACAAACTACTGGGGCAACAACGGATGAAGACGAAGACATGGAACGCAAACTGCTGGTTACAGAATAAATGCTGGTAATTACGGATGTGCGAGTAGAAGAGCCCCTTGATGTGCCAGTAGTTGAGCTAGTGGATAAGCGAGTAGATAAGCCAGTAGATGTGCCAGTAGATGTGCCAGTAGATGTGCCAGTAGATGTGCCAGTAGATGTGCCAGTAGATGTGCCGGTAGATGTGCCAGTAGATGTGCCAGTAGATGTACCAGTAGATGTGCCAGTAGATGTGCCAGTAGATGTGACAGTAGATGTGCCGGTAGATGTGACAGTAGATGTGCCGGTAGATGTGCCAGTAGATGTACCAGTAGATGTACCAGTAGATGTACCAGTAGATTTACCAGTAGATGTGCCAGTAGATGTGCCAGTAGATGTATCAGTAGATGTATCAGTAGATGTACCAGTAGATACACCAGTAGATGTACCAGTAGATGTACCAGTGGATGTGCCAGTAGATGTGCCAGTAGATGTGCCAGTAGATGTGCCGGTAGATGTGACAGTAGATGTGTCAGTAGATGTACCGGTATATGTGCCGGTATATGTGCCAGTAGAAGTACCAGTGGATGTGCCAGTAGATGTGCCAGTAGATGTGCCAGTAGATGTGCCAGTAGATGTGCCAGTAGATGTGCCAGTAGATGTGCCAGTAGATGTGCCAGTAGATGTGCCAGTAGATGTGACAGTAGATGTGCCGGTAGATGTGCCAGTAGATGTGCCAGTAGATGTACCAGTATATGTACCAGTAGATTTACCAGTAGATGTGCCAGTAGATGTGCCAGTAGATGTATCAGTAGATGTATCAGTAGATGTATCAGTAGATGTACCAGTAGATACACCAGTAGATGTACCAGTAGATGTACCAGTGGATGTGCCAGTAGATGTGCCGGTAGATGTGTCAGTAGTTAATCCAGTAAATGTACCTAGATATGTGCCAGTAGAAAAATCACTATACGTGCCAGTGAAAAAGTCACTAGATGTTCCAGTAGAAGATTCGCTGAATGTGCTAGTAGAAGATTCACTAGATGTACCAGTAGATGTGCCAGTAGATGTGCCGGTAGATGTATCAGTAGACGTGCCGGTAGATGCGCCGGTAGATGTGCCAGTAGATGTGCCTAGAGATGTGCCTAGAGATGTGCCAGTAGAAAAATCACTATATGTGCCAGTGAAAAAGCCACTAGATGTTCCAGTAGAAGATTCGCTGAATGTGCTAGTAGAAAATTCACTAGATGTACCAGTAGATGTGCCAGTAGATGTGCCAGTAGATGTGCCGGTAGATGTGACAGTAGATGTGGCAGTAGATGTGCCAGCAGAGATACCAGTAGAAGAGTCACTAGATGTACTAATAGAAGAGTCACTAGATGTGCCACTAGATGAGTCAGTAGATGTGCCAGTAAATGTGCCAGTAGATGTGCCAGTAGATGTGCCAGTAAATGTGCCAGTAGAAGAGTCACTAGACGTGCCAGTAGATGTGCCAGCAGAAGCACCAGCAGAAGTAACAGTAGATGTGTCACTAGATGTGCCAGCGGAAATATTAGTAGAAGAGTCACTAGATGTGGCAGTAGATGTGCCAGCAGTAGTACCAGTGGAAGAGTCACTAGATGTGCTAGCAGAAGCACCAGCAGAAGTACCAGTAGATGTATCAATAGATGTACCGGTAGAAGTACCAGTAAATGTACCAGTAGATGTACCAGTAGATGTACCAGTAGATGTACCAATAGATGTACCAGTAGATGTGCCAGTAGATGTGCCAGTAGATGTGCCAGTAGATGTGCCAGTAGATGTGCCAGTAGATGTGCCACTAGATGTACGACTAGATGTGCCACTAGATGTGGCAGTAGATGTGGCAGTAGATTTGTCAGTAGATGTGGCAGTAGATGTGCCACTAGACGTGTCAGTAGATGTGCCAGTAGATGTGCCAGTAGAAGAGCCACTAGATGTGCCAGTAGATGTGCCAGCAGTAGTACCAGTAAAAGAGTCACTAGATGTGCTAGCAGAAGTACCAGCAGGAGTACCAGTAAATGTGCCACTAGATGTGGCAGTAGATGTGCCACTAGATGTACCAATAGAAGAGTCACTAGATGTACCACTAGATATGCCACTAGATGTACCACTAGATGTGCCACTAGATGTACCACTAGATGTATCACTAGATGTACCACTAGATGTACCACTAGATGTGGCAGTAGATGTGGCAGTAGATGTGGCAGTAGATGTGGCAGTAGATGTGGCAGTAGATGTGGCAGTAGATGTGGCAGTAGATGTACCAGTAGATGTACCAGTAGATGTACCAGTAAAAAAGTCACTAGATGTGCTAGCAGAGGTACCAGTAGATATGGCAGTAGATGTGCCAGTAGAAGTGGCAGTAGATGTGCCAGCAGTAGTATTAGTGGAAGAGTCACTAGATGTGCTAGCAGAAGCACCAGCAGAAGTACCAGTAGAAGTACCAGTAGATGTCCCAGTAGAAGTACCAGTAGATGTACCAATAGATGTACCAGTAGATGTATCAGTAAAAAAGTCACTAGATGTGCCAGTAGATGTGGCAGTAGATATGCCAGTAGAAATACTAGTAGAAGAGTCACTAGATGTGCTAGCAGAGGTACCAGTAGATGTGGCAGTAGATGTGGCAGTAGATGTGGCAGTAGATGTGGCAGTAGATGTGGCAGTAGATTTGTCAGTAGATGTGCCAGTAGATGTGCCACTAGACGTGTCAGTAGATGTGTCAGTAGATGTGGCAGTAGATGTGCCAGCAGTAGTACCAGTGGAAGAGTCACTAGATGTGCTAGCAGAAATACCAGTAGATGTGCCGGTAGATGTGCCGGTAGATGTGCCGGTAGATGTGCCGGTAGATGTGCCAGTAGATGCGCCAGTAGATGTGCCAGTAGATGTGCCAGTGGAAGAGTCATTAGATGTGATAGCAGAAATACCAGTAGATGTGGCAGTATAAGGTCCAGAAGATGTGTCGGTAGACGCATCGATAGACTTTCCTGTGGACGTGCTGGTAAATATGCCAGCTAACGTTTTGGTAGATGCATCAGAAAACTTGCTAGAAACTATGGTGGAAGATATGCCAGTAGAGTTGTTGTATAGGTAGACAAATGATCCTGTAGATGAGTCAACATCGGATCCTGTAATCGGACTTGTGTATGATTCTCTCGATGTCACATCTGTAGACGTATGTTAGATTATGGGCTTGTAGTTTGTTATCTTCACGACTTACTTGTATTGACTATAGTCGGTGTTGTACTTGTTAGTAGTATACTCGGTTCCGAGCTCGTGATTGTTGTTTGTGTCGCTGACTCTAGTATAAGTTTGTTAGATATCTTACAAAGTGTGGATGCCGTATTTGGGCAGTCAATAACGTACCTGTAGACGAGCTACTAGACGAGCTTGTCGCTTCAATCAACCGAGGCACCTCCTCCCTAAAGTTTCCTGTGTTGCCTTTGGGACTGTATGCGCACACGAGTGTCACCTCTTCATGCGCTGACCCCGTTCTGCCAAGCACACATCCTACTTGTGTGGTGCCTTTCCAGATCATTTGCGTAAACTCCAGCGTACCCGGACTAAGTCCAGGGTTGTCAAAGTCGTACAACGTCATCTCGCTGTACCAGCTCATCACAATATCAATGTAGGTGCCAGAGTTGATACCAGAATTGATGCCATAGGTGAGATCACGAACTCGCAGTGAATTCGCGTTCTGTCCAGCGTAGGCAACCAAGCTGTTGCTCCAAGTCAGAGGCGGAGTACCATGTCTAGCGCGTAGTCTATTATGCAACTCGAGAATGTTCAATTCAGTCTCTGACAGTGCTACAGAAGACGATGCTGATGCTGGCGCCAGTGTCGACGCAGGCAATCCAGTGACACTCGGCGTCGAAAGCGAAGATGGAGTAGATGACCCAGCAGATGTCAGCACTGAGTGAGGTGGAGATGAACTGGTGGCAGCAGAAAAACTTGACACAGTACTAATGGTCGAAGATCTGAAGCCAGATTCCTCTGTTGTCAGAACTGCTGATGATTGCGTCGATGAAGGCTGCAAAGACGGCTGTGTGGACTGTGAGACTACACCTGAAGAACTCTGTACAGATACCGAAGCACTCGATACCAAAGTGCCAGATGTAGCCAGAGGACCTTTTGACTCAGAGCTTGCAGGAGCTGTAGAGGCCTGTTCTGATTTCAATGATGTAACATGCTGGTCTGAAATTCGGGCAATGATGCTGTCAGATGAATCTGTGCTGTGAAGAGAAGTAGATGCAGGAGACAGACTTGATATACGACTTGGTGCGGAGGACAAAGTAGTTGAGCCAAGTGTAGGTGCAGACGACACACCCAACCTGGATGTAGAAAACGCCGAGTCTGAACTACTAACAGAGGTACCTGTTGAACTGCTAGACATGCCAAAAGCATTGGTAGACTGTGATGAACTACCATGATATGTGGAGCGTAAAGTGGCAGAGCGGTCATTTAGGCCTTGGGATGTGAGGATGTCACCTCCTTTGTTATTTTCATAGATGTTGCTATTGTTTTTGCTATTGTTACTTCCATTGTTGTTGTCATTGTTGTTGCTATTGTTGATACTATTGTTATTGCCATCACTGGTAATCCCGTTACTGCCGCTTTTTTGTGTAACATATATGATACTGCTAGTCGGCAATGTCTGAGATGTGTAGTCTGTGACTACCTGGCCGTTCTGGTCGACATACACGGTATGTACGACGGGCTGGCGGCTTGACTCGTCGCTTTGCTTGCCAGGTATATGAGTCCCAGTAGATGTAGGCGTGATTGTCAGTGTGATGGCGGGAGGTGTGATGGTTTGCACAACTGTGTTGTAGTATACTGTTGTGTACTCGACAATCACCGTGATCACACCGTTGTTATCGGTCACTGTAGTCTTGGGTGTTGCATCAGGCGGCGGATAAGATGTCGATACTAGAGCAGGATAGGATGTCACGGTGGCCCAGACAGTCTGGACCTCCGGGTTGTGAGTGTACCAGGTTACTGTGGCAGTAGGCGTACAGACATCGTCGGCCAACACTATGCCCAACAAGCCGAGTAGCAGCCCTGGATGTTGTATTTTCATGTTAATTTGTGTACTGTGACAAAGGCTGAGATGTAGTATTTTGTAATATGCCCACTTTCTGGTGAAACGTAGACAATTTGATTAATATTGTAGATACTTTTTGACAGGAACTGCTTACATATATATACACTACATGGTTTCTGATGCGTTTTTGATTTGATCGTATTCTGGAGCAGCTTAGTTGACAGTTATGTATGCCCAGAAAAGAATGCGAATAGCGTATGTACAGCATGTATTGTATACCCAAAGACATGGATAATGGACATCCATGTGGATAAGTCCTAAAACTATAGACTATTTACTCCAAGCAACAGGCAGTTGTACAGAAAATACAGTGACTGAGTCGTCGCTTGCAAAGAGCCTACGAAGAGCAGCAGAAGTATTGCACAAGTTACTACCCGACACATAGTTTTTGCTAACTGCGCTGTTGCAAAAATTACACCGTGATGCCTGCTTATTTTTTAGGATCTAGTGTTTGATCCTCTTCGGCATCGAGAAAAAAGCTTTGTGGAGATTCAGCCGCTTGAATCAACCATAAACTTCTTGATTTTGTATTGGACACCGTATTTTGCCTCCGTCATTCATTATAAACTGCTTTATGTATCAGTAATTTCTCGAGTGTGTAGTAATTTAGTGCAACTACTCTCACTGTTCGAGATCTCGACAACTATTACTGCAAAGTGTACGTAACATTCCAAGTTTTGCACGAAACAGAAGCAAAGAACTGTGCTTGACATCGCATTTGTATGTCGACTGATACAAAGCTTGTTGTGTGTACTATCAGCACATAGTCTAACCTAATTGGAGCCTATCCAATCATCAACTCCTCCATTTTCAAACAATAAGTTTACACTAAGGATACATCGTACTACAAATGGTAATGGACTGGGGTAAAGATAGGCGATTTGTGTATAACGCAAATGAGGGTAAATGTGGGTGTGTTTGTTTGATTTTTTGGGGTTGAATTGGCGGAAGCGTTGAGTTAGAGGTTTCGAATTGAGTTATGCTCTGGGTACCAGTTTTATTTACCAGTGGTATTCAGAGAGACTCAGATTGTCAGTTCTGTGTACAAAGTATCAATTGAATTAAAGATGACTTTATGAAAGGACTAGAGAGAAAAGTCTAGTACTTATAAAAAAAAATCAAAGATAATATCATTAAATAATAGAAGACTAGTTGATAGCAGCAGTCGCGTTCCAGGAGGGCATGCTGCAAAGTCGCAGAGTGGTCCAAACTATTTGTGACTTGTGTCGTGATTCCTAAGAAAACATCACGATAGTAGTCTTATTGAAACGCCAAAAAAGCAGGAGAATTCACAATCATTGCTTTGAAATAAAGACTCAGATACTTAAAATTACACAGTTACAACAATTTGGAACACGTAGTGCTTTTACATTCTCAATGTGGATAGAAACAGAAGTCACAATTGAGATGCCTACAACAATAATTCATGCTATTGCCATTCTATATTGGAGCGATTTTAATATTCTATAGCACAGGGGCAACGATTAGATATTGGTACAATAGATGAGAGGAGTCGATATACAATAACGTGGGGAATTAAGGTAAGGAGCAGAAAGAAGAGAAGAATTGCAGGTCTACATAAGACCAAGTGAAAATTCTGCTCTGCAGTCAGTCCATTACCCGGCTCTCACAACTCAATACCGATAAAAATATATGCACGTTCTAAGCATAGGTAATACTACACTTCTAACATTCTAGAAGTTTACTACTATTCAGCCACTTCCAGAGTGTTTTCTCTAGAAAGCAGAATGAAAACTTGTGAATAATTTGCCCAATATCTACTATCGGCTTGTGTTTTCGCTCATCTACATGTACTGTTCGAGCCTTTTTCCTGAGATTTGTACCATGAATCAAATGATAATATGCTGCCACACTTAGAACGTCACCTCATTTGACCTTGGGTCTGTCATGATATGTGACACAAAAGCATTACAGAAACATACACTCATAACATACACCGGCGTCTAAAACCAGCGAATACTTCCTAATTGGGACAGCTGAACCATTCAACTCTTTCAGTTATAAATAACAATTTTACGTAGAGAGTATATATTTTTATAGCATTGTAAAACCTAGTTTTGAAGAGCTAGAAACATGGAAAACTCATCTGATAGTAGGAGCGGGTATATTTTTCATGTAAAATTGTTGTTTGTAAATAAAAGATTTGAATGGTAAAGCTGTCCCAATTAGGAAGTATTCGCTGTTTTTAGACACGGTTGTATACAGATCACACCTTGTCAGGGACCAAGGGTATGGATACACAGTTAGTAAGATATCTGAAAGCATATACAAATTCTGTATATGGCTGTTAGGCAGACAGGTTATTTAGTTTATGTCATTAGCACGTACCAAATCATCGTCTTCGGGGGGAGGTTTGGGGAAAGCCATTTGTTGGTTAATGTGAAGATCTCTGATGGGGTATGAGGTCCCATCCAGGTCGTTAGTGGCCAGTGGTCTTGTTAGGGTAAGGCACCGTTGCCAAGTCCCTTGTACGGGGTAAGGGTAAAGTTGCCAGGACCCTGTTAGCGGGAAGTGGGCAAGAATGTCAGGCCCCTGTTCCGGGGTAGAGGACAAACTTGCCAGGCCCTTCTCTGTTGGTCACGGATTGGGATAAGCCTTGTGAAAAAGATTTTAGGTCCTGGACCTTGACACACTTTTACTTTATTTTCCCATAAAAGTCTCGAAAAAACAAATTACAAACGTAAAAACAAAAAAGATTTTTCACAGTAATGGATCGCTATGAATGCGAGACTTAGAACTTGGTGTATAACCCTTTTTCTACAGAGACGCTACCCGAAATTGTATAACTGAACCTTATTAGGGCTTAAAACCAGAAAACCCTCTACTTTCAACAGGCAATACAACTTAAAGATATATGTTTTTATAGAATCACTTATATATTTTTGAAAAGAAAAGAGGTGAAGGAGCTCAATGATATATAAGTGATTTTATAAAAACATATATCTTTAAGTATTATCGCCTGTTGAAAGTAGAGAGTTTTCTGGTTTTAAGCCCTAATAAGGTTCAGTTGTATGCAATTTTGGGTAGCGTCTCTGTACTGTAAGAATATACAGTCAGGTGACAGAGGTTTCTGGTCAAAAAGCCCTAAATTGGCAGATGTTGTAAGTTTTGACCAAAAACATATGCCACCCGACTGTAATTGCATTCAAACACACCTGTTGGAGTAAAATTTAAAGTGGTCAAAGTTTTCAAGTTTAAGTTTAAATCACACTTTTGGTTGTCGTGACTTTACCCCAGTTGCAGAAACTTGCTAACGATTTTTTACGGTGTAGGATATCTGATTAGAATAATTCTTTTCTCAAATTCACTGATGATTAGGAATATTTTTGTCACGTGCTCTACGTTGTACAAACTTATTGGCAAGTTTTTACAAATGAATGTAGATCCAAATCACCTTGGTCTGCGTTGTGGTTAGGCACTATCAGTCCATCCATCTACCTTTTACAATGGCATTTAGAAATGAGTTGGTTGATAAAGCTTGCAATTCTATTCACACCCGTGTGAAAAGCTCTGTCCGCGGTTTCTCATCTTGCTTCATCTCTGCCTAATACCATCCCCCTGAGAGCTTGGTAGATTTATATAGAGAAATTTTTGAACAATATCGTTAGCTGTTCGACTTTAAATATTCTTGAAACATTTGTTTAATTTTTTCAGTGCTGCTTGACTTTGAACTGATGGCAACTCTCTCAGACCCATCTGCATTGCCATTCTTGCAGAAAAAAAATCTCATAATGTCTTATCGGGTACACATGTGAAATACGCAAAATGCTCGCTTAATTCCGATATGCCATATATTGTTCTCAAATACGTAAAGAACCAACTAGATCCATTTTGTATAATGGCTGATGCCTCATGATCCATATAAACGTCGTTTGATTTTTAGCTAGGTCTGCCATTTTATTAATTCAGATTAGATATTATCCAATAAACTCTTTGCAATCACTGTCATATTTGAAGTATACACTTAAAAATGGAACAAAAAATTACCCAAAGCTCAGAATGCTGCACTTTGCAAGGTTATCGCAGTCTTTATGGCGGCTCTCAGTAAGGACATGCAACGTAACGCATATTTGTTGCTAACAGGCATGAAAATAATAAGTCAAAAACTGATTTTGGAGTGTGAATTTGGAGAACCAAATGTTTGAGATATCTTATTGAAAAAGTGGCAAAACGTGCAATGAAAATAGGCGCAATAATCGAGCAGTTTTTACCAAAGTCAAAACATTAAAGAAAACAATCATTGAAGCAGAAGATTTTTGTGGAGGCTGTTACGATATAATAGAACTATAGAAGCAAAATCAACAACGATACAGCTCAGATAGACCTCGTTGTCTATGGCTAAGGAGGTTTGGCAAAAAGACTACGACATAGACGGTGAACTCCGACAATAATGTTTTTGCACGAGATACGAATCGGTTGAAGAGAGGTACCAGAACCTAATAAAGGTCTTGATGAACAAAAACCCCAGACACAAAGTTGGTAAACTGTTTTTATTGCTAACAGTTTATAGGCGTTTTGGTGAACGTTTCCAGACAATCAAGGACATTTAAAAAAATTGCAACTGTCAATGTGATTGACAGGAAACAGCGGAAATATTTTTCAAGAAACGCTGTTTACATACGAAAGAGCACAATGTATTGTAAAACGCCACAAGAAATCTCAATATCAAAGTAAAATTTGATTTCAAGTGAGGTTTGAAAGCGGAAATTCAGTTCTTGAACACGCTATTGCACCTGCTTTTATAATGATTTGCTAATTATTAGGAGCGTGTAAAGATTTTGCTGTGCACTGAAAAGTGAATCTGAATACCAGCCTTTCGTCTCCTAGATATCTCTTTGCCCATGGTTACAATCATGAAAAACTTGATGTTCAAAACACTGAAAATTTTGAAACGTTACCTGCGAAAAGGTGCTCTGTTGAACTTTATAAAGCAAAGAAATAAATATGATATCTTCTGTGATGCCTGTTTCATATATTGATTTCACATCCATAGAGAGATATCTAGTGTACATATACTCGAAACATAGAGATATCAAACAGATAATGGTGATCATGTACTAATCTTTTTTACTCAAATTTAGGAATATCGGTATTGTTTGCAACCCCAATTTCTTCAAATGCACTTATTCATCAACGAAATTCCATACGGGTCCCATGGTCCACATCAACCTACATACACCTCTCTATCCCCAAATGCGCATTTCTCTGTGTATCTGTATCAGCAATCTCACACTCCTACACTTTTTTTGTTGTCGTTGTTATTGCTTGCTTTCTTTTGATAACGGCAAACACCCCTCTGCAAGGCTACAAATACGGTGTCCACCATTTGTTAGCCGCCACAAAAAAATGTAACATTAAAAAAAGATATAGACCAGTCACAAGTTTTTCCGGTACCGGCGGGGGGAAGAGGCTAGCGACAAAAACAAAAACAAAAACACAAAAATATGGTTCGGAGTTCGGAATCCGATTATTGAGATTAGGATAGAGAGATAGAGAGGGTTAGGGTTGAAGATGGAAGCAAGAAAAAAAAAGGGGGGCTAGGCTGGATTGGGAGAGGTGGTGGATTTGAGGCACTGAGAAAGAAGGGGAGATCTGTGTATCACGATGGTCTCTGATGGATGTAAAAGTCTGATTCTGGGAGGGATGGCTCTGTAGCCGTATAACAGTTTGGTGGTATCAATGAAAGAGCTTGAGAAACAGGATGTGTTGAGCCCAGTTCTGTTTGATTTAAATCTTGGTTTATTGGAATGTTTTATAAGCTTTGGTGTGCCATGGGGTAGTTGACAGTGTTTATTAAAACAAGTGTCTGTGAAAGTCTGAATGATCATCAGTACATCTGTTGATTTCAAGGATTGCTCAAACGGATTTCGGGGTTTGATGTATAAAATGAGATCATGTGTATATGCGTTGTTTTAGACTCAATGTGAGTTATGTCGTTATCTATTGTATATGCTTCGTCTTATCTAATTTTTGGCTTGGTGCTCTAACAAACCTTTTACATACTCTAGTTCAATTTCTAGATCTCGAATTTTTTAAAAAAAGATTAGGTAAAAAGGGCTGGAAAACCGTTGAATTAGTTTTGTGATATGTGATATGTGGTTAACTCAACAATTCTAGTGTTTTTTAAAGGAATTAGGAATTTACACGACAAAACCGGAGCGAAAATAAAAGTAGTGAATATTCAAACATAATATGGAAATGTTGTGCTTCAGGAGAGAAAAAACACGAAAAATGCTAATTTGATAAGTATTTAAGCAACAAAAATCAAGCTCAATTACTAGGTTAGAAAACATTGCATATTATCAAAGCGTCCAATGTGTATTCAAGAGGAATAAACGATTTTGCAATCCTGATGGTTTGATGTGTTGCTGCAAAGGTTTCTGAACCCACTGTATATCAGTGTGATCTGTTTAGAGCATTAGGAAAACGATGAAAGATAATACAAATTCTGAGAATTGCAATCACTCTAGAACTGCAGAATGCTTTTTCAACTATATTCACAACAGTCACAAAAACGATACAAATTATCATTCGTCGAACTCTAAAGCTTGGCTTTTACAGGTACCCGCTTTCCAAAGTCAATCAAGGGACCTATATTTGACAAATCAGTCGTGGCTCCAGTCCCTTCGATTGCCCTGGCTTTTCTACATTTTTTGTGATCATGCTTGACTCAACTGAAAAAAAATAGAATCAGTTTCCTACGTATCGCAGGCAATGACTCTCCAGTGTACTTGCAAAGATATCATTACATATCGACCCTCAAAAATTCAAGAAAAATTCAAGACAAGTACATCGACACTCTCAACAAATCTCAAAATAATTCTTTGGTTTTTACATAGAGGTTCTTCGTATTCCCACATTTACTTCGGTATAACTTAGCCGTTGCCAAATAAGCAACACAAGATCCGTTTTCTAAACCTGAAAACCATTAAGAAAGAAAAAAACAAAACGCAGCGGGAAGAAGAAGAAAAACACGATAGATAAGGCACAAATAATTCGCCACAAAAAAAGTACATGGCCATATTTGTGTCGTTTTTCCGGGAAAAGACAATCAAACGTTGTATGTCGTGTGACACTTTACATAAAAAAAATAAAAATAAGCTGGGCAAAATATTTTTTGGAAAGGGTTGTGGATTGTGTGTGTACTTCGATACATGTACATTTTTGATAGTAGACCTGAGTTGCCCTTATCCACAATTTGCTCAGAGAATATCAAAAAGACCAAACAACGATGTTGAAATTATACTCGAGAGCAGCAGGTGTATATCAATGAATCAGTTGCATTTATGACTTCAAAAGCTTGATTTTTCTTTGTACTCTTTTGTCAAAAGTAGACAAAGTGCTAAGAGGCTTCTGGTTGTCAGCATCAAGTCAAACAGTGTAGATATAGTACTGCTCAGCCATAGTCAAAACTCTGTTGATCGTTGGCGAAAACGCCAATCTGGTCCAAGCAGCAACAAGATCAGTACCGTCTCCGACAATGTTGTTTTATGACGACTGTGTCCGGGTTCCCGTCGGTAATAAACTGCGCAAACAAACTAAAGAGGAAGTTCGCAATGGCGAGCGAGATCCGGTCGGTGAGCGAGGGCGGTATCGGCCTGTGGCATCGATTTCTGTGAGCAGGTCGGTGTTTGGTGACGGTGGCAACTCTGGTTTGTGTGTCGACGGGTTACTGTGCGTTTTGGGCGGGTGTCAAGCTTGCGATGGTAGGTGTTCGGAGACTCGTCAAAGAAAGAGACAGAGATGGCTTCAAAAAGTTTTATTTTGTTAATTAGCGGACGTCGACACGCACAGTGTTTACATTGTGTTGTCTGGTAGTATGTAGTTTAGAAGCAGGCCATGGCTTGCAAAAGAGTGATTCTGACCGGGTGCCGACCAAGTTGCCAACACCGGACTCCGCGTCCGTTCGCGATGGCCTGGATCAACGGTGTCCAAGAGCGGTGTATCAGGGTATGCCGTTAGAACCAATCAGGACGAGCCCGCAATGACGTAGGCAGTAGTGTGTACACACACTGTTTGACACTGGTGTGTAGTGGGCAACTTGGTCGGCGTGTCGCTGGATTGTTGTGCATTGATCAGGCCCGGATTTGAAGCTTTCTCCAGGCGGTTCTCGTGGATCATGAGGGTAATGGGATACGCAGGCAACAGGTGTGAAGACCGAGGCAGAGACGAGGTGGTACGAAACTTTTAGTCTTATCGAGTCAAGCTAACACGATATAAACTTGATGAGAATGGGTGTCTGCAGTTGCTGGAAAGCTCAGAGACTGTAGTGTATAGTTGAATGAAAAAAAGTGATTCCAATCTGGTTGTAGTCAAAGAACTGAGAGTTGTGTACTTGAATGTACCCTGAAATGAGTGTGATATCAAAATACACGAAATGAAAACGAGACAAGTGTATTTCGGGATGGATTGATTTCAAGATCAGTCATTGATTTCTAGTTGTGATTCATGTGAAATCTCTGCTAATTCTAAAAAAGACGGTGATATTCTGTGCGTTAATGTAACATGTAGCAGCACAATGAAGATAACTGTCACTGAATGATTTAAATAAGAGCAGTTTAGTGTATTTCTGGCTTGTTCCGAGCTTCTTCAGAATCGGATTTGTCCAAAGATCTTGAGTCATGCACATTCCTAAACCACTCATTTGCATTGATAGTCAGCAATCGATAGTAGATAGTAATACATAGTAAAGAGTACACGATACACACCCCTGTGGGTCCTGCTCTGGACAACTACGAAACCTGCGGAAGAACCCGTTGGAAGCTCCTTTTCCTTCCTTGTACACATATCTACATAATATACATGTGTACATACACACTATCTTGTTCTTGCGGGAAGAGAGAGAAAGAGAAAGAAAGAAAGAAAGAAAGAGAGGCAAATACCTGGCTGCTTGTATCTATAAGCACCCCTTAACGGCGGCGGTGCCATGCTATGCTGTGCTATGCCATGCTATGCTGTGCTATGCCATGCTATGCTGTGCTATGCCATGCTATGCTGTGCTATGCCATGCTATGCTGTGCTATGCCATGCTATGCTGTGCTATGCCATGCTATGCTGTGCTATGCTGTGCTGTGTTGTGATGGCCAACGGTATTTTCAACCAATCACAACGCACAGGCACCACTATCAACAGCCCCTGCCCAAACGGGACAATCGCCTATTGTTTGTTATATGTGTAGAGCCCTTGCCCTGTATGCATGTGTGTGTTTGTATTACGCTATTACTGAGTCATACGCACATGTACACAAACAAACTAACAAACAAACACGCTTCATTGTTTATTGTGTAGAGATAAGAGCTTTTATTTTCTGTATCTTTTTCCGGCAAATACGACAAAAACGAGAAACAAAAAGTAGCTAAAACAGGAAATAAAAACGAAAAGAGAAGAAAAAAAGAAAAACAAGGCATTTGTTTCCTAATTCAAATAGAAAAGTTTATTCCGAAGCCTACCAGTGACAACGAGCGCGTTATTTTTGTATGAGTGTAAAGGATAGGAAAAAAGGAGATCAGTAACCTTATCTGGTGAGAAAGAGAGAGAAAGAGAGAGAGAAAAAGAAGCGTTTGGGTTTTTCTTATCAGTTGGGATTAGGAAACAACACGGAAATGGATCCAAATGGTCATTTGTGTGAGTAATGTATATTTTGATACATTTTGCGACAAAAAAAACGTTTACAATTGAGAAAAGATCAACAATGTAAAAGCGAAGATAATAATAAAAAAGGGGAAGGAGTGAAAGGCGAACCCGGTGCTTTGGTGCCCGGTGCTTTGTGTGTATGGGTAAGTGGGATGTTGGAGGCCGGTTTGGAACACGGTGCTCGGGAACCGGGGTCGGTGGCCACACGGAGCTTTTCCTTTTGGGCCCTTTTTGTTTGTCTTTTGAGTCTGTTGCTGAAATGCCAATTGAGCTTCTGGGGGTTTGTCAGGGACCCGCCGGTGGACCATTTCAATCCAAAAGCATCACCAAAGCAAAGAAAAGAAAAAAGCAAACGTTAGAGATTACAATGTGTAGCCGAATCAAGCCCCGTTTTCTTTCTCTCTCTCTCTCTCTCTCTCTCTCTTTAGTTTTTTACTTTTGTGGGAAACCCGGGTGCCCGCGATAAGCACCAGTACACAAATAATAATAATAGCTTCTTTTTTGTGCTGCATAGAAAAAACAAATGAAAGCAGACAGAGAAAGAGAGAGAGGGTCTGTTTCCACGAGGGATAACGGGCCCGACGGTTCTGAAAGGACAGACCTGGAATCAACTTATATATATATATATATTTTGCAAATGCGCAATTTGTCAACGCGCTTCTTTCTTCTTATTCTTATTCCTCTTTCTCTTTCTCTTCTCCGAAAACAAAAAGGCAGCACTCATCTGGCCTTGCTTCATCACTCCTTTCCCTGCCCCATATACACTCCCTCTCGTAGACCATGACGAAACGCACCTCGCGAGCATGCGAAAGCTGTAGACGCCGCAAGATCAAGTGTTCCGGCGAACAGACCTGTAACAACTGCATCAAGTTCAGAGACGTGTGCAGTTACAGGCAGCACTACAGATCAATCAAGGACAACAACATGATTAAAATCTTTAAAAAGCCAGCGAGTCCCGGGGCTGTCTCATCTGTTTCTTCTTCGACAACGCATTCGACAAGTAGCAGTCCTAAGGTGAAACCGAAAGATGTCAACAAGGCCAAACAAGCAAAGACACCGACACCGACAATGGCACCGACACAAGCAGTTACGCAAAACGACAACGACACACTTCAATCGGTGAACAGTAAAAAACCATCGTTCAGCGAGATCGTGTTCACGCCGCCAATCCTGAGCAACGGCAAACCTTTCGACACAACTGAGAAACCAGCATCGAACCACGCAAATACACAATCCGTAGTATACAGCTCGCTCCAGTTTGTGTCCGCATCCACAACAGCAGCTTGTTCATGCAGCAAGCCGAACCACGACCGGATCGACGCTGACCACCTTGCATCCTCTGTCAAAATATATTTCGAAACGCATCACCAAATGTACCCCATTTTCGACGAGCAAGAGTTTATGAAAATCCTGCACGACACCACTCCATCCCTCGAATCCATAAACACCGACAATGCCAACAACCACGACAGCCACAACCAACTCCACATGGCGATAGTCTACCTCGTGCTTGCGCTCAGCACCGCCAACCCGCACTATTTCGACAAGAGCCAGCAAATCATCCCGGACATTTCGCAGATCCAAACAACGTTCCGCACACTGCAATTCGCGTTCCTGACCTCGGTGTACCGGTTTTCTGTCGACAGAGACATGGCAACGGCTGCGCGGTTGGCCAGGTTTGTGCTGGAGCAGACCAAACTGCTCAAGTACGACAAGTCGTTTCTCAAATACGGCGCCATGTCTGGATTGAAATCAGCCGAATCGTATCGATTATATATAGCTGCACACACCTGGACCCTTGAAATGGCGTTCATCAACAATCAGCAAGTCTCATCATCACCACCGGCCGTTTCCTGCCAAACAACAATCGACCACTCGGCCTTTACCAACTCCAACACCGACGTGTCGCGGCTCCAGCTCAAACTGGCCATTCTCGAAGGGTTCCCGCCGCCGCTGCTGTACATTGCGCTAGACCCGTTGCTGCTCATCATGCACTACTTCCAGGCGCTGCAGCGCGTGCCGCTCGCGTCAAAAGACCACAAAGAAACGGCCAAGCTGGCCGACCTGATTGTGCTGCAGCTGAGCTGCTCGGTACGGTCGAGAGTCGGGGAGCACGCCGCGGTGTTCAGGGCGATGCTGGATCAGTGCGCAGTGTGGATGCTGTACGCGGTGCTGGTCACGGGCAGGGCAGCTGGCGACGCAGCGGTCAGAACGGCGCTAAGGACAGCGGTGTCCGTGCTGTGCTGCGAGGTGTGTAAACCGGCGGCGGTGGTTGATGAGACGCCTGTTTCGCATGCTCGGTTTCTGGAGCGGGTTGGGTTAGTACCGGTGGACGGCGAGAGTCATAAGTGTGCTACTCAAATGGCAGCATCGGTCTCGCCCAGAGCGTCTGTCTCGCTTCCAAGTATCAATACGACCTCTACAAGCTACGGCGTGATACAGGGCTCTTCTGCGCATCCCCTGGATCTCCCCCACCACCCGCAAAACAGAGACCGGTTGCCCTCCATCTCGCAACTGTCCCCGCGCAGCACCATCTGCCTTCCTCGCCCGCGGTTCGTGGCAGACGACCGCGACAGTTCTGTGAGCCCTACTGACGACAAAATGGTCACGGTGCTTGATACAGAGACCCGCGAGAAAGCAGCGAGAATTATGAAAATGTATATTTGATTTCATGTTCATGTGTGTTTTGTTGATGTATATACTTTTGTTTTTGGTTTAGACGTCTTTTTTTTTGTTTCTCTTAATTATCATGACCCCCTTTTGTTTTTGGTTGTTGTTGTTGTTTTTTTTCCCTGCGCTGATTGCTTGTCGATAACAAACTTGGTTCCACTTATCGTAAAGTATCTTTTCTCAGAAATCAGAGAAAAAAAAACCTTGTTTTTTATTCATATCAGTCGCCTGTGTAACTCGGGACAGTTCCAGTGTACCCGACTTTTGTCAACGCCGTATTAAATATTTTTTTTCTCCATTTGATTCTTGTTTGAGATTGGTTAGATTTAATCCGACCAGAACTGTCCTTCATTTTATATTCTGCTTCATGGCCAGATCGCATACCGGACTTGGGCTCGTGCACATCTACGTGAATGCAAAAAAGGTATCCAGGTTAGGGTCATGCGTAAAAAAGAAAAAGAATGGAAGATAAAAAAAAAACGCATTTTTCCATTGGGTATAAATCCAAGCCCCGGATCATTTTCCCACGCCTGTTCCTGTGTACTTTTGGCTAGCTCTATTATTTTTATTTTTTTTTTGTAGCCACACTTCTGCTCTCAGTCCTGATGCTTGATGTGTACACAACCATACCCGCTAACCCAGTATAAAAACGGACAACTGAAATGCTATTTCTGAACTTTTGATGTATATGGTGTTTGATAGGATATCGGGTGTAGGTGGTTTTCAGAGTGTTTTTTTGGAGAATCGTATTGATAATACGGGTTGTGTAGAGAACATGTCAATCAATAGCGACCGGCTATTGGATGATAAAGTTATAGTCCATGTCTGTAGCCTTAACTGTCAAGCCTCATCTCAACCCATTGTGTATTGTCAAAAAAAAACCACTATATTTCTACTTGATCACGTATCCATACTATGGTTTGTATCTGCGAATCCGTCTTTTGTTTCGGTACAGTCTTCGTGCCATTGCTAGTGTACAGATAGAGAGTTTTGAAAGTTGTAAGGGCTCCGGCAAAAGCAAAGGAGCCAAAGACAACAATGGGTAAAACTCTGTATGTACTCGATACACTGTTCCCTCGGCATGTAACGTGATCCTAGAAAATGGATAATAAAGGCATTTTTTGTATCGCTCTCTTGCTACTCTTTAACGATTCAAAGACCTTAATTTTGTATACACCAGGCGTTTGCTTTAACAACTCTTTTGGTTTAAGTTGTGTCTACAACTCCATCAGTATCACCAGGATATCTACGCAATGGTTGACAATGGGGTACTGAAAAGCGCTCTGCAGGTATTGCCCAAAACATACAAAAAGCTGAGATCACAGCTTCTAGAAGCTTTCCTGTTCCCTTGTGAAGATCGGTTTTTAGAACAGCTGGTAAAAAAGGGACTGGAGCAAGTGTTTGAGTGCTATTCACGCCCAAATACAATCCCATTTTGTCGTCTAAACCCCGGTAAAAGCTACAAGAACTGCAGCAAACCACGCAATGCCGCCCAAAAACAAGTATTTTTGAAATAACGATTCCGGAAAAGAAAAAAAAAAGTAGTCATGAAAGGAGAAAATAGTAATAGTTTTATGAGTATATACTGTGTATGCTTAATGGTGTTCCTTGCTCTCGTCGTGGTGATCGCCGCTGTGTCCATGTTCCCAAGGATGCCTCAGACCAAGCATGACACCGCCGTCCTAGAAAGAAAAAAGAATCAAATAGTTAGTATCGTATCCAAACAACCCTTTAACCAATGCAACAGCCAACTAGTCCACCGCAGTTCCCTCATGAAGACCGCAAGCTCATGTCAACCTTGACTCTCTCCGCCCCTTCTCGATCGCATAGAAACTCACCTCTCTGACACGGTAGAAAATCCAGAACCACATAGTGGCGCCTAGACCTTTGGCAATAGCAGTGTGGATGCCGCGGGTGTGGGCTTTGGGCAAGGGCCCGTAAGATGTGTATTTTCCTGCCATGGTTGATGTGTAGTGTATGTGTTTTTTAGTTGTTGATGATATGAATATGTATATGGTGGGAAGGGAAGGGCGCGCTGGTGCGAAAAAAAGGCGTTAAAATGGCAATGGGCCAATAAGAGGATCACTAAAGTGCTTGTATACCAAGACACACCTCTGAAGTGACATGTGTCAAGTCGCAAGCTGATACTTCTCGATGATATTATGCTGAGATATGTTTCCTGGACCGTGATTTACCTAGCGTTGATCAGCGTTGGCTTTACACTTTGAAAATTTTCAGAATCTAGCGAGCCTTGCAACTCAGTTCACAGGCACCATTATCTGCCCAACCCCCCTCCAGACACACACACAAATACAATATGGAGCACACACTGACCGCCAAGATCTCCACGCGCCCCGACGACATCAACACTCTTCTCGAAGGCCTTGAGCGGTACGACGTGGCGCATCTGTCGACCTTCCAGACCTACGTCGCTACACAATGCCAAACGGGCACGTTCGACATTGAAGCCAACCTGGCGCTTTTGAAGCTCTACCAATTCAACATCGAGGTCCCGCGGGACGACGACACAGTGCTGAACATCCTGGTCAAGGGCATTGTGCGTTTCTGGGCCTCTGACTTCATGCTTGCCTTCCATCTGCTCCCGCCATACGTCGGCGAGCTCGTCAAGCTCAAAAACGGCGAGGACGGGTACCTGGACCAGTTCGCCGAGAACGCACAGAAGCTGCTGGAACTGTACAAGCTGCTAGACGGCTCGAAATATAGCGAGTTCTGGACTCTTTTCGAAAGCGACGACACATACGCGGACCTCGTCGCCGACGTGGTCGATTTCAAACAAGCCATTAGAAAGTCCATTGCCCAGACCATCCAGATCTCCGCCCGCGCCATCTCCGTCAAGGTGCTCGAGGACTGGGTCAACTTGAACGGGTCAGAGTTCGAGACTTGGGTTACTAAGGATCTCGGGTTCGGTTGGGAAATCGACGCTCAAAAGGGCGTCGTTGTCATCCCCGCCAACAAGGAGAACGAGGCCAAACCAGTGGTGTCGTCCGAAACCTTGCACTTTGATCAACTGGGCTACTTGATGAAACGTGCTTACGAAGGTAAATAAATCAATTGCAAAGGGCAATAAACCACAAAAAAAAAGTTACGATAATACATGCACACCGTCGATTTTGAAAAGGAGATGGTATCAATTAAATATCAATCATAAAACAAATTTAAAACAAAATCACATTATGTACACAGAAATTTTCATTAATCATGGGTCAGCGCGGCCTCAACGTTGCAATCTTTGACCAAACTATTTTGATCAGTCACTTCTCTACGGAGTCGGGTGAAGTACTTCAAGCTCGAGCTCACTTCCTTGGCGGTCTGCGCGTACTCCTCCTTCTTACGTGCCTGGCTCTCAAGCCGTGCCTGGAACCCAGTAACAATATCTTGAGCAGGGTACCTCAGCACCTTTCTGCACTCTTTCGAAATTCTCAACGCATTTTGACTCGTGTAATCCAGATCGACAATCTCCTTGTTCAGTTTCTTGGAAATGTTTCTCGGAACAGCATAAGGAATATCACTAATGACATATGCAGCGCCTAGTAAACCGGCAGCCACCATCAACGGAATAGCCAGCTTCTTAGCAAGTCCAGAGTCAAGGAACTGAGAAATAGTAAAAACGTTTCGGAGCATATCAGAGCTTCTAATAAGTTGTCCAGTAGTAACAACCGATGCGACTGTCAATGCGTTGGTCAGTGTAGACGATTCCTCTTTCTTTTCCCCTCCAGAAGTCAGCAGAGGAATACCAGGTAACGACAAATCGAAAAAGTCAGTAATAGAAAGCTCGGTGAAAACCGTTCTAGCAAACGTATCACGTCTATGAGTAAACATAGCATCATCGTTGAAAACCTTCTTAAAAGCTGCTTGTTCGCCCAAATGCGAGACGCCCAAGGCCTTGAGAGTATTGTAGCCCTGTGTAGTTTCTTTTTTGGCGTAAGATTCGCAAGCAACAACCTCATCAATTAAACTGTCAATAATAGCTTCCCGAGTAGCAATCGCGTAGTCGTATGCATTGAATACACTCTTGAACGGAACAACGGGAGCACCTCCAATATTCTCGGTAAGCTTGTCCAACCGGGTCTTGGTGAAATCGTACACCTTCTGTGCAATGTCCTCTACAATCTGCTCGCTCTCCTCAGAAACTTTGACGTTCAAGTATTTGTACTTTTCAAACTCGGGTGTGATTGCATCAAGATCGCTCAAAATCTGGTCCTTTTCGGATTGCAGCATTTCGATATTCGATAATGCGAGTGTCGACAAATCTTGCGTAAGGCTGATTAAGAATTTCTTAGCTGGCGCTAGTTTGGATAATGATCGCTTTTCCAACACAAAGTTCCGCAGTGATGTCTCCAACTGATCAAAATCAGGATGAGGAATGTCGTGGTCGGGCTGGCTTGGTCCGTCGCCATCATCGCCATCGTCGTCGCTGTCCGATGGAACATCTTTTAAAATATCTGAAGAGCTTACGAAATGAATAAATTCGCTAGCGTCCTTGTGTGTTTCTGGTGAAAGGTCCGCAACTTGATCTAAAATGCGCTTTTTGCACTTGCCCTTGTTCTTGATTGTGTCAAACCTATTCACAACAATGAAAACCAAAGATTTCTCGTGTGCCGCCGTAGTAATGAAATCCTTAGACGAAAGAGTGAAATGGTTTTCAGCACTGACAACAAAAACAACAAGATCAATCTCCTCCTGTCTTGAAAACACCTGAGTAGTTTGATATGAATCCATGTTCAAACCAGGTGCGTCAATCAAAGAAATATCTATCACTCCGTTTCTCAGTAAACTTTGCTCTACCGGTCTACCATCATTGACGTAAACCTTCAAAATAGAGTATTTTTCGGGTTCACCCACTAGATCCTCCAAATGCTTTAGCGAAAAAATTGTATACGTTGATTGGTCTGACCGGTCGTATTGCAAATCCAGTCCCACGGCATGAACCTCCTCAACTCCGTTGTTGTCTCTGGCATCAACAACTTCGCAAAAGACGCTGGTGCAAGGCTGCTGGTCTTCTGGGAGCAATTTTCGACGCAACAGAGCATTACAAAATGTCGATTTTCCCGAATTCAGGTCACCCGTGATCAAAACCTTAGATGAGGTATCGTCGATTCTATCCCGCAAAGCAAACAAATGACGCACGGTTTGTCCAATCTTCTCTTCAAGCAACGAAGCAATAGAAGATTTAGCAAGAGTATTCACAAGTTCTTCAGAGGACAGTGTACCAACCTTCAAGTCGAGTTTCAGAATATTAAAGTCTCTTGTTACGGGAGGAACAGCTAAAGCTACGCTGTCATCCTCAACTTCGGTGTTCAAATTTGACTCACGTAGACCCATATCACTGGCAGCGCGCTTGACTCTGTGAGGTACCACATCGTCGTTCGTCTTCGATGCTTCAAAATTTGAAGAAAGTCGCTTCTTCTTCAAATCGGCCTTTAGGGTTTGTACCGGATAGAAAACTGGTCGGATTCTGTTTTGAGCTTGTAGTTCTTTCAGCATCGTCAGCACTGCAGAAATAGATCTGCCTAAGGCAACTCTGTTGTCATTATACTGAAGTTGGTTCACTTGAGACATAACATGGCGACGGGTCGTGGTCGAGGGAGATCTGCGATGGCTTGTTTTGGAATCCAGTCTTCCAAGCATAGACTCTCCGGGGATATAGCTAGCTTGTTTGGCGTCTCCGAATTCGCTTCCGCCAAAGGAAGACCCGCCATATCCTGAATCAGACTCAGCGTATTGGTCTCTGGAGCCTCTACTGGCGTGGCTTTTGGACGTACCTGCATCGCTAGATGAATCCATTGTAAGTGGCAATCAATCAAATCCAGGTTTTATGATTCTGTATCGGAAAATGAACGCAGAGCGTATGTAAAAAAATTCGAGTTCGAAAGTAACAAGTTTTTGAGTGTTTACTTCAAACTTTTAAAGCAATTTGGTGTAGTATTACAAGGTTGGAATATAAAAATATCCAATGATTGGTGATTTTAAAATTAATCGAGGAACGAAAACCAAGCGTAAGAGGATTTGGAACAATAAAAAAAAAGTCAGAAAACGAGAAACTCAAACCTTAAATTATTTTATCACAGTATATTTCGGTCCTAGAAACATCTCAGCACTACGCGAATTTTCACCATCTTCTCTCCAACCATCAACATTTTGTCCAATCTCTATCAGCGAGGCTTTTTTGGAACACAAAGTATTGTACGATCACCCCCGTCAAAATGTATGGACTACGCTCATTAGTTTCGTCGATCAGAGTCGCTTCCACCGTCTCGAGACCTGCCGTTTGTCGGCCAGCAACTATGCTCACTAGAGCCTTTGCATCTTCAAAGTTCGCCCGGGTCAACAACACCACTATCGATCTTCCCGACTTTATTCCTGCTCCGAAAAACTCGTTCAAATACACCAAGGTCCCCGAGGCCGATCTCGAGCCGCTGAAACTCGCTCATTCGCTGTATGCCACTTTGCATATCTACGATAGACAGTTCTTGGTGACCGCCGGCGACGAAATCACTCTTCCCGTAAGACTAAAGGATGCCGAGGTTGGAGACGAACTCACTTTTGATAAAGTGTCAGTCCTAGGCTCCAGAGATCACACTTTCACCGGTATTCCTTTGATCGACCCATCGCATTTCAATATCAAGGGTGTCGTTGTCGAGAAGACCAGAGAAAAGCGCAGAATTAACGAAAGAACTCAACGCCGTATTAGACACGTAAGACACGTTATTGTCAAGAACTGCATAACCAAGATCAGGATAACCGAATTGTCGTTGAAATAAGCGTTTGGTTGAATTTGTTATTCTATACACTTGTACATATTACCATCAATCGATATCGTTTTTTGTTTTAATGGTTATGGTCCTGGACTGTAATATCCCAGACAGAAATTTAATTATTTCTCTTCTCCTTCAATCTTCAAAGTTTCAGAGCGTATACACATAGACATCCATACAATTGTTTCAGCATGACCAGCCATCGCAAGTCGTCAAAAGATAGAAACAGTGGCGGTGTGCCTAGCTATATACTTGACGAGCTACCCGTCCTATCGGATAGTAGCAGTGGTAACACTGTTTTAGCCAGCATAGGTGCCGAAGGAGTCTCATCAAACCCATATCCTTCTATGGCCCGGCCACGGAAGAGTTCTACAAACTTAGCATCGTTATACGAAAAAAGTTCCGGAAATGAACCACAGGCACGGTCAGTATCGTATTCTGTATCCGGAACATCACCCTCTGCCAGCCAGTCAACGAGCGGATATTTTTCAAGTAGCCAGGATGGTGGTCATTTAGCAACAGGCAACCCAAACGGATCCAAACAATCGCCCTCCATCCGCCAGCATAAAGAAAATCCATCTGCCAGTCCAGTCATCAGCCACACAGAAAGTACATTTTCGCATGCAAACACAGCACCGATTCCTTCAACAGCGTCGTTCGAGCCCAATCCGGTATTCGCTTCTCCACAACTGCACAATACAGAAAACTGGAGATCTGTTTCAAGGTATAACAATTTGTCCTCCTCAATTCCTACTCCACATCGACAAAATGCAGCTCAGTCAAAGTACAAATACCGCCAGCTCTCAATGGACTCAAACAGAGCTCTAGACACAACGTCTGAAGACGTCCCCTCGACTTTCAATGCTCCGCCCAACCAAACTCAGGGTCCTCCAAAGATATCGCTGCGTATCACAACACCGTCAGCAAATAACTTGAATAGCCCTTTGCAAGGATCGTATCCACCAAACTTATCGCCATCTACACATGTCACTCCCAGAAGTCGAAACGTCTCGGGCCAATACGTTGTGTATCCAAATCCCTTTTTATCTGTGTTTTGGAAGGCAAATGATCCTGCAGAATGGACAATGGATAGAGTAGCATACTGGCTTGAGTACAATAAATTTGGTCCTGATTGGATTGAAACATTCCGCGCGCGGAATATTCATGGCGAGGAGTTCCTGTCGCTTGTCAGCTACCAAAAACTGAAAAGCCTGGGAAATTTATCCACAACAAATGAGATTTACGATACTCGTCATGCCCGATTCATTCATATACTTCGTAAAGTGTTGGACAAATCCAATTCTAGCAATTCTAACAATGCGACGATAGAAGAGGACAACGAGTCTCCGGAGCAGTCAGAGTTTTATCAGGCCGACTTTTTAACCAATTCAAACTCGGATCTTGTGAAGCCGAGCAAAGCTGAAAACAATACAGAATATATCAACGAAAACCTCGTGCCTAACGGATCCAATGTCACAAAACCTCTTGTAAGAAACAAGTCGTCTGAAGACCTGGAAATCATTGACCCCGCAAATGTTCGCGTTAGACCAAATACCAAAATGAAAGACCCAAAAGACTTGCTTCGACCGCTGTCAGTGTTTGATAGTAATAATAGAACTCAGGTATGTTGCAAAATACAGTATTGTTTGTATGTATTCTAACTTGACACCAGGCTTCGCCCACATCGCCAACTACTTTATCCAATCTGTTTTCGCGTCGTCATACAAAATCAAGCTCTTCTGAGTCGTCCATTAGTGGCACCGCGCATTCACCGCAAAAAACAACTCCCCACTCAGAAGAAAAAACAAGATATGAAGAGACTAAAAGATCTGGAGGAATCCTGGGGAAACTTCGTCGGAAAGATAAAGATAGAAGCGGTAGTGAAGATAAACTTGTTGCATCAAGGAGTGTATCAAACCTTTTAGTATGTGTATAACTTTCTGGCTTGTTGGTTGTTAGTCTAACATAATCTTTAGGAATCGCCCGTATCGCCAGCAAACCTCAGTAACACCGAATTACAAGCACATTTGGCAACACACAAGAGCACGAACAGTAACAACCATAATATAGAATCCAAATATCGACCAGTCAAAGCAGAGAAAAATAAAATTGTTATTATAACAACTGATAATCAAACATATCGATCGGTCGCTATTCCCGATGCCAGCTCGCTGGAAGATGTGAAAACGCTGCTTACAAAACAGCTAAACATTCCAAACTACTCTGCCTGTACTTTTCATCTCACTGATTTTGGCCATTCTGAAGGTGAGGCGCTAGATGACCATACATTTCGACATATCCTTGCCTATCCACAAAACGCTGACTTTTCCAGCAAAATTATCAAACTATACATACACAACAAGACTGTGGAGATAGATAGCGAATCACCAGGGGCATTTTCATCAGATTACGAAATGAATGTTTCACGCAAATATCCCTCAACACCAGCTTACATGCTCAATCAAGAGGAAGTTGATCCAATCTCGGCACCACAGCCAGGTGACTACTTTTCACCAAAGATACCCGCCGACGAAACCATGGGTGTAGCAGGCTCTCCTTTGGTCAATCAGCAAGATTCTCTTAATCCAAATTGGTCACATTTTAAATCGGGTGCATCTTCAAGTAATTTGAACCCAAAATCTAATCGGGAAGCGAGCAATAGCATATCTGACGAAGGAGGAAAGATGTTACCATACCCCAGGGGAAGCGTTAGTAGTATCTATGGTAACGATCGTCGGTCTTCGGAAGATTCGTTTAAAGTTATAAGAACAGAAAGAAGAGAGATTAATTTTGATGAACGAAGAGAATCGCCATATGAAAGAAGACCTTCGTACAATGCACGCAAACCATCAATTCCAATTCAAACTGGTAAGCTGACTACGAATGCTGCGGCGTCGTTGCAGGTACCAGGTAATACAAATTTACATCCACAAACGTCACCTGAACGGGAAACGCATATACCTCTGCATACTTCTGCAAGAGGATCACCAGTCTTCAATAACAGAGGCTCTCCTACAAAAGACTTGCAAAATGCTAATGCCCAAGAGGAGTCAATTCTTAATAGCAGAGGATCTCCGACGAAAGATCTGCAGGATACAGAACCCCAGGAAGCACCAGTTCAGAAAGCCCCAGTCACTTCGCTCACTGAGATCGAAGACGTGCAACCTGTACAAGTTACTGAACTCAAGAGAAAAACGTCTCAGATCCCAAGAAAACCAGGCAAACTCGAAAGAACACCTTCACAATTGGTTGCTATGCGTTCTGCTCCCCCTCCGCCAATCAGCGGGTCATCAAGTCTTCAGAGAGCCAATAGTATAAAGGGATTTGCTTTTGGAACTCCACAGCTCAACTCAGGAGTATTTGAATCGAATACCGCGGTGGGAACTACCATCACGCCTCCTAGAACACAGCACGAAAAGCATCCTAGTATTTCTAGACAGGTATCTTTCAAAAAGGAAGCAAGTCAGAGTAAATATACATCCTCAGTTCCTCCAAGAATTGATATTGAAGATTTCCACACACTTGGATCTGACTTTGGGTTTGATTTGGATGGACCATCGCCATTTTCAGAGCCTGTCAAAACCGAAAAGATCCAAGACGAGAAGTTTCATGAGAACGAAATTTCATTTGAAAACGCGCCTGCATTTGAAGATGACGATGACAGCTCATCAGACGATGAAGGACTGTGGGCAAAGAAGCCTCCTGCTCCTGTTCCAGAAACAATTGATTTAACAGGTATCCCGGATGAGCCCGAAAAGAAACTATCGCCGCATGTCAAAATTCTCACGCCTATTGCTGATACGGATGAAAGTCAGTTTGGACAACTACCTTCACCAGCAAACTGCTCCTATTTAGACGGCAACCTCAGCGGGTGGGCAGTTAGACCTTCGGCGGAAGTAGTTTATGAGAATCTTGAGCATTTCTTTCCGAACGCTGATTTGGATAAGCCCATCATTATTGATCCACAAGGCTCGCCTCCCTCTTCGCCAGGTGTAGAATCAGGAAGTGCTGGTAAACCGTATGTCCCGCTATCGCCTGTCCCGGAGCCAGGCAAATCTGCTCCAACATATCAGGCCGATCCAAAAAGTCCGTACCTGAATAACCCAACTCCCGACGTTAAACAATCTGAAGCACCACAGTCTAATTCTCTAGACGATACAGAGCAACATGACGGATCTTGGAATCCTTCCAGAAACTCTGCGCCTCTGTACGATACTGCGTCAAAATCACCAGCATCTAAATCCAAGTCAGGTCTTGCAATGCGAACCAAATCACTGCGTATTGTCGCCAAAGAAGCTACAGAGCGAGGCAAACATTTTCAAAACCTTGCCAATTCCAATAGTAAGGGGGCGCTACTAAGAAGAAAGAGCACAAAAATGTGGGGCCAAAAGGTTGTAGAGGTTAAACCGAATGAAATGAAGCGCGGGCAGCAGAGTCGATTGAGGGATAATAAGGGAAAGGTCAAGCAGTTTATTTGGGTTAAGGGTGAGCTTATTGGGAAAGGTAGTTTTGGTAAGGTGTACTTGGCGCTGAATGCGACGGCGGGCGAGATGATTGCAGTTAAACAGGTAGAGGTTCCGCGCACGCTGAGTGATAAAAACAGTGACAAGCAGAAGGAAGTAGTGGATACTTTGCATTCTGAAGTGGAAACCATGAAGGATTTGGACCATTTCAATATTGTTCAGTACCTGGGATTTGAAGCTTTGCCGGACGTTTATAACTTATTTTTGGAGTATGTACCAGGTGGATCTGTCGGCAGTGCGCTTCGACAGAACGGCAGGTTTGAGGAGAAAGTCATCAGATCGTTCACGAAGCAAGTTTTGGATGGGCTGGCGTATTTGCATTCATGTGGTATTTTGCATCGTGACTTGAAGTCCGATAACTTGCTGATTGATTTGGATGGAGTGTGCAAGATTTCCGATTTTGGCATTTCAAAGAAAAGCAGGGACATTTATGCAAACGACGCCGAGATGTCGATGCAAGGAACGATTTTCTGGATGGCGCCGGAGGTTATTCACAATGTGGTTGCAAACGCCAAACAGGGGTATAGCGCCAAAGTTGATATCTGGTCGTTGGGGTGTGTTGTTTTGGAGATGTTTGCCGGGCGCAGACCGTGGTCTACCGACGAAGCCATTGGCGCTATGTATAAGCTGGGCAATGCCAGACTGGCGCCTCCAATCCCAGAGGATACAATTCCGTATGTCTCGGAAGATGGCAAGGACATTATCGATAGATGCTTCAATGTGAACCCGGAGCACCGGCCAACTGCAAGCCAGTTATTGGCACACCCGTTCTGCGTGATTCCGCGAAACTTTAGATTCCAGGACACGCAGCTGGCGAGGGTGATTCGGATTAATGATAAACGAAAAGGAAAGTAAATCATGATATACACCTAGTAATTGCAAGAAAGACCATATTTAAACAAGAAACGAAACTATTTTTTTTTCTCGATTTTGAGGTTATGTACAGAAAAAGGATGGGGAAAAGTGGCAGCGAGTACTATATATTACACTAGGAAAGGATATGCGATGGCATGAAGAAGAAGAAAAAAACGGTTTAGTTTCCTCTTTCAAAGGGAAGGGTTCTGGTTCTTCTGTAGATGAAATCTTCCTTCTGTCTCTTTTCTCTCAACGAAACATTGTCACGCTTGCCGGGGTAGATGACGCGCTCATCGTCCTTTGACAATTCCTGAGCAAAGGGCTCGGGAGCATTAGCGTCGGCCTGGTCTCTTTCCTTGAAGACCTGCTTGATCTCGCTGACACAGTTCATGCACAAGGTGTGCATTCTCTTGACATGGCCGCAGGAAGGACATCTGTCGAGACTCTTGAGCTCTTTGATCCGCTTATCGCCGGCAAGTTGTCTTTGACGCTTTTTCTGATGTGACACCTTCTTCTTGGGCACAGCCATCACCAGCCCGTTGTTGTCTGTGAAAAAGGGTGCAGGCAGAGCAGCGATCCCGGCCTTTGGTGGGATGAATGATTCATTAGGAGTCGCACGGTCTACGTTTTGTTGTTTAGGACTGAATCCAAATGGAAGTCTGATTGAAATTGGCGGAATGCTTTGTAGACTTCCAATAAGACGAGGGACAATGCTGGGGATCCCCGAGACGGTTTGTTTGAGACTGAGCGATGCCATTGTGTTCTGTTTATGTGTGTGTGTGTGTATGACTTGAGTATAGGGATTGAAGAGTGGTGATCCGGCAGCGGTGCTTCTGGCAGAAGGTTGAAATTTCACTGTTGAGAAAAAAGTTTTTTGTGCAATGGCTGCGTGTGCGTATACGCGAACTCACGCGCGTGGAGAACCAATCGCTCGGGCTGGTGATTACTGCACTGATGTGTCATCATGTGTCAGCAGTTAAGGTTTGCGGTCAGTGTTTGAGCGTTGTTTGAGAGCTGTTTGGGGTAAATGTTTCACTGAAAAATGTTTGGTGGCATTAAATCCCCCTTAAAAAAAAGCAGATGTGTATATATTTATCAGTGCTTCTTCCTCTTTTTTTTCTCCTTATTCTGCTTTTTTTTCTTTTGTCCATCTGCAAACAACTAGCATAACAAACAAATACACAACAAACAAAGATGGCATCGCTTGTTCAGCCCGCTAACCATGTCGGCTTCGACTCGATTACAAACCAGATTGAGCGCCGGCTTTTGAGAAGAGGGTTCCAGTTCAATATCATGGTTGTTGGACAATCCGGACTTGGTAAGACTACTCTTGTCAATACGCTTTTCGCTTCTCACTTGGTAGACAGTTCTGGCCGCAAAGACCCTTCAGAGGAGTTTTCGCGCACACCGGAGATCAAGGTCGTTTCGCATATCGTCGAGGAGAACGGAGTCAGGTTGAAGCTCAACATTATCGACACGCCGGGCTACGGCGACCAAGTCAACAATGAAAAGTGCTGGGACCCTATTGTCAAATACATCAAGGATCAGCACTCGCAGTACTTGCGTAAGGAATTGACGGCGCAAAGAGACAGATATCTCCCGGACACACGCGTTCACTGCGTTTTGTTTTTCATTCAGCCCACGGGCCACGGCCTCAAGCCCATCGACATCACCGTGCTCAAGAAGCTTACTGAGACCGCCAACGTCGTGCCCGTCATTGCCAAGTCGGACTCCATGACCATCCCCGAGCGTGAAGCATTCAAGGCTGTTTTGCAACAGGAATTCGCGTACCACAACCTACACCTGTACCCCAACGATAACGAGGACTACGACGCAGAGGACCGCCAACTCAACGAGGAAATCAAGCGCATTCTGCCCTTTGCCATTGTGGGTTCCGAAAAGACCATTGTGGTGAACGGCAAAGAGGTGCGCGGCAGAAAGAACCGGTGGGGAGTCATCAATGTTGAAGACGAGTCGCACTGTGAGTTTTCGCACCTGAGACGGTTTTTGATCTCTACTCGTTTGCAGGATCTGATTGAGACAACGTCGCATATTCATTACGAGACGTTTAGAGCCAAGCAGCTGTTGGCGCTAAAGGAGAACTCGAGCTCCAATGCCCACAGTTCGTCTGCCAACAACAACACCGCTGCCCATGCCAACGTCAATGCTAATACCGGTGTTTCTGCTGGTCCTGCAAACGGTATCAACGCCAGTGTCAACGTCAATAATGGTGCAGCTGCTGTTCCCAGTATCAATGGCGGCCATGATCAACAACAACAACAACAACAACAGTTGCATCAGCAGTAGTCTGCTGCCAGTAGCGATTGTGTTGTTTTGTAGAGCGGGTCAAACTGCAGTTTTTTCTTTATATCAAGTGTATAATATGTTTTGTAATAGTAATAGATGAAAAATCGAGATGTATTCGAGAGCACATGATCTGTAGATGAGAATGGTGTATATACAGGTGTGCAAAGTTGACAACGGCAGCGAGAGCCAAAAGGGTTTTTATTTATGAGTTGTTGTTGTTGTTGTTGCCTGATTGAACGGCTAAATATTACCTGATTGATCGAGTACCCGGCTGGCTGCTGCTGTTTACTATCAAGTTTTTAGGAGTTTCAAAAGGGAAACATTTTGTGTGTGGTTGTTCAGGGTCTTTGACAGCGGGTCCGCTTAAGTTGTGTAGGTGTTGGCGATGTACAGCGATTTGATGGCCAAAACAACTCGTTTTTTCGAGAAGGTTTCAGAAGTTCACAGAGTTTAGGATCTTAGCAGTTGAGTAACAAAAGGGCACTGCTTTTTTTTTAGTTTCGGATCCACAAACCTTCGTTTAAACCTACCATGGGCCCCGTGACGAGGTGTGCACGCGGCGGTGGGCTTGTTTTTTGGAAGCAAGCAACGACGATGCTTGTTCCAGTGATCAACGGGGACTCATCAGCAAAGATGATGATGATGATGATGGTGATGGTGATGACTATGGCCAAGCAGAGTGAGCTTTGATGGTTTTGACGGTGTAAGCCGTGATCGTGGTCTTCGACACACCTGGTGATGCTTAAACAGGCTGTCCAAAACGGGATTCATTGCAAACCCTGTTTTTATGTGCGCTGTTTTTTTATTATCATTTAATTATTTTGAGTATCGTCGAAGCCTGTTTTTGAGCTCGAGTCGAAGTAGTTGTTGATGTTGTCAATATCGATTCCAAAGCTCATCTTCTAAACCGAGTGGTCCGGGACTCGACTGCTTTTTGAGGTGGTGGACAGTTTTTCCCGGCTGCTTTCGCTGCTCTCCTCACAGCAAAAACTCCACTTTGTAAATTTTCACTCGACCAAAAAATAAAAATAATAAAAAAAAACGCCGGCAACAACGACGATGACCGCTTTTTTTGTTTTATCCGCTTATTTTTGGACTGTTTTTTTTCTTTCTGGTTTGCAAAATTCCGATTATTTATTTGCTTCCTTGTCTGCTTTTTGTTGCTTTTCTTCCATTCCTCTTCTTTTCTCTCCTCTTCATTCCCTCGCACTCCTCCTCCTTTTGCAAGATCACCACTTTTCTCATATCTCTGGTTCGGCCGTGTGTTTCTATACCCTGACCAATCATCCCTGAATCCACTGGGTCAGCCACCGCCCTACCACAACTCAATTAAACCTTGCTGCACTCGCTTCCGGATTTATACTCTTTTTTTTTTTGTTTTTTTATTTTGAATTTTTCAATGTCTGAAGCTTATTGTACTCTCCTCTATAACGATGCCTACCTTCCGGGCGCACTGGTCCTCGCAAAGGCTCTCAGCGACTACGGCACTACCCGCGACCTCGCCGTTTTGACCGGCCCTCAGGTCAGCGACTCTGCCAGAACCCGCTTGGAACAAGCATTCAACCACGTCATTCCAATCGAAACAATCTCAAACTCGTCGGCCGACGCTGAACAGTTCAAACTCCTCTCGAGACCCGAGCTGGAAAGAAGTTACTCGAAAATCCACGTCTGGAACCTCGTCCAGTTCAAAAAACTGGTCTTCCTCGACGCAGATACCCTGCCCTTGAAAAACCTGGACTGTCTTTTCGAACAATACGAAATTGACAGCAGCATACCCATTGCTGCCAGTCCTGACATTGGCTGGCCTGACATTTTCAATTCCGGCGTCTTTGTCACCCTCCCCAGCAACGCCACTTTCCAAAACCTCGTCAGCAGAGCCAAAGCCGGCTTTTCTTTCGACGGCGGTGATCAAGGTCTTTTAAACCAATTTTTTGAAGAGAAATGGTGCCGTCTGCCCTTCACCTACAACGTCACTCCCTCCGCTTCCTACCAATACACCCCAGCATACCAGTACTTTAAGCACAAAGTCAACGTCGTCCACTTCATTGGTGCTGAAAAACCCTGGTCGCAATCCTACACTGGTCCTTGGCCCAGCTCTACCGAATTCGAGGTCCGCTGGTGGAACATCTTCAACAAGCATTACGACTCGCATCTCAATCTCAAATCGTCACATGATCCTCCTGCAGAAGAGGTCCAGTACACCCCCCACGTCAAGCTCGATCTGGATAATCTCCAGCCAGAACAAGTCGCTGCTATCACCGAGGAACCCGCTCTTGAAGCTCCTCGTCAACCCGTCACTGCTCCTGCTCCTGCTCCTGTTCATGTTCATGTTCATGTTACTGAAGAGCCTGTCCACGAGGCTCCTTATCAACCCACCACCATTTCTGAAGATATTGATAGATGGGACCCTACTCGCTACCAACCACCGATTGATTCCAAACCGGAAGCAGCCAATTTGGTAATTGAGAGGTATGACAATGCATGGGACTTTCCCGATTGGGACATGCATAGTCAGGGTACGGTACATAACCATGGAGGGGTACCTGAATCGCAACATCATCATGAGCCTCCTGTGTTCCAGATCAATGAGGACCCTGTCAAACCAGTGTTTCCTTGGGAGAATAATAACCAGCCTGCTGAAAGAATTTTCCAAGAGTTCCATCATCATGAGCATCATCATCATGAAGAGCATCATGAGCAACATCATGAACAGCATCATGAACAGCACCATGAACAGCATCATCATCATGAGCAGCATCATGAACAACATCACCACCATGAACACCACCATGAGCAGCACCATGAGCAACATCACCACCATGAGCAACACCATGAACAACATCATGAACAGCATCATCATCATCATCAGGAGCATCATCACCATGAGCAACATCATCAGGAGCATCATCACCATGAGCAACATCATCAGGAGCAGCATCATCAGGAGCAGCATCATCAGGAGCAGCATCATCATGAGCAGCATCATCATGAACAGCATCATCATGAACAGCACCATGAGCAACATCACCACCATGAGCAGCACCATGAACCCCATCATGAACAGCATCATCACCATGAACAGCACCATGAGCAACATCATCATGAACACCACCATGAACCTCATCATGAGCAACATCATGAACACCACCATGAACACCACCATGAACACCACCAACCCGCTGATGAAGGATTTAACGTCAGCAAGGTTCAAGAAGCTTTGGAAGAACTATCTCAACCCGAGCCTGAATATATTGATGAAAATGTAACCAGAGTCTTCAGAGACTACAGCCAACCCCCCGAATCTATGGAATTTGGCATGCAATTCACCAACGTCTGGGACAACGATTCTTCTATTCAGACTTACATGCACTATGCCACCAAAAAGACTTCGCGTAAGTCATCTGGTGCATCCACTCCTCTTCCTTGTTCCTCCAACTACGAAACTGAAGCAGAGAAGAATGTCAAAGACGGAATCATTGCTGCCGAGGACGAACTGAAGGCTTCGCGCATTATTCACGAAAAGATCAGTAAAGAAAACAAGGACGGTGTGATTATGAAGCGACACGAAGAGTTTGGCTTTGAGCCCATGACACCTAAGCTTTTCCCTGGAAGAAGAAATCCCGTTTTGGAGGTTCATGAGCTTGCGCGTCAGCTCGAACCACTTTTGGCAATGAAGGCGACGGAAAACCTTATTGAAGAGGCCGGGAAAGAAGCAGACAAGGCTGAAGAGAAAGAAGCCGCTGAGGCTGAAGCAGATGTCGTAGCTGCGCAAGAAGTCGAGAAGAACGACAGAGATGAAATCGAGGTTGTTTACGACACCGAGTCCGATAATAACGAGATTGTTGACGAGGATGACGAAGATGATGACGACGAGCCTTGGAACCCGATCCAGGAGCTAGAGGAATTGGCTGAACTGTCTAGAGTGATTGCATTGAAACAAGCTGAATTTGATAGAAAACTTTTGAAACTAAAGCTTAGAGCAGAAAAGCAGAAAAAGAGAGAAGAGTAATGAAAGAAAAAAAAATCATAGTAATAATAATAATAATAATATAAAGTGTAATTAGATTGTATTTGAGTTTGAAAAGGAAAAAAAATAGATTAATTTGATAATGAAAGGAACTTGAATTGACATGAGTGTGAGTAATTCAACATTTGTGATCATGTAGTTCGAATACTGATCATTTTATGGGAAATCATGATTTGAGTAGTCTGTTACTGCAACAATGATGGGAGCAAATGCAGTTGCAATTCACATGGTTTTAGTATCTTTTTAAACTTTTTTATGATGGATAAAATGTAGTTAAAAGACCGTTAGGTACACATCAAATTGAATCAAAACAGCAAACGCATAGAACCGAAGGAAATATTGAGAAAGATTTGATGATGGTACTTCTTGTTTGGTCACATACACCATGCAAATAAATTGAATTCTGACTTGCTGTAATCTCAACCAAAACGATAAATAGTCACTGGCAAATCACCGTACAGGACTCTGGTCAATAAAATAACACTGGCGCTGGCAGAACAGTAGAAATGGATGATCTATGCGGTTCGATTGAACGGCTACTACAAAGCTAATTAATGTTATTGGTTAGAGTGAGCTTAACTTTTTAGCAGAGAAAGCAGCTGTATCTGTAAAGTTCAAGACTATAGGCTCGGTACGGGTAAGCGTTGTGATGCCTCAACGCGGACTTGCACCCAATTTATCATTGATCAATAAAATGAACATTTATTCCTCATAAATTGTTGTAAAATAAAAAAGCTTTATTCATCTGTATATGCTTCAAAGGCCCTAGATCTAGACATTGCTTTATATCATGCGATCTCCCAAAGAAACTGAAATACAGCAGGCTATCCGGATTCTTGAATCAGAGCCTGGTCATGGCGTTGAAAAGATTTGCAAGACCCTATTCATTCCTCCAAGCACCGTCAGAGACCGACGAAAAGGTATTCTTTCTCGCTCTGTCATTAACAAAGCCTTCCAAGTGCTTTCACCTCAGTTAGAGGCTGCTTTAGAAGACCAGATTATAGAATTGTGCAAACACAATGTTATCCCAAACAGTAAAGATGTGATGGCGTTTGCAGGCAATATGAGAAGGCTTTTTGATCCCCTTGCTAAGGACCCATCCTATTCCTGGTTGAGGGGCTTTTTAAAGCGTGCACGCATTTGCGTTAGAGCCAAGAGAACCAAAATTGATGTACCTAGAATAAGAGAAGGCGGGGAGACACTTGTTCGTCTGTTTTTTGATCGACTGCAGCTCTTTGAGGATATGCCTGTTTTGTACAATAATAATATAAATTTACCATTGATATTATTTACTGCAGCGATCTTTTTTTTTTATTTCAAAAGGTACGGTTGATGTGTTTTTTCAAAGGTTGTAATTACTATGTGTATACCCTAAATCGTAATTTTCCGGCGTTGAGGGGTCACGACGCTTACCTGTACCGAGCCTATAGTAGGAAATTTGATGAACGGATTGCAGAGTCTTGATAGGTTATCAAGCAATACTCATCCCTCTTTAGAACCAAAAGCAATTAAATCTAAAGAAAAAAAAACTGTCTTAATCATAAAAATCGTAATATTAATTCATCACCACAATATTTCAAAGAACAAGAATTGCAGAAATTCCAAATCCATAATACCATTGTAGATATCGAAAGGTTCAACTTCAGTCTCTAAAAAAGTACATGTACATATCTATCGCGTGGTAAAACTCAGTTCGTAGGAACCCGTCCATAGTTGATGTACCGCATAGGATCCCATCCAAACCCGTTTTGTAGTAACGTTGCGTTGTCCTGATCATGTTCCTCGTCGTCACTTGTAGTGCCGGCCTCTATATCAGACGTCGAGGAAGCCGACGACGAGCGCGCGGCGTGCGGTTGATGCGAGTCCCAGGCGGCTCTCAGCGCTAATAGCGGGCTGAGTCTGAACAGTAGCAATCGGCCAGACAGAATCACGTCTTCTGTACTCTCGTCGGCAGCGCCCGCGGCCTCATCATCGTCCTCGTCCTCGTCTTCTGATGCTGGCAGGCATCCTGCCTCAGCAAACCCAAACACGGCACAAAACAAGATATACTGGATACACAGGATGGAAATGTCAAGAACCGCTTTGTGAGTCCAGGGCCACCGAACGTCGGGCAGGAAAACCGTGACCACCGATCCGGTCACGTACTCGATATCAGGTCCATGGATGCTAGGCCGCCGCAGTACAAGGTGAGTAAGAAGGGCCAGGATGTTGATAGCGAAGATCGCAAGAAGCACCGGCCGCAGGTTCCATGCTACTCTGGGACCACGGCCTGTCCCGGCCCCGGTCTGTGCCGTTGTGTTGAGGGAAGGGTTTGGCGAGGCGAGCCCTGAATTGGGCGGGGGTGTTGCCAGAGGCGTAGTCGACGACGGAGGCTCCGCTGACGCCGCAGGTGCTGCCGAGCCCGTCGATGAAGAAGACTCTGTATTATTCGGCAGGACCAGCGGGCGACCTACGACTTTATACACCTTTGGCGCCAGTAACACGGTCGTGATAACGAGACGCGGGACCAGCACCACGACAGTCATATCGTGCAGTACAAGCACCAAAGTAAGCAGATGTAGTGATGTGAGCAGGTGATTGTGAAATGAAGGAATGGGCAGTAACGGCGAATCGCTGCTTGTCATTGTGTAAGGGGGAAAATGCTATATGGAAGGGTGTTTTAGATGAGGATGATTATGCAAAATGGGGTGCTGGGGATGGAGGTTTGTTTGAATGAAAAAAGAAAGTTGAACGAAAAACTAACGAGGTGGTGTTCAGGATGATATAGTCGGATAATGGGACTATTTATGTCTAGCGTTAAGTGTGGATAAGAACTGAACGATTTCTTGAGGAACAGTGGAAGTAGCGTCGAAATATGAGGTTTAGAAATTGCAAAAACTAAAAGGCTTGGAGTTGGTAGAAGGTTTTGCTTTGGTGATAGTTTTTGTGGAGTAGATTGAGAGTCTTGTTCAATGGGTATAGCCTCAGGTATACCTGTCTTCACAACTGCCCTTGATGAACCATAGCAAGCGCTGCTCGACAATCATCACACGAATAGTTCCCGCCTAACTGCAATTCGGATCATTCGTCTTTTACCAGTTACGCAATGCCTCATCTGCTCTTTGCAAGACTGTCGTGAAACCAGCGTCTCCAAATCTACTGTTACATAATAATTTTCGAGCCGTGACCTAATCACCCAATTCCATTTTGCCCGCTTCACAGAAGCCTTTCCACTATCACCACATTTGTTTAAATCCTTCATCCCTCCCCCTTCTTCAGTACCAAACAATGGATCCAGTCAACACTCCACGAATCTTGATTCTACCGGAATCCGACGAGAAATACAAATTGAAATGTCTCGAACTGCGTAAGCGGATTCGTGAGATCCAGCAGCACAATGAGATCTCTGAAGGATCGTTGGCGAGGTCCAAACATGCTATTCAACGGTTACGATTAGAAAGAGAAATACTATTAGAGGCTTTGGAGCGAGTAACTAGCGGTGGTGTCGACGATGAACGGGATCCTTCTCCATCGCCGCCTCCAGTGGCGTTTGAAGTGCCCGCTGTGAAAAAAGAGTCGGCGACTACAGAGCCCGTGCCGCGCAACAGACGGGACCCCACGCTTCCCAAACGGCCACACAACGCATACATGATCTTCTCCGATCTCGAAAAAGAAAACGTCAAAAAAGAAGTTTCCTCTGGCGACCTGACGCGCATTCTGTCCGACAAGTGGAACACTATGGACGACGAGGACAAGCGGCGGTACTACAAACTATACGATGAAGACAAGGAGCGGTATCTGCGAGAAATGTCAAAAGTGAAAAAGGAAAACAGGACAGTTAACGAGAAAAAAGAGATTGACAGGGCTGAAAAGCAGTTGAGTGAGTTGGAGAAGAAGCGCGAGCTGGAGGAGAATGGAAATGGGAGTGCTGAACATCGTGAAGCTGAGTTGAAAGGTGAAGAGGAAGAGCTTGATGGCGAAGAAGAATATACTGGTGAACAAGAAGATACTGGTGAACAGGAGGACGCCGATGAACAATAAGCGCTATGATCTCAATGTATCAATGAAAAATTTATTATAATAATATTATTTTTTTTGTATGCTAGTTGTGTTGATGTTGTTTGAATAGTTTATACTGCCATGTTTATGTTTCTAATTTAAAAGGTACAGTACTTGAGACTCGGATCATTACAAGTGATGACGGTACTGGCGATGTTTTAACGTTGACAATTCGCAGTATTCATCATTTTCATCATGTCTTCAGTGTCAAGCATTCCTGTTTCTACTGAAGCCCAAACGACGCCAAATTGCATTTATTTTCGCGTTCGTGTTTTAATTACTGCCGACGTTTCGCGCCTGTTCTTACATAATGCGTTCTGGTTTACTACATGAAAGCGCACACACCTCTTTCAAGCTACGTAATATTCATTCATCCCCTACTCAACTGCTTGCCCCCAAACGCCGGCCCAGTCCACACGCATAACACAAGCACACATACACACACGATATGTATCGCGACCGCACCAATCTATACATTTCATATCGGCAGTCGTATGCGCATCACCCACAGTACTTGAGCACCAAGGCGGTGCCGGAGGAGCAACTGGGCTTGATCAACAATGCCGCGAGTGCTGGAGTGGACGAGGTCGGAATTGAGATGGATTTACTGCCGCCGGCGTGGCTAGATGTGTCGGACCAGGTGGACGAGCTGCTGGAGCGTATAGAAACGGAACTGGGACAGCTGCAAATCATGCATCGCAAGAACGCGTTGCCCGGATTTGACGACCGGACTTCAGAAGAGAAACAGATTGAGCAGCTGGCGTATACGATCACGACAGAGATCCATGAATGCCAGAACCTGATCAAGAAGTTTGAATTGATGGCGTCAAAGGGTTCATCGACGGAGGAGGAGCGAATGGCGAGAAATATGAAGGTAGCATTGGCGACTAAAGTGCAGGTCACATCTGGCAAATTTCGGAAACTTCAAAGCTCATATCTGAAAGCAATCAGTGGGAACCGAGACCCGAGCGTATCAGGGTCTGGGAACCAGTCAGCGGGTTTGGTAGACCTAGAAAACAGCACAGGAGACGTGGAAACAGAAGGGTTGTCTACGAATGCACTGGAGGAAATGGCTCAAAGCAGTGTTCAAATTGACTCGCAGTCGACTGCAATCCAGATAAGAGAGCAGGAAATCTCCAAAATTGCCACGGGAACTCTTGAGCTTTCTGCTATTTTCAAGGATCTTCAAACAATGGTAATTGACCAAGGTACCCTACTTGATCGGATTGATTATAACATTGAAACCATGCACACCCACGTCAAAGCCGCCGACAAGGAACTGATACAAGCGACACACTATCAAAAACGGACTCAAAAGTGCAAGATCATTTTGTTGTTGAGTTTGATTGTTTTTGGACTGTTTATCATTCTCCTGATCAAGCCCAAACGGCACGGCAGCGAGCATCCAGCAAAGCCAGATCCGTCAGTCTCCGAACCACCGTCCACCGAACCGCCAGCAAATCCAGACTCGCCGTCGAGACTGGTGCTACTCTAAATGTAATGGTTAATTACAAATAAAATTCATTTTTGTTGTTTAAATTGTTGGCACGACTTGTCTCAGATTGATTTAGATGCGAATAGCGGGTAGCTTAAAAATATGGATGAAATCTATTGGCTGCATATGGCTGTCAGTCCTAAATAGGAAATTCCAGATGAATCTGAGATTGATATGATATGGAAATAGAGGGAGTAGATTGACTTTAGGAAAGGAGACATTTTTTCACCCAAACAAATCGGCAGCATCTGACATAGGTATGCATAAAACGAACTGTCTTCATGTAAAACAAGACTCAACGAGGAGTCGCGATAGGGCGATAACAATACAGTTTAACCGCTGTGCCCGACTCCTTAAAAAAAAACACTGCTACATGTTGCAACAGTGGTTCGGCATGGCACGATTTCTTCCAGCGAGGTTCAAAGAGAGCCCACGCCGTTTACCCCTTATCAAGATCGGAACGCCCCGCAAACGCGCATCTTGCTTTGTTGTTTTGGAGATTGTCCTTGTCCTCTTTTTCCAAGCGGCGATGCAAACGATAGCGGATGTTGTCGCGTAAGTTTGGCGGCCTCAGCCCACTGGCGGATATTTCGTTTGTTTGTTTGTTGTTGTTTTTGGCTGTTTTCAATATGGCGAACTTGGCTTTTCGCTCGTTTCAAAATTCTTTGACTACGGGTTCCTGTCGATTACTCTCTTGGCTCTGTTGATCAAATCATCAACTCCTCTAAATAAACTCCCCTCCTCATCAGATGACTACAATGGCGGCGAGTATTCGTGAAAACACAAAATAATAATACAAGTAAATGCGGTGGATGAGCTGCTGCTGGCCGACATTATCCAAATAATAATATTTATTGTGTCTCAACATTCTTTTGCGTCTCTGAAATCCAGCCCCGAATTCTGTTGCTTCTGTCCTCCTTTTTCCTCTTCATCTTTTTTTTTCTTTCTCTCTTTCCCTTCGCATCCTCGCTTTCGTGCTGTCTCTCTCTCTCGTTTTTTTCAAGAGCACCCACTCGCATACATATCATGGGGTTGCGTATAAGGCCCGCGTCGGCCCTCAGCGTTATCCTGGCTATCGCTTTCGCCCTTGAGCTGCTCACTGTCCTATCCGTGCCAGTCACAAAATCAATCACTCTCTGCACCTACCAAAACATCCAGTTCGGCGTCTTTGGCTTCTGCGACCAGTCAACCAACAAATGCTCAAGCATCGGCATCGGCTACAACTTTGTCAAGTTCACTGAAGGCTTTTCGCTCCCGTCAAACGCACGCCACACTCTCGCTAATCTTCTCATTGTCCATGTCGTCGCCTGCGGTCTCACGCTTATACTGCTGATTCTCACCCTCATCGCCCACTTCCATAAAGCTTCGCATTCGTCGCGGTACCTGCTTTGTATTCTGATGTTGTCTTTGCCCTGTTTCCTGTTGTCGCTGCTCGCATTCCTCGTCGATATTTTGCTTTTTGTTCCTCACCTGGACTGGGGTGGATGGATCATGCTCGCTGCAACAGTTCTCATTGCAATTTTCGGTGTGTTACTTTGTATCATGCGTCGGACGATGAGTTCGCGCAAAGCCATGAAACAACGTCTCAACTACAATGACTCGGCAGAAATGCAAAACATTACACACGTTCCAACAGAATACGTTGCAGAAACCAAATATAGTGAAGACCATATGCCTCTGACACAGCATCCTCCTGCACAGGTCCACCCAAACAACTTCAATCATAACAACGCCAACGCCAACGCCAATGTCAACGCCAACAACACCCCTGGCTACTTTGATGTACCCGCCATCTCCGAAGGTATTCACAGACACCAGCAAACACCGTCACCATCAAGAGACTACCGCTCTCCTGAATACGTAGAGTACAACCAGTACCGTGCTGGCCAGCCGCAGGAGCGTACAGGAGCAGAGCCTGTTCTTCCTTCAAACCAGTGGCCGCAGCAGCAGCAGTCGAGACATGCCATGCCAGAATCGGTCCCGCCGAACAACCAGGTCTCGTTGCCTACTACTCCCGCCGGACAACGCCCGACGGGTGTTCCCATTGCTGGAACCGCGAACCTAGCATCACACTCGCCTGCAAACCAAGTCCCCGCCAACACCAGCTCACCGACAGCAGCACCGACTCAAAAAGCACGTAATAGTTCACTCCCCGAAGGTATAATACCAGCTGGAACGTATGATGATGACGACAACGAGAGCCATGCCATGACTGAAAACTATAAAGACTTTGATGTGGTGCCGGTGATGAAGGTTCGAAACCCAGAAGCAATTGTGGGGTACCAGCCAAATAGAGAAACCCCATCGCCTTCTGCAATGCGCGGCTACCACGGCGAAGGGAGACAGGGCGAGAATGAAGGTTACCAACAGCGTCACCAAACATCACCCCAGGCTCAGCAGCGCCAACCAGCACCGGCCGATCCATACAACCGCGACTACAACGTTACACCTCCACAGATACGGTCATTGAACTTTTCGTCTCCTCGCAATCCCGAGCATACTCCGCCGCCTGCTGCAGAACCACCAGCAAGCCAGCGTACTTACGATCATCGCCCAGTAGGATACAGTCCGCCTGAAGAGCCCGAGTACTTGAACTATCAAGAAGATATAAATGCTCAGCCTACTCGAGGTACGTCTAGAAACAACTATCAAGCACTGCCTCAGCAACGGTCTTCGCCTCAGTATCAGCAGCGACAACAGCCAATACAGCAGTCTTCACCTCAGCAGCAGCAACGAGAAAAACACCGGCCAAACATGCAGCAGCAGTCTTCGCAAAAGTCGCAGCAATCGCAAAGATCTCAGCAGCAACGGCCCTATCAATCTCAAGATCAGAGAATGTATAGCAACACACAGGAAGAATACATGCTTCCGCACCCCGCGTGGCACAATGAGTCGGTTCAGCAATCTCCACAGATGAGTTCCAAAAAGAACAGCGGCAGATATACTCAGATCCGTGATTATTCTCCAAATACTAATGAAGACTTTAATCTTCAACCAGTGTCTTTCGCAGATATCCCCAACTCACCGGTGTTTTCTGATTCTTCACACTTCACAAGCATCAGTCAGCGTCCACCTAACCCCCACTACTATCCAGGCTCTGATCGTGATAAATCCGTCGCCGCGTCTAACAAGAACGATTTTGTACTGTCTACCAATCCCGATTTCCAGGTCCCTGCTAAACGCGCGCAAAGAGGTCCGAGAAAAATGAATGCTTCTTCGCTCAACGATGGATTTAATAAACGTGATGGACCCTATGGGGCTATTTGATGATATTTTCTTTCCTATATTATAGTCATTACTAGTAATCTTGATTTTGCTTTTGTTGTTTGTTTTAACCCTGTAATACGAATTGATTTTTAACTCATGTTTCTCATTGACTGTCAGAAAGCACTCTAAACAACTGACTTATTCTACTTATTTGATGGAGTGAACTACTGGGCAATGTACAGTTGTTTGTAGAGCGGAAATGTTCACATTGTGACATTAAACACAGCCTCCTAAAAACATCTATTTCTAAACTAATTACGATGTTTTATGCTTCAAAGTTTATCTTTGTGACTGACTAGTGACTATCCAAAATAGGAATCTGTCATTTCAGAGTATTTTTCATACTGACATTATCTCAGCACTCTCTGAAATTTTCAGGCTTCTAATTCATCCTCTGTCTGCCCTTACCCTGTATTGTTCAGCCTCTGCGTGGAAAACCGCACTGCAACAAGCGCGGGCCAACCGCTGGCAGAACGCAGACGGTGCTGAAGAATCAATAAAAATTTTGCAAGCTTGAAACCCTCCTCCTCCCTCTCCTTGTACATCACCAACTGCCGTTGTTAACGAATCGCCTTTAAACATCCTATCCTACAACAACACAAATAGTCGAAATGGGAGGCCTTTCCGCTAAGAAATCTGAATACTTCACCAAGCTCCGTGCTCTTCTTGAGGACTACCAGTCCATCTTCCTCGTCGGTGTCGACAATGTCTCGTCTCAACAAATGCACGAGATCAGAAAGGCTCTTCGTGGTAAGGCTGTTGTCCTCATGGGTAAGAACACCATGGTCAGACGTGCTTTCCGTACCTTTGTTTCCGAGATCCCTGAGCTCGACCGTCTCTTGCCTTTGATCAAGGGTAACATTGGTTTCGTCTTCACCAACGAGGACCTTAAGACCATCCGTGATGTTATCTTGGACAACAAGGTTGCCGCTCCCGCTCGTGCCGGTGCCATTGCTCCCAAGGACGTCTGGGTCCCCGCCGGTAACACCGGTATGGAGCCTGGTAAGACCTCTTTCTTCCAAGCTCTCGGTGTCCCCACCAAGATTGCCCGTGGTACCATTGAAATTGTTTCTGATGTCCAAGTCGTCACCTCCGGTGCCAAGGTTGGTCCTTCCGAGGCCTCCCTTCTTAACATGTTGAACATTTCTCCCTTCACCTACGGTCTTTCCGTCGAGTTTGTTTACAACCAAGGTCAAGTCTTTGCTCCCGCTATTCTTGATATCACTGACGACGAACTTGTCAGCAACTTCTTGTCTGCTGTCAACACCATCGCCACTGTCTCTTTGGCCATCAGCTACCCCACCCTTCCTGCTGTTTCCCACAACATCATCAACAACTACAAGAAGGTTCTTGCTCTTTCCATTGCCACTGAGTACACCTTCGAGGGTTCTGAGGCCATCAAGGACCGTCTTGCCAACCCCGAGGCTTACGCTGCCGCTGCCCCCGTTGCCGCTGCTGCTGAGACCTCTTCTTCTGCTGCCGCTGAGGCTGCTCCCGAAGAGGAGGAGGAGTCCGATGAGGACATGGGCATGGGTCTTTTCGACTAAGCTGCTTGTTAATTAAGAGTATTTTGTATCATTTAAAATCTTTTGTTAATAATAAATCCATCTTTCTTTGCAAACATTGTTGTTTCTGATGTAAATGTACTGAGTTAAATGTACCACTAGTGATAACCGTAGAACTATGAGCCTCACCTTTCATAACCCAATTTCAAAAGCACCTCACGCTTGGGAGTTTGGTACCCGTTCTCACGTGGTTGCGGAGTTAACAACCTGATGTTAGACAATTTAGTTTGAAGGGTCCGACCATGGCATAAATGAATATTATTTATCAGTGATCGAATTTATAAAAAATTTTATCAGTTAAGTAACGTTTGTGATTTTTTTGCAAATTTTAATCTTCTTTTTGTTTTATTTTTTTTTTTCTGTTATCATCACGATCGAAGACCGGCATTCAATATGGAAGAAAAGCACTTGTTTGTGGTCATTCATGGGTATGTTGATGCGACGAGCCACACCTGAGTCGTTCCTTTCCCTACGCCCTCTGTTCCCCTGGTGGAGTATCTGGGTTTGGGGGTGAAAGCAGAATGAATCGGTTGGGATGAATAAGAAGAATGCTAACATGGGGTTGATATAGACTATGGGGCAACGTCAGCCATGTCCAAACAATCAAAGAAGTACTTGAGGAAGCGTTTCCAAGCGAAGAGACTGGAGTAGAGGTTCTTGTTCCACAGTCAAACTCTGGGTTCAACTCCTACGACGGTGTCAAGGTGGGAGCTTTGAGAATTGTTCAGGAGATAGAGGAGTATCTGGATGAGCACAGCTCAGATACCGTGGTTTACAACAAGATCAGTTTAGCTGGATACTCGCTAGGTGGGCTTTGGGCAAGATACACCGTTGGTGAGCTGAACAGAAGAAAAATGCTCAAGACACCAGAAAATCCCAAAGGCCAGTTTGAGCCCATGACTTTCACCTCGTTTGCTTCGCCACATGTGGGTACCGTTTTCCACAAGAACACGTTTCATGCTGCGGTTTTCAACACTTTGGGAAGCACGATCTTGGGTCAGTCTGGCCAAGACTTGTTTTTGAAGCCGGATCCTTCTACTGGCGACAAGAGATCGGTCTTGGAAATGATGACAGACCCAGAAGGTGTGTTTTACAAAGGATTGGCTGCGTTCAAGTATCGACATTTGTACGCCAATGCCATCAATGACAGAACTGTGCCGTTTTACACCTCTTATTTGTCATTGAAGGATCCCTTTAGATACCGTTCACGTGTGAGAATTGTGCGCAAGTCACGCCCCGACTTTGACGACTCCGAGGGAGAAAACGATGTTACAGTGGATACTGCAAAGCTTCTCAAAGTGCCCTTTGCAGAGGTTGATCCATATCTTACAACTTACAAGCATAGCGATGAGATCGAGGGTTTGACCCGTGCGCAACACCAAACCATGGTTTTCCTTGCAATTGCTGGCCCTATTTTTGTTCCAATCTTTTTGGTAGTCAGCTCAGTCTCTACGTATTTCAGTTACAGACGGATCAGAAACTATCTTCACGACAAGATCAATCAGCACGATTCTTCGTGGTCGCAGTCTGAAACAGAAGTCAAAAAGCCTAAATATCGTCGCCGCGATAGTATTTCGGAAGGTGTTGCCGACTTGACTGGAGACGCTGTTGATGATTTCATTGGCTCTCAGCAAGATCCTTCGCGTGCTTCGACACCCGTTCCACAGGTCAATGGCAACAGCAACATTAAGATCAACCCACGCCGGCACGTGCTGGACTCTCCAGACCTGCCAGAACTGCGGCTGAAGCCCGTGGTCAAACAAATGGTGAAAAATCTAAACACTTTGGACTGGGACAAAAAAATGGTCAAAATGAGCAAGACCCATTCGCATGCTCAGATCATTGACAGAATGCACAAAGATGTCCAAGGTAAACAGATTGTGAAGGAGTGGGCCAAGGGCATCAAGGCAGAGCTCACCAACGCATCTTCGGCCAAGTTATAAGTGCTTTGTTTTGTTTTTTCTTTTCATTTTAGATTCTTTTTCTTTTATAGTTTCGTTTTCTCATTCTATTCTTAACCTACTATCCTTGTTGGCTTTTTTTCTATTCATATATTTATAGTATTCTCGTTTAAAGCAAATTTGATTTGTTGCCGTATTGTTGTTGGCATATCTGGGGAGACTTTGTGATTTGGCGAGGGCGGTGTATAATGGGAAATGGTTTCCGGTTTGGGATGTATGGAGTAAAGTGTCTCGAATAGGAAAGCAAAACTTAGTTGGTCAGAACAGAGAAACTCTTGGATTACATACAAACTATGAGAACTGGTCTGATCCAAGCGTTAGACTAGTTAGATCATTATTTGATAATTGTAGTACTATCTAAAAAAGTGTGGCATGTGTATCCTACGAGAGTGTTCTGGTTTTTGATTGTAGTGTTTGCGTGAATCATAAATCATAAAGATGGAAAATATTATTAATGCTTGGGACATAAGGCACGCAATGCTTTGGGAGCACAACGAATACAATTTCCTGCACCATGTCGAGACTTTTTCAAAGTAGCTAAGGAATCAATACATGAGAAGTTATCTTTATCAATTCTCGAGACACTAACTTAACATGTGAACTTTCCAAAATCATCTGTCAAACGGCGCCAGAGCCATTCAATTTTAGGACCACCTCATCTCTACCTGGGAGTTGCAAAAGCTGTGAAATTAGTATGGATATGGCGAAGGCCATCAAACACCTGCATTTGATAGATGAACGTATTGGGCTTGGACAAGGCACCAAGCAAACACTTTGTGATATATTTGAACGTTCAAAATATCTACAATCTAGAATATACAAGGCATTTCAATAATTTAATTCAATAATTGTTTCAATATAAATAAGGGACTGAGTCTCAGTCTTTTGACAATTTACAAAAACAATTCAAGAATCCAAACAATACTCACACTGACATTCGCTTGTACTACACACACAACCAACTTTCCGAAAACCATACTATCAGCCATGTCACAAAAACAATCTGTTGTCATTAACTCTGTGTACGCTCCTCTCTTTGAGAGCGTTCATGCTACCACTCGCTACCATCTTCGCAAGAAAGTAGACAAATACAAACGTCGCTGGGAACTTCATAAGCAAGAAGCTGCTGATCATAGATCGTATCGTGAGATCAAGTACAACTCAAAAAGCTCTATTGGAATCATGTTTGGCAAGATTCATCATAAGTATGCTGCTTCAAGCTATACTTACACTACATATGAATCTTCGAGCAGTGCTAAATCCTTCAAAATTCTTTAGGGAAACCTAAAATGATTTCATCATCTGGACCAAATCCAGTTGCACAAAAGACAACTCAATAACAAATACTCATCATGTCAATATAAGGTGCTCAAATAGTTGAGCATACAACAACCTTAGATTGATACAAATTCATTTCAACAAGCTACTACAACAACCTGATTATAGAATCCTTCAGGTGTAGCAATAATATGACTAAACATTGTGAAGAATAATTTATCACGAAATGCTAAAGCAACAGTCCAAACATCAAATCTATTAGGTATAGCATATACCAAACAGCGCATATGTGCTCAGTATACAAATGTCTTCTCAGTCAGTTTATCTGTCCATCGTTCCTTAGATTCGCAAGAAACTAACTTGCGGAGGTGACATCCAAACAGACACAAAAACTTATTGTATTTATCTATTTATTTATTCTTTGATTGTTTTATATAGTCTCTATTAATCAATACACTACATTCATTTTTTCCCTTCCCTTAGCGCGTTCTCTTAATGAACTGTAAATTCGTGCACAGGCCATCAACTCTACGTAGCGTACAAACATGTACCTTGTGTGTTCCAAAATAGGAAATGAAAATTACAATTACAAAAGCACCAAACAGGCAGAACATTTACCAATTCTTTCCCGAGCCGACTGTATTTATAAAAACGTGAATTATTAATAGTATGCTATATCAAAAACAATGAAGATTACAGTAGTGTAATGAGTTCAGCAATAGACTTGATAGATATGCTTTTCTCTAGAGTTTCTTCAACATAGACTAAAATCTTTGAATTAGGAAAACTGTATCACAATCTAAAGTTGAACTATTAAATGCACTTAAACGCCTTCAAAGTATCATGGTTTAACTTGAATACTACATGTTTTTGAAATTTTGTTGTACAATTCATCATTTTTTAATATCACCTATCATCGACTTTATACAAAATTACATCAAAATGCAGTTCGGCTTTTCCATCTTCGCTATTGCTCTCACGTTGGCTTCTGCTGTCATGTAGTCCCCAAGCTTAAAGTTTAACTTTAAGGTTATACATACGAGCACACATCCACAGAACATTTTTCACCACGAATCCCAGCGACAATACTATTATCATTGGCAGAGAAAATCCCATTGAAGAGTTCAGATGGTCAACGGAAATATTCAAATCAGCGATCAGTTTTTGCATATTGCAGACAACGAGAGACTGGAAGTTCTTCTCAAGCGACTACTCAACACTTGACTTACCAAGGCAAAGAAAGCTTTGTTGCTGGTCCTACCAACTACTCTTATTACAAGCCTTTTTTGGCCTCAATAGCCAAACAAATGGAGACACCGAATATATCATAAGAACTGTTTCCTTAAATACTATTGCAAATACTGTTAGTGCTACACAAGCCAGAACCACCGCTCCTTCCAGATCATCTGTCACTTGCGGTGCTAGTTCTATAGTTGATTAAACTACTTTAGCCAGATATAAGACTGTCACTACCATTTCCACTACTTCTAGATTGACAACCGGTAATGTAATTTTCACTACCTCTTCCCAGTCTGTCGATACTTCTGTGGCTTCTACTTCTTCGAAACCTGATTCAACTGTTATTAGTCTAAGCAAACCAATTATTACTATCAGACCCACGTCTTTGAGATCTTCATCTTCTTCAGCAAGTTCCGCAACTACTGCCAAACCTATTTTTTGGGTTCATACTACCATAACCATTACCACCAGACCTATTGGTACAAGATCTCATGCTCAACTCAGTATTGCTGGTATGTTTACTACATTACACCGCAAGAACTCTTTTGATGAATTTCGCAACAGTTCTGCCATGCCTCCTCAGGTGAATGAAGTCAGTGGAAATATTAGTATTTTGTTTTCATTTGAGTTTTTCCAATTGCCATTTTTTTCACTTTCATATTATAAAAAACTAGCAGCTCAAATAACCCTGCGTTATATTGTTTTCATCTTCTCTCTTCTTTTTACATTTGTGACCATATACATCCAATAGATCAAAACATTTAATTTGCAAGTTGACGAGCAGTCAATATCAATCTCAATAAAATTGTTACGTCTAGCAACTGGCAACTCGAAACTTTAATGAGCTATAATAATACTGATTTGTGCATCAGACACAACAACATGCAGTTGTTCCTGAATACCAGCCCTAAAACATGACACGAATGGCTAGCAACTATCCGCATTCAAATGTAAAATGAAATGATTTGCTTATGCATTTTATGCAGAGTCAAGTCTCTATATCACCTCAAATCTTTTATTTTTTGTAAGGATTCGAGGCCAATTTCCTTAATTGCCACTTCTCCTTACGTTATTCTGATCTAGTGTTGCTACTGTCTTTGCACTTCGTTTGGATTACTTTGGTTCTTACACCTCAGTTGATTCAACGTTGTTCCTGTTCTTGTTCCTGTTCCTGTTCCTGTCCCTTACGTGCTTCTGTTCCATCATCCACACGGCACCTTACGTACTTCTGTTCCGTCATCCACACAGCACCTTACGTACTGCTGTTCCGTCATCCACACGACTCCTTACGTACTTCTGTTCCGTCATCCACACGACTCCTTACGTACTTCTGTTCCGTCATCCACACGGCTCCTTACGTGCCCCTGCTCCGTCATTTGCACAACTCCTTGCGTGTTCCTGTTTCATTCCAATACGACGGTTTGGCTATGTTCTACACCAACCTCGAGTATCTCTTAACTGATCTCCCAAACAACTTTTATAACACTTATAATCATTATCATAAAGTTGTCTAACCTCAAGTATAAGTAAGAGTAGCCATCCCGAGAATATTCTCGTTTTTGGATTGATCACTCAATTATCTTGTCTATTCTAAATATAGTCTTTATTCTCTTTTTAAATCAAAGGAATCAAAGACCGGACCAGACATAATTTAACGTCCGTTAGGAGTATTGCCATACACCTAACTTATTATCAATTCAACTTATCTCTATTTCTTTTATCTCAGCCCATGTCGGTCTGAACTCTTACATTTTTACAACAGCCGTTGTAGTATAGTGGTTAGTACACTTCGTTGTGGCCGAAGAAACCTCAGTTCGATTCTGGGCAACGGCAGGTATCTTTTTCTTTACGTCTATTTTTATCAACTGGGCATTTTTTAGTGCAAATTAAGGAGTCCAAGCGATGTAGCTAACCTTATTTTAGAATTTTATTCAAGTGGTTGGCTTCAATGTCCGGAAAAAGCTTAAGTGAAAAACAAGGTTTTTCTTGAAATTTTGGTACCTGAGCAGCCTGGAAAAGTTCATGTTCTGTGAATCTGAGCACGCTTACATTTGGCTTGCGAGCAGGCCAACGGTGATTTGATGAAGCCTCGATAAAATTCAGAACTAGAATGTAAACCTCGACGATGCAATTGCCTCGGAGCTGGCCAAACGGGCCCACAAAATGCTTTGTTACATTTTTTCTCAAGCCGTTGTCAAACTAATAAATACGCTTCTTTTGGCCCTAAGACCACGACCAGCCCAGCCAGCCTCTTTTATTTCAGTCCTCAGATCCAAAAGCGTCCAAAAAACAGCAAAAAACATCGCGAAATTTGGCCAGAAATCAAACTCGACAATTTGGATCTCCAATCCGGTCGCATACCCCAACTTCAGCATCAATTTCACTCCCTGATCCCGTCGTGTTTCGGCTGCTTTGATCGCTTCGACTCGTTCAGTCCAAAGTTTGTTTGCATGCCATTCTGTAGATGTCCCGATTAGGCAAGACATAAACATTTCTGGTATGTCTTCCCGCAGCTTAAACTTTTATTTACGCTTTGAAACTCCATCTCAGCCCAGCGTTTCTGTCATCGCAGCACACATCGACAAATACTCGCGATTCGGATCAACAAACATCTTTTAGGAATCTGCGGAGGTGTCGATAACAAAGAAACCGCAATTTACGATTTTTGCTGACCTACGCTATATCCAAATTTGTTTTTTTTTCCTTGTTGGCATTGCGTCTTAAATTCTTTAAAAAATTTGGTTATTATTCTTTTCCTTTTTCATTCTTCTTATTTTCTTTCCCTTCTTCTATTTTTGCATTCGTTGAAAAGCCAGTCTTTTTAGCTTTGATATTTCCATATTACACAGTTTTGCATCAATATGGATGACCCGCAAAGCCCCAAGAAAGCTCCGAGAGAGCTTCCCGTTCCTCCTGCTCCAGCTCAACACTCGCCTGTCGGGTTCTCTCAGTCTCGCCAACCATTCCATTTAGGTACGTGTGCTTGATTCGTGATCGCATTGCCTAGCTGTTTTGCTTGCGTTGTCTAACTTGTTTCAATCTATAGACGAATTTCCCAGCATTAATAACACTCCTCAGCCCAACCTCCAATCATCACCATCCAGAAATTCCGTACATGGCAATGCCCCAGGCTCTCCTACACGATTTGGCCCTCCTAGTAGGTTCGGCTCGCCTGTGAGAGGCCAATCGGCAAATAAGATGGCTCAATGGACCAGAGAAGAGTCAGATATTGAACACACACCTATCCCAATGGAGCCGCTTGACACTACTGATCCCCTGAAAACCAGCTACGACTCCTTTGGCCCTTCGCTACTCAACACTCATCAGCCTCAGCTGTCGACAGATTCAACCTCCACAGTTTTCAATCCTACTGTATCAAGTCCTTATGACGACAACTATAGCTATATCGAAAATGACGATAATGCCAGCTATGAATACAACGACGACGATGAGTATATGGCTGAAGAAAAGGATATTCATGAAGAACTACTCCGTGTTGATTCTACCGATACCCTGAGTGGTGGTGCTCTTATGGAAGCGCCCGTCAAGGCTCAGCCCAGACGCCACAAGTCAATGTCTCGAAGACAAGTGAAGTTGGTTCGTGGTAACCTTGTTCTCGACTGTCCTGTTCCAACTAAACTATACTCATTTCTTCCGCGAAGAGATCACGATGAGTTTGTGTATATGAGATATACCGCAGCTACCACTGACCCCAACGACTTTGTTGACGGTGGATTCACTCTGCGACCTGCTATATATGAGCGTGAGATTCAGTTGTGTATCTGTATCACAATGTACAACGAAGACGAAATCGCTTTCACACGTACTATGCACTCAGTCATGAAGAATATCGCTCATCTTTGCTCACGTAACAGATCGCGTGTCTGGGGCAAAGATGGCTGGAAAAAGGTAGTGGTGACCATTGTTGCCGATGGTAGAACCAAAGTCCACAAGGGTGTGTTGAACGCTTTAGCGGCTATGGGTGTTTTCCAAGAAGGTATTGCCAAAAATTTTGTCAACGGCAAAGAGGTCATGGCTCATATTTTCGAATACACTACTCAAATATCTTTGGACCCCGATCTCAAGTTCCAAGGTGCAGAAAAAGGAATCGTGCCAGTCCAGGTCATTTTCTGCCTGAAAGAGAAAAACGCAAAGAAAATCAATTCTCATAGATGGCTGTTCAACGCTATTTGTCCGGTATTGAAACCAAATGTCTGTATATTGCTTGACGTTGGAACCAAACCTGGACCTACTTCTATTTACCATTTGTGGAAAACTTTTGATTCTGATTCAAATATTGGTGGTGCCTGTGGTGAAATCAAAGCCATGACTGGAAAAGGTGGTGTAGAGTTGTTAAATCCTTTAGTGGCGGCCCAAAACTTTGAATACAAAATGTCAAATATTCTTGACAAACCTCTCGAATCAGTGTTTGGATATATTTCAGTGTTGCCTGGTGCTCTGTCTGCATATAGATACATTGCTTTGAAAAACGGCGAAGATGGTAAAGGTCCGCTAGACTCCTACTTTAAGGGCGAGTTTCTGCACGGTGCCGGCGCAGGTGTGTTTACTGCAAACATGTACCTGGCCGAAGATCGTATTCTGTGTTGGGAACTTGTCGCCAAGAAGGGTGAAAAGTGGTTGTTGAAGTATGTCAAGGCTGCCACCGGTGAGACGGATGTTCCTGACGATATCTCTGAGTTTATCAGTCAGCGTCGTCGTTGGCTCAACGGTGCTCTCTTTGCAGCTATCTATGCCCAAACGCATTTCACCCAGATTTGGGGTACAGACCATTCTTATTTCCGCAAGCTGTTACTGCATATCGAGTTTTTCTACCAGTTCATTTCGTTAGTGTTTACCTTCTTTTCTCTCGCTAATTTCTATCTTGCATTCTACTTTGTTGCCGGCTCTTTAGCCACTCCAGGTAACGATGTCATAGGTGGTAAAGGCGGGTTCTACCTGTTTTACATTTTCAAATACTTGGCCATCTGCACAATTTCTGGCCAATTCATTCTAGCATTGGGTAACCGTCCACAGGGATCAAGAAACTTGTTTATGGGAAGTATCATCCTCCTAGGAATAGTAGGCGCATATGCCACTGGATGTGGTATCTATTTTGTTGTCAAGGTTGTCAGTGATCAGGCTGCGGGCCAAGCCAGTTTGGGTGACAATGTGTTTACAAATATTGTTGTTTCCATGGCATCGACATACGGAATCTATGCCATCATGTCTATTTTGTATCTCGATCCCTGGCACATTGTTACATCCTCACTTCAATACTTCCTATTGGTACCAGCCTATGTTTGTACTCTTCAAATCTATGCATTCTGCAATACCCACGATGTCACTTGGGGAACCAAGGGTGATAATGACCAAAAGATGGATCTGGGTTCAGCAGTTGTCAAGGCCGAAGCTGGAAAAGATGTGGTTGAAATTGAGATGCCGGCCGAGCAGTTGGACATTGATAGTGGATACGATGAGGCTCTTACTGCTCTACGTGAGCGTACCCCGGACCTTCCGTCTCCACCTAACGAGAAAACAGTCACCGAAGATTACTACCGCGAGGTCCGAACCAAGGTGGTTCTCGTATGGATGGTATCCAATATGTTGCTCGTGCTCATCATGACACAAATCTTTGGTACCGGATCTACAAATGACAACATATACTTGAAGATTATTCTGTGGTCTGTGGCGGCACTGGCGGCATTCCGCGCTATCGGTTCGCTGGCCTACTTGCTTCAGCTGGTAATCAAAAAGATATCGGAGACAAGAATCAAATCCTTCAATCGAACCGCATTCACTGGAGGTGCCAAAACTGCTAAACAGTAAAAAACAACAACATCTAAACACTCTAATTTTGAATTACATGCTTTTAATCACGTTTATAATAAAATAATCTCATTTAATATTATACTTTTTTCTTTGGAAAAGATCAACCAAGAAGATGGAATAACAAGAAATGGAATTGAGCTATGTAATGAGCAAGAAACTAATTACGATGCAATAAATTTTAAGCAGTTTCTATCCAATCCTTCAGTATAATCTATAATCACTGGTTTGTAGCCCATAGAGGTACAAACTATCCGCTTACAACTTGCCCTTGTACTAAACAACCAAGACCCAAAGATGTCGTCGTAGTCCGAAATCAATCGTCCGGTTTCCAAGTCCCAAACTTTGATTGTTTGATCATAACTACCAGAAATGATTCGACCTGATGAAATGTCAATCGATCGGACCAACGCAGAATGGTCTTCCAGGACATGAAGACACTCGCCAGAGTCAACGTTCCAAACCCGAATGGCTTTATCGTTGCCACCGCTGACCATACGGCGGCCATCCTGAGAGATCTTTATGCAAGCAACTCCACGAAAGTGCCCGTGATATTCTTGAATACATTCTCCCACATTCAAATCAAACCTTTTTATCGTTGCATCGCCGCTACCACTGTACAAGTATTGGCCTTGTAACTGTATGGAATTGATAGATCCTCTGTGTTGTTCAAATCTGTACCTGAGAATGACCTCAACGTTTTCTTCGTATTCTTCATCCGCGTTAGGCAAGGGTCGTTCCCACACACACAATTTGGAGTCTTTGGACGCTGAACAAATGTAGCGACTGTCCATAGCTACGTCCACAACCGCTGCTTGATGCCATCTGATTCTAGTAAATGGTTCACACGATGGGAATTTCCATAAAATCATCGAGTTGTCGCCCGATCCAGAGACCATCAAGTTGTCGTCAAACACTACACAAAGAATTGATAAAGTATGAATCAATCTATTGCTATCATCTTCCAAATCAGGTAGTTGAATATCCTCTGGACTGGGTGCGGATAAAGCTCGAGGAGTCTCAAATGCGCGAGCCGGTTCAAATGCAATAGCCTCCACAGCCTCCGCACTCTGATTGGCACCTCTGATATCATCTTCAGGAAACTCTTCCAGCTCTTCTTCCACTTCCATCTCAACTCCCAACGATCTTATAAGCTCATAAGTATCTGCGTCCCAGATCTTGATTGTCCTATCCCTCGACCCAGTCACAATGTAATCATCGTCGTAATGGACGCAATAGACGCTATCAGAATGCCCTGTCAATACTTCGGTCACTGCTCCGCTAGCATTCCACCGTTTTTCCAGAATATGCCGGGTCTTGTATAATGATTTCCAAGTAACTTGGTCGTCGTCTGGTAAGTGATCCTGGGTGGTGCTCCAGTAAGGCCTATGGAAATACTGGGTCCTCCAAGTAATGTCCATTGTAGCAAATTTGTTCCATGACTTGCTTACCAGAGCACAAGTCAAGACTGATTTGGGGTCTAGATGTTCAAGTACAAGAAGAACTACTTCACGAGGAAACGTAGTAGCCATGTCACGTTTAGTTGGAATTTTGTCATGAATAAGAGCGTTGTTTCCATTATTACCATTTTCGCTAGAACCACCCGAATCCTTATCAGGAGAAGCATATTGCTTAGATCTGACCTGCTGATGATTTTGCATTTGATGAACTTGAAGTTTTTGTACGTAGTAGCCTGTGCTAGCTAATGCGTGCAAATATAGGATTTAGAGGAAGGTCAGATGTCACTTATAGAGATTTCTGACAGTGAACTAGCGTCGAGAGAACCAGGAGGTTGTGATCTTACAGCTCCTTTGTAGGTTAAAACAGCCCTAGTGTTGGGGACGGTCAAATGTGGTAAACATTGAGCCTTGCCGCAATCCTGAGACTCGTAAGCTTTGTATAGCCGTAGATTCTCTCGGAACACTGGTAAAAGGAGAGGGAACATCAAGGTGCGGAACACTGCAGACCATGCATCACCGGCGACACTGACGACTGCAGAGAAAGAAATAAAGATTCGTTTGAAGACGCTATAAATCGGGTCTGAGCTGCTGAGACCAGATCCAGAAGTACTAATGATTCGCAAAATCCCCGTCATTCTCTCACGTCAAGCACGAGCACTCATACACATGTCCATACCCAAGCATAGAACCGATACAAAAAGCACAAAAGTGTTACATTTTTTAAGATAAAATAATAGAAATAAACAAACAATCAAGATGAAAACGGATGTTTGGGGGTGGAAGGTCATTAAGGGTGGTTCAACGATCAACAAAATCAGACCAAAGTCTACAAAATAGATTCTTATCAACATATCACACCTTCTCGTCCCAGACTCATTCTAAACTATGTACTTGAATGCTTTTCAAAAAAATAACAATTAAAAACACATGAAAGCTCTATTGAGTTCAATATTTATCATGTCAGCTCTAACCAACCTCAAGCAACTAAAAGGATCCATCCAAACCCCATTAGCAAAAGCAGATCAGCTGTGTACTTGCACCTCACAAAACCTCCAAACACACTGGCTTCAGATGTTTCATACTCATTGACACAAACATGTACTTTTCAATTGACAAATATTCATTACTCATATTGCCAGCTCTCTGAATCTCCTGATCCGGCTTCAGTCAGGTCGCTACAAATTTTTATTGGAGTCCAACAGAGCATTCGAAAGATTTTCATTTTAAACCAAGATTTTTTCAAACTTAACAATACTCGAACTCCTCCTCAAACAAATGAATCGATAACCACAATTTGAAAAAGATAAATAAAAACCAATTATATTATCCAAAGTTACATGTAATGCCATTTCATTTATATATTCACAAACTTTTATTGTTTTTTTTTGTTGTTTCTCGTTTTCTTATTTCTGATTTTGCTTTAATCGATGATCTCCTCGGTCTCCTCAATGATCTCTTCTCTGATTTCTTCAATGACTTGACTTCCAGACTCAAGCTGCTTGAGGATCTCTTCTTCTGTAAGGAATTGCGCAGCATGCAGCTTCTCGGTGACATCCTTGCGCCATTGTCTCCAGTGAGCAAGTGCATCACGTCTCTTGGTAACAAGGATACGCGTAGTGGCATCGGCATCCATGGCGTCTTCTTCATCGAACGTCACACCCAGATCCTTGAGCTTCTTGTGAACGCCACGACGCTCCTTGGGAGTAAGGGGACTGGAAGGACGAGGTCTCCAGGTGAAAACATGGAAAAAGTCTACACTCTTTTCGTACAGCAGATCGCCGTTGAACTTGAGAATCTTGTAGCCGGGTTGCAGCTTCGAGGACCACATGGCAATGTATCTTCCTGAAGGATCCCATGCAAGATCCACAATACCGTAGTATTCGCTGCTGGAGATATGAGTCAGACGGTAGGTGTTATCCTCCTTCAGCTCGGTCTCAAAGTCCCAGAACTCAAGAACCTCGGTAGTACCAGGGGCACCAAAGTTAGTGGTGACGGCGAACCGGCCCTTGGGCGACCAGTAAATAGATGTAGTAGTCTTCTTATCAAACGATTGGACCTCCTTCCATCCACCTTGGACGTTCTTCTTGCGCTCCAAAGCGTAGAAAGCGAGCTTGTTAGAACTAGGGTTGGGCTTCTCGTTGACTCCAACATCCGGTCTCGAAACTGTGATGAATCTGTCACCCTTGGGCTCCCAGGCAAAGTTCATAACAATGTCTTTCAGCTCAACAGCCTCATGAGGAATATCCTTCTCAGTGATTCTGAAAAACTCAAGGTTTGTGAAAGTTTGCTTCTTAGTACGTGTGTGTCTGTCGACCTTGACACACAAGAACTTACCTTGATCTTGCCAGTGGAATCTACAGTCGGAAACATTGAAAAGATTTCTAGTACGAATGATCTTTTTGGAGGGAACAGACATGATGCTGACACGAGCGGCTTGATTGCCGACTTCAGGAGTCCAGTAACACAGAATTTGTTCAGGTGTAGACTCGGTAGCAAGTTGGACACTGACGGGGGCAAACTCGAAATCAACAATGCCTTCAATTTTGATGCTCTTCTTGTCAAGAAGACCCATGGAAGGAGCCTCGTAGATGGAGAGTTGCTCACCAGGAGTCACACGAGCAAAGTACTTGCTGTCGGCCGACCACTTCAAAATGGGCCAAGAAACAAGCTGCTTCTCGCCATTCTTGTTGACAGGGACAGGGAACGAACGCAGGGGCAATTGGGTCAAAACGTCCCAAACGACGATCTGATTACCATAGTCTTGCTCGCCAAAGGGAACCTTGGGGTTTTCTGGGTGGTTTTCGTTGACGCTGCCAATAGGGATGTCGGAGAAAGTGACAATGTACTTTTCATTGGGAGAGAAGTGGAAGACCTTGACGTTGAAGTGTAGGAATTGGGCCAAGATGTTGAAGCTGGGGCCGCCGTTGAGCTGGACACCAAAGTTGTGAATCGAGGCCAGGTAAATACCCTTGGGCGACCAGCGAGCAGGGCCGCCGAAAACCTTGTCGACAATTCCGGAGGCTTTGGGCTCCTCTGTCTTCTTGTACCAGTTGATGTTGATTGTTTCCTGGGCGTGGATGAAGAACTGCTCACGGGCGTTAGGGTCCGTCAACCAAGATCGCAAGTGCTCGCGGGGCTTAAACTCGGGCTTGGCAGGCAGGGTGAGTTCCTCAGAAATACTCTGGTCGTTGCCGTACTTTTCAATGTCGGAGAACTTGTTGACTAAGAGTGTGTGCTTGGTGTCGAGACGCTTGTGGTTGTAGGTCTTGACCGCGTTATCTGCCTGCTCCGCATTCTCGTACTCGATGAAAATGAACCCGGTAGTGACCCCGTTCTCAACAGCAATATGGAACCCGTCCTCCTTGATGGTGCCAACAGTGCCAAACAGCTTTTTGAGAACCTTGGTCAAAACAGGAACCTTTGATTCAGGTGCCTTGGGCGCTCCATCAACCACGACAAAATTCGCAAACACATCCAGGTCAAGAGGAAACTTGCGCTCAAGATCGGAAAAATCAAGCTTCAAATCCTCGTCCATCAAACTCCGCGTATCGGCTGCCATTGTGTGTGTATATTTATAATATAATCTGGTCTAATGTGATCTGTTGAAAAACCGCTGGCTTGAGTTTTTTGAGATCAGTCGTGGAAAGTTGTGCAAATTTTTTTCCCTCTTCTTTCGCCAGCTGCTAGCCTTTTTTTTCCAGCATGCCCAGGGCTGCGAGCACGCGTATTTTTCAGACCAAAGTTTAGGCTGGGAGTTATCACATCTTAAGAAGGATCACAAAACATTGTATGTAGATCAAAGCTCAAAAGATCATGTTAAATAAAAATGTAACAACATGCTGATACAAAGATTTTTTTATAATATATTTATACGGTTATTATACAGTCTATTTTTTTAAAGAATAAGTTTCTCAATTGTATAAGGAGGAACCGATCTCGAAATGTTTTCAGCAAGCTCATCAGGACGCAGCCCGGTTTTGTCAGCGCTTCCAAAGCTAAGAATTCCGCGGATTCTAGTCGCATTCTGTTCCTGAGCGGAAATAAGCGAAGGACCGTTGGCCAAAGGTTCATCAGCACCATCTGACTTGTTGGCTTGCTTCTTGTTCTTCTTCTTCTTGATTCGGCCCTCTTCAGTGTAGTAGTAGGTCTTTTCGGGACGCGCCATTTTCAATGCCTCTTCAAGAACAACGACGGCATCGCCAGCCATGGTCAAATCGGAAATCATCTCAGAGACACTGGAGTCCAAAGAAGTCAAGATGGATTCGTCCCAGGCAAACAGACCACCGGCATCAATGAGTGAAGACATGATGCTCCAGCCAATGTTGAGCTTTTGCATCCGCTCGACAATGTTGACGATCTGAGTCACTTGGGACTCGTCGTGCTCGTCAACAGACTTGGTCGCGGCCTTGATCGTACTGGTGATCAGCTTGGATCCAAACTCCTCAGTCAAACGGGCAACGGCGTCCTGGAAAATATCGTCGCTTGAAGACTGCAAAGCAGAAACAACTTCCTTACAGCTCAACCCGGGCGCAGTAACCACGGCCTGTCTGTACAACCCAGGGTTTGCGGCCAGAGTACTCAACAAACTGGGGAATCTGGGTGTAGGAAACAACGGATGCGTCAGAAGGTACACTAGCACTTTGTCAACTGGCTTTTGAGCAGGCAGCTGCAGCTGGGCAGGATCAACTTGGTCAATTGTTGTGTTTTTGGATGCAAAAATTTGGGCGACAAGCGTCGAGATGAAGTTGGCATCCACTTCGCGATCGGTTTCATCGTAGATCAGGACCTCGTCCGCGGCAGCAGACTTGATGACTTCTGGGGTCTGGGCCAGATTGGCGGCGTTCCACTCCTCGTTCTTCATGTAAGAGATAGCCCAGTTCTCAAACTGCTCAGTCTTGCCTGATTTCAGCATTTTGAATAAAGAGGCAAGGACAGTTGTAGCAGCTGTCTTTTGCGCATTGGTGCTCTTGACCTGTGCATCAAGGTATCCCGCAGAGTCAAGCTCGCCGTCTAGTACGAGATCGTTGTGCACCAGATCCCATTTGCTGTTGTGAGCAACAACGCCCTTGCCAAGGGACTCCAGCAGGCTGCCCGACCCGGGGTTGACGGGCAAACTGACGATCTCAGTGCCAGTGAACCCCAGAGCCAAAGAGTTTGTATCTGAGAACGCGGCCAACTTGATAGGCTTGTCGAGCACGCGCTTGTCGAGGATCGTGTTGTACTTGGTATCGACGAGCTTGACAGTGGTGTCGTAGGACAACAACACCCGGTTGATTCCAACGGGCAGCAAGCTGGCGTTCTCCGTAGGCGATTTCTGGTTGCGGCGGACCTGGATCGTTGAAGACAGAGCCAGATGCGGGAGCGAGTAAGTAGAAAGCGAGAATGTGTGTGGGTTGAAATGAAGCAGCGAGCCCATGTGCAGTGCAAACACACCGTCGTTCGTAGTGGTTTCAATCGAAGAGTCGGCCAGCTCCTGCCCGTTGGCCTCGTCCAAAGCAATGAGCCGGACTTGGTAGGCCAGATCCTTTTTGTTTTCCTTCTTTTTGGGCTTCAAAACGGAAATCAAAATCCCGTCTTCTGGCATTTTGTCCTGACCAGAGGTGAAGTGGTTGTGGAACACGACATTCGCAGCTTCGTTTTTCAACGTCCATTCGACGTTGACTGGCTTGTCGTCTTCGTCATCGCCAGCAACAGAAAGACCTTGTACTGTTCCGTTTTGATAGAGCAAGTAAATGTATTTACCGGACTTGGATCCTCTGATATCGATAATGGCGTCTGTTTTTTCAAGCAAAACTTGTTCCTGATCCTCAGTCTGTTCCTCCTGCTTGATTTGGATTCTGCGCAACGACCCAGTTCCGTACTTGGTGAGCGTGGAGTAGTACAAGTACTGCTTATCAGCTGCAGTGCTGTTGACAGCCAGAACCGCAAGCACCTCAGTAACGGGCGAGATCGCGTGCGTCCATACGAGTCTGGGCGTCGATTTCAGCGAGTACACCGATAAACAGCTATGAGAAATACCAAGGTACAACTTGGACGTTCCTGAGAATATCGACGCTCTCAAAGCGAGCTTGGTCGAGGTCTGCGGAAGCTCGGAAATGGAGTATGGTGACAAGATCCCCGGCATTGTTATAATAGTCTATATTAAATGGAGAACTGGCAGTGAATATCACACGGTGTTGGAGAAGGTATTTTTTTTTTCAAGCGTTGGATTAAATTTTTTTTGGTTTTGGGTATTTGGGAAATGGAGTTTGGGATGTAACAACTCCCAATGGGCAAGGGCTAGCCATGTGTAGAGAATGGCAGTGAGTGTAGATAGTTGAGTTGGAGTTATGGGATGGATTGATTTAAAATTGATCCAGAGAAGTACTCAATAATATAGACAAATAACAATATTATCATGTATTTGATTATCCAAAGCATTTAATGAATGACTAGTTGACTAATTGACTATTGAGTCCAACAGAATAAATAAAGTAAGCAAGCGCACGCCAGGGCAAGGGTTACTCGCAACCAAGAGCCAATTCTGAAATTTTACAAATGGAAAAACATCCGGAATACGGTGAACAACAACAACATCAAAGACAAATCCGCCTAAAAAACAAATAAACAGATATAACAAACCAATGTCGAAAAGAACGCATAGCGAGGAGCCTGTTGAGGGAGTAGCCGACCAGCCTGATGCTAAGAAGGCTGTTATTAGCAAGGATTCCTCTGGAGATAATGAAGAGCTTGTTGACATTCGAGTGATACTTACCACGGGGATCGCCAGTTCACTCGAGGACAGCAACAACAGCGGCAGCACCGGGGTCTTGAGCCAGCTGAAGGAATTGGTCGAGTCCGTTTCAATCAGCGAAAAGATCCAAGGCGCCACAGAGCGTATTGCGACTGTGCGCGGGACTAAGCCGCGAATGGTAGAGGTTCTGGCGCGGATTGGCGAGTTCTGTGCCAAGTCGAATTGGGGGAAACTGGAGCCAGTGATTCCGTCTGCGCCGAGGAAAACGCGAGGAAGCAAGCAGTCGCAGTCGCAAACAGGCTCAGGTGCTGCGTCTGCGAATGGCGCAATGGCCGTGGGCTCGGCGGAAGAGGAGAGTTTGCGGATGATGCATAACCAGTTCAGTGTCCGAGTGCTGGTGCCAGAGGTAGTGGTGATGAAGTCGTTGGTTGGCGGAAACAGACACGAAGAACAGGAAAGTAATTTAAAATATATTGAAAAGTCGTCGGGTGCCAGAATGGAACTGTCTCGATCGCAGCTGCCGTCGTCCACGGAGCGCTCGCTCTTGATCAGTAGCAGCGCCCTCAACAAGCTGAAAAGCGCGATTGGGTCGGTTGTGGAAGTGCTGCTGCTAGATGCAGAGTATGCAAAGACCAGCAATGTGGTGTTGTATATTCCACGAGTGGTGACGGGGATCTACGGGCATCCTGAGACGTTCCAGAGACAGATGCTGAACCAGGCGTTGGCTGCTGCTAATGCGTTTGCTATCCCCGAGGGCCCTGCAAGCACTCAGCAGCATCAACAACACCAACATCATCATCATCAGCAGCAACAACAACATCATCACTACTCTGGCACCACTGCTACTTCCATCGACAACACTGCAGCAGCAGTAGCATCCTCCACACCCTCCGCTGGCCACGCCATTCCCACCGCCGACCCCAGTGACGAGATCGCCTCGACCCAGGGCGGGATGCAGCAGGCCCAGTTTCAGGCACAATCGGCCACACCAGGCCAGTCGCTCACCCAGCACATTTACATCCCCAACGAGATGGTCGGCGCGGTCATAGGCAAGGGCGGCACCAAAATCAACGAAATCAGACAGAGCTCCGGGTCCATGATCCGCATCAACGAGCCCAACGAGGAGACCGGTCAGGGTTCGGCGACGGGGGCTAATGGAGTAGGAGCAGTACAGGCGAATGGAGCAGCAGCACCGCTGAACCCGAATGAGAGAATGGTCACAATCACGGGTACGCCTGAGAACAACCAAAAGGCGTTGTATCTGTTGTATCAGAGAATAGAGGCCGAGAGACACCACCACAAGAAGTGAATCTACGGGGAGGGTGTTGTGTGTATATAAAACCAGTTATTGTCTCTGTATATAATTCAATGTTGTATATGTTTGTTTATATTGAGACACTTTGATGCTGGTTGTGTGTTCAAGTGTCTGAGGCTGTGTAGGATCCGATGCAAGACCTTTTCAGGCACGCCATTTTTGTGTGAAATCATCGAAAGAAACTTGAGCTGCGATCGAATGTGTTGCATGGCTCAGCTCAAATGTTTCACTGGCGTTTGCAAAAAACTGCCCAACAATCTAATGAGTGGTGATCATCAATTTGAAGCCAAGATCAGATTGTAAACTATTGTCCATCGTCTTTAACTAAAGCATTGTTTTTATGGGGGCTTCGCACCGAGTCGCAAAAGATGAACGTCGCTGTTATTGTTCGGGTCTTGCCGTTAACAGGTTATAGTCTTAAACATCTTGATCTAATGATTACCTAACAAACACGCACAGACGCTGTGAATCAATTCAAAAAAAAAAAGGCACTGATGTGGAGGAATTCCCTGTTTATGGGGAGTATCCAAGCTGAAGCTGGTTTGACAGAGTTAACATACGCTGGTAGAAGATGTCGATGTTGAAGAGGAGTTGGCTTGCAGGTGGTGATATGTGTATGATCAGGGTCCTGGTCCAAAACTCTTCTATCTCCAATCTCAGACTCATAACAAAAAAAGAAACCATACTTTGTATCGCTTAAACGTTTCTTTTATTTTAATGTTTCGGTTGCCTGTTTTGGGCGTGCTTTTCTATTATTTCTTGATTCTCGCCCCAATCCTGTTTCCTCTTGAATAAGAGTATATATATAAAGACCATTTTCAAGGCTCTTTTTAAAAGATTTCATTCGATTTTCGCGTCGTTTTATAGATTTTGAATACACACAAATTGATAAGAGCATGCCGAATACAAATCAGTTGCGTGCAGAGGGACATCGACGATGCGTATCTTCGCTGGGGTTGAGTGCAGAGTCGTCCGCTGTCTATCGCCGCGATATCAGCAGTACCGACTTCAGCACCTGTTACCATCCACAGTACGCCACGCGCGCCCGGTCAAACAGCCTCCATAGCAAACATCACCAAACCATGGCCTACTTTGATGCTGCGAGCCTTGTGCAAAACACACCACCAACAACACCAGCAAGAAGATTCAGCAAACGAAAATTACCGGCAAAGCAAATAGAGTCCTGTTCTAGTATATCGCAAATGAACCCAATCTCTCAGGGCCTGCTTGTCTCCGCCAAACAGCCTCGCGAATCTTCAAATAGAGCCAGTCAGTATCAGCACAAACAAGACCGATATGCACCGCGCGCTGTTCCCTCGCGGTATCACGGCTCGTTCGAACCACCGTTCTACTTTGCAAATGACCAGCCTGTTTTTGCCTCGTCCTCTTCGCAACGCCAACCAGCACCCATCGCCACATTCTCCTTCATCGAACCCGTCTCTTCTCCTCCACCTGCTCCTCCTCCGACCTCTATCGCAACATCCCACACCCGCTCCTTCTCCTTCTCCCATCTCCAATTGCAAGTACACCGCACCCAATCCATCCAACTCACCCACCGTCGCCGCACTTCGCTCACCTGCAACCCAAACAACCAAAAAAGCGCAGCGTCTGGTTGTTTCTACGTACAAGAAATGCGGAGACGGTCAGCAAGCACCTGGTGCGATATCCCCGGATCTATTTGGGGCGTCCCTGTTGGAATCGGCAAAAAAGAGGAAAATGATGGTGATTCAGTAATGCCTCGTTCTATGGGGACTGATTTGAATGATGAGGATAACAAGACAATAGCGTGCTTGGGGTCATCGCCATCCTCCACTTCGGGTCAAGGGTCCTGTGCGGCTGAGCAGCTAAACGACCACTATATCCACGACCATCTCCATCGTAGCAGTAAGGGCACAAACAACAATAGCAGACACCACACCCGATCATACTCCGATCACAAACCCTCTTCACGTAAACTGTCTATAGTCCGAAGCACAAGCTTCTCATCTGTTGTCAAGAAAAAAAGTCTTTCACTGGTCAAGGCGCTAGTCGAGCCCGAACGAAACCGGACAGTCGATATCAGACACTCACAGCTGCGTCCGCGGCTGCTCTCGAAAGAAGTGCAGGACGAGCAGGATTCACATACTACGCAAAATCACCATCACCGCCACTACTACAACAACACAGACACAGACGAGTATACATTGTATTCGGCCGCGAAACCGGTGGAATGGACACCCGGCACTAATAGAACGCTGTCGACATCATCCACATCCTCTGGAAACTCGCAGTTCTCGAACCTGAGCACTGATACAGCTGCCACTTCGAACTCGGGCGCGGTGTCGCCTTCGCTGCCGTCGCTATCACGCTTGGTTAAATCGGCAAGTCAGGCGAGTCTGGGGACAGTTGATGAGGAATGGGGAAAGGGAATGGGGAAGTTGTACATTACGAATCCTGATTTGTGAAGTAAAAGAGAAAATGAAACCGGTGTTTTCCTGACGTTTATTTTGTGTGCTGAAGTTGGTGTTTTTAAAATTAAATGGTAGACTGAGAATATCTTTTTATATAATATTTATTGTTTAAAATACAAAAGTTGATAAATTGTCATGCTCAAATAGTAGCTTCTCTAAAGTATGGCCCACTTTTGGTTATATATGTAGATAGCTATGAAGCGCCAGATCCTTGAAGAAATTTATAAAAAACTTGATTTCAGCACAGGTTAATTCGAATCAATTCTGTTCTGTTTTAATGAACGTGTTGAAAAGATTATTCCCAGATTCCTTGATGTGTGTATGTGCTAGCTGTGATATTTACTTGAATTTTTTCAAATCCATCACACTTTGAAATTCTGTATGGCATAATAATATAACTAGATGCTTATTAGAAATAACAACCACAGTGAACGTTTCTGGCTTACAACAAACTCGAACTTTCTATTTGACATCTACACTTTAGTGCGTGTTTTTGTTACGTTTAAATGCTTGCATTATATTATACATGCTGTAGTCAGCACTGGAGGGGGCTCATCTACAACAATCTTGAACTAAGGCATAACAAATTTCGTTGCTTTCAAAAAACCACTATGAAATCTATACTCGATATAACTGTCATTTATGCTTGTGTCTTCCCCTTTTCTTATATTTGAGAAATGATGTTGTAGACAAATGGGTAGAGTGTTTAGCCATTTTCACAAATGCAAATCTAAATGAAAGGTGCCTAAAATCTAAGTGCTTTCAGACGCGGTCGGGATTAAAAAGCAACTGATGAAGGTTTGGAAGAAAATCCGCGAAAGAAAATGGTATACTACAGGTGCTCAGTTTTGAAAAAAGTTGAAGCTGGTCTGTGCCTAGTATCAAGATCCCAAAACCAAACGACTTACAATCTATGCTCCAACATGATCTATCCGCTATCTACTTTTCGATTGTTTTGGTTTCAGTATCCACTAAACAAAAACCGACATTTTCACTTACTACGGAAACAAATAGTTTAAATTTTTTGAACAGATTTATGCAAATAAAAACTTTTCTGAACCAAGTTTGGGTTTCAATTTACAAATTTCTTGGGTGGAAAGTTTATAAGAAGCCGGGCGAGAAAAATGCGCTGCATATATTACACAAGTCAAGAAGATGAAATTTAATTTTTTTTGGCTCGAAAGCTGAGTAGTGATACTATGTCTTGCGTGGATAGTCGATAATTTGCAAATATTTGTGTCACAAATGCATCTTTGAACTGCTTAGACTACTTGCATTTGAAAAAATGTCAAGACCTGGCTTGAATCATCTTTTAAGTTCAATACAGAATACTATTTTGATATGTCCCGACTATAAACACCCATTCTATTCCAATTTTTTTCAAAAATAGATTAGACCTTTAGGACTTCAATAAGATGAGAAAATTATACTCTTGTGTGTATTGTTTTGTAGTATTGGTGGTGAAGTGCAGGAATATTTTGAGTGCACACAAATGCATCAAACACAATATCTGGGCAAGACGGGACTGGCGGACAACCGAGTGCAAAGAAGCAAACATACACTTGGCTGCAGAAGAAACATGTCAGTGATAGAAAAATACGCATAAACCCGGGATTGACGGTGCATTCAACATGACCAAATTCATATTTGTACTGAAAAGTACTTTGATCAAATTGAATAGAAAGACCTTTTACCTATTGACTTTAATTTTGTATCCTTTAAAAGTGAAGAAGTTGGAATTTTTTATGTTTTGCAGAGTGGATTCATAACATTTGTTCATTTGCTCGAGTTGTTTACACAGTTAAGGAACACAAGGGGATTAAGTGCAGACATGTATATTCTTCATTGAACAAAACTAAATTATCTTCAAAACAGCTGAATTTTTTTTCTTCTTTAACCAGAATAGATTGAACGTTAATGACTCTGTATTTTTTTTAAAACATGCTCTTACTTCTTTTTCTAGACTTTTCGTTCAAAGATTCAAAAAATGTTTATTTGTGCGTGCACTCTAGGTAGTGATTAAACAACTTGTACTGATTGATACAAAACGATTAAATAGACAAGATCCGAATATGGGTATGTGACTACCTGGTTTGGATTTTGAAAAGCGTATATTGAAACAAAGAACATTATAGTGAGATTTTAGCTAACCAGTAAGTGCTAATAAAATGAAATTGGGCCGCCCGTACTCGAGATGCTTATTGCACAGCCCTGTCAGAATTTTTCATTTTGCCAGTCATGGATGCGACTTTCAATTGCAAAGAATTGTCGTTTCTTGAAGTGTGTCTAATGCTTGTAGGTTTTTGTGTTACCTGATGTTTGAGACACCTGAATTAAAGCGTTATGTTTGGGTGCATTCTGTTTTTGCTTGATTATTATTTCTAGTCATTTCGTGGGCGAGAAGACAGCCAAGATAGATTGAACTCTTCATACATGTGGCTCGTAAATGTATTCATTCACAAAGTAGACATCAGAATGAATCTAGAAGTTTTGTCAATTTGAGATGGCATTCAATATCAAAAAAAATCATTCAAAATTTGTCTAGATAAATTGTCTCGCTGCTTTATAGAGTTGATACCTGCTACTTTATTTTTTTTAAACTATTTACTCAGTATTTATAACTAAACCGTGTTTCAGGATCAGATAAAAACTCTCTAACCCAGTGTGTATATTATGGATGTTTTTGATTTGGGCTAAATGGCATCAGACTTTTTCTTGCCGTCTTTTTGGTACATATCGAAGCAAAACATTCACATTGTTATAACTGAGTTACCGAGATGCTACAAGGTACAAAATTCATATGCAAGGTATGCGATTTACCAGATTATGCTGTTTGATTTAAACCAATAAGAAATTTACTAATTATCAGATTGAAAATATGAGTTTTAGAGCATATTGTGCTTGTTTTATTCAAGTTTAACTTGTATACTTGATCTTATACATGAGATGAATAGTTCTGATTTGACCATAGCAATCAAATATGTTCCCTGAAAAGGCACCAGTGCTTACCGCTTCTCATTTATATTGGAATTAAGAATTGACACGAATTACCTACAAATTAGCTTATTAGAAGCAAGAGCAATATACTGATGAATTACTTACACTTACATGTCTGTACCAGCCAAGTGTATTATGAATTCGTTCCCCTATAGCGAATAGTGAATAGCCACTACCAAGGACGAGTGCTACAAATATGCAATATAAAAGACATTGAGACTCAAGTATACTTTGATCAGATTAACAATTTTCGCAATGTGCTTTCGCGTTCAACCAGTTTGTTCAAAATCCCATTACATACGACTGTAGTATGGCTACTTTATATGAGCACATTGAAATTTCATTCAGGCCTCAATTTAATAATGAAATATAGGGAATTCTCAACATGATCACCAAGTAAAGCTATCTCGTTATGTTTGAATTAAATTTGTACGAAGAGTAGATAAAGTTCTATTTGTAGTCATATTACAGGTATCAAAGGCATTGTTCAATTGCCACGATCTGTAGTAAAATCATGTCAGTTGAAAATTACGCTCTTGCTTTCTTCCTTGATTCTATCTCAATGAAGACACACAAAAAATTCTGATTACTGCTTTACCGATATCCTCTGAACAGTAACCAAAATCTACGAAACAAAGAGAACTTGAGCCACAAGACTCTATCCTGTATTATCAAGTCGTCTAGCAGATACGCGTAGCCGAGAAATACGACTTAAGTTATAAATCTTAGTTTGTAATGATAGCACGTGACTGGAATAATTACACGTTGCACCTTCATTTTTCCACGTAGCTTTCCTTTCTTCTTTTGAACCGTGATAATCCTGATCAAATTGAAAATGTCACAATACTGTTTGATTCATGATGTGTGTATATTCAATTCAAGCTCTAAACTGACAAATTGCGAATTCTAACATTTACCAGCCGAACTCTGCGGACCAACCGTCTGTTCAAGAGTTCAAAAACATTTTTGAAAAAGGTAGCGATGAGGCCAAGGTCGATGCTATGAAGAGACTGCTCGTCATCATGGTCAATGGCGACCCTGTCTCGCAACTCTTCATGCATATTATCAGATTTGTCATGCCTTCAAAGAACAAGGAGCTCAAGAAGCTGTTATTCTTCTATTGGGAAATTTGTCCTAAGAGAAACCCCGACAACACCTTGAAGCAAGAAATGATTTTAGTCTGTAACGCTATTCGATCCGATTTGAGACACCCTAACGAGTACATCAGAGGTGCTACTCTGAGATTTCTTTGCAAGCTTCGCGAGCCCGATCTCTTAGATCCCCTGATGCCCTCCATTATCAGCTGTCTCGAGCACAGACATTCATATGTGCGCAAGAACGCTATTTTCTGCGTGTACACTATTTCAACTTACGCTCCTCATCATGTTCCTCATGCTGCCGACATTCTTCTCGAGCTCCTGGAAAACGAAACTGATTCTACTTGTATCAGAAATGCATTTGTCGCTCTCAGCAACATGAACAACGACTACGCCTATCAATACCTTATTAAGAAGGCCAACACAATTGCTTCTCAAGACGACTTGCTGCAACTGGCGTTCATTGAGTATATTAGAAAGGATGCCGCTACCAACCCTGAAGCCAAGAACTTGTACCTTTCTATTGTTTTTGATATTTTGGAGTCTTCCAACAACACTGCTGTTTATGAAGCTGCCAATGCTCTCACAAAACTCTCGTCTGACCCTAAGGCTATTCAAGGCTCTGCCAGTAAGCTTATTGAGCTTGCTGTAAAGGAGCCTGATAACAACGTCAAACTCATTGTTCTTGAGAGAGTCGAGGAGCTTCACAGACAGTATCCCAACGTTCTTAATGACTTGATCATGGACGTTCTCGCTATTTTGTCTAGTTCTGACCTGGACGTAAAAAAGAAGGTCTTGGATATTTCACTTGAAATGGTTTCAAGCAGAAATGTTGAAGATGTAGTAAAGTACTTGAGAAAAGAGCTTACAAAGACCACCAACCAAGATTACGAGAAGAACTCAGAGTTCCGTCAACTTCTTATTAAAGCCATTCACACCTGTGCTATCAAGTTTGCAAACGTAGCCGCTAATGTTGTTGACTTGTTGTTGGACTTTATCAGTGACAGTAACTCCAACTCTGCTGCCGATGTCATTTCTTTTGTCAAGGAAGTTGTTGAAATCTTCCCTGATATGAGATCGTCTATCATCAAGCGTCTGCTAGAAACTCTTGAGACTGTCCGTAGTGGTACCGTCTACAGAGGCGCCCTGTGGATTATCGGTGAGTACAGTTTAGAAGAACAAGATATTCAAGAAGCTTGGGTTCACATCAGAAAGAGTCTTGGTGAGATTCCAATTCTTTCTTCTGAGAGGCGTCATCTTTCACAAGGCGACGAAAAGGATTCAGAAGCACCTAGCAAACCTGTTGAACACCACAAGCCTAAGGTTCTTGCTGATGGTACTTATGCTACTGAAACCGCGTTTACTACAAGTGCCCCTTCAGAAAGTCACAAGGCCAACCGTCCTCCTTTAAGACATCTAATTCTTTCAGGCAACTACTTTGTTGTCGCTGTTCTTGCATCCACTCTCACAAAGTTGGTATTGAGATATCAAAAGATTAGCAAAAATGAAGCCAGAAAGAATGCTCTTCGTGCTGAAGCTTTGCTGATCTTGACTTCTATTCTTCGTGTAAGCGAGTCTGAGTTGGTTTCAACCAAGATTGATGAAGATACTTCTGATAGAGTTCTTTTCTGTATCAAGGTTTTGGCTGAAGGATACCAAGACGAACTTATGGATGAGGCCTTCCTGGTTGATACCAAGAGCGCTTTCAAAGTTTTGGTAAAAGCAAACGAGAAACAAAGAGCCGCTACCAACGCTTTGGAAAAGAAGAAGAACGCTGTGCCTGTTGATGAGAGCGTTATTTTTAGACAGTTTGCTACTTCTGCTGTTACCTCTGCTGCTTCTGACGATCTCGAACAAGATATCAACAGAGCTATTGGTTCCGGCGAAAAGGCTGCTGAAAGACCTACCTCTAGGCTTAGCAGAGTTGTTCAACTTACCGGCTACTCTGATACTGTATACGTTGAGGCGTATGTCACTGTCAACCAATTCGATATTGTCATGGACGTACTTATCTTCAATCAAACTTACGATGTTCTCAAGAACCTCATTGTTGAGTTTGCTACCTTGGGTGATTTGAAGGTTTTCAGTTTGCCCACCCCTCACAGTTTGGCTGCAAGAAGTTTCCACAGTGTTCAAGCTACCATCAGAGTTTCATCTGCCGATGCTGGTGTTATTTTTGGTAACGTTGTTTACGAAGGTCAATACAGCAGTGATAGCAACATTGTTATCTTGAACGATGTTCATGTTGATATCATGGATTACATTAAGCCAGGTCACTACTCTGAACCCGAATTCAGAACTATGTGGAGCGAATTTGAGTGGGAGAACAAGGTCAACATTTCTGTCTACTGGGATTCCCTTAAGGGCTTCCTAGAGTACTTGATGAAGAACACCAATATGGCCTGTTTGACCAACAGTGCTTTGGCCGATGACCAGAACGAAGACGAGTGCCAATTCCTGAGTGCTAACTTGCATGCCAGAAGTACATTTGGCGAAGATGCCTTGGCCAATTTGTCTATTGAAAGAGACAGCAACGGAAAGATCACTGGCCACGTCAGAATCAGATCCAAGGGTCAAGGACTTGCTTTGTCTTTGGGTGACCGCGTTGCGGAGCTGCAAAGAAAACACGCTTCTGCTGTTGTTCCTCAAAATGCTTAAGCGGTGTTGTATTATTTAGTTACGTTAATTTTTTATAAAAAAATCTAGATATATTATCTTTCATATTTACAGGTTGGACAGACAATACTTTGTTTACCATCTAGTAGGGAACTTTTCCTCGCCCTCGAAGATGATTCCGTAGGCACTGAGAAGTGTTCTGGCATCAGGATCAACTTGAGCAGTTGTGTGAATAGTGACATCAAGACCGAAAGTACGGGGCCAAAGATCTTGATTACCTTCAATTTCTGGGAAATACCGAACGTCATTGGCGGTAAGACCAAATGCGATGTTACCGAATCTGTCACCAGCAGCGTTGGAAACACCAGTGAAGGTCTTGGATCTGGGCAAAACAATTTCAGTCAGGGTTGACAAGAATTGGTGCATAGCTCTACCTTTCATAGAGACTTTGGCACCAATTAGAATACCCTTACGAAGTTTCCAGGAAGGAACGTTGGTTTTCGAGTAAACTGCATGTGGCTTGACACCTGTGATTTGTTGTAATTGGAGAATGGCGGGAATAACAGCGTCTGAGTTCTCACGACCTTCCTTTACGAAAGTATTGAGCGAGATTTCCGTGATTTCAGGAATGTTTTTGTAAGTTCTTCGCTTAACATCTGGTGTCTCAACGACAGTACCTCTGGGGGGCTTAACAGTACGATTGAGATGGTAAGGCGAAGAACCATCCCATTCACGGAACTTTTGACCTTTCTTGTCAACTCCTCTATGAGAGTATCCAATAAGAAGCATATCGGAAGCAACAGTATTTGTATGATGTTCTTTAACACGATCTTGGTGAGTTTCTGTTGGTCGGAAGCTGCTCGAGAGAATTGAAGTCTTGGGAATCAAAAGGCCCCGATGACGTTCTGAGACCTGCGCATTGGTGAACTTGACAGTATGATGCACAGGCTTTTTGATGCTGACGGCGGCTTTCAGCGTAGATGCGGAGGAGCTGAATCCTCTTTTGAATATGCTGGACATTTTCGTATTATGCTATCGTTGAATCGTGTTACCGGGACGGGAAAGCTACTTTGAAATTTTTTGAAAATGTTTAAAATTTCACCATACAGACAAGCAGGCAACACAGTTGTGCTGAAATATTTTTAGTGCTGAAATGTTCTTAGAGTATGCCATGCCATTTGTTTAAGAATTAGAACGTCTGTAAAATCAAGTCGAGTGTACACACTCATGATAATTTGCTTGACCTTCTTGGCTCCTGTTCTGATGGTAGTTGTCATTGAATCTTGTATCAATGTAATAATCGCCTCACAGAAGCACCGAAAAAGTGGTATTCCGGATATTTTACCAATTTAGCAGGGACAGTCTGAGCGATGCGGATTCACTATGAAGTGAAGAGTTCAACGGAGGCCTGAATGAAATTCAAGGCCAGTCAGACCAGAGTACTAATACAGAGGATAATTTTATTAGTAATAGTATTCACGGATGCATTGACGTCCAGCGACAAGCCATAACCGAGGAGCCTATAAAAGACGAATCGATATTATTTGCTTCTAAAGAATTTAAAAATGGCTCTAAAGCAACTGATGACATCAACTTCATATTGCACAAGTGGAGTATATAAGATATCTAGCAAAATGCGACACTTAGTAAGGAAGAAAAGTATCAAGACGAGATGAAACCATATCAAGAGCAGCAAGACTGTAAGCTCAAAAATGAACTCGAGATAAGAATATCAGTATGAAGAAAATGCCAGATAGTGTTACATTCTTCAAGTATTGAACAGCATAATGTGTTTTTTAAAATATTTGCGACTCGTTTTTTTTAAGGAATCTCAAGTTCTGATACTAAATTATTCAAAGTACAACAGTATTGGTAGGCTTTTGAGATAGTGCTCTTCCTTCTCATAATAATCAAACGTACATGACACGAACCGACTCATCGTCTTCTGTTATTGTAAAATCCCAATTGATTTAATTGAGAAATACCATGAAAATTGAAATTATTTTGGCGTTTTTAATGTTTGTTGATGGTACTCAAGGAATACAACCAAGTAGATTGCAGCCTGGCTCTGTGAAATCCAGGCCTAAAGTTTGGATTCGAAATGACGAAACGATAACAGGTGTGTATGAGTTTGGAATTGAAGCTTTTAAAGGAATTCCATTTGCTGAACCCCCGATAGGTGATTTAAGATTTAGACACCCCGTTCCATTTCAAGGAACATACCATGATTTTGATGCTACAAGATACAAGGCCTCGTGTAAGCAGTTAACGCCGTGGAAAACAAATGATATTAGTTCAAGGTGGGATTTCGACTCACTTTTACCTGAAACTATCAAAACCCCACTAAACGATTGGATCCATATGAAGACTAGAACTAAAGAAGACTGTTTACATTTAAACATCTTTCGTCCAAAGGGGTTTGGAATAGAAGACAATTTGCCAGTTATGGTCTGGATTTTTGGAGGGGCGTTTTTGGTTGGCTCAGCATCAACATACAGGGGCCACAAGATAGTACGGGAAAGCGTGAAAATGGATCAGCCAGTTATATTCATCACAATCAACTATAGAACAGGCTTATTTGGCTTTATGGGCGGTGAAGCCATATGGAAGGAAAAAAGTGCTAATGCAGGACTTCGAGATCAAAGACTGGCTCTTGAATGGATTCAAGACAATATACACGCGTTTGGAGGCGATCCCGAACGTGTAACTATAATCGGAGAATCTGCAGGAGCCATGAGTATTGCTCACCAAATGGTAGCCAACAATGGTGATAATTGGTACAAGGACAAACGGCTTTTCCAACGAGCTATTATGCAAAGTGGAGGTGTACTTCCTCACTTGAATGTCACAAGTTCAAAACCAACTCAAACATATCAGAGAATTTTGGAATTCACAAGATGTAACATGGAAGATACTGGCGAAGAAGAGCTAAAATGTCTCCGAAAAGTACCAGTGGAAATTCTACAAGATGCGCAAAATTCATATGGAACTATCCTGGATGAGTTTTTGGGATTCAGTCCAAGACCAGACAAATATTTTATCAAAGATTCAACATTTGAGTTGTTCAAAAAAGGTCTGTATACACCCATTCCGTTTATTACCGGTACCCAAGAAGACGAAGGAACGTTATTTGCACCCTTGCTATTCAATGCAACTACAACTACACACTTAAAGTCATGGCTTTCCTACATATTTCCAGGTGCTTCTTCTAAAACCATAAATAGCTTACTCCAGTTATATCCATCCTCTCCACAATCGGGATCCCCTTTTCGAACAAGTATTTTCAACATATTGTCACCACAATATAAACGAATATCAGCACTGCTTGGTGATATTTTGTTTCAGACACCCCGACGACTGATGTCCCAAAATTCAATCCAACCACGATGGGTATACCATTCTACACATCTTCATAACTTAGTTCCATTTCTGGGGACATTTCATGCAAATGATTTGCTATTTCAATTTGAAGCTGACCACGGTCCTTATCTTGCGTATCGAAGATACTTTATATCATTTGCCAATTATGGCGATCCCAATATAGGAACTGGACTAAGGTATTGGAAAGAATATCATAATGGAAGGCTTGAAGACGATGATGGTGGGAATGTATTAGACATTGAACTTCACGATCTCATTATGGTTGACAAAGGCGACAGATTCAGAAAAGAGGAGATCCAGTTTTTGATGGACAATTCCGAGCTTAAAGCGTGAGAGTAAACTTAATGAATATACATTATGATTTCAAAAAAAATAGAAAAAAAAAGTTAGATTTGCAATTGTAATGAACAGTATTGATGTTTTGATGCAAATACATTATTCAACTACTTTGTGAATCAAAATTGCAAAAACATGGCCAATACGCATCAATCTCAAACTGGAATTTTGATTCCACCGACTTAGAAAAAGGTATCGATATCCGTAAATGTGGCAACAATCACTGAATTATCTAGAGCTGATAACACATCAAAGATATTTTATAGTTTTTCTGTAATACCATCACTTTCTTTCTCGTCTTGTTCAAACTTGCTGGATGTCTCGACAACATTTTTGATTAGCACCATACAAGTCGAGAAACAGCCAACGACGAGAACTGCTCCATTATGCGCTATAAAATAACCTTGCCCTAACCCCACATTTTTTCGAAATGCCAGCAAAAACAAGAGTATTGTTGAACCCTTTAAATCTTCTGTTTCTTCAACATATTGCAACACTAACGTTAAGAGCTGCATAGTGATGAGTCTTTACGGGTTGGATGAAAAAGCGCAGCAGCTTTTGTGCGAAGATACATTTAGGGTTCGTACCTAGTAGACAACTTTGAATGCTCTTGTATTGTTGTCTTATTAACATATGTATGTTACAGGACAAGTTTTCACCCAAAGACTTTATCGAGCAATTAAGTATAAACCATAGCGGGTTGACGAGCTCAAACGAAGGTGTGTAAAGTGGAAAATGGCAGATAATTACGAATGACTAACCACTATTTGTTTTAGCACTCGATCCAAAGCCATATATCAGAACATTTGAGGCTGCACTTCAGAATATCCAAAATATACACGCTGATGTTTTACGAAAGGAAAAGCAAGCTGCCGAAGCTGCTGAACAAGGCGAGATCAATTACAGCGAACAGGTTATTTCTATATCGCGAAATATGAGTAGAGTACTTCACAGTTTTGGCTCGCTTGACAACACTGTTGGCGATATATTTAACGCTACTTCATCACTTAATAGTCACTTGGAGAAACTTTCTATTCAATACGAACGCTCCGTCGAGTCAGGATTTTTGATCAATTGCTACCTTTCGTTTTATCGGAATAGTACATGTTTAGAGCTCGACAAAATGTGGGAAGGTCAGACTCTGGAACGCAAACGATGCGCAAATGTGACCAGGCAACTACAAATATTAAGTAATAAGATTGAAGGCATTCAAGGAGCTGAGAGTGCAAGAGATGCAATTGACAAGTTTGCAGAGAAAATTGAGCGTGACCTCTTGACAGTATTTGATAATGCATACAGATCGGCTGATATTAAAGCTATGAAAGATTCTGCTGATATTCTCACAGAGTTTAATGGAGGCAGTAGTGTGGTTCAGTTATTTGTCAATCAGCATGATTACTTTATTAATCAAGAAAAACTCTACAACATTGAAACATTACAAAATCAGGAAATGTGGGAGCATCTCAGTGATCCGGATGGTGACTCCATTGAACTCGAAAAGATAATGCAGAGCCTGGTAGATGAGATCGAAATGGTCATTGTAAATGAATTAGAAATTATTCGAAGGGTGTTTACAAAAAACGTGGCTGTATTGAAGGTGTTCCTGCAACGGGTTTTTGCGCAACGAATTCAGCAGCAAGTCGAATCGTGTTTAGTGATGGCAGAAAGCAAATCTACTTTGACGTATATGCGATCGCTTCACATCTGCTACTCAAAAGTTGGAGCGTTGACAAAGTCTTTGAAAGACGTGTTCACTAAACAAAATATTGATAGTGAAGGTGAACTCACAATTCTTTTGGATCAGAACTTTGCTGATATCTTTGTACCTTACATCGAATCAGGCCGATACTTTGAGGCTGAAGTACGAAACCTTCATGAGATTATTTCGTTTGTACTATCTAGATTTTCGAATACTCAGAAGCACCTCTCTAGGGAGCAATCTCTTCTATCAAGATTCACTGGTGGGCTCAACGACACACCATCCACAAGTCGTGAAAATTTACAAAGTTCATCTGGCTCTTTGCACGGCGTACAATCATCTAATGGCACTTCTACACCAGAAAAGGGTCAAGGTAGGATAGGGCAGTTCATGCGTGCCGTACGTCTGGACCGTAATGGTTCTAATGCTGGTTCACTGAGATCAAGTTACAACAATGGAACTACTACACCAAATGACGATGATAAAGGCGAACATGAAGTAAATGAATATTACGATTCTGTGAAACTAGAGCAGATTCAGAAGATTCTGTCTTATGTTGCAGAAAGTATAAAAAGGGATTTAGAGCTTGCAGAATCTAAGGAAATCCCAAACGATGCTAGAACTTTTTTGCATTTGCTTCTAGAAAACTTGGGCAGAGATGTCGCGGAGCTTATGCTTGACGATGCCATTTCGTCCAGTTCAAACCAGGATCCAAAGAGTGTTGATTTAAGTTTTTTGAGGGGAGTAAAACAAGTGTCGGGCTTTATTTATCTAATTTCAGAAACTATCAAAACGGTAATTGCACCTATGATGCAAAACAATAATACTCTATGGCAACATACAGTTACCTCGCTAAATACATACCTCACTCGTTGCGAGACAAAACTCAACACAATCACACAAAACGCAATAGAAGTCTGTTTAGCCAGGCTCAGTTTTTTATTGTCTAAACAGAAGAAGAAAGACTATACGTTTAAATCCAACGAAATCTCTAGTCTTACCAGCACACCAACGTGTATTGAAGTTTGTCTGTTTCTTTCTCAAATTCACACTGCCTTGATTGAATCTTTAGATGGGAAAAATTTAACTCTCGTACTCATCGAAATTGGCGATGGATTTAGAGATTTGATTTTAGATCACTATAAGAAGTTTAACGTCAGTGAAGCTGGTGGTTTGGTGTTGAGTAAAGATGTTCAAGAGTACCAAATAAAGCTGGACGAATGGTTGGTACCCGAAGTCACAGCTGAGTTTTCGGTAGTGCATAACGTTGCGAATTTGTTTACAATCCAGTAAGTTCGCGTGATTCTTAAACCTATTTTAATTTACTAACAGACCATTTCTAGACCCGAATCAATTCAAAGCTTAATCAGGGGAAGCAAGCTTTCTCAAGTAAAGCCATATATATTGCGGGAGTATTTACAGCGCCGCCTCGACTATTTCACAGCGGGAATCAGCAAAATGGTAAGTTGTTGAATTTAGTTTCTGTTAAGACTGCTAACATAATTTTTCAGATGTCGCCCAATATTCAAGACCGGCCAGCAACAGTACCATTGAGCATGCCTCTATATCCAATGATGTAAGGTTTCTCTATCAGCATTTTTAAACATGTTTGAGAGTCTGTGCAGTTACAGAGCTAGCATATGCATCGGAATGTAAAGAATATTAATTTTTATGTTGTCCAAAACGAACAATGCAATAACAATTGTAGTCTATTAAATCTTATGGTGAGAATCGTAGATTTGTTACTTATGAAATATTATGTGCTGTCAGGCATGACACTCTTATGTAGATACAAATACGAATAAAGAGCTTTTGGTTTTTTGATCAGAACTCATTTCTTATTTTACAGGCCAGACAAAGCAAGCGTATTTGCCAGACTTACTTAATGGCCTCGTGTAGATAGCTGGTAAGTGTAAACCTGAATTAAGCAAAATGCAAACGTAATAAAAATGAGCTCTAAGCAAGCTTTGCCAAGAGATAATGGTGAGCTTTAAGCAAACGTCACTAATAGTGATGATGCTGTCCAAAAGGACAAGTCACAATTGACTCCAGTTCAAAGGTTTGATAGCTACAAATATTGCTGATGGGTCTTAGCCCATGTCTCATATTGATGAACTGTCGTGGCATGGGCTAGGGCAGTAAGAACCACTAAATCTACTCTCAAAATCAATTTCAGAAACAAAAGGTTTCATTTGTGTTCATGTTGGGCATGATTATGTTACATTTTATTATGGTTTCGGGCCATTGAAAAATAAAAATACTTAGCATAGAGAAAAGAATTAAAATCCTTACTTGGACCAGTACCGACCCCTTTATCAACAACTTATAAAAAAAACAGCTCACAAATGCCGAAGCGGTACTCGATCGACGCCCCGTTTCTTGACAATGATGGAGATGAGGAAGACATTGTTATGGGCACTTTCAAGCCCTCTAACCTCGACCGTGATCTTCTCAAGGCCGACGAAGCAGTACTAGAGGGACTCAACAAGCAGCATACCCGCCAAAAGGGCACAAACTTTTTCAGTACTGTTGGCAGAAAGTACAAAAAACTTCTCAACGACGAAGGCGTTTTAGGCTCCGGGAAGGACTCTCGAAGATCGCATAAAAAGGTCGGATTTGCCGTTGCACCACCATCCGGTCAACCGCCACGCTTGCACCACAGTAATAATGCTTCTGCTGCTGCAGGCGGGTATTCACACTTGGGTAATGGTAACAGTAGTGGCGAAGACAGCGACTTTGAAAGTGATATCGAAATCGACATTCGGACTATGCCACGTCGCCGACGTAGAATCGCCAGTTCATATACACTGCTTCTAATTCTGATCATTGTTTTCCTGCTTTGGTTTGCCTACACTAGTTTTTTGCCTTACCCATCAAGTAGTCGAGACAGGTATCGCGGCAAATACCGACCGGGATGGCATGGACAGCGTATGAGCAACGGAACACACTTGTTTGGTCCGACGACGTTGGTCGTTTCGCTCGACGGTCTGCACCCGCACTATGTGAATCGCGAGCTCACACCGCACCTCCATGAACTCATGGTCGGACACGGCGGTGCTCCATATTTAATTCCCTCATTCCCGTCCTCGACTTTCCCGAATCACTGGACTCTAGCCACAGGGCTGTATCCAGCAAACCACGGTATTATTGGAAACACATTTTTCGACACCAAGCTCGATCGCGAGTTTTACAACACTAAGCCTGCGCTTAGCCTCGACAAGCAGTTCTGGGGAGGCGAGCCACTATGGTTGACGGCAGGCCGCCAGGGCGTCCGGTCTGGTATTCATATGTGGCCGGGTAGCGAAGTTGTATTCAACGCAGAGGAGGAAAAAATGGTTCATGTCATCAAGTACGATAGAGATGAAAAGTTGGTTGCAAAGCACGATGGCGTGTTTGAATGGATTGATCTTGGTCTGGAAGAGCGGCCACAGCTGATTATGACTTATGTCCCCCAAGTCGACACTGTTGGTCACAAGTACGGCATTGCTGGTCAAGAGCTAAAGGATGAACTTACCAACGTGGACAATCTTATTGGAATGCTTCAAGACGGTATCAAAGAGCGGAATTTGACGGACATCGTGAACTTGGTCGTTGTGAGTGATCACGGAATGGCTCCTACGTCAAACAACAGACTATTGTATCTTGACGATATTTTGGAAATGGATAACGTGGAACGCTTGGAAGGCTGGCCTTTGATTGGTATTACACCCAAGTCCAATCTGAATCTTCACGCCTTGTATCGAAATCTGCAAGATTACCAGTCTCAGTTTGGCGCTGGTAAGTTTGACGTGTATCTTCGCGAAGAGCTCCCTAGCGCATGGAAGTTTGGTGGCCGGCAGTTCAACCGATACAAGCACCGTATTGCTCCTTTGTGGCTAATCCCGCGTGTCGGCTGGTCATTTACAACGCACGCTGAAATGGACGATCCGGAGAAGTTGAACGGCGACTACAAGCCTCATGGCGTTCACGGATACAACAACACGGAGGTCCTTATGAGAGCATTGTTTGTAGGTCAAGGTCCATTTTTTAATACGCTCAAATTTGAGCCGTTTGAGAACGTTGGCTTGTATAATCTGGTCTGTGAAAGTATCGGAATTCAGCCGGCGAGAAACGACGGAGACAAGATCAACTTGAAGATTATTCCACACAGTACTCAAAACGACAAACCCAGCAGTGTTTGGAGAGATTATATCAAATATCCTGGTGTCAATTTTGAGACTGAAATTCTCAAAATTGAGTCAACCTACGATACACTCTACAATGGACTGGACGAGAATTTATCCAATGCTACAATGAAGAGCAGCTCAAAAGATACAGTCACAGAAGACAGACCTTCAAAAGTTACGCAAGTGGTAGGCTATATCAAAGACAAGGCTCAAGGTTTGAAAGATTGGTTCAAGGACAAGTACAACTCTTGGAGAGGCGGTTCGACAAACGGAGGTAATTGAGTTATCTCAATACATATCCATCCATAATTATGTAGTATTTATTTATCAAGCCCACAATGTCATAGAAAATGAATCTTGAACAAATAGCAAAGAAAAAAGCTTGGACTACAAATAGCCTGTTTACACTAATAATGTTTCTTGTAGTTTTGTCGGTGTTTTCATTGATGGCATGGTCTGCTCATAGTATTTGTTTCGGTTTGCTGTAGTCTAGGGGGAGGTTGGAATTTTCAGAATGGCCAGTTTTTCCTGTGGAGTTTTGCAAATTTCACTTTCCACCAAGTTTTCAGATCTTTTTTTTCTTGTCAAGCACTTGATTAAACCTGTCAGATACACTTAGAATATTGGTACACTGCGCAAACCTGCGAGTTTGACACAGGTACAACAAGATAATAAGAGTCTTTGGACTAAATTTTGGTCAAGATTGTCAAGCATATAGTATATCAACAATGGTACACTTATGTGGTGTTCTCACAGCAATAGTTGCGCTTCTTTTGCAAACAGAAATTGTTGCCGGCAACACTGAAACAATTCGCATAGTCGGCAAATCACAAGAGGACGCTATCAAAAGCACACACAGTGGTCACAAACTAATTCCAAACAACCCTTTTATTGTGACTATTCATCCCCAAATATCGTCAGTTGTTAATTATTTCTCTGTGGAAAAGTTAAAACCGGGCCAACAGTATGAGGTCAAGGTGAGCTGGCCTGCGTCCTTCCCGCTAGAATTTCAACTCAGCTATGATGGAGAGTCCACGGTCTCTGTTTTGGCCAAAGGCGACTGGTATAGCCATTTACCCAATGGAACGGCAATTGGAGAATCCGAGCAGTGGAAATACGAGATTGCAGCAGATGAAGTGGTATTGGGCGCAGTTCCAAAAAGCATTCTTTGGGTGATATTACAGGTCATTTCGGCTGCAGTGATTGGGTTCTGGGTGTCAGGACGTGTGGTTACGTGGATCTGAGCTCAAATGGGAGTATCCGGATTTTTTGCGATGTTGTTATGCTCCAGCGCCTGTGGCTCGTGAGAGTCGCACTGTTTCCAAAGTCCAGTTTGTGTTTGTTCGAATCATTTTTGTTTACGCTACAATGCACACTTTCTGTGATTTTAACTCTTCTTTCTCTCTTTTCCTCCTTCTCTTACTTTTTTTCTTTGTCCATCTCATATCTTGCATCTCCTCAAATACATTACCTTGTATCAAAGCTCTGCTTTGGCTGTTATTATTCCCAACACCGGTATCATCATCTTACTTTATTCGGTTTTTAGTTCTTTGAAACCTCAGATCTGCTCAGTCGTCTGTGATTTAATACACTTTACCGGCAATGAGTAAACCAGAACTACGCGACAGCTATCTCAAAAAGGCCACTACCAGATCCATGAATGGTACGTTTTCTTTCCAGCTTTGATTTCGTAAGAATATATCACTAACTATTTTTATTAGGCTCATGGATCAATTTAAACTCATCAAATCAGTCCGTCACCACAGCCCCGCTTGCTTCCGAAAACAAACAAATTCACGGATCTGAAACCTATATTGACATCGAAGGTGACAGTTTGACTTCGGAAAGTGTTATTTTACTAGGCGACTCAACCATTTTGCAGTCTCAGCACAAACAGCAGCCCTGGACGCAGTACCATCTTCATCCACACCCTCCCCCACAAAAACACCGGCAATCTTCGGATCAAAGCCCGGCAATTACTACGCCACCGAAAATGCTCATTTCTTCCTTGGTAGACTCATATGCTCAGGATGGCTCCTACGCTTTTGATACTGATGACTTGCAGTTGGAAAATATTGAGGACAGCAGCCAAGTTTTTCGTAGTTCCTCCGAAGAATATGACGATGAAGAAGAAGAGCATGATTACCTCAGTGATTCTTTCGATACTCTGTTGGCCAGAAACAAAAAGCTCTCAGTGCCTTTGCCGCGATCTATTACTTTGTCACCGCAAAAATCTCAGAAACGGAGATCGCGGAGAACCAGCCCCACAAGCAAAAAATCTACAAATCAAGGTAGTAGCAGCCGCAGTAGCAGCCGCAGCACAAGCAGTGGCAGTAATGCTGGTAATGGCGTTGGCGCTTCCAAAACCAATATCGAGCTGTCGCCGCTTTCAATAGCTGCCGGAATTACATTTGTGGCAGGAATCTCGTTTGGTGCCGGATTTGCGTTTGGCCGAAGAACGACCAGTAATGTGGTTCGAGTTGTTTCATGATGGTAACAATTATTAATGTTATAAATAGGGTATTGTAGATAAGGTCTAAGAAAAATATTGTGTATCTTTTGATGTTTGTTAGTTGATTCTACGGACCGACTGAGACCACAGCGGCGTAAATTTAGAGACAGCCAGCGTAAATATGGGACTCATATGCTACCACCCCTTATCCTCAAACAAGAATCCTGTTCGAATCTTCAAAGTAGACGACGTTTTCGCAGTCATCTATAAATTTTTTGTCACCGCCTTTCTTTCTCCTTCCTCACACACTTCAGTTTCGTCATCCTCGTCTGCAACAATGTCCGTCAAATCCATAGAATCCGTCCTCAAGGGTCTTACTCTGTACAGCGAGAAAGCCCTCGAGCACTCTTCGCCTGCCAACAACGAGCAATGGGAATCGCTTTTAAAAGAACAGGCCGCTAAGCCTGACACCTACGAGCTCACCAAGACCCTTGTGTTCAAGCCCAAGACCGCCAAATCTCAGGAACCCGTTCCTGTTATTCTTGTTGCTCTTAACAGTTCCAGTACTCCTTCATCCGCTGTCGGAAAGGCCGCCGATGCCAAAGACCCCCGTCTTGCCAAAGCTGATCTGGTCAAGGAGTTTTTCGGTGAAACCACTGAGCCCAAAGATATCGGCCCATTGAACATTATTGCCGGTGCTGCTAAAAAGATCAAGGTTGTTTTGGACGCTAAGATCAAAAATACCGAATATGTTGCCATTCACACTCAAACTGCGGACAAGACTGTTTTTGCTCAAGGTTCTGTTCTGGCTGAACAATTGAAGAAGGCTCTCGGTGAGTCTGATCTTGTTGAGGTGGATTTCTCTGCTGTTGAGACTACTGCTGAGGCTCCCAAGAAGGCCGCCTCCGCTGCCCCTGCCGCTTCCAAAGATGACGCCAAGATTGATGGTGCTGCTTTGATCGGAATCACTGTCGACAAGGAACTTGATTTCCCCGGTTGGTACCAACAAATTCTTACTAAGGGTGAGATGCTCGATTATTACGATGTCTCTGGTTGTTACATTATGCGCCCTGCTTCTTACTCTATCTGGGAAAAGATTCAAGACTTTTTCAATGAACGCATCAAGTCCATTGGTGTCCAAAATACCTACTTCCCTATGTTTGTTTCGTCCAGAGTCTTGGAGAAGGAAAAGGACCATATTGAGGGTTTCGCACCCGAAGTCGCTTGGGTCACCAAGGCTGGTAAGAGTGAATTGGAAGAGCCTATTGCTATTCGTCCAACATCTGAAACTGTTATGTATCCTTACTATGCCAAGTGGATCAGATCCCACCGTGACTTACCCTTGAAGCTTAATCAATGGAACTCAGTTGTTCGTTGGGAATTCAAGCATCCTCAACCTTTCCTCAGAACCAGAGAGTTCTTATGGCAAGAAGGTCACACCGCTCACTTGACTTTCGAAGAGGCTAACACTGAAGTTCTTCAAATCTTGGAGTGGTACGAGGCTATCTACAGAGATATTCTCGCTGTTCCTGTTGTCAAGGGTAAGAAGACTGAAAACGAGAAATTCGCTGGTGGTTACTTCACTACCACTGTCGAAGGTTACATTCCTTCTACTGGTAGAGGTATTCAAGGTGCCACTTCTCACTGTTTGGGTCAAAACTTTTCCAAGATGTTCAATATTACTGTAGAGAACCCTGAGGGACCTGAAAAGCCTAAGCTCTTTGCTTGGCAAAACTCCTGGGGTCTTTCCACCCGTGTTATCGGTGTCATGGTCATGGTCCACTCTGATAACAAGGGTCTGGTTCTTCCTCCTAACGCTGCTGAAATCCAAAGTGTTGTCATTCCTTGTGGTCTTACTGCTAAGACCTCCGATGAAGCTAGAAAGCAAATCAAGGACGGTGTTCTCGATATTGAGCATGCTTTAAAGAAGGCTGGTATTCGTGCTACTGCCGATCTCCGTGATAACTACTCTCCTGGTTGGAAATTCGCTGACTGGGAGCTCCGCGGTATTCCTGTGCGCATTGAGTACGGACCTCAAGATCACAAGAAGCGTCAAATTGTTGCTGTTCGTCGTGACAATGGTGAAAAGACCACCATTGCCCTCGACGACAACCTCGGAAAGAACCTTAAGGACCTTCTTGCTACTATTCACAAAGATATGTTCAACCGTGCTAAGGAGTCATTCGACACTCACCGCATCAAGGTTACCAGCCTTTCTGAGTTTGTTCCTGCATTGAACAAGAAGTGCGTTTTGTTAGCACCTTTCTGTGGTGGCATGGAGTGTGAAGACGACATCAAGGACCGCACTGCTAAGCAAGGCCAAGAAGGCGAGGAAGTTGATGACAAGGCTCCTAGTATGGGAGCTAAGTCTCTGTGTATTCCTTTCGAGCAAGAACCTCTTCCTGAGGGATCTACTTGTGTTGGATGCGGTAAGAAGGCCGAATTCTGGACCATGTTTGGACGTTCTTACTAAACAAATAAAAAATATTTGCATGTTATTTGTGGATTCGTGTAAAACCTGTGTCAATGTAATTAATGAAATGAAATATTAAAAGGAAAATTGTATGTCGGTTAATCCGCATGTAAACGAGAACTTTCCAGTCTACAGAATGAGCTTTAACGGGTGAAGCATTGTATAATCAAAATATCGAAATATTCATTGAAATAAAAAGCGCATCTGTGGTCCTATGAACATGTTTAATATAGCTTGTACTGGTGACACCAGCAGTCGCTACCTTCGGGTTCAACTTGAATAAAAATATTACCCATGACCGGATCCTCGCGAACTTTTGTCTCAACTTTACTCTTAATCATCGCACCATCTGCACCAAACTGAAGCTGAATATGTACAACACCCCGAACCTTTGATCCATCACCCCAAAACCGGGGGACGGTGTAACCAGCAACACCTGGCATAATTGAAATCTCATCCAGAATAGACCGCATTTTATGTTCTTGCGAGTCGTTAAGAGATAGTAGCAGTGTCTTGGCAGAAGATTTGAGAAGTGGAATGGCAGAGATGAAAATCATAACTGCAATGAAGATCGAGGCTAGTGGATCAAAACCGGTCCATCCAAAGTAAGAGATCAACAGTGTAGACACAATGACTCCTACAGAACCAAGAGTATCGGCCAAAATGTGTAAGAAAATACCATGCATGTTTTCGTTTTGAGCCGGACTGTCGTCGCACGACCCGCCGTGATCTCCGTGACCGCCGTGTGAGTGTCCATGAGAATGCCCATGGCTATGACCTCCCTCTCCTCCACCATGTGAGTGTCCATGATTAAAGGCCACAATTCCCACCAGGTTGACAATCAGTCCTAGCACGCTAACAACCAGCAATTCTTTGGTCTTTTGAATAGGTACTGGATTCGAAATTCTCTCCACTGCTTCGGCGACAACGCCTGCTGAAATTCCAATCAGCAAAAATCCATTGGTGAATCCGGAAACAGTCTCAACCTTACCAAACCCATATGGGAATCTGGACGAAGGAGGAAACTTTGAAAGAATACTGGCAACGAGTCCAACCATCAGCGCCAAACAATCAAAAAACATATGAATACTATCCGACAGTAAACCAAGCGAATGCGACAGAATTGAGTATAAAAGTTGAATCAGCATAAACGAAAAGTTGAGAAGCAAAAAGTAGAAAATATTTTTTGTGTCATCGTGAGCCAGAATACTATCAATTATACCCCAATTCTGAGAATTTCTCTGAGTTAATGGCTTATTGAGACGACTTGCGTCGGGTGGAAGTGCCAGTGAGACTGCAGCTAACAAGATATCAATACCAGCTGCTTTCCAAGACAGCACACCTTTCAGCTGAACAGATCTTTCCAACATAACACCCAAAACGGTGTTGACCAGCGGATTGTATCTCGTCGGGAACAAGTCACGATTAGAAAGAAGGTAAACACCAAACGATCCACTAGCAATCAGCATAAGCGTAATACTATCAACACGAACAGAACCGAGAAATAGAGTTGGCAGCAGCAAGATAGCTCCGAGGAATATTGAAAAAAAGCTTGCAACATAAACCATTGGTCTATGTAAACACCAAGCAGAGCCCACGAGACCCGCGTATGCAAGACCGGTTAACCAGTACGGGTTGCCGTGGGCGCTCATGAACGGATCCTCAATAAACAGAGCCAAAACATAAAGGAGAGCAGGAATCAATGGTTTCCAGCTGAGATACATAAACGGCGAGTTTGCCAAAACAGCCACCACCAAGGTCGCTTTTACCGAACCAATAACACTACATGACCAGAAGAGTGCAAAAGATCCGGCAGCCAGTCTCAGAGTCCCCGGGACTTCTGAGTTGTTTGAAAGCGTGGAGTTTGTGACCAGCATCGATACAAGGCCAGAGAATATTAGTAGTGATCCAGCGACCATGGCTGAGCAAAGAATCGGCGACATGTGCTCAGAGTGGACTGAAAGATAATCAACAGCCAGCAGGGCAGTCGGTAAGGAAATGATGGCTGGGATACGCTCTATAAACGATTCGCTTTCCATCGGTGCTGGTAATGGATCAAGAACATCGCTGAACTCCTCGGAGTATTTCATCTCATGTAGATCATGGTTGTGATTGTGCGAATGGCCGTGATCATGTTGTAGCTGATAATGGTTTTGGATGGGTATTCCACCTGCAAGATTTGTATGGCTCACTGAAGTGTGTTTACGAAAGTCTGAAAGCAGCTCCGGGACATTGTGAAGACCCCAAGACTCTGCTGCTAAAGTTGATGCACTTCTGTTTCGAGTGCCATGTATTCTGTCGATGGTGTTGCTTCTCAGGCGCTGAAACGGTGATGGGCCAGGTCGTTTCGGGGCAAATGTATCCTGGAGATCGTGGGTATGTGAGTGCTCATTTGCGTGCGAATGGTTGTGTGAGTGATCATGCGAATGCTCATGATGATGGCCGTTTGAGTCATCATGAGAGTGATTATGCAAATGTTCGTGAGAATGGTCAGCCATATCCAATGTCTGAGCAAAGCAATCAAACGTAAAAGATCACGGAAACTTGGTCGTCAATGTGGTAGAAAGAAGGGAAGTTTACTGGTATTGGAACATAGGAGGGAAGAGAAGCTGTATTATGTCTTACGACTTAATTTGATGTTGCAGAGGAATCTAGGCGCCCCAGATTTCATCGGGCCGTTTTCTTTTCTTCACCCATAATCATCACCAAATAAGCGGAAAAAGCGTTTTTGAACGGTATCAATCAAACTGCCAATGCTCAACTTCAAACGCATCTCAAGCGCACGCAGTGGACTAAGAGTATCACTGGTTACTGCTACCAGAACTTTTGTGCTTCCTGCAGCTCATCCAGTAGTCTCTAGTATTCGTGACGCAGACCCGAACAAAGTAGCAATTCGCCATGTCCCGTCTGGCAATGTCTATACTTACGGAGAGATGCTTCATGACATTGGCTACTGGCGTACTCGCCTTCAAGAGATCACTGCGGATAAACAGGACGGAAGCCGAGTTGCTATCATGGGCGAGAACAGTTATCAGTTTGCAGTAGCGTTCTACGCGTCATTGACATTGCCCAATACACTGGCGGTTCCTTTGTGCACCAACCATACTGCTGCCGAGATTGAATACCAATTGAACAATTCGCAGGCGTCGTTGATTGTCACTCCTGAACGGTTCATTGATAAGCTGAAAGACTTTGGCAACGACTCAAGAAAGGTGCTGACATTCGAAAGTATTCAGCCAGAGAACAAAACTGCTCAACGCGCCGGATTGGACAAACACACTTTTACAGACGATTCTTACGATGGTGCGGGATATATGTTGTACACATCGGGGACCTCTGGCAATCCAAAGGGTGTTGTTACTCCTTTAGGCACCTTTATGGCTCAGGCCAAGGCACTTTCCGCGGCGTGGAATATCAACAGCAACACAAACTTTCTCCACACGCTTCCTCTTCACCATGTTCACGGTGTTTTGATTGCATTGACATTGCCCATTCTCGCCTCGGGTCGTGTGGAATTCTCATTTCCTTTCTCACCAAGCACGGTAATTGCAAGGCTTTCGACAACTCCAGACGTTCTCCCGCCAATCAACACCTACACAGCAGTTCCCACCATCTACTCGAGACTTGTGAATCACATTGATGATTCTTTGTCCAAGACCGAATACGCTGCGCTGCAAGCTGGGTTTGACAACTTAAAGCTAGCAATGTGCGGATCCGCTGCCCTCCCCGATCCCCTGCGTAACAACTGGGATCGTGTTGCTGAGGGCAAAATTCCACTTTTGGAGAGATATGGCATGACAGAAACTGGAATCACTCTTACGCAGCCTTTGGACCCAGTTTCTAGCAGACGTCCCGGAACTGTGGGACAGCCTGCTCCCTCGGTCATTGCACGCATAGTAGACAACGAAACCAAAGCTGTTTTGTACGATAGCAGACAAACGTCAAAACTTGATGCTGAAGTCTCTGGCGATTTGATTATTGGAGGCCCAACAGTCTTTCAGGAGTACTGGAACAAACCTGAGGCTACAGCAGAAACGTTTTTGCCTGACGAAGGGGACGGGCAGCGCTGGTTCATCACTGGAGATGTGGCTTCTGTACACCCAGAAGATGGAAGTATCAAAATCTTAGGCCGCGCTTCTATGGATATAATCAAGTCTGGAGGAGAAAAGCTCAGTGCATTGGAAATTGAGCGGGAGATTCTGGGTATTTCTCATGTAGCCGAAACTGCTGTTGTTGGTCTGCCGTCCAAAGAATGGGGCGAACAAGCTACGGCTATCATTTATCTGAAGCAAGACACACCAGCAGAATACAAGGCCAATTTCGATTACAACTTTTTGAAATTGAAATTGAAGGAGAAGCTGTCAGGCTACAAGATTCCAAGAGAAGTTCTGATAATTGATAATCCCATTCCTCGTAACCAAATGGGTAAAGTTAACAAAAAGTCTCTTGTTAAAATGTTGTTTCCGGGCAGAACATAACACATTGCAATTGAGCGTATATAAAACGAATATATCATACATTCAATATATCAATAATTGTCTTTTCGGGGATCACCAACCTTTTGGTTTTGGTGTATTTAGTGGCAATTTCTATAAAATTGAAAAATGGTGATACAACTCACCTTATGTACACAACAACACCAACTACTCTTGAATGAAGAAAGAATAAGTATAAATACAGGAGGAATTGCAAGCTCATGATCTTTTTTTTTCATTCTTTACATCTTCATTGCTACACTTTTCTATCTCGGTTGAATTCAACTGCTGCATCATCTTTTTTTTTGGTTCTTAAACTGTGCTAGTTTTTTGAAAATCGATTTGTTGTCAAACTACAATGTGTTTCGCAGGCCTGCCCAGTATTCCCTCTCTCCCCAAAATTCCCGGCTTGCCAACGATTCCAACAATTCCAACTATACCTACCATTCCAACCAACCCACTCGATCCAACCAATCCCACTATTCCAACCAATCCTACCAACCCATTTGATCCTACTAATCCATTCAATCCAAAGTTTCCAGGTAGCAACTTTATGCACCTTTCCCGCCAAAAACTTTTGGGACACCCGCTCACTAAACATCATTTACGAAAGCGACTCTTGGATCAATTTGATGTTGTTTACGACACTGTAACTGGAATGTTTGTACCGAGGACATCAACTCATACCGGCGTTGTTGGAACCCCCGCAGTCACAGATATCAAGGCTGCTGTAGAGCCAGTTGAGGTTCATACTGCTGTCGTGGCGGCATTTGAAGAAACTAATTCGGAATCTGCTGCTGCTACGGAGAAATGATTCTTGACCAAATGTTGTGCCAAATGAACTGCATTCAGTTCACTTGAATACGCGTTTTTTGATTTTGGGAGCTTGTGGAAAAAGCGGAGAAATTAAGCTATGCATGAACCCTTTTTTGTAAGTTTTGATATAGAATTTGCAGTGTAAATAATGAATGATGTTGAAGTTGATGACCAGAAAGCAGCAGCCTAATTCCTGCGCTGAGGACGGTGAGCTGTACACTGTAGGTGATCTTGGATCATTGTTCAATGTCCACTGTTGACCAGTGCAAACCTGGTATTTTGAAGTAGTAACGCCGTGATGGCACCAAGACTCCGCCAGGCTACGCCAACACCAAGCTTGCGGTCCAAGAGACTGCTTGGTCTCTCTTCGCTGCCAAACAGCCTCTTGCTTTGGCAAAGCCCCATAGCAACCCTTTGAGCATATAAAAAGGGCTGAAAAATCTGGCTGCAAGGGACCAAATGCACTCTTTTCTTTCTCTTGCAAACCTTTGCATTTGAATTTTGTTGACACTCTCTCATATCCACAATCACAAACAACAACCTCCTCATACACTCGCCACATCACGCATTGCCTGAACTTTACAAATGACCGAAGCAGACCCGTTTCTCAAGTACGCCGTGCCAGGAGCATGGCCGCACGCGCCTGGGTTTGCGCTGCTCAAGTGGCATGCACACGAAGCTATTGCGGCTGCTATCGTGTATCACTGTGTATACCTTCTGGCTCCAAGAATCGCACGGCGTGTAGCCCCTGGATATTACGGGGCCCTGAATAAGCGCAGCCGCGTTGATTTTAATATCCATGTGGTGTCAATGGTTCAATCGCTGGTGATTCTGGTCGTCGCAAGCCGAGTAGATACCAGTGTGTTTGCTGACTCGCCAGCGGACCGTATCTACGGATCGTCCCGGTCGTCTGGACTCGCAGCCGCGATGGCTCTTGGATACTTTATCTGGGACTCGATCGTGAGTCTGTGGTATGTGCGGTACTTTGGCCCTGGATTTGCTGTTCACGGCGTGACTGCTGGGTTTGTGTTTGCTCAAGGACTACGCCCGATTCTTCACTACTACTGCCCGCGGTTCCTGATGTTTGAGCTAAGCACTCCATTCCTCAACGTTCACTGGTTTTTGACACACGACCCAATCGCCGATAAGCGCGCAAAATGGCTACAAACACTCCAGCTGGTCAACGGCGTAATTCTGTTGTTTGTGTTTTTCTTTGCTCGGATCGTATGGGGATTCTACCAGGCCTGGCATGTAACCTGGGATCTCTACGCTGTTGCCAGTATGGCGCGACACCCGGTCTGGGTCAGTTGTACTGTCGTGGGTTGTAATCTGGCTTTGGACTTTCTCAATGTGTACTGGTTTTCGAAAATGATCAGGCTGGCGAGGCGGGCCCTCAAAAGCAAAAGCGACTGATCTGGCCGGAACCTTGAATAGAACGTATAAATACAACTAATGTACAACTATATTCACCTATTTATTGTCAGTAGTTGAAATACTTGTCTTCCATGTACTTTTTGTACTCTGAACGATCAAGTGAGTTCAATGCCACCTTAATGTCTGTATTGATATCTTCTATCAACGCTTCCACCGACACGTAGTCCAGCTCCGGTCGAATGTATCCCAAAACCACAAACTTGATTTGAGCCCCGTAAAAGTCCTCGGCAAACTTGTGCAGAATATGGATCTCGGCTGACAGCTCCTTATTTTTAAAAAACGGATTCATACCGACAGACATCACCATTGGAAGAACAACTCCAGTGTCAACGCCCTTCCGCAGCTTGGAACCAAAGTTATATTCAACTGTCCGGGTTCCGACTGTCTCTGTTTTGGGCTCGCCCTGCGCTGGTGACACCACTGTGTAGCCATAGTATATGCCGGTGTCGTGACCGCACTCGGCGGTAATAGCCTTCAGCATGTCAGAGTAGGACTCGGGAGGAATATTGGCAGTTGGGATCCCCAGATCTGAACTGCCGCGTCCAAACCCTGCAATCACTTGAGTGGTCGGGCTAAATAGTGGATAGGGCTTGGCTGGTGTGTCGGGGCCAACAATGCTAGGTCTTGATTCTCTGGACATGGTGTGTGAGGTAGAATGAAATGAAATAAAGAAAAAAAAACTAGGATATGACTATGATTTTGAAATTCTAAACGGTTACAACGAAGGTAATACAACTGCGACGATAGAGGTAGTGACAATGTGTGGACAGTAGTGACGGCGACGCTGAAGTAGGAGAAGGAGGACTCACTGTAAGAGATTTATTTGCCTTCACTGCTAGCCAATCTAATTACTAAGCCATGTGTAATATGTATAATCCAAAAGAACAGAAATCAAAGTGTCTGCAAACCTCGGGGAAAGCCCATTTGTTAGGGCCGAGTTGACAAGACCAGTGCCGACTGAATGTCTGCAAATGAAATCCGTGGTATATCCCCCAAGGCTCGTGAGCATTTGGATATCATATTGATGAACTTTTCTTCGTCAATGTTCTGCCCGATTCGAACCTGGTTGTTGATAAACTCTTCAATATTCCGGGGGCTCATGAATCCGGGGAACATACTATCATCTTCGTTCTTTCCTTTCCAGTGCGAAACGTTCACACTCAACCCCATTCTAAGTGCCGTCAAGGCCCGTGTCACCATTTTGAGGTGCATTTCCCTATCGGAGCATCCAAAAACCAGTTCCATTGCGTTCCTATCATCGGCGTAAAAGATATTCAAAACGACAATCAGACACTGGCGAAATATTCGTTCTGAAAGACGGTTGCCTAGAGCCTCCAGTGACACTGCCGGATGAACCTTGCCTGTCAGAAAGTCCAGTACTGATCCTCGAAGCTTTTGATAATCCGTCAGTTCTATCTCAGAAGGCGACGGCAAGTCTGATGGAATACGCTGCAATCCTGAGTGTCCAGCAATCAAGTCTTCAGGGAAGTCTTTGATAAATCCGTTTGCGTCCATAATACTGTCGGGTGTCATTGTTTGATTTCGCGCCATTTCGGGAGTTTCGCAGGAATTATGTGAGGGCGCTGGCCCAAGGTTATTACCGGGGCTATGTCCTGGGGCAATGCTATGAGCATCCTGAGAGTTGGAGTTATTGAGGACAGAAGAAAGCTGGTGGTGAGATTGGTGTTGGCGCTGATGAAGTTCCTGATATTGCAAGTGTTGTTGCTGGGATGAGTGTTCTTGGTATGTAGGGTATTGTGAGTGTAAAGGATGCGGATGTTGCTGCTGTTGTTGATGTTGTTGTTGCTGCTGCTGTTGTTGCTGCTGTTGTTGATGCTGTCGTGGATCCTTCTGCAGAGTCGACTGCTGAAACTGTTGTGGGCTATGTTGACTTCCAGATTCGTCGTAGTTACTTTGATGAAACTCCTGGTCCTCTTGGATTGTGTCCATCAATTTGTCCATCTTCATCCCGGCAATTGCAAACATTTGCATCCAATCATCTCTGGCTTCTTTCACCGCCTGTTCGAGGCCCTGCTCATACAGATCTCTGAAAATCACTTTTGCTTCGCCTATCACACCTTCCAGCTGCTTGACCTTGGCCTGTAGACTCGTAATGGTTATTTCCTTTCGCATTCTGTACGTGCGTTGGGCTAGCCGGACCTGTTCTCGGCGGCGCTCTGTCTGTGCTTGAATTGTGTGATTGATCCGTGGTCTTCCACGCTTAGCCTTGACCTTGACGTCGGCTGTTTTCTTCATATTGTCTCCAGACATGTTTTCAAAGCCTAAGTAAACTGTATTCTGGTGTATACCTATTGATCTATAAATGTCTGAGTTCGCGAAACGGCAAGTGGGAGAAAGGAAAATGCATTGGTCCTAAAAATTAAAGCAAGTGCATACTGAACTTAACAAAGAGCTTTGTCAAAACAGGCTGGCAGATGATTGAACAAATCTACAAGTCCAAAAGGTCCTTTCTAACGTCTGACTTGATCCCGAGCCCATTTTACAGTCCGGAAAAGTGGTTGATGATTTCGGTACAAGCTGTTAAGTTTGGCCAAACGGACCTTCCGACAGACGGCGCTAAAAAGATGGAAAAGATCCGCGGCGTACCGCAATGACCCATTACAGCGCGGCTGAAAGCTATGGCTTAACAGATGTCCCGATCGTAGCTGCAGCACAAAAGTTTGAATGGACTCCATACACTGCGCGCGGTAATGTATCAGACAACGCAGCGGAGAGACATTTCTCGGGGCATTGAAAAACATTTTGTGGATCTTTCCGAAAAATTATAAACGTACATCGCGTACTCCAAGAGGTAGATGAAAGATGCTCTGCTCAAATCTTTCAGCTGTAAGCCTTTGTAGTGTCCATGTAGTATCGGCATCAACACTTGAAAATGTGTATAAATGTGCCAAGCATTCAGAGCATTTTCGTGTCCGGGAACACCCTATTCAGCAAACACTTTTGATCTTGCACAAAGCGTAAAATAAGTATTTTGCTCCTAGTTAATCAATGTCTTTAACATTATCTTGCAATCGGCCAGCTGTGTCTTCTGTCAAGATGACACTGCTTAACTGCACACACCGCCGTGTTTGAGGCGATATTTGTCAGTAAGTAGTTGATCTGATGATAATTCAACTGACTTCATTGGTCATTTTTGAAAAATATTACTACATTCAATGTGTATAAATTGGTTTTATAGGCACCCTGGTTTGATACAGCCAAAACAGTACGAAGGTTGCTCGATCTTGTCTTCTTTTTTTAAGATTTCCCTGAATTCTGGAAAGCGTTTGCACATTATCTAATCTTGCCAGGGAGTACTCGTGGTTATTTTGTTGTACTTATAGTGCTACTAAATAACAACAATGTCGAATACAGACTACAAACAGCTTCATTTCACTTAGTGCAGGTTCAGGTTTTAAAAGATCACAAGGGATTATAGGTAATAATTTATTGCAAAACACAGCTCAGTCAATAATTGCTTAGGTGTATCGATATTTTGCAGAAGTCAAAGCAAAATGCAGATTGAATTAGCTAAAGCAGATGTAGTACATACACAAGTTGTAATAAGCCTATCACGCATATACAAAAGCGGGGGTGTCTCCGCTGCAATCTATGTTCAAACATAACAATTGGGTATTCTGTAACACAGAAGACATCAATCGCATGATGAACAGCTTTGGAGCTCGGTTGATTTCAAGAGCTTTGAAATTTTTATATTTTCCAAAAGTCAAACTTATATTATGGTTCTTGTTAAGCTGGTGATCTTTTATAATATAAATATTGCGATTTGTCGCTTATCTTGATTGTACCATGCAGTGTTTCCTTGTCAATACTAAAAACACTCCGAAAATGGACCTTGAAATAAATGATAAATCAGTATCAGATGTAAGTTCCTCTTGAGCAAAAGCTACAGAAGTACGCAGTTTTTAAATCGTTTAAAACATGGGCACTGAGATATCCGTCTATCTTTGTCGTTACAGTTAAGTAGAATCACTATTATATGACTGTCTCGGCCCAACAACTCCAAAATCTTGATTAAAGCATCAATAATATGATTATAAAAGAAAAATAGAAAATGTCACATGCGGAAAGTTGAAACAAAATCGACTTTTGTATAGGCAAAAATGAAATAAATGTTTAATATCGTTAACAGTATTATCGCTGAGGAATTGACAGCTTTAACAAACCGCCGAGCTTTTCCAGATCATAAATTTCACGGTATCTGAAATGATGATCAGAAGTATTATCTGATTGGCAAATTTCAAATTTCAAGAATTCGTGGTATATACAGGCGTCCACGTTTTTCTCGGGTTTGAAAAGTTCGACTGTTTCATGGGAATGGAAATGCGCAACTTTGGTCTTTAACATATCGGGAGTTACCATACTATTTGGAATTGACACATCGTTTATGAGAAATCGAAGAGATCTGGGCCAAACATGCATCAACTGCCAAGCCAACTGTTTGAACGAGTAGGTCCTGGGCAAAGTTACATGTAGTCGCTCTATATTAGGATGATGTTGAATAATGTATTGGATATTGTCAAACGACATTGAACCAAAAAATGGACGTGCTTCACTGCGCATCAGAAGCTTGAGTGTAAGCAGTCGTGGAATTTTTTCGCATAATGCTAAAGCATGCACTAATTCAACCCAATCAAGATGGACATTTTGCAGATACGGGCTTCTATTGAACAAGTATTTAACGATAGTAGTACTGGCAACAATCTGGTCTTTATCGCTGCATTTCATAATTCCACGAAATGTGTGCAATTTGGGCATATATAGAATGTTTGCCATTGATGCCTCAGTTTCATTATCAACAAGAGAAAACTCAGGATCAGACTCTAATTGTAGTTCCCCGATATTCATACGGTTCGTGGCGCTCATTCCCAGCAATCCAAGTAATCTTTCAGAATTGAGAAATAAAAACTCAAGCGTATCAGGAACAATGATAGTTGGTACAGTTTGAAATCTGACCGCTCTGAGCCAGAAATGCGTGATCAGTGATTGTTTGACCAAAGCAAAAAGAGGTGCAAGATACTGATAGTTCCATAAGTCTACAGTCAAGTCCAGCTTGCGTAGATTGGGCAAGAAATCAATATATCCAATCTCGTTTTCAGAGGGCATATTATCAAGAAAGGAAATGTTGATCTTCACGTACACAACATTCTGAAATCTTTTGAACTCCTCAAAGATGTAATTTATTTGAGTGGGAGAAAAATCTATCATGATGACCTCAATCTCAGCAGCAGGGCATTGCTTTGACAGGAAAAACAGGTGCATATCAAAATAACCCGATAGAACCCAGTAGCGTATTCTCACTGTGATTCTTCCAACATTACTGTATTCACTTAAATAGGAGAGTCCGTGATATAAGAGCGCTGATTCCTTGGTAGCCCCGAATCCTCTCATATCCATATCTAGATTCAAGTGTCTTGTGTGTTCAGCGATTTGCATGTTCATACGAGTAGTCGTTGTGTAAAACATGGCTGGATGATCAAATCCAGTTTTGTGGTATCCATTTTGAACTAACTCATGGGTAGTAGGCGGAGCAACTACTTGATATTTTACAGCGTCAACAGCCAGTTTTATTGCTTTGCAAGTAAGCGAAAGATTTCTAAGATCTAAGTTGTTATCGATGGCCCTCTCGCCAGAACAATGGAATCCGGGGATTGGAGCGCCTTCTATCAGTGGAAAATTTGGTTGATATTCGTAAACTAAGAACTCGATTATGGTCTCCAAGATCTCAGCCGGAAACATGAGCAAGTTGAGCCTGGATTGCCTCTCCTCTTTATCCATCGTAGCGGGCTCCTCAAGGTACTTTAATGCTGGACTACACAGCAATCAAGACTGATCGAATTGTGTTCTAAATGGCCTTTTTACGTAAAACTTCGATGGTTTGACCGAAGTTTCATGTGTAAACCAGGGCCAGAAAGATGAAAGAAGGTGGTGGGTGGACACCGAAAAATATAAATGCCGATATTGAGTCTTGTTCTTAATACGCATCGCTAAATTTGAAATCCGATGAAACCTAATCTAAATGTTGCGATAAGCCAGACAAACCCAAATAATTGCGTGCTTATTAAATCATAAAAGCATTTTGATGGCCAAGTTTGAATTTTTCTGAAAAACTACTCAGACTCAGTGCAATGACTCCTTGTACTTGGTTTTGATTTCAAAACTGCAATACCTTGCAACAGCTATAGGCAACTAGCTAATCTATGCAAGAGAGCAAAGATACACGCTTTGCTTACTATAAGCCCAAAATTTATTCATCTATATAGTACACAGGTATCGTCATTTGTCTCCAATGTGCTTTCAGAAGGAGCCACCCTCACTTAAAGTGTGTAGTGCTTTTTTAGTAGTGAAATAAATACAAACAGGCAAAGCGTGGGATATCGAATTTCACTTCATGCAAACAAAAGAGAATTGAAAGTCAATACTTTTTTGATTGCATATTTCTTAAACAGATCTGAAATATTTCATCAATTTGTCTAAATACAAACAGGTTGGTTATGATTGTTTTCAATTGCCATTTGATTCACTTTGTCTATGATGTAAATTGCGGTAGCCAAAAAGTTCAAGATGTTTTTATCACAAATATGGCTTGTAAAGCTTTTGCCAGTCTCACTTTCATGTGAATACATATAATACTCTAAAATCTCAATCAAATTATTTTAATTATTCATTACGGATAGTTGTATGTAAGTATAAAGCGTTTACAAACAATACACACGTAGATTTATCATACGTTTTCGTGCAGTTCTGTATTATGTACATTTCTTAGTTGGTGTAATTTCTTCTAACCCATTGAATTACAGCAGGTTCATCAGGCAAAGTAATCATTGAATCAAAGTTGGTCTTGGGAACCTTACCACCAGATACTACCCACTTGAACTCTCTAACAAAAGTACCCAGAATAGAACCAAGTTGAACGTATGCGAATTGTTCACCAATACATCTGTGACGACCACCGCCAAATGGAAGGTAAGGAGAGGAAACACCCTTAGAAATAGAACCAAATCCGTAATCGATAGTGTCTTCATTTTTGGAGCTGGTAGCCTCAACAGAAGCAGGATCCTCCCATCTACGGGGCTCAAAGCTTTCGTGATTCTTAAAGTACTCTTCAGACATCATAGTAGCACCAGGGGCAACAAGAACGTAGTGACCACGGGGAACAACGTAACGAGTGTTGGGAACAGGCAAGGGATTCATGACCTTTCTGAAAATTGAGTGCAAAGGAGAGTGCATTCTAAGAGTTTCTTTGATAGTGTTGTTCAACAGGGTCATTTCTTGAAGCTTCTCGTACGTGATAGGATTAATGTTTTTGTTTTCGTCAAGTCCACACACGCGAACTTGTTCTTGGTAGAGATCCTCGATCATATCAGGCTTAGCACCCAGATGAAGAATGGCCCACGCAGAAGTAGCAGCAGATGTGTGTTGGCCACCCATAAGAACGCCGATAAGCAAATTAGCAATTTCTTGGTCAGTCATTCTCACACCATCCCTGTATACAGCGTTAGCCATAAGAGACCCAATAAGATCAGTTGATTCATCGATGTTGCCAGCCTTACGACGTTTTTCAATCACCTCCATGTAAGTTCTAGAAATGATCTTTTGAGCGTTGTCTCTCTTCCAGTAATGAGGCAACGGCAAATGGGGGAAAACAAAGTTGATTGGCGTAAACCCTCTATCGAGATCAGCATAGAGCTTAGCAAAATCAGTGTTGAGCTTTTCTCTAACTTCATCACCGAGGAGAGTTCTAGAGGCAGTAAAAATAGTGATTTCAGCAGTGGTTTCAGTGATATGAGTCTCACCAGACTTCTTTGAAAGGTCGCCGTTGAGGAAGTTGTGCGAGGATTGAATATACGAGGTAACTTCTTGGACAATCTTGGGGACGTATGAAACAAATGCATCCTTAGAGAGAGCACACTTGGCAAACTTCTTTTGCTCCATCAATCTGTGATTAGGACAATCGTACACAACACCTTTACCAAAAACAGGGGTAGTCAAATGTGAATAAGCTTCTTCAGCAGAAACGTCTTGAAGCTTACTGTTGAAGACAAACTCATGGCCTTTAGGGCCTAAACAAACAGTCATAACTCGACCACAAAGCACAAAGGCAAATACATCGCCGTACTTTTCTTGATTCTCTTTAAAGAACTCATAAGGCTTCATTCCATAAACGACAGAAGAACCAATCCAAGGAAATACATGGAAAACGACTGGAACCCTATTGGGATTCTTAATTAAGATTTGGCTCAATACATTGAGTACCACAGCCAAAACGACTCCAGATACAACCAACAATGGCACAAGTTGCCAAAGTGGCAGTTGCAAGAGGGGTTCTGCGTACTCAATGAAATCGAAAGACCGTAAAATACCCATTTTTTTACTCAAAGATTATCAAAATAGTTGTGTTCTCGAGCAGGCCTGAGATTAATCAATCAACAGATCAGTAAGATGCCAACTATCAATAAGGAGGTTGAAAAAAGGGACTAGCTCGGAGGTGAAAAAAAACCTATAAGATCGATTTTATTAGAGCAGCTTACACACATTCCAGTATCTGTGTGTATTAGCGCATGTGAATTTATACTACAGGGTAGGGGTTTGTGGAGATAGCTGAAAGCCTCGAGGAACGTCTAACCTACATGCATACGCGAACAACGGATAAAAGCTGGCACATTAACTCAATTGAGCTAACAGAAAACTCCATAGTTCAGGACCCAGAATGAAGTACAAATCAACGAGTCAATAGCTTTACAACGTTTACTCAAAAATTTCGTGAAACGGCTCGTTATAACGTGTTCTCGATATTGTCTACTCGGTGGTACGTTTCGGCCAATCAAACGCTAGTATTTCAAATTGTTTCGAAACCTAGATCTTGAAACATTGATTTTCTACTTCACGATAGTAAAGCTTGCAGATGCTGTAAATAGTGTTCCTTGAAGAATGACAAGGTCTTTTATACGAAAAAATATGCGAATTCTGTGGATCGAACACAGGACCTCCAGATTTCAAGACTGAATAGTTGACTTCAGTCTGGCGCTCTCCCAACTGAGCTAAATCCGCTTTAGATGTTTGTTTTATCCACATTGGCAATTATAAATCCTATAGCGTAAAAGTAGAACTGCGTTTGATGAGACAATTAATCGATTTGGTAAAGAATTTCACAAATAAATGTCATTACTATTTGATATGGCAAAAGATCTGAACAGTCACATTCAAAAGCTGTTTGAAATAAACAGTTAGTATTGATAAAATTATGAATTGACCATAATATTATGGATCATCAAGAAGGATGGGAAAGATTTCAGCTTTTGAGTCGATATATAACAAAATATTAGTTGAAACTAATAATATTGAAGATATTGCAAAAGTTACAGTACAAAATTGATGATTGTACTTATCCAATGTGACAAAAGTATTACTATCGTTTCCATGATATCACACATGTAATGCGTATTTTTCTATGAATTCTAATATTCGATAGTTTGCTCGATGCCATCAAAAAGTCTTATAACGTCGGGAATCATTAGGTCTTCGTATCTTAAAGGTACATGTGTATCCCATCCTGTGACGCGTTCTCCTGGAGCTTCTAAGCTCAAAAAGCCTTTCTGGATCTCCGCTGCTACTTCTGCACCAATTCCATTTGTTCTTGGAGCTTCATGAAACACTAAAGCCCGTCCTGTTTTTCTGACACTTTCAAACACAGTTTGCCTGTCCCAGGGGGCAATAGTTCGTAGATCAATCAACTCACAATAAACGCCTAGACGCTCTTTCGCCAAAGCTGCTGCTGCTGCTAGGTGATAAAGATGTGTTCCATATTCTATGAGAGTGATATCGGAGCCTTTTTGCATCATCTCGGCTTTGTCTAAAGGTAGTTCATAGTCGGCAAGTGGAACGTGTTCAAAGTATCTCAGACTCCATGAATATAACTGGATCTTTTGATCTGATACTGGCTAGTAATAACTTTTGGCCTGAATTGGAGAACGCGGAATTACCACACGAACACCTGGACTATGCGAAAAATAGGCTTCGACGGATTGCGAGTGGTACAACGCACCATGGCCAACGGCACCGGTCGGCATTCTGACTGTGAGCCCTCCTACATCTAATCTGCTACCAGCGCGGTAGCGGTATTTGTCAGCTTCATTAACTATTTGATCAAACGCCGGGAAAACATAGTCTGCAAATTGGATTTCGGCAATAGCGGTCATGTCAATTGCAGCGTAACCAATAGCAAACCCAAGAATACCTTGTTCTGAAAGAGGAGTGTTAAAAACTCTTTCAGGGCCAAATTCTTCTTGAAGCCCCATGGATCACCTAAAGACCCCTCCAAATGCAACGTCTTTGCCAAACATGATGGCAGTGTCGTCTGTTTCTAGGGCGGTACGCATAGCGTTGTTGATGGCTTGAAACATGTTCATAGACTTGGATGTTCCAGAAGCAACTGCATCTTGTGCTTGAATTTCAGATAGATGCGAGACCTGAAACGCTGTGGTGGCCAGAAACGGGGCATCTGAGAGGTTTATGTTGTTTGCAGAAGTTGGAGGTATAAGGGGCGAAGAGTAGGATTTTTGTACGGTGGCTGAGAATGCGGCTGACTTTAGGCGAGAAGACACTAGTCGGGCCGAAAGGAGCTTCGTAAAAGATAGCATTGCAGTTGTATCGAAAGATTATGCAATGAGATCTTGAAAAATAAGAATACTAATGGAAAGAAAATAAGTGACATTAGATGTTTATTTATATGCCAAAACTAAGCAAATTCGTGATAGCATAGTTTATGCGCTAAACTGTGGGGAAGGTGCTCGGTAAATAGCGGTTTTATTTTTGTACATTTGGGTATGTTCTCACTTACACATAGACTTGATAGGCACATTAAACGCGAAAACTCTAATCAAGACTGAAGACAAGTCTGAAGATGTAGTAGAAAAGCATGAAAACGAAGAAACCCAAACGGATGTAACACTTTGTCTGAAGGGGACGCAGAGTACGGAAGATCTCAGTGGCATCGAGCTTGTAAGACTTGCGTTGGAGGAACTTACTGAAGTTCAAGTAGATCAGTGGCAAGTTAATAAGGAAGGAAATCCAATCACCAAAGATGAGCAAGAGAAAAGTGGTGGCGGCGTGAAGGGCAATGTCAGGAATAATGAGCTAGATGGAATGTTAGTAGAGCGGATAGGTGCGATAAAAGATGCAGGAGCTAAACATACGGGGTTGAGGGTGTCGCATAGTTGAACAGGATTGATGTAGTCTAATCAATGATTATGGTCAGTAGTGCAATTAGCGATGATGAAGGTGGTGGTGGTAACAATGGCTATAGAGAAGGCGAAGCCGAAAAGGTAATGGCGATAGCTAATTGTATACACACTCCATTTTAATGAATAACCAGCCAATATCAAAATTGTTTGTGAAACATACCAGACTCTAAACAAGCCAAACGGCCAAAGTTAGTACACTTGTTCAAAAGGTTGATGAGTTTGGGGCAAAACTCTAACAGAATCGTGAAGTTAATCGCAGTTTACACATACCCAGATCACTGTATTGAACAGCGTGATAAACTTGCAAGCCAAAGTTGGCCAAGTTGGCAAAAATGACAAAAATGTATAAGCTGTGAAACCAGTTAGCATTGCTCACTGCTAAAATGTGTTTTTTTCTGAATTTTCTTACACAGCGATATGCATTGCGATTTTAATGTGTAGTTCAAAGCTGGTTTTTTGAAGTTAAAGAAGGAGTTTCTGATCGCTTGTACACATTTTTCAGACTTTTGCTAGGTGGAAAGAAGCAAAAATCTTCGTCCTCGAGCCACGCTGATGCTTAGTCATCTGTACAGACTAAGGCTGAGCACGTGTGCGCGTTCGGCACCTGCGTGAACTCGGAGCCAGCACCGGAACCGACGATGGCGGTGTCTGTTTTGGCGAATTTGCAAAGTATCAAAACACATATTATTAACTGCCTTTTAGCACGGGTCCCGAAGCAAATGTCCATGACCCGTAGGAGGGGGTTTATTGCTGGCTTGCTCTCGAGGCTGTCGAGGGGCTTTTTGGGACTGATTGTCGGGGCTTCTTCAGAAGCAACATCTCCGTGCCTGACAGCTCCCATACTTGCTGATAGCGGTTTGAAGGTGTAGCATCATTAGAGCAGCTTTGTCACGTAGAATCACCGATTTTTGTTGCAACTCATGGCAGTTTATACAATTCACTGTGTTTGTGGCTATTGTTATCAAGACTATCTTAAGCGCCTGAAATATCACCGTCTCAAACACCAAACATCGCTATTCAACTCATCGAACCTTCGGCTGTCGGGCATCTTTTTACTAATTTAATATCTTGGGACTCATTCTTCTAAAACAGCTCTTCAATTGTACCAAATGCTCTTTGAATCGACGATATATAAATTCACAGATTTTCCAAAAGATTGCTTCTTCCTCTGATCCATCTCCAGTCTTCTCAAGCTCTGTAATTTTCACCGGCCACGGCTTAACCATACATAAAATTTTCTCCCATTCTCCCATTTTCACTCTTCTCCAACAGCCCTTGTCCAACGACTTCCAACCCATAACTCGACATGTCTACTAACGCCATCAAAATCATTTCCGGTGATGTTCACCGAGATCTCGCCGAGCTCGTGGCCAACCGCTTGGGTCAATCTCTTTGTCAAGTCAACGTTTTCCGTGACTCCAACTTGGAAACATCCATTACCATCGGCGAATCTGTTCGTGACGAAGACGTTTACATTGTCACACAAATCGGGTCCGGAGATGTCAATGACCGGGTACTCGAACTTCTTATCATGATCAACGCTTGTAAAACAGCAAGCGCCAGACGTATCACCGCCGTTTTGCCCAACTTCCCTTACGCCAGACAGGACAGAAAAGACAAATCTCGTGCACCTATCACAGCTAAGCTAATGGCAAACATGCTCGAAACCGCTGGCTGCAATCATGTTATCACAATGGACCTTCACGCTTCCCAGATACAAGGTTTCTTTGACGTTCCTGTCGACAATCTTTACGCCGAACCTAGTGTCGTCAACTACATTAAACAACACATTGACTATAATAATGCCATCATTGTGTCCCCAGATGCCGGTGGAGCCAAGCGAGCCGCTGGCCTTGCCGACAGATTAGATCTCAACTTTGCGCTTATCCACAAGGAGCGCGCTCGTGCTAATGAAGTTTCAAAGATGGTTCTTGTCGGAGATGTTACTGGTAAAATCTGTATCCTTGTCGATGATATGGCGGATACATGTGGTACTCTTGCAAAAGCTGCTGAGACATTACTTTCTCACAAGGCTCAATCGGTCATTGCTATTGTTACACATGGCATTTTGTCCGGCAAAGCCACCGAAATCATCAACAAGTCCCAGCTTGAGCGTGTTGTTTGCACCAACACCGTGCCCTTAGAGGGCAAAGATCTCGTCTGTCCAAAGATTGATACCGTCGATGTAAGTGGTGTTCTTGCCGAAAGTATTCGTAGACTTCACAATGGTGAGAGTGTCTCGTACCTTTTCAGAAACGCACCTATGTAACACCCTTTTCTCATTATTCTTATTTAAATACCCTCATAGAAGCAAATCGTCATTACTACAATCCCTTTCTAATTACTTATGTTCAAAACTTTTACTGGATATTTCTTTACTGTGATCCAAATTGTCCAAACTTGGGCACAACTTGAATTGGGCGACTGTTATGGTCCCAGAAATCTTTAAGAGTATGTGCTACTCGCAAAGGCACGTCTTCCTGTACAAAGTGACCAGACTCAGTAAACGCTACCAACTGAAACTTCCTTTGCATTTGGCCAACCATCAAATCCTTATTTAGACGATCTGTTCCGGCCAGAATCAGCAGCTTTGGATGCTTTGATTCCAGGAACTTCTTTGAGAGTCCAAGAAATCATTTAGTCCAGTATCGTGATGTCAGCCACAAATCTGTGACCAATTTATAATTTAGATCTTGCTTTGTTGAATCTTTCACTAGTTCAATCAAAGGAGGAGCACTTGCATAGGCCGGCTCAGCTCCCCGTAAAGTCAGTGAGCTCAGGTACCATACAATTGCCTCGCTTACTGACGAAAATCGTTCCGGCTGTCTCTCCAAAGCAGATCCTTCTATCACATTCATAACAACCGTCTCCACAATCTTACCAGATAGCTCATCACACTCACCTGCGTAAGGCGTCACAACTGCCTCTCCTAGTGAGTGTTCCACCAGTACCACGTTTGCGCTGTTAGCGAGCTGTTTCTGCTCAAACATAGAGCGCACCACTGTATTCATATCGCATACCAGTGTTTCCAAGCTGTAATCGGGATGCAATCCATCTGACTTCAAAAGCTTTGACTCACTATAACCTCGTACGTCGAATGCGGTTACTTTTGGTTGGTCTTTGCCAAACACGGAAGCCAGTTTCTTTGCGAGCATGGCAAACGAAGGTCCAGATGATCCAGCACCATGATGCATGACAAAATGGGCAGTCATTTCCTGAAGGCCGATAATGATCTGTGAACTTTCGATCCGTTGACTCGTCTAACACCCCTAGCTTTCCGGTAAAGTATTCACTTCATGATGTTGCTTCAAATCCATTGAGCTTGCGTAGGTGTATTGTTGCGGACTGTGATATCACTACATCTTCGGACTCAGGTAGTGTACACACTGGCAACTTCTTTAGCGCTTGACGATATAATTCTGATATTACGAAATTTTGTAATCCCAATTTGACAGTAGAGTTGTTACATGAATGTCATTCGACTGTAAAAAGTATCAGCTGGATAGGACCGCGAGTGTACATGATCAAACCCAAATTTTTGATTCGAGTGACAGTTTTTCAAGAAGATTCAGTATCAAGAGTTAGTTCAGCTCAGAGAAAAGATCACAAAGCTGGATGCAGATAATGTCAATCTTTAAACAGCCTTCAATGCGCTTTTCATTTACCTATAGTATTGATATCACACCAGAAATTTATCGATCACATTACAGATATAAAATCATAAGTACTCACCCAAAGTGCAAGTCTATTTTTTTTTTGACCAAAATAAATAGAAAAATGTTTTAATGCAACTCCAACTAACCTCTATCTTTTCATTGTGTTTTCTGTTAAATAAAAACGGGATTTAAGTGTAGAATAGCTTGTTAGCAGTTGAATTTTGAAGGCAAGTTTAGCTATAAAAATCGACACTTCCTAAATAGGAAATATTACGACTTTCCTAAACCAGACCAAATCTGCAAATTTGAGAACTTTTTCGTATTTTTTATTGTTAACATTCATTGCGGTTACTACAATGTACATGAAAGCTTTCAAACTATAGCTTTATACTTGATTTTTATGAAGAACAGTTTTTTTAGACCGATGCAGACCACAATATTCGGTTATCATGTAAGGAATAGATCATAATTGACAAATCATTTGTTGGTGCATGCGGCAACTTGCTGTCTAAAACTTGGAAACATTTCAGTTCAAGATCAAACCTGAACCTCTGAAATTGATTTTGACCATATTTATAAAAGAATAATATAAATCACATCAAAGCTAGCTGACTGCGACTTTATTTTTTCCAAGTAGGCTTCGGTCATCTACACAGCATACGAACCATTTAGATCTGACTGTGTATGCGTATACGTCCACATTTCTCTAAGTCGATTATGATTAGGAAATAATGCGGTGATAAAACCAATATACAAATCAATTTGGCGACATGTGGATGTAGTCACTTCTAGTGATCTTCCAATACTTGATTTCCCATGTAAACAATGCAAATGTGTATATTATTATGTCGATTGATGTTATAAATTCTGTATGTGTAAAGACTGATAGCCCTTATAGAAATTGGCTGTTTTTAGTCAGAGGATCTCGAGTGTATACTTATCTTCTTTATTATATTCATGTGTCACAAAGACGCTTTTTGGCGCATAAAAAATCAATTGAACTTCTTGCCTTTTCTAATGTCAGTTGATGAGTTCTAATATTATATTATGCTTATTAGGTTTGCTAATTCTATCACCACTACAACGAGGCCGTTCGGGGTTTACAATTCAAAAAAAAAAAAACAAAAAACAAAAAAAAAACAAGTCTCTGTGAACTTCTAGTAGAATTCCGTATATCCTGCGATTATTACAGGCTTAGCAATAGCCACAAATGGCCACTTGCATTATCGTAGACATTAGTATGATATTAAATTATTTCTACATGACAATAAACAGCACCTAAACTGTTAATTTATTTCTGACGCTTGTAAATCTTGTTCAAGAAAACTTCTAGAACTTCACCCTTGAATCCTCTAGATTCATCGACTTGTGCGATCTTGGATCTGATCTCGGCGGCAATCTTCTCTTCGTATTCATTGAAATCCTTTTCAATGTCAAGCTCTGCAAAAACTTCTTTGACCTTGGCCTCGGTTTCAGAGCTCTTAATACCGTAGTTCTCGTCAAGGACCTTGCGTTGCTCGGCGTTGGCCTTTTGCAGAGCCTTGTTGATAACCCAACCACATTTGTTATCTTGAATATCAGTACCGATCTTGCCGATGAACTCGGGATTACCATAACAGTCCAGGAAATCGTCTTGAATTTGGAAGTACTCTCCAAGAGGAAGAAGCACGTCGGAAGCCTGCTTCAGATCTTCGGGGGAGGCAATACCAGCCATGTGCATGGCCAGGGCAACAGGAAGGTAAAACGAGTAGAATGCAGTCTTGTAAATAACAATGTAAGAGTGCTTTTCAAGCGAGAATTTGGAAAGATCAACTTCGTCTTCAGGAGCTGTAAGAAGATCAAGTAGTTGGCCCAACTCGGTTTGGAAAGTAACTTCGTGGAAAAGTTCGACAAGTTCAATGTAGTAAGACTCCTTTTTGAAATGGTTTTTCAGCAAGATGTAGATAGCGGCTTCGAGCATGAATGCATCGTTGATGGCAATCATACCAACCTTGGGTGCCTTGTACCAACAGGGTTGACCTCTACGGGTGATAGAACTGTCCATGATATCATCGGCAACCAAGAAGTAGGCTTGCAAAAGCTCAACACACCAACCAAGAATGGCGGCTTTCTTGTACTCTTCGTCAGAAAGCTCCTCGAGAGTCTTTCCTTTCAAAAGTCTGTAAGTGTCAATGACAGAAAGACCTCTGTTAGCCTTACCACCAACACTGTTGTACACCAAACTCTAGAAGCAAAAAAACAAAGTTAGCTTGATGGTAAGTTATTTTTCATAGTATAGTTTCATGCTGAACCTACTTTTTTGTACCACTCAATAGCTTCAGGGGCAATCTTGGTAGCCTCTAAAACAGCTTGGAGCTCTTCGACGATAGAAGGGAATTGGGCCTCAAACTTTTCCTTGGGAGTAGACATTGTGGCAGTTGCAGGTGTATGTAGGTGCGTGTGGGTGATCCTAGTGGAGGAAGAGGGAGAACGAGACGCGAAGAGATAAAACTTCAACTGACCATGGATGTTTACAACAGTTGTAAAGCCTTTGCTCGGGAGCTAGTGGGGCTAGGTGAACAAGAGTGTTTACCAAGGTAGGGGTTATTATATATAAGTACTATCTTACAAATACTATATACCAAGTACTATCATTTAATAACAGGCAGAACCGCGCGGCTGAATGACTCGGAGCTTCAGCTTTACAGTACAGTCCCGGATGGACTCCTACACTCAATGCACAAATACCAAAAGAGCAAGACAAAACCCGAACAGGTCTTTTTGGGTCAATGCGGGCAGACCTACAATACATGCGCAGGCCACGTGTTGCAAGTCCCGCTTTGAGCGCGTGTCGCGTGCATCGGTGCCACAACTCCACGTCTAAGCAGGCGGGTGCCAAACCTCATTAGCGGCGATGATGCATGAGTGTCACGTGTGTGGACTCAACGGCTTTTGCATTGTTTTCTTTTCTTTCTTTTTTGTTCCGTTCGTCGTCTTCTTCGTCTTCGTCGCCGAAGCCGTCGATAAAGGTTCAAGGTGTAGAGTAGAGTAGGGGCAAGGTCCACTGGCCATTCAGTCAGTTTCAGCATTGCACTCAGACAAGGTACACAGGACTTACGACAGCAGCGCATGAATCAATGTAGATCAAAGCATAACCGAGCGAGAACGACGTGTTTCTGAGCATTATTAAGGTCCTACAAGCGCCGTGCAAATAAGTTCTGAAACCTAAGCTTTGTGAGCAGTGCAATGCGCGCGTAGGCTTTGACCATGTTGTTTGAGTCTCGTAGTTGTTGAACAATTAGACAAGTTAATGTACATTGGGGCTCAGTGTCAATGCGCACAGGCGAATGCAAACGAGACAGGCCGGATCTGTCCTGATCTAGCGCAATTACCACCGGACCCTTTGCAAAACACCAAAAACATCTTAAACGACGTGCCAATGGACATATGATATGTATACACCGTGTCACAAACCTTCGAAACACATTTTTGAAACCTTCTTTGCAGGAAACATTTTGATACGTTTCCTTTTGTATCTTCTTATTCTTTTCTTTCTTTCTTCTCTTTTTTTACTTTTCTCTGATCTGTACTCAGTCTGCACAATTAAACAAGGGCAGATCGCCAGTTCTGATAACTACTCTTTGTCAATTGCACTTGTCCAAGTCTTTCATTTACAATGTCAATCAGACACACAAAATACGCTCCTACTCCAAGCGTCAACCAGGCTGATCCGCAGCTCCAAGATGAAACTACTCCAGAACAGAACCCTTACATGCAACCTGCTTCTGGTCACGCACCCGAAGCTTCGGCTGGTATGGCTGCTCCGGTATACGCTACCAACGCTTATGGTGCTGCTGGTCAACGCCCTAATCAATACTACAACCAATACGGAAACCAGTACAGCGCGGCACCGCAAACATACGGCCATAATTCCTTTCCATATGGAAACTCCGGCCATAGCTACGGCAGCCCCGGTTCTAGCATCAATGCTAAACTCAATGCCTTTAACTTTCTCACCGATGAAGACGGAGTATTGGCTAAAACTCATAAGTACATGGACAAGATTGATGAGTTCTTGGGTAAGTACGGTGCCCCCATCAAACCGTATCTTCCCATGATCGGACGATTCCTCATTGTGGCTACATTTCTCGAAGATGGATTGCGAATTATAACTCAATGGACCTCCCAAGTTAGCTATATTTGGACTTACCGCGGTCTTCCTCGATTATTCACCGTAGTATACTTGGGCTTGAACGTGATTTTCATGTGGAGTGGTTCCATACTAGTATTAACACACAAGCACTTACTCTATGGTGTTGGCGTGCTTCTATTTGTCGTGATTTCTCAAGCTTTTGTGTACGGATTGGTGTTTAATACTTCTTTCTTCTCCCGCAACATGTCAATTATTGGTAGTTTGTTAGTTGTGATGTCCGATGTCTTTGCTAGAGATCGCCGCTCGCTTTCGGTGGCAGGTCTGCCTATGATGGACGAGAAAGACAGAGGGAAATACTTCATGTTGGCTGGAAGAGTACTGATGATTTTCTTGTTCATCGCGTATGTGGCTACCGAGCATTTCTCGTTATTGGGTCTGTTGGTCGTTTTTATCGGTGTTGTCTCGTGTACAATGGTTGTTGTCGGTTACAAAACCCGTTTGTCTGCCGCCGTTCTTGTGCTAATTCTTCTTTACCGTAACATTTCAACAAACAACTACTGGTACTTTGCTACCACCAACCCAGTCCACGACTTTTTGCGATACGAGTTTTTTCAGATTTTGAGTATTGTGGGTGGTTTACTGCTGGTAGTAAACACTGGAGCAGGTGCCCTGAGTTTTGACGAAAAGAAAAAGATCTACTAAATATCACTTTGCAGCACCAAGTTTTGGCTGGTTTTCGACTTTCAGACAATATGTACCAAAAACTGGGCTTTCAGAAACCAAACGACGGCTCATGAATTCGCCGTATATTTTTTTTGCGTCCTGTTTGTCATCATCATATACATTTATATAAGTCTTTACTTGATATGAATTCATTATGATTTAGGCCGTATGTTGCGTATTCTGAGGGTATATAAAATACCGTATTTTGGATAGACTGCCATTGGTAACGCTAACAGATGCCGGGCATTACGCTAATATTTGGCGATTTCCAACTAGCCAGATGTTGGAGGATGCCCGGGTGGTGGAAGTGACCTACCATTGCAGATAACGAGAATGAGTAACCAGAACCGGCGCATTGGGCAATTATAGTTTGGTAGTAACAGTAGTGATCTGCCTAGTTCATCCACATATCGAATCGGGAACTAATATAAAGAGCAGTAGCTGATGCCTTAATTCATGCTCGACTCAAAGTGTTATACGGGTAGCTTGATGAGTTTAATGTGCTGCTTTGGCAGCCGTGCAGAGACATTAGTACCAGAAGTTTCAACGATGGGTTGGCATGTAAGCTTGAAACCAACCGTCATTCCTAGGTGTATGAGATTCGGGAATCAACAAACGACACTGATAAGATAAAGAAGCAAAGGCTCCTGGATTAGATACACAAAAATGTCAACTCAAAATCCAAGGAAGATCCCTTGTGTACCCACACATTATAGAGATCAGATCCGAAAAGCGGAAAGACTCCACATGAACAAAAAAGAAAAAAACTTTCTAGGAAAAAAAATAATGGGTCACTCGTACATAACGCCAACGAAAATCTTTGTTTGGAGGTTTTAAACCAATAGCTTGATATTAAGCATTTTGCAGTCTGCATTCCAAAATTGCTTCAGGCTCTTCTTTTTTTCTTCCTTTTTTTCCCTTCTTTTTTCCTGTTTCTTCTTTCCTCCCTTCGTGCGACATGAAAGAAGATATATACAGAAAGCCTAGCAACGCCAGTTCAAATAGTTCGCACCTCGCCAGCGACGCTGTATCCTTAACTTCACAGTCGACTTACTCGCAAATATCGCAATTATCCGTTTTTGATTCAGCCACACCACTTTCCCTAGCGTTCTTGCCAACCAACAACTTGAACCACTCGAGAATGTCCAAAGAATTTGAAAAAAATCAAAACCTCGACTCCACCACGCGTAGCGATCCGCTCTTATACAGCTCATCTCGCATTGACAACAACTTTACGCGACTAGCCAATAACGGGTATCGTCAAGAAACGACTGACCAATACACATACACCGCCAGGCATGCGCGGCTCCAGCAAGAACTACAACGGCAGCAAAGCCGACAACAACGACAACCGTCCGACCAGCAACCCGGCCAAGACTCTCGTCTTGCTCAAAAGTCAACAGAGTCGTTTTCCAGTCGCCCCGCTGGCTCTTTGCAGTTCGACAGCTCTTCTATCCTGAACCACTACCAGCAGCACCAACCTGCGGTAGAGTCGCCTCTTTCTTTATCTATAGCCGCAAAGACTCCCTATTCCCGTAAGCCAAACGCCTTTATTTTTTCTCTTTGTCAAACTTGCTAACCCGCTCATTGATAGCTACTTATGGTTACACTAATTACAGTAATCTTGACGAAACGGTTTCAGACTATAACTTGACTACTGTGTCCTACTCCTCCACAGCATCGTCACCAGCTTCTCAGCCCTCAAAAACGGCGGTGAATGCCCCACCTCATTCTGGAACGCCCCCAGTTGAGGAATCTCGACTCAAGTCTGCCAACTCATGGTCTCACCAGTACCAAGACCAACGGTCTTCGGCAAGTGTGCAAAAAACTGACAATCTAGCAACCCAGCTGAGCAAGATATCTCTAGACACTGTACAGGTAGTTGCCCCACTTCAGCTCCTGTTACCGCATTTGAAATTCGACTTGACCAAAGAGGCAGATCGTGAAGCACTATTTGAGCAAATCCAGATCCGCTACTTTGTCTACATCAGCAAGCTTGGACCTGAATACATTGAATTTGCCGAAAGAATTTCGTACAGCCCCAAGGCTATCCAGGGATGGAGAAATTACATCAACACTGCCAAGGCTACACGAGACCAGCGATTCGAGTTTGAAAGTATCAAAAAAGATACCAACGATCTCTGTAACGTACTTCTAAACCATGCACAAGATATTTTGACTGCACAAGCGTTTGTGTTTGCCATCAAAATTTTTGCTTCCAATGGCCTGGCAGACTTGTATTTACCTCGGGTTGAATTTGTGATAGAGACGCTGTCTGACGAAGGCAACATCGATCCAAGAGTTGTCACCCGAGTACACACGCTTTACGTTCTCCACTTGCTTCATGTGGAGCAAGATACTATCAAAGTGTTTGACATTCTCGGTCAATTTTTCTCCAGCGAAGACGCTGTCTGGGATATTGTCCACATGTGGTTGGATAAGAATTATACAACCTGGCTAAACCTGTACCAAAAGGAATCAGATATTGCTCGTCGCCGCATCATGGATGCTGGTAAAAAAATAATAGTCATGTCAACTGTTGACCGATTGAAATCTAAAGCTAGATCTCATAATGAGTCTGAACTTGTGAAGAACCTTGGGCTTGAGTGGGAAGCTCTGCTTAATGAATTTGGAGTCAGGTATACCAGAGATAGCTTTGTTACATTTGTTTAAAGATGAGCGTAAACTAGGATTCAATCACATAATAATCATTGCAATAAGTAGTATATTATTATTATTATAGTATTTTTGTTGCCAGATATTTTTTATTTTTTTTATTTGACTGGACTTGTTTGATTGTTTTTTGTACTTGCAACTACAAATTGGTACTATTCTTTACAAGATATTCAGGAACAAGATTTTACGCGCGAGCCCCTTTTTGTACTACCTTTAGCGTTGTTGTCTATGAATTCAGAGTTCAAAGGCGTCAACAACTCGTAAACTCGGAACGCCCGGGTACACCTTTAGTTCTTTTGCATCTTATTTTTTTAATATACCGATTGTTAGTACAAAATATATTTCAGATGATCGCGCACCAGTACACGGCATTAGCACATAGGGTAAGGGGGCTGGTACACCTAAACGAGCAGTCACCAGAGTAAGTGAATAATGCTTGTTGATTGGATAGATTCGACTACCTTCCAAGGATGATCCTGCATAAAATATATAACATTCTCACCGCAATATCAAATCAGTAATCAAATCTGGATATATAGTGGTCATAAAATAGACTGTATTAACTTATATGCCTGAACTAAGCGCGTAATTCTAGAGGGTTGGATGATTCAATTATGTATGTTCGTTTCCATGTGCAATGTATTTTTGAAAAAATGGATGATCCAGCATGTTTGAATAGGTTACATTATGCACTGATGCATCCAACATTCAAACACTCCCGAATATCATGGGAAGGTTGCATTATCTATTTTGTACCTGGGTCTTGATTGACCATAGAAAATTTTTAATAAATTGGCCTTGCTAGCTCAATCGGTAGAGCGTGTGACTCTTAAATATCTATTAAAGTCATCACAAGGTTGGGGGTTCGAGCCCCCCGTAGGGCTACTTTTTTGCGACAAATTGCTTTATAGAAATCTGGACTGCCACTATATTTGACTAATTACCAACTTCCTACTCTGTTTTGGACGCCCTCTAGTTATCTTATGTCAAATGGTGTCAAGAATCGGAAACTCAAAATCAAGTCATTTGAAGCATAAAATTTTTCCTAGTCTGTTTCGATCTATTGTGAAATACGTAGTTAATCGATTGAAAAATCCATCTAGATCAGTTCAATTGGCGGCTTCAGTCAATCAAACCAGGCTCAAAAATTGTTATAATTTTCCTGTAAACTCATGAAACTACTTCATAAACCGCCATTTTAGCGTAGAAATATGCCGTTCAGCACCAATGCCAATTTCACCATGACATCGGCAACATATGTCATTGTACTTTTAGCATCTATAACTGGTGATACTCCCAAAATTGCTCAATCATCTTTGAAAGAGAAGTCGGACACTAATATTTGTCAATTTTTAACAAAGTGTAGACTATCATTTAATAATGAATTTGATAGCCACAACTTGTTTGATCATAATAGCACTGTCGTTTTTCATGCCTTAATTTACATTCTAGAAAATTAGTAGAAATATTTACTGACACTGCTTACCACGGTTTCTTCTAATGTGTCTATAGAAGAATACGAAGTTTACAGATCTATTCAAAGTTAATCCATTGCTCAATACGGCCCAAAATTGAGCTCAAGAACAGATAAATGTTTACTTCTCCAATAATTTCATATTACTTCTGCAAGGTAGTAGTTTCATTGTTGATCAATGTGTTCAGCTTTTTTTATTTTTTTATTTTTTTTATTTTTGAGAATTTCACATATACTTGTGGAAAAGTGATGGTAGCATTAGTATAAAAGTGATAGAAGCAATCAAGGATGTTTTAAGTGATTCTAAATCAAAATTGAACATGTACATAGACAACTGATGTAACATAGAATTTCCAACAAAATTCTAAGTGAATAAAAAATATGCTTCCCCGCCAGGGGTCGAACCTGGAATCTTTCGCTTGTGACCATATGAAATCGTAGGCGAACGCCTTGCCATTGGGCCACGAGGAACTGCTTATATTTGCAATTTATGAAACGCCGTTCAGTATTAGAATAATCGTATGTAATTGCATTTTTCTTGTTAGATTCTGTGGTTATGAATACTCTTTACCATGATCTGAAACCCCTGACCTATTATCCCCGCAAAGTTACCAGACATCACAAAGATTCTAATGTGTAGTACAGCTTAATAATTTGCTTTCTTCAAGACATACACTATCGTTTTGTCATTGTTTTTATACTCTCATATCAGCACAACATTCAACTCACTGGATCATATATATTGAAATGTCATTGAAGTTTCGACCCGCTTTATTCATCTGCGATATCCAGGAGCGATTCCGCAGTGCTATATTCGGATATCCGGAGGTTATTTCGGGCTCAGTGAAGACCCTTAACTTCTTCAAGGCCATGAATTTGCCAGTTTTTGTCACTACGCAAAGTAGGGCTAAGCTCGGCAAAACTGTTAAGGAGCTAGATGTGAGCGGCGCTGTGGCTGATGTGGATAAGACAAAGTTCTCAATGGCAGTACCTGAGCTTATGAGTAAATTGGATAAGGATGTCAAAGAAGTTGCAATTGTGGGAATTGAGAGCCATATTTGCGTGTTACAGACTACAATTGACTTAATCAAAGGTATGCAAATAGTCTAACAACTTACTGTGAAAAGTTGTACTAACTGCAAATTCTTTTAGAGGGAAAGATAGTGTACATTATTGCCGATGCTGTGTCAAGTTGCAATATTCAAGAAAAACCAGTGGCTCTTGAAAGAATGAGACAATTGGGTGCCATAATTACCACTTCAGAAAGCTTCATGTACGAAGTCGTAGGTGATGCTTCATCTCCTCTGTTTAAGAGTGTTATCAAAATTGTAAAAGAAGAGAGCTCTAACACGAAAAGAAACCTTGAGACTCTTGTATCTAACTTGTAAAGCTGCTCTCAATACATCTACAAATTTGTGTATTCTGGTTACTAGAACTGTAGAATTTCGAGCATATCGACTAAAATGCTATTCAAATTACTGTGGTTAATATGTTATCACAATTGGGATATCTTTGAATGCAAGACACCGGCTTGCTTTCAATAATATAGCAAAATTTACTCTACTTTGTACTTTTCCATCATCATTTTTCATCTGGAAAAGCAATAACTAAAAAAGCAATAAATTAAAGTACAACATTATGAACAAAGTGTACTGACTAATATGTCGAGTCTACTTATTTTACAGAAGAAAACGCATATTAAAACGGATAGTTTAGCACTTCCTTTTCAGGCAAATACCCATTTTTTTCTTGCTCCTCTGCCTTTTGCTCTAGATATGGGATAAGAACGTCACCGTACTTCTCTAGACCTTTGTAGCCAGAAACTGATGAGTCCCAGGCTTTGATTCCATCGAGCAGTCTGCGGGGAACGTAAGGCTCTTTGGCAATTTCGGGAATTGGCAGGAAGTATGTGCGAATTGTGAATAAAATGGCTCCAGATCGGGGCAGTCTTCGAAGTGTTTGACGTTCTGAACGGAACATAAGACGCTCGGGATCAGTAGCGTTCTCAGCAGTATACCAACCAATTGTGTCGCTATCTTCTGGTCCAATGGCATGAGACCAAGCCACATCTTCATCTGTCTGGATAAAGTAATTGTTGCGTGCAACACTCTTGTCTGGCATGAGTCTCTTGAAAAATCTGTCCATAGGTGTTTGCATTTTGGATTCATAATGGGGTACTTCTCCAGATGTGTGGATTTGATACAAAGGCATGTGCAATTTGTCTTTCAATCTCCAGAATCCAGCTAATAGGATTGATCCTGCTTTTAGGTAGTATTGTCCGTCTTCAGCCTCAACCATAATAGCAAAATCATCCTGTAGTAGCTTTGCAATCACAACTGCTGGTTCATCCTTAGAAATATTGAAACTCTCACCTGTATGAATGTTGTCAATCCCTACTGCTGTGCGACGGAACAAAGTTGGGTATCTTGCAGGCAAATACTCCAATAATAGCTCCAGAGTTTCTTGAACACCATCTTTTGCAACGGGATCAACACCGTAAAGTTCCGACGCATTAGGCTGTGCAAGTCGCTCGAGTTTGCGAGCGTGGTATTTTGGCCAGTCGGAGTCCAGCTCAATCCACGATTCATGGTCAAGAGAGCGAATTCCCATTGTAACAAAGTAATTGTGTTTGAATGGACGATATGGTAAAGGCTTGGTATTTGTGATAGACCAGTCAGGGTATGGCTGAGGCTTGGGGAACGTCACGTCCATCGAAGTCCAAGTGCCATTTTCTCTTGTTTTAGATTGCTTGGTGACTGGGGATGGTTTGTTGATGTCTGATTTTGAATGCTTTCTTGTCGTAAAATATAAACGATAGAGGAAGTGACCGAGCGCAAGAATCAAGACCCCGCTCCAGCAAAAAGGCGACTGTGCAATATCTACGAGAACCATTGTTTGAAGTTATAAAATTACCTTTGAATCTGATGGCTTTTAATGGCTTTATATTCTTTCATTGATGTGGATATTATCGCCAAAATAGGAAATGTTATACACTCAGCTTGAGTAAATGTCAGCAAGTTGGTATTGACAGCAAAAACAGTATCACAAAGTATGAATATGGTATGGGATAGTACACTTTTTAAAGATTGTATTGGGCGGTTTGGCGCATGGCTATACTTTGATTCCGATACAGACGTATTTCCTATTGTTGGCTTCGAAGGTTTGTGTAACCGACGACACAAGCAGTCCCAACGATGAGCCAATCACAATACTGTCAGAGTTTTTACCACTCACTCTACCACCATAGTGTCTTAATCGTATCGTTTTGATCCGCATGCACCAACACGCCAACCCAGCGTCTTGCGCCGTTGTACTCCGCCGGGTTCTTAGCTTGTTCCCTGACACGCAGCATCTTCATGCTCGGGCGCGTCTTGTTCTTTCAACTACAAAGAACACGAACAACAGTGATTATGACTCTGCACAAACACCACCTGCAAAGTCACAGCGTGTGCGAGTGCTGCTGGTGCCGTTCGGTAAGGTTCATCCAGCAGCAGTGAATAAAATGCTGCTGGCGCTGTTGGCCGATCCGTTGGCGTCAGATCTCGACTGGTATCAGAAATTACGAACTCGACTTTCTAGCAAAACAGGTATCACCGATATTTCTTACAGCCAAAACACGGAGTTTGAGAAACCTGACGAGTATGAAAATCAAAGTCTAAGATTTCCATTCACAGTGCCTTGGAGCAACTCACCCGTAGCGATGAAAGATCCCAGAGAGATTGAGATTGTGCAAGCACCCCGGCTAGGGTCTGATTATGAGTTTCATCGAATCATCTACGTGTGTGATGATCCTTATTACATCAAAGTTACAAAGAAACCCCAGATTGAGTATCCGCAGTATTTTTTCCTCGATATTGGTGATATTGCCAAAGAATCGGGTGAGAATCACAATGACTTTACATTAATATCTACTCGTAACGCTCTCTATGCTGGAGATCTGATACGCAGATCTCCCAAAATTCACGGTGGACGGTACTCAGACCTAATGATTGAGTCCAACGTTGCAAGGTTCAAAGCAACGGTATTCGGGAAAAACCTGCAAGCTTCGAATCAGGAGCTTGTACAAACAATAGCAGACACCTGTGAAACTGTAATTTCTAGTGATAAGAACATCAACAGCTCCATTGACAACCACCAACTTGAAATTAACAAAATCATTGACGAATGGACAGCCAATGCCCATAAAGAACTTCAAACTATAAACCTTTCGCCGACTAGTCTAAAGTGGTGGAAGCTGTATTTACAGGTTGACGATATTTACGATATTACATCCGGAATAATTTCCTCCAACTACTTTCGCCGTTCATCGCAGACGTACTCCAAAATTGTTGACAGAATTGACGACTTTTCCGCGCTTCACAAGTTTCCCGATGACGCGACCGCATCGTCAAGCAAGACCAGGGAAATTCTCAACAAACGCCAACAAGGTCTTTTGAGTACAGAAGCCGTGAATCTACACAACGAGGGACACAAACTGCTAGTTCAAAACTTTCTGTTTCTGCAGTTGCCTGTGATGGTCTTACCCGCAATAAGCACTTTTTTCTATGGACTCCCTGATGTTTATAGCAGTGTGGCTGTTGCTGCGGCTGGCCTCGGGATGGGTGTACTCCGACTGAAACGTGGATGGAACCGCGCATGTGTGCTGTTTACACAGCTGGCGTACGAGGATATGCGCCAGACCGTGATCCAGTGCTCAAAGGCATTGAAGGAACACTGGTCGGAGCGCATAGCAGCACAACAGCAGCGAGCCGTCAACCGGGCACATGTCTACTCCGAACTCCAAACTCAAAGTGGCAAGCGACCCCAAATAGAGACAGGTGTATAAAACATATTATACTTATCTATAACAGGCTGTCCGTAGATTCTCTGAAAGGCCGGTCTACGGGACCGTGCTGATCAAAGATACCATCAACTGACACTGGTTTTTCTTAGATGTCCTAGCTGGTTAGCGCGTAGGGCTCCGGCAATACACTGCTGGCCAATGTGTGTAGTTTCATGACAAAAATAGTTCAAGAAGTTTAACTGAAATGGAACATGCCGAAATAATAACAGTGGGTAGGGCAAGGGCGCTATGTTAGTTCGCTGTGTACATAAAGATATCTGGGGGAAATTTGTGCACAGTTTTGGCAAGCAGTTTTGAACGTAGTCTGCACAAATAAAGATAATAGTCTGTATATAACGGTAGGGGTTCGGTGTCCTGTCTAATTGTGGTGATTTCCAAAATCTCCCGTTCGTTTTCTCTTCTGCTTTCTTCTGTAGTCAGAAAAAGTGCTTCTCACGACATTTTGTATCTAGCTCGTGCGGATCTGTTCTCAGCTTTGTCTTCTTTTTGTTTTTTTTTCTTCTTCTTTTGATTTGATTCTGATAGCAGTCAGATTGACATATACCCATAGCATTGCACTCATTTCCCATACTGCACCATGACAAGTTCAATTGATTCCCTGGAGGGCTCACCCGAAATCACCACACCCGATATCTTCAGACCCAGTCCCAAGTCGGCCGCCAACAAAGCCAGTCATTCTATATTCATACCGGAGAAAACGATCCATGTATCCGATCTTGCCGAGAGCGTAACAGAAAACGATTTGCACGAAATATTTTCCAAATTTGGCAGCGTCATCACCATCAAGATTGCAGAAGAAAAAGCCTCTGGAAGGCCGCTGGGATATGCGTTTGTAAAATACCGTGAAAAAGAAGACGCCCACGACGCATTATCGTTTAACGGCAAACGAGTTTTGAACAAGCCTTGTCGTGTTAACCCTTTCCATCATAATGGAGGCCGAAAGTCATCGGCGTCATCCTCGTATAACTCTCCTGGCGCCAACAAAACCAAGATATTCGTCAACAATCTAGATCCTTCGACTACAACAGAGAAATTGCGTGAAATGTTCGAGCGTTTTGGCACTATTGTGTCGTGTACAATCCCTGCAGATACATCTCGGCAGAAACCCAAGATATTTGGATATGTTGACTTTGAGTCTCCGGAGGCCACCAATGCAGCAATTGAAGGTATGGACGGGAAAATTATAAATGGGAATAGAATATACGTAAGATATCACACTGCGACATCTGAAAGATTCCAAAGTTTGGAGGAACACAAAGCTACTTTCACTAGCCTTTTTGTCAGAAACATCAATACAAAGATAACTGAAAAAGAGCTTTTGGATCTGTTTGCTCAACATGGAGAGGTGCAATCTATTGCGTTGCAGGTCGAAAACAATGGAAAATCCAAGGGATTTGCCTTTATTACGTATAATACTCACGATCAGGCAGTTGCCGCTGTCGAGAATCTCAACGACTACAAACTAGAAGGAAAGAACCTGTATGTAGCACGCACACAGCGTCGAAATGAGCGGGACGAGGAGTGGAAAAATCGCTTGGAAACATCCAAATATAACAATCATACACCACACGGCTCGATTAATCTTTACATTGCAAATCTGGATCAATCAGTGACCCAAGAAGTGCTTGTTGACGCGTTTTCTCGGTTTGGTACAATCACATCTGCCCGGGTTCTGATGGAGTCCAATGGCGTGTCGCGGGGGTTTGGATTTGTCTGTTTTTCCACACCAGAAGAATCTCAAGCAGCAATTAAAGTGATGAACAACACAGAGCTAAACGGTAAAACCATCCTGGTAAGCCATGCGCGACTGTCGAATCAAAAGAGGCCTCAAAGAATGGTTCCAGCTCCCACATATTACACAAACAGTATGATTTCCCATCTCATGTCGGCTCAGCCGCTCCAACCTCAAAATGACTCGTCGTTGCAGTCGCCGTCTTCGCCATATCATTCGTACAATACGGATTCCCACAATACTAGTTCATCACCGCCCCAACATAGCAAGTCGCCGTACCGACCGGGAGCAATGCCCGCCCTCGCTATTCCGGGGTATCCTTATTACTATCAGTATGCGCCGGCATACTCAATGGGAAATGGAAATGCGACAAACGGGTATCGTGGAGCGCCGCCATTGTTTGGAATCAATGGGGAACCAGTTATGCTGGCACCCCCTTCGCAAATGGGACTTTCGACAAACTCGGGGTCGCTGCAGGGTCCGCAACGAGGGACTCAGAAGTCTAATGGACAGTATTTGCACAGTAACTATTCATCGCAGCAGCAGAACCATCATTCGCAGCAGCAACAACAAATAGCAACAGATCAGCCTACTGGGACACTCCGAGCACAGGTGGAGTCAGCGGCCACAGCAGAAGACACACGGCAGATTGTCGGCGAGGCGCTGTATCAACTGATTCGCCAGCACCCTTCTGTCAACGGGGATCTAGAAATCACCGCTAAACTGACCGGGATGATTCTTGAGTTTGACGTGCAAGAAGTTCTGAAATGGATTGAGAGCTCGACTGTGCTGGATCAAAATGTACAAGAGGCATATGATCAGTACATGGAGTTTTTAAACGGCAACAACGCGATCGAGGGTGGTGAAGAGGAAAACAATAAGGAATAGACTGGGGGTAAAAAAAAAAAGAACAATCCAGATTCAGAAAAAATGCCTTTCGATCTTGTTTCCCGCAAGACTTTTAACAGGACCACGAGAACTTATTACAAAATGTCCATAGGTGTATGTGTACATACTATCATAAGGGATATTCACCGTTTCTTTCCACATCTCGTAAAACCCATGTGTATGAACGCCATTTCCAGGAATGTGTCTTCTATACATGCTGGTGCTCAGTGTTGTGCCAATGTACACACATGGGGCTCTTGTCCATTCTAAATGAAATAGCTGTGTACAACTGCATACAGACATGCGGCGCGTGCTGTGTTTTAATCACAACTACTCAATTTTGTAGTTGTTTTGAAATACACAAATGTTTATGTTTGTGCAATTGTGGTTCTCAGTTCATCGCCAAAGCTGTAAGCAAACGACTCTCGAAAATACTCTAGACATTAGGGGGGAAAACAATAAAAAACAAGGTACCTGAAGTTCCGTTTCGATCCATAGAGACTGGTACATATAATATAAACGTATTTTTTTTATTTCATTTTTTATATTCAAATCACAACAATCAAGAATTTCTTTGATTCTTTCATGTTTTTCAACATCCTGTCAGTTTGTTCTTTGGCCATTCGTAATCGGTTTGGCCCCATTCGGTGATGTTAGGATTCATGTAAACATCCAAATGGTTTTGAATGTAGTCGTAAGTTGGATAGTCTGGGGGATCACAAGTGACACTGATTTGATTTCTGGGTTGGTAGATTCTCAGATAGTCAAATCGCAAGTGACTGGGCCACACTAATGAAGGCCAGTCAATGTAGACCCATGCGGTGGAAATACCCAAGTTCAGAATAATCGACATGGGCTCCTTGGAGATATCACGCTGGCCAATGTTACCGTTGGGTCCCAAAGAAGGCGCGAAAAGGGTGTGGGTGGGGGTCTTACCAATGAACCAACGAATGTAACCAGTGTTATCTGTGTTCATGTACTCAAAGGCATAGGACTGGTACGAAGGATTGTCGCCGTACTCGTACCACGTTGTGTTCAATGTAGAAGCCATTGAAATGGCCTGTTGCAAAGGACCACCAAACCAGGTGTTTGTGACTGTGACAGACTTGTTGTAAACCTCAATGAAGTTCATATCGGGCATGTACCAGATATCGTAGGGAGCCAACTGCAGAGATTGTGAAACGACACCGCCTTTCAAGTCGGAACTGACAGTACCTTCCAAAACATCGATTTCGGGGGCACCACGACCAGTACCGGGGTTGGGATGGTCGGATCCAGGACAAGTACAGGCGTTCAGCTTTTGACCCTTCAAGTAGGAAATACCGTCGGACGAGGACTGATTGGGCGTGATACCCACATCACACTGGTTGTAGCAGTATGGCCAAACACCTTCAGTAGTTCCCAAGTAACCGGGACGACCCAGGTTACCAAGAGTCCAAATACCAGGCCAGAGACCCAAAATATGACCGTAACCAGCGAGTTGAGCAGAGGCCTCAATGTGGCCGTTTGTGAAACAGAGCTTGTTCCAGGATTGAAGCATACCAGAACGGTAATACAGGTTGTGACTCTTGAATGCGTCCAAAGTCAAGACAAGAGTACCGTTGGCAGTAGTGGAGGCATCGGGATCGTACCATTCTAAATCCTTTGTAGCAGCGTAGTGAATGTCGGGAGCGGTCCAGTATTGATCGTCTCCTTCGTAGAAGGTTCTACCTTCCTTGTTGAATTCGTCAGAAAAGACCAGAGTCCACTGGGAGCCGTCCAAAGCGGTATGGTTGCGGACATTTGCAGGAGTATCAGGATCAACTAAGGAGGTTCTAATAGCAGACAAAGTACCGTACTCATAAGTGGTAAGGACCTCGTACGCCTTGACCACAGTAGCGTGTTCGTCAGTGAGACCCGTGAATGTGAGGACAGGGTAAACAATGAACAAAACAATACCACCTAAAACAAGACAAATCAATGCACCAATGGAAGCCACACCACGTCTGTCTGGCTTGTAGCACATTCTGTCGCTTTGGGCATCCAAAATAGGATCAGGGTTGTGTAAATAGTCGTCTGCTTCCTTTTCGTCAATGTGAAGAGGAAACGAGGTGGCCGGGTACCCGCCAAAAGGCGAAAAATCAGCGTTTACCAGGAACGGGTTTGCAGCAGAGGAGTCTGAGATGGAAGAGCCATTAGACCCGCCCGACATTGTAGAGCTTCGGACGCCATGGCCCTCGATGTAGTTGTCGCTGCCGTTGCCATTTCCGCGCATGAAAGAGGAGGCAGACGCAATTGACTGGGACGACGAGATTCTGTTAGGATAGCGGTCAAACTCAGCAGAAGACATCATATTCAAAGAGGTCGAAGACGGTCTCGAGGAAGGAGGAGCCAAGAGAGACGCTGAGGCGCCGGCAACAGCTGCAGCAGAGCCTGCTACGGCAGCAGCAGTGGACATTCCCCTTGGAGACGACAGTTCGCCAGAGTACATGTGCTGAATGTTCTCGCTGTTTGGGTTGAATTCATTAGCGTGAGTTAAAGGAGTTGATTCACGAGGAATGTATGCATTTTGATCCGGATATTGGGCTTGGTGTTGGTTGGCTGAGTAGAGCAGGTCTGAGTTGCTTGTGGAAGCGTATCCGTTGTCGTTGTAGAGATGTTGTTGCTGTTGGGCTGACATGTTTGATGTGGGTAGTGCACCACCAGGGGCTTGATTGTATTCCGGATAGATATTTTGCCCCGAGGCGAGGGAGTTGTTGTCCGAGTGGTCAGACAGAAACGGGTTTTTTGGAGGAGGATACACGTCTTGATTCTGACCATACTGTTGTTGCCGCTGTTGCTGATAGATGTCGTCATCCGAGGAAGAGGAAGCGGCGGTCGCATTGCCATGGGACGAGGGCAGTTTCGAAGAACCCGCGTTGTTGCTCATCGTATACGTGAACTATATAATTTCGATTGTTGATGTGATCGATGAGAAGAAAGGGAAAAGAGAGAGAATGAGAAGAGGAAAAAAGTGGTGGCTATGATAAGGTTATAGGCGATATTATATGGCGAGTGCTGTTGATATTATGATTAGTAGTGATAGTGGAGATGCGGAAGCAGTCGAGCTTGAGCTGGCTGGTTAGCGAAAGAAGGGCCAGTTGGAGGTGTGAAGGGAAAGAGGAGAGAAGAACGCAGAAGTAAAAGTAGAAGAAAAGAAATGGAAAAGTAAAAAAATAAAAATAAAATAAGAGTGAGAAAGGGGTGAAAGTGTCTAGATGTATTGAGGGTAGAGGAAAAAAATAAAAATAAAAATAAAACAAATTTTTTGTGAGGAAATGTAGAAAGTGTAAGGTGTGTTTATAGTAATATTGAAGAAAAAAAAAAATTGAAAATTGAAAATTGAAAATGAAAAGTCAACTCAAAAAAAGCTGACAAAACAGATGAAAGGGAGAGTATAATTGCAGCCGTGGCAGCGAGCAAGGCACAGGTTTTGGTGATGGTGGAAATTGCAACAATGGTGAAGATGGCAGCGGCGGTACGAACCGAGACAACAACAACAACAACAACAACAATAACGGCAACAATGGCAGCCGTAGCATATGTACAAAGCCAGCATTGGGCCTGGTGTCCATTTGTCGGCAAAAAACAATAACGACGGCTTTTGTCTGTCTATTGGCTGTCCAGGTGGGTGGATAGGCGGCGGTGGGTGATGATGTGTATTTTGGGAACAGAACAAAGCTGGTTGATACACTCAAGAATATACGTACAGCCAGGCAGACAAGGCTTGAACGTATTCTGGACGAAGGCCAAACGAAGCATAATAAAAGCGTAGAGGGCAATGACTGATAGTGATATTTGATGCAGTTGACGCAGCTGGAACACTCGAATCGATTGAATCTGTATTGCAGTTGTCAAAACGGTCGTTACAAATGAACAAAGCAGCAGCAACAGCAGCAGACACGAAATGGAGCCTAATCCCAAAAACAAAGTTTGCGTTTGTTTTAGGCTTCTTCTGTGTTTTATCGGTTCTTTCGGATTGGAAAAAAATAACATGTAGCCACCGCTATGCAGAAGAAGTCGGGACAGAATTTGACATCAGATCAGACACGACAGGACAGGAAAGGAAAGGAGGAGATGCCACAAGGATGTATGCGAATTCATTGGCGTAGAACCCGATAGAGAATACGGCAAAGGCCTTTGAGTAAACCGCGTTTATAAGTCTCGAAGCGGAACTTGATGCAGTTTTTTGTGACCAAAGAAACACATAGATCTCTTTGACCAAACGAGATGTATTCATCATTTCACATGTTGGTAATACTCAATGGGCTGATGGTAGGCAATTTCGAGTGAGAATGTTCATACCATAGATGGAGACAACTCCTATGGCAATTGTAGATTATCTAGGATTCAGTTTAAAGATTAGTTTGTTCATTCGTTGATGTAGTTATCACTGTTGTGACAACAAGATTTTTTGGAGATCAAGAACTTGAAAATTGAACATTTGGTTATTTATATACCATATTTCAGTCATTACACCAAATGGTCCTCTGTAATCAGATATGTGGTTGTTTTTTGACAACCGGGCAGTACACATTGAAATGAATAATATTGGGCATGGCCACAGAAACATTTAGGGAGAGATATGGTCTGAGTCCTTGATTCAATGTAAAGGCTTTTTTAGAATTCTTCATGTACTTTACACTACACCCGATATGTCGTATTTGGCTGTTTCCAGTATATATCTCTGTGACACGAGGTATATGTTGCACATCACTGTATCAGCGTTGCCAGTAGCATCGCCGTTCAGAGGTGTAGCTACACATCCATCCAGATCACGGCTGTTTGTAAAAGCCAGCCCCTTTTCCATACTCTGAAACGCTTTTTTTATTATTTTTTTCAGTTGTCTTCACTACCTGTATATAGCAATATGTTTCTATTGGGTTACATAATATTAATCATTATAGAAAATACCTGACAAGTACAGAAGTGCGCAAACCCACTTGCTTATAAAGATCACTATGAAATACTTAATAATAGATGATCACAAAAGACCGTATACGGATAAAAGCACGAACGCCTCGCTCTCCTGCTGCTGCTGCTGCTGCTGCTGCCTCTTTTTTTTTTTTTTGTTGTACACATTGTTGGTCGCTCCAGGCTATTTTTAGTACACACATTTTGCAAGCTCATCTCGGCACATTTCCCAGAGAGCAGCAGGGGCCACACACACAACAGCGGCAATGTCGGCAATAACATAACGCTTGTGGTGTATCGCAACCCCTTCTCCGATCTGTACACACACCACAGCGCTGATGTTGCAAATACACACACGCAAGCTTTGTAATTTTGCGACATTGGCGTTGTGGTGAATTTTTTATTTTTTCGCGACAAATCTATTGTGTAGTCGTGACAGGTGTGCTGTAATGCTCTAAACCGTTTGCATGCAGATTTGAGTCTCTAAAACACTGGACACAGTAAACATGTATAAGCGCGATTTTGTAACTGAGTACTTCAAGTAAATACCGAGTAGCCAAGTGATTCAAGCCTCGAAAATAGCAGTGACATTCGAAGCCATTAAATGTTGCAATAGGTGTTTTTGCCTTGGTCGCTCAAATTACAAACTTCAAAGAAAATTTACAAATGTCACGTGATATAAACTTTGAGTTTTGCAACTAACTTTTGTCTTAAAATATATGTAATATATGTTATTGCTCATGTTACTAAAGTTATAATCAACACCCATAATATGTAATATAAAGCACAATGCTAGAACTCCATACACTTTACAACCAGACAAAAATGCTTTAAATGAGGTCAACGATTCCACGACTATAGACTACCACAAAACCGTGAGTCTGTCACTTTGTATTTATTGTTGCGTATGCAAATAAAGCGAGATTTGGATGGCATAGACACCAGATTAAACGATAAATCTTGCAAAATGAACAATTGAGGAATTTGGAAATTAAAAACAAATACAATGAGCTTTGGGTTAGTTAATAATATAGGATAGAACCATGTTAGACTCATATGGCACAAAGGTTTTCTAATGTGTTGATCTGTTTGTAGGCTTAAGCCCAGTTGAAATTTACGCGTATATCGATGAAGTACACGGATAAATAAGTACATTTTCTATCAAGTCATTACGTCTTGCCATATCATACTTTCGCGTCCAATACATCAGCTTCAAATGCGTTTATGCCAATTCATCCCCTATCCTCTATCATACTTCTCAGCTTGGATTGTTGCCCTTGATTGATCTTTATAATTGTCTGTTCACGTTTTTCGGCTTACATTACATCCCATTGAGAATCCATCGTTCTCCACTTTCACCGTTTGCATCTCAATACACATAGGCTCTTGCAATATGCTATTTTTCTGTTCCAATTTTTGATTGGCTTTTTTTATTTAATGGTTTGTTCACATAATAATTTGCATGTCAACAGTTAATTAAAATCAAAGGGGATAAAGGTACACAATTAAAACTAGACTATTAGTATTGGAATTTACATTGAGTCAAATCCATCGGTACGAAAAATCTAGTCTAGTCTGGGATCAGGGCCGATTCCATCTGCAAAACTCATAATATATTGTGGTTGATCCATCAAATTAACTCAACAGCTATACACAGAATTCAAGATATGAAATCAGCTGCTTGGTATATCTATGGTTTTAAGTGAATCATAAATGCTCAATAAAAAGCTTAACATATATTTTTAGAGCTTTAAATTCCACATCTAAATTACAATACATGCACAATGATATTCGAACAATCTGCCGAAATATCAAATTACACAAAAAAACACTATTTATTAATCCAGAGTCTGGTATTAAGCCAGAAAATATACAAAAATACAATAAATAAAATAACACTAATATCAATCATAAGATTCATAACAGAAAAAGTCATGAAAGCAATTAAAACAAAATAGTGACGATTGAAAAGCGACTAAGTGAACAAAAAATAGACAAAAAGTGAACAAAAAATGTTATTCGACAAAAGCTAGCAAAAGTAAGACAAAAAATTGTAGTTGAAAAAAGCTCAAGTGGAAATTCAACAAATTAACAGGGATCCTGAAAGAATCTTAGCCAAATTCATCTGCAAAAATCCTTGAAGCTTCTTTAAAATTTATCTTGATTCGAAATCATGATATTCATCAAACACTTAATCACCACATTACAAGGGCCCTGTTCACACAAGGCTATCAACTTTTCCGTGTACAATGCCGACGATGCAGTTACTGGTGCAACCTCGTTATGTCCAGATTCTCCTTTAACCCCCATTGAGTCTGAACCATGGCGCATTGCATAGTAGCGTGCACCTAGTATCAATGGGAAGTACACTTCGTGCATTGGCGATAAGGAGTCCACAAATTTGAAGAATTCCGATTCTTGGGCACTGCTTAGTCTTGGTGATACATTGGAGCGAGCTATTTCAGTTGAGGAAGACGCCCCCTCGTCGGTGTGAGATACCGCGGCTGCGCCAGTAAACAGATGCTGCGAATCAGATATAAACCTGAGAAGATCCCACAGCTGCTGAGGATTGGCATTCGATAATCCGTACGAAAACAAATGGTCAATCTCATTGACTGCTGTCATTCGTTTCTTAAGTATATCTTCTGACTTTGTGATTTCCAAAGACTCAAACTGAGCTGAGGCTGAGCTATTAGAGTTTGTGCTGGGATTGTCATCATGCACAGAATTTGAAGACGCTGGTACCAGCAGTTTATGGACAATCTGGATTCGAATCAGTATGGGCCAATCTAGCTCCGACACTGGAAGAAACTCGACATAGCCGGTACCAGTTAACAATTGTAAAGTAGCTCGTAACAGTTTATACTTGTTTGAGATCCGCAGCTCTTCAAGTTTGCCTACACTCCCCTCATCGATTGATAAGTTGTCTAATTGGAAACTAGGACACAGAGTTGCCAGAATTTGACGGACTGCTTCCAGCGTTGAAATATGTTGACCAACCATCGACATATGACTATTGTTATTATTGTTTGCCGAGTTGTCTGATCGAGCACCCGTGGTTCCTCCACTATTTGACGGAATTACTATGGTGCCATTCCCATCTTCCGGAAGCCCACAGATTTTGGAAAGACCTACCAAAGTTATACTACTAAACCGATCCGTACTCAATAGAGAATTCAAGTATCCGACGATATAATCAACAAATCCAGACTCAACCTGATCCCAAGTTTTGCATTGGGTTTTTTCGATTGGATCCACAAACTTATTAACTCTGGTTTGTATGACATTGTTCAGGACTATTGTCGAGGATTCGTGCAAGTACATTTCATGAGGGGAGGTACCTGTGAGTTCACCAAATGATCGTTTTTTTGTCAAATGTCCAGGAGAAGATTTGGACGAATCTTCTATATGAGCTGCTGCGTCAAGCAAACTACTGATATTCATTTTATCAACCGCGGGTTCGCTGTTTGTACTAATTGAGGCGGACGTACTGGAGTTGTGCGATGTTGCGGCTGCCGCCACCATCATCATCAAGGGCGAGCTTTTGTGATTAAACGCCATTGTTTCCGATGAAGGGCTGCGGGAGTTTTCGTATTTGATGACTGGTGGCTCAGCACCCACATTATGCTCGTCTCGCGGCGCATGCTTTCTCAATCGACGATCCGCTGTATACTTGAATACTGGATCGTATCCAAGGCAGACACGCTTGGACTTGTCACAATTTGAACACGTAGGGTGTCGTTCGTCACACTGTTAAACATGTTAGCTTGATGTCTTGATTTGGATGCTTGATTATGCGTGGCTGTATCCCCAAAAAATCTGTTGCTTTTTTTCTTTCCTCGCATTATTATCATTATTGTTTTTCTGAAGGTTGGTTATATTTTCATTTTTCTAAACAAAGGCCTTTCAGTAATAAGCATGTCCTTAAAACAACAACGAAAATAATAATCTGGTAAAGAAAACACACAAAGACGCCATACTTTTGGACGTTTTGGGAAATGCAAACAAAGAATTTCATACGAAAAGAGTAGCATAAAACACTACTCAGTCCAACCACGAAGTAAAAAAAAATAAGAAAGCGGGAAATAGGGAGAATTTCAAGATCATGACGACGGTTATGATGGTGATAAAAGAGCAAAAAAAATGACTTACCTTAATTCGGCGTTTCCTGCATGTTAAACAACCAGTTTTTGTCCGTCGCTTGATCTCACGGTTGGATGTAAGATCCATATATGTGCCTCTAGTATACGTGCTGATAATATCGGGGGCATTCGTGTTATTGCTGTTGCTTGTTATTATCATTGGGTATCCTGGTGAGTAAGGATGTGCGGAGATATACATCTGTTGAGCGTTTGGTTGTTGATGATGCGGCGGTCGGTCTTGCAGTTGTTGATTGTGTTGCGGCGATACATTCCGCTGATGGTTAGAAGCATGCATCGGACCCAGATAATGCTGATGATGCGGCGGTGGTGGTGGCGGCGGTGGATAATTGGAATACATGGGCTGGTACGAGTTAGAAGGAGGCGCTGGGATAGGATATGGAGTTGAGTATTGTTGTGGATGGGAAGACGGCGGAGGAGGAGGGAGATGCGTTGGATAGGATGGTTGCAGCGAGGCGGATTGTGTGGCAGGTGAATCACCAATAGCATGTTTATGTTGGTCTTGATGTTGATTTTGGTACTGATGAGAATACTGTTGTGGAGGTGGTGGAGGATGATTATAAGGATGCTGTGGAGTAGTGTAAGACTGAGGAGGCGGATTTTGATGGGAAGGATATGAGTATGAGTATGGATGAGAATGAGATGGCGGATAAGATGATATCGGGACCGGCGGGGGTGGATGGTATTGATACTGAGGAGGATACGACTGTGAAGATGATGGCGGCGGTGGGAAGCTCTTTTTGTCGGTCATTGTTTGAGGATGAGGTTGGTGTTGAGAAGAAATAAGAGGAAGGTTACGGGGATCAGACGATTGGTGGGGAGGCGGGTATTGGTGATGGTGATTGTGAGAATTACTATTAGGGTCATTCGAAAGAATGATATTACGTTGAGAAGAGTGTTGCAATTGGGGTCTATTTCGATCATTGTTATCGAAATTGTTTGAGTTATCGTTATTCATACTGGGATTTTGAGTGTTCACTATCATATGAGATCCGGTAGGAGAAGTGTTTTTTGAAGTAGTGAACAAGTGTATTGGTGGTAAGGAAGTTGCTGGCGGCGAAGGCAACTGCCTGCCATCAGTGTTTGAAGCCGGAAAAGACCAGGATTTATTTGTGTTTTGAGAAACATGCTGTGTGGAATTAGAAGATGAATTTGGGTAAATGTTTGTAGAGGGCTGTTGAGAAACAGGAAGATTATTTGAATTATCGTTTGGCCTTGGTAAAGACATTTGTTGGCAAGCACCCCACCTGTAGTTCAACAAGGGTGATTGATCTTTAGAGGACAACAACCTGGTTAGCGACGGAACTGACGAATGGTGAGATGTGGTTGAAGACGGTGACTTACTGTTGCTGTTTTTAATTGGATTTGCGTCGGGTTGAGAATCAGAATTAGCGGTTCCGTGTAATGATGAAATATTTTTTGAATAAACTTCGTGAAGATCGGTATCACAAACAGATGATTTTACCGAGCTCATCTAAACTGCGAAAGTTTTTTGAAGTTTCAGTTTGAGAATTCAAAGTAGTCGATGCTTGATTGCTTGTAATTCTTCTAAATTTTCTTCCCAATAAAAAGATGTGTTTGTCAACGCACAGATGATGGACGAAGGAGAGGAAAAAAAAGGAAGGAAGAAGAAAAAAGGTGATGAAAACAAATGATTAATTGTTCGAATACTGTTGATCGTTTGTTTGTTTATTTGTTTAGCTCTTGCTTTTCTTTGCTTTTGTTTCAATTCGTGTTTTCTTTTGCAAAATGGACTATGGGTATAAAGTGATGCACACAAGGTAATCTTGATGAGTACAAAATACTGACGACGACAGGAGAATAAAGCGTTGCTTCAACTGAATATAAACAAATGGTGAATTGAACGAATGTGATTGAATCCGTTGATGTTGAAAAGTGAGCAATAAAGCCAACAGAGTGGAGTGGTATGTGTTTGCAAAAATACAATTGGAAGGAGGTTCAAACGAGTGACAAAGTTGGTAATGGAGTTGTGGGCTGGCTGAGTGAGTGAGAGAAAAAAGAAGAAGAAGAAGAAGTAAAAGAGAAATTTAAAGATATAAAAAGATACTGTTTTTTAAAAAAACTGGCGGGAAGACAAGTCCAATAATCGAAGTTGTTAAAGGACCCCACTGAAAAGAAAGCACAAGCAATAATAATTTTTTTCCGTTGTTTGGATTTTGACTTGCTTGTTCAATCGAATCAATGTTGGCAAGGCCGATGATGGTGTGAATGATGGCGATGCCGTTGACCTCTTGGCCGAACGAACAGCACTCAGAGTCAATCATTTCCGTTTGAAGCATCGGCCAAATAGCGGCAGATGACGATATGTGTTTACACAGTGAGTGTACTCAAATCCTCAATATGCATACACGGGCACATTGCTTTTTAAAAGCACTTTGTATTTGTCTACATAATATTTCTTGTAAAAACAAGAAGAAAAATAATACATACAAACAAACCAGAATTGAGAAAAAAAATCAACTATCTCTTTGGAGAGGTATCTGAGAACGGCATCATTCACACCAGCATCTCCATTTTTGTTTGGTTGAATCGTCGTTGCCATATACACATCATCATTTAAACAATTCAGATTTCTTCATGTAACCCAAAAAAAAACCTGCTGTTTATACAGATTTTGGACAAGTTTTTGTCACTTGTACAGTCCAGAGAGAGAAAATAAGGTTATTAAGGTTTCTAGTACGAAAAAAAAAAAAAAAAAAAAGCAATGGTGAAAAAAATAAATTAAAGTTCATTTTTAGTCGATTAAGAAAAAGGAAAAGAGCTCTGAATTAGGCCAGTAACCTTTATCGGCATGAAAAATGGGCTTTTTGGGGGCTGAAGGCGGTTAACCACTTTTCCTAATTGGTGGGTATATCGGTTGTGGTCGAGATGTGTACACGATGGAAAGTTGTGTACTTGAGAGGTGGTGATAGGTGTGACGTTGGGCTAATTCGTTGATTGTATAGCATCAAGAGACCCATATTTAATTTGTTGTTACAGGCTGAATTCTAACATGGAACGGGGGTTAGCAGGCAATGTAATTGACAAATCTAAAAACCAGTTAGTTTTCATGATTCAGTCAAGCTACTTTTTGACTCTTTTTTGGTGGTCTTTCCGCTTTGAACTATTGATTTAATGCTAATATAAGCTGATTCACACATTTACATATTCCTTTTCTTCAAAGATTAGCATTTGGATGCGTTTGGATGTGGTTTTTGCTCGGTGAAGCTTTTGCCTCTGATTATAAAATGCATCTGGTTTAAAATCTTTCTTTAATTATTTTTTCTCTAAAATTCAAAAAATCCAATACCCAGCAGTGGAATTTTTTAAATTTGTATCGATCGTACTCTATAAACTTGGAATTACATGTCATCATTGTACTCGAGAGCAAGAACCCTGTTCAGATATACTAGTTTACTATATATACGCCACAGCTTTTTGAATTCAACTCATTCATTGTTGAATGCGTCATACACCAATTAAAGCTACCTTTGTGTAGGTTTATAGTTCTCAATAACATCAACGAGGCCTGGAGTTTTTAAACTTTTTTAAATAATACGTATTTTCTACAACTTTTCAAAATACTACTGATTTCCAAAATACATACGTATCTGTCGTGGCTCCCGCCAAACGCACATACCGAAAGCCGTCAAAAAAGTCTCTATGGTAAACCACGATTCACCTACCCCAACAACAGCAAACGTGGAAGAAATGTAATTGATACTATGTCTAGTGGTTTTTTTGAGTTGAATTATAAAGGCTCATGTTAATCTTGATACTTTTGAGTTCTTGGTATATAAATAGAATATTATGTGAGTATTTAAAGAACTGAAAAAAAACTTTGCTGATCAGCAATTCTTGCCCAAACGCTGGCTGAAGAGTGTTTGTTAATTATAAAAACCTTGAAATAGACATAATGGCGAGTTATTTTTGAATTTCAGTCTTGGATACACGAGGTACAGAGTTTTGTTACTTTAGCTCGATAACAATCAGTTTACAGTCTGTGACCAAGCACAGCTCGCGACTCATTTCTACTTCAATCCATTTGCGCACCCAATCCACTCTGTTTCTAAATAATATCAAAATAACCTTAAACCTGATTTATCCTTTTTTCCATACATGTACCAAACTTACCAGTCCTTCTTGTTCCTCTTCAAACTCGCTGTTCCTCTCTGCTCTTCTCGCATTCCCAATCGGTACAAACTTACCAACAGTCGTCTGTAGTTTGCTTGTAGCTCTTTGCGAAAAATCAAAGACCCTCGTGTTAGTTTTTGAAACCAATGTGTATATCTCCACAAGAAAAGGAAAAAGCAGCATCAGATGAGAATTCTCTTGTGAAGTATCCTTCAAAACTACTCTCTTTGCGTATATGGATAGATATGATGAGAGCTTCTGAACCAATATGTTTCAAAAATGGTTATGCCATCTGGGTGGTACACATTTATCAGCCAAATGCGCATGGTTACGAAATAGTTGGATATCCATTCAGAATGTACTTTGTATTATGAGGATACTTGGTGCAAATCCTTGAGGTCTGACTCTTTTGTTGCTGGTTGATCTTATTGCACGTTAAAACAGTGTGACCTTAGACTTTTGATTCGCAGTCTTGACTCTTGCTGACATGAAAGCACATGGAAATATGTCTATCCACCGACAATACAGGAGGTATTACATAAGTATACATAAGCTGGTTTTGAGATCCAATCATTTTCACATATTATATTTCGGGCAACGAATACACAACAAAGGTATTATTATTTTTTCTACTTATTATGTAGTTGGTGATGATGGTGATGGTAAAAGATGAAAACTTCATTGCTGGTCGGTGATAGGTCAAAGGCAATAAAGGTTTGTCTTGGCATTTGCACACGTCATTAGCATCGTATTTCTTGAACGAAGTTTTCGTTTATGATCCATGCTTGTTAGTCATGAGAGATCAACGCCAAAATATCTCGAATCTTCCTCGTTTTGTTTTCTATAGATGGGGTTGGGACATTAAGAGATTTCTATTTGTATAATGGTAAAGTTTGTTGAAGTCCTGATTCAAAAGAACAAATGCGTTTCTTTCAAGATGAGATCCACTGTACTGATGCACGTATGCGTTTTGACTTCGAGAGTCCCGTGAAACAAAAAGAAACATACCGAAATAGCGCTGGTTCGTGCGCTGTTGGAAAATTTGGTTAAACATACACAAATGCTATGGGAAAATGTAAGATGTAAAAGCGGAGGCAGATGTTCAAATATCATGCGCAGTTATGCGTGATGTAGTGTATGTGTGCTACACAGATGTGCTTGTTTGACTGGGCAAACCCCGTTGTCATTCGCTTGTTGACGATGTACGGCGCCCTCTTGGTTCAGGGAACAAAGTGCAAGCTCGATATGGTTTATATAATACACTATACCAAAGGCTGTTTGAACACATATCAAAACGCAGTTCTTGGTCTTAAGTCCGCTTTTCTTTGAACAAACCATCAAGTTTGAAATGCTACATTCAAAGCCTTTAGAAACAACGAAACAAAAGACCTAGGATTGCACGCCTTGGACATGAAAGTGCTGTAGGTCACGAAAAAAAAAAAAAAAAAAAAAAAAAAAAAAAAAAAAAAAAAAAAAAAAAGCTCTCGCTTTTCCTAAAGATTCGTGTATACCTTATCAAACCATAGTTATTTGGCCTAAGCCTTTCCTGATCGGCTGTTCTAAATCTACTTCTATATACCTTTCTGTAAATGACACACCTGAAGCAATTCGCAAAGCTAGAATTTGTCTATTCTGCGTCGTAACAAATAAAATGAAATACACCTCCGTCTGTTTTTCCATACGCTGTCTCACAGTGATCTGTATGTACATACACAAGCCTGATGTACAGGAGTCTCGCGCCCTTCCACACAATACTCTGGTCTGTATGCTAATTGTATTCTAATCAGGAAGCGGATTCTGAGAAGGCAAACAAAACAAAGCCTGATTTTGGCATTGGAAAAAATACATCTATTCCAAAAGCAGAAATACAGTGTAACCGAAGAGCGCCGCGAATGCACATCATGCAAAATAGGGCTTTTTTGAACCAAAAACTTGGTGTGTTTTGTGCTTGAAGTTTTGTTGTTGGAGATTTTTTTCACTGTTGGTGTACGCCGCTGCTGCTATTGGTACTTCAACAGTGCTGCTGTATTCGTTTGCTAGTTTGGAAACGTTCACTCCGATCGTTGTAGATGATTATGAGTTACGAAAAATACGCATCGGGGATATACAGAAAGTCAAATGCGTTTACCAGATGGTGGTCGATCAAACTAAGAAGATCACATCTGATGTAGATGATGTTGATATGTGTACATCTGTAAGAGAAATCTTAAGTGTGTTGTATTGAATCTAGAGTATCATCACAAGAGATCCAGATTCTATAGCGGCAGTCATAGAATCCGCAGACTCATATTATAATCAAGCAAACAAATCAATAAGTATCAAAATGCTTTTCAAATATTCTCATTGAGCTCCTTCATTTAATTTGCATGTGTTGCATTGAAATATCGAGTTTTTGGCTTTTTCGTGTTTGGTGCTGTTGTTTTACTTTTTTTTTTTTTTTTTTTTTTTTTTTTTTTTTTTTTTGACAGTCCATTTCTTCAGATATCAATAACAGTTTCTGTTCACAGCAGTTATCCAAATTCCGACGTATCTTGTTAATCAAAAAGCGCAATAGACCAATGCACTCATTCACGTATTCTTGGTAACACCAACAAACTTACGTATTCCTTTCAAATGAAATTGCAATCGTCGTAGAGTTGAAATTGTCGCATATTGTATGCTACCATCAGATTTCTTTTGTTTTTGATCTTTTGTTGTCTGTAATTGTCATCAAAGCTTTATGTGCTGATTCTTTGTCTTTTGCTTCTCCTTCATCACGTTTTTAGCAAAGGCGTTCCGAATCGTACATCGGCGTGGAATTTTAAAACTAGGTTACAATCGTTGCATGTACACAGAATCAGAAAATAGCCTATTTACTTTGGGAGTCTCTTTCTTACTTCTCTTGCATCTCTCTATTCCTGTTTCAGCTTGTCTTCGACATCGTCCCGTCTCTATCTCTCTCGCTCTTACACTTATGGTGCTTGTGCGATTACAACTGTACATAAACCAAACTATCATGTTTTGAAATCGATGTGCCATGTAAATATACAATACTGTATCTCTTGGCCATAAATGCCTTCGGGAAACTCATTATCATCAGTATCACTATCAATTACACCGCAAATCTTAAACGTGTAGTCAAACCCCATTAATGAAGTTTAGTCCAAGATTCAAACTACATGTACCTCTTCAGTTCATCTCCAAGACCAAAAAAGAAATGGGCTTGTTGTGTACACTACACACAGTGACTCTAACGTTGGGTGGGCTTTGGCGCCGGCTGGCCCACGGCAAAGCCTTGTGACCGGGTTCTTTTGTTGTTCTCAATTTTCTGTTTGGAGTTGCAAGTAAGAAAAAGAAAAAGAAAGAAAAAAAAGTTAGTGACCAGTCTTACCGGGGATGGAGCAAAGCGAACGAGGGAAGGATAGTGTCTAGTAGTGCACGTATGCCGGTTTAATTTACATGAGTTCACTGCACAAACTACCATCTTGTCTTCACATATGTTTGCACATGGTGTATCCGATGCGTTTCTTGTTTAAAGGCGGAAGTCTACACATGTACACTTGGGTTCTTTGTGTCGGGCCGTTGCCCATTTCGGAGAGTCCACGACATGGAAATTCAATTCCATTTATCACAACTCGCTATCTTTCCCTTGCGTTGTACACATAACCTTTTTAAGGCTTTTTTTATTGGCATTTATTGTGTTCCCTGACGTACATAATATTATGAAAACCTATTTGAGGGTTTTTGTCCATAATATGATACATACTGGATTGACTGCTCATGAGATCTGACTTGAGCTTGCTATCTACGTCGCTTTCGTGATCAGTATGTGTATATACACACACCAAAAGTCACTGGCCATGGAAGGAAGAAATTATTCATACTTTAAAATTAACACAATAATTATTTGATGCGATCTGTAAACGACACTCGCTTCGTATTTAGTGCATATGCAACGGCTGTCGATATGTGTACACATGTAATCACACTAGATTTGTATAACGTTTGGTACAAATGGGTTTGTGGAGAGGTGTGTACACATATTTCTTCCAGATTGAATTTCCAGTGGATTAGGGGGCTTCCAAGCGCACACCTACGTGTAGTATACGTGTGTACAAGACAAAAAAATGTGGAAAGAATGGGACCATTGCGTCATGCAGTGGGTTTGCTTTATGCATATCTTAATGAAGAGATGTGTACAGGTCGACTCTTGGAGATGATGGAGAACTGAATCAGGTTTTAAAGAAGCCTGGATTGCCGTGTATATGCGCAAAATGTTGAGAGGAGTATGGGTCGAAGGCATATAGCTGGGAAACAAAATCACTCTAATGTAGCTGATGATATTCAGCTGCGCCGTGTGTGGGTAGTCATCCACAATGTCTTATTTGTGGATAGTGAGTGCAGATTCGTATCTTGCAATTGACTTCATAACATTATAATTGCAGCCCGACTGGTGTGATGTCGACCCTTTGTAACATCTTACAGTAAAATACACACCCATGAAGAAAGTTGGTTAGCATACATAATTAAAATGAAAATTGATACCAAATTTTCAATATAGTATAGGTTTTTTACGCTGAATGATTTTCACTGTTGTTGTACTATTCGACCCTCTTAAATAAATCTATCATATTTTTAGAAATGAATAATCAGATTTTTTCAAACTGTTGTTTTTTCGAACTCTTGAGTATTTTCAATAAAATGTATCTTTTCAATTTGCAGTAGATAAAGTACAAGACAACTAGTCACTCTTTGAATTGATAGAATAAAAGTGTACGTATCATGATTCAGCTCTTTTTTTATTACTTTTCGGCTCACCTATTCACAATTTCAAATTGCCGGGAGCAGTTAAGACACTATTTTTGATGCATATTTATAATCTGTTTATTGTCTTTAAGTCTCTAATTTGAAAACAATATGTTGATTAGGAACAAAGTAATTATATGATTGTATTTCATAATGTACCTAGGAGCTACACCCTAATAAAGAAACATTTTTAAGGAATTGAATCATTAAGTATTTTCAATAATATATATCTACCATTCAGGATATTTTAACTCATCTCAACATTACATGGAATCTACACAATACACCTTCAAATCCAATATCTGTATATCATAAAAAACATATATAACAGAAGTCACTTGATTTAATTTCTTTGTCCTATAGAGATTGGCCAAGTAACTTTCTGTAGAGATTGCTTAATATTTTTTTAATGTTTAATGGTGCCGAATTCTACATGGCTGTTGCCATGTGCAAAATGAAAATGCAAAAGACATGAAACTGGTAATTAGATTATAATCTTGATAGACATCAAAAACTACACACGCTGGTTATAGCAAGTGTACCATCATAAAATCGGATGCGGTATAATGGTACAAAAGCTTGATTATTACTTGTAGCCCTTTTTCAAAATCATTTATGATTCGAATATCGAGTTCAAATTTTTGTAATTATTTTAACCATCAAATTTTTCGAAAAAAGCTCCTTTACAGACTCCTAAAACTAATCAATTGTTCATTGCCTAAATCTTGGTCAACAAGAAAAAATCACTATTCCTAATGACATTGTTGTGGATCTCACTTTTGAAAGATGCATCATCTTACACTTGCTTTGTATAATGATAATATTATTATTATGATTCTTATTTCTACGTTTTCGCCTATCATGAAATGCATCGTCAATTTTAGCTCCTTTCTGCTTTTGAATTTCTTTCATTTTGCCACACTATTTATTCGACTAGACAATTTTTAATTTGTAATTGATCCTCTGATTTATTTAATCAAAATGTACACACCGACTTTCTACCCCAGCATCACTTTTTTCTCTGCGCCAACCAAGATTCATGACTGCCGAATTAGGGAATCGTACTGTTTAGGACCCTTCCCAGGGACGTTTCCACGACAACACAGGCCGCCCATCAGGACTTTCCGACCCTTTTATACACAAAAATTCTATTCCACTACAAAATCTAAAAGTATCTTGCTCAAAATCCAAAAGCTGCAATGTGTATCAAATAACAAAATCTACAAATATATAACAGAAGTACTAGCGAAAAACAAACGGCTCACTCTTACGACGTGTGTAACCAGGAGTAAAGCTTTCATACCCGTCTACTTCGCCATCATTTTCAGCTTCGAGAATACTAGTGTCCTCATCAATATCGCCTTCAGAGCCCCACTCACGAAGCTCTCGAGCAACGTAAATCTCGACAAGAACAATTAGTGACATTGCCCAAAATGAAAGGCCAATCATATCAATTTTGATACCAAGCGAGTACAGATTTCCAAGCACAAATGGCCCGACACAGCGCGCGACACTGACCACGCTGTGAGTGAGTCCGTGTACTGTGCCCAGAACTGCATGTGAAGGCGCAGCATTTGTCATAAGAATGATCATAGGCGGAATTGCAAATGTGCGGCCAATTATGGTAATGATACAAAAGGGCAAAATTGCAAGGAATGCAACAATAGTGCTTTTGCCGGCTAGGAATGAGAAAAATGGAAGCATGGCGTAGGTAATAGGGAATAGAAGAAGGGAGAGCTGATGAACCCGAGCGTTGCCAAAATAGTTTGCAACTTCGGGATAGATAACAACCTGCAGAATAATACCAGAGATCCCCAGCACTGACATAAGCATGCCAATCCGGGTAGTGGGCCAACCGAGACCGCCATTGAAGAAAATACCGTGAACCGGATCGTCGATCTGCGGTGTGGCCAGGAATAGAGGAAGTAATTGAAGAAAACTTGGACAATGAAGCATTAGTGCAATGTAGCACATCATGGTAACTCGAACTGGATATGTCAGAATGGCTTTCAGAGACTTGTCAACCTTGTCAGTGCCAACAACTGATACCTGAGACGAAGCTGGCTGACTAGGACCAGGCAAAAGTGATTCTGTTTCATCAATGTCATTTTTGATAGGCTCAGTAGAAATACCCAGAATCCGTGCTTTAAACTTGTCACCTAGACGAATGCCCCAATCGTTATAACTACTATTCACGTTTGTTTCTTTTGTGAAAAAAGTTGTCATAATTAACGATACAATAAGAATTGGAACCGGGAACAGATTGGGTAAGAGGTACGGGTACTTTGCAAGCAGTTTGCTGTTCCCAAACAGTCCAGGCAGACTTTTTACTGGATCTGCCAGGAATCCACCCACAATCGGCCCGAGAATGGATCCGATATTAAACGCCATCGGTAGAATTGCAAATGCGCGTGTCTGATGCTGTTTGTTGCCTTTGAGTAGTTCGGCAATGATCGTTCGCATAACACCAACGTTCCCGTTTAACATTCCGGCAAGCAACCGACCCAAAACAGCGACGTAGATGTTTCGCGAGACGCCGAAAATGATGATTGATATAGCAGTGCCGAGAAGTCCTAGCAGCAGCGCCGGTTTGCGACCTACCTCGTCACTGAATCGACCCCAGAACACCGCAGTCAAGGCTTGACCCAAAGAAAACGAGGAAACCACGATTGTGACAAGAAACGAAATGTAAGAGGGATCATCGTAGCCAAAATCACGAATCATGTAGTAAATGTATGGCGAGATGGATGTGAATGCTAAGGGCTCCGCAAGTCTGCATAAAACGAGCAGGAAGATCTGGAATTTGTACGGCAAGTCAAGATATGATGCCATGTTGAGCTTTGGCCTGAGAGAAAATCGTTGTGTATATATTGGCCAACGCAGAGAAGCAAGTTCGATTTGTGAAAAGAGAAGAGGAGGAAAAAAGGTGCAGCATTGTATCAAAACCTACCCGCTAGTTTTAAACAAGCTTTTTATGTAGTCATCGAGCCAATATCAAGCGTAATCAAATGCCCGTTATCACTTTTCTATTATTTCTTCTTTCACACCTAGAGTTCCTACTGTATAATGCCGCAACCATTTATTGCGATTATGATGGAAGACAGCGTGACTGCTGGTACTGAATAAAATAAATAAAGTTAGATTTGAAAATTACCACATGTTGCATAAAATTGTGTGTATGTGTATACTGTGACAGCTGCTCCAGTTTGATCAAGAGATCGTATATTATTAGTTCAAAAATTCGAATTAGCTCTGGTATCCAAATTACTTATATTCAAGCTGATCCTGATCATGTTCCGCAGATTACTCATTTCTGGCCTTCTTCTTTGAAGGACCTTCCTCCTCTTCTTCCTCTTCTTCATCCAAATCGTACTCATCATCCAAATCCTCTAACTCGTTCTGCATACCCTCGGAAAACAACTTCAGAGCATCAGAAAAAACGACGTCACTCAAAATCAACGCTACGCTTTCACCGTTCTTAAACTCTCCCGGGCCTTCTCCAGTATAAGAGAACCATTTGAAAAACGTGCGCTCTGACTTTTTGACCAAGTTTTTGTGCTTTTTCCACTTTAAGCTCACGGGTTCAGATACAAGTTTCCGAACATCTTTACCATCAATAGATTTAGTCAAAAATTTGAATGGCTTGACCAAAGTGGTGGTTTCCAAAAACTCGTTCTCGGGATCGAACTCAAAAATAATATTGAATCTTTCTTCGTCCTCTGTGTCTTGATACTCTACGTACAAATCTGTAAGACTCTCCAGTACTTCGTCGTCTTCAAAAACCAATATACTCCTCCATATCCACACACGCACGAATACATGTTAGCCAGAACGATGGGATTTGCTTAACTTGCTCTCTTCTTTGTTGGTAAAACTTCCCGAATTTCCTGTGGGCGATTTTCTGGATTTCTCGGTCAATTGCATTTTGTTGCTCAGACAACTCGGCCAATTGTTTTAGACTGTTTTCAAATTCTCATTCCAGCCATGTTAGCCGGCATTAACTGTTCAATTGACTTGTACACTTACCAACGTCACTCATTATTGCGTATTGAATTAACTTGGTAGAGATAATCTGAATGTGGAAAAAGAAGTCATTTCATCATGTCGTTCATGAAGTACACACTAACTCTCAATATTTTGATGTTAGGGTACCAAATCTAGAGAGCTTCACCATGATGGATGATGTTGATAATCAGGGATGTATGATTTGCACCTCAATGTATTAGACTATTTATAAAAGTATATGTATATATATGTATGTAATGAATTCGATGTAAAAACTAGACAATAAAATGTAATGATTTAAATAAAAATGCAATATGATAACAATAACCTACTGCTCAAGACTCATCATTAGCATCAATAACTACTACTTCAGATTCGAAAGCAGCGTCTTTGTTTTCAGTGACCTCTTCATAATTTTCCTTGGTATCTTTGGCCACAGGCTTACTTGCAGATTGATCTTCTTTGTTAATAGAATGTGCTTTTCGATGCTGCGAGTCAAGATTTATACGGCGATTGGCATGTCTAGCTCGCATTTCAGCAAGTCTTCCACTTGCAGCGGTGGGCGTTCGTCCGTGAAGCATGTCTTTAGAGTTGTTGGCGCCACCGTTTCTCAATTCTTGCAGTAATTGACGAGCTCTGTCACCCACGTCACCCACGTCTTCCGCTTCAACCTTCTTTTCAATAGTAGTAGACTCTCCAGCAGTCATTTCAGCATCCTTCTTCTCCGCTTCTTCATCAGGCTCAGTAACCTTTGGTACTTTGACAGTCTTTTCTTCTTCTTCTTCTTCAGACTCCAGACTCTTTAGCAATGGTGAAGGAACTTCGACAGCCGACATCTTTCGCGATCGGTTTCGTTTATGCAACTCAACCTTTTCAGGCTGATCTTCAGTGATTGAGACTGGCTCCTCTGCGTGGCCAACGGCATGGCGTTGTTCCGCCATATTCTTTCGGGCAGCGGCTCTTCTTCTAGCACTACGAGCATCGCCACTAGGACCAGCTGCCCTAAGCTTCTCCAGTAGAGTGTCCATAACTGCATTGGGTTTCGAGCCATTGGAAGAATTTGAGATTGTGAGCACACCTGCTTCAAGTTGCTCAACTTTCTTGGGCTTCTCCATAAGTTTCTTTCTTGCTTCGTAAGCACGGTTGTCAGTCTCACGTTGCAGGTTTTCGGCTTTAACTTTTTTGTATTCATTGACAAAGCTTGCAAACTTAGAGAAAAACAGAGACGAAGCCTGAGAATCAGATGGGTCTTCTCCAAAGTACTTCATGAGCTTATTAAATTCAGTCATGGTGTTCGTCAACTGATCGTTCAAATGATCTCGCTTCTTACGAGCTTCAGGAAGACCAGCAAGAACATAGGATAAAACCTTATCGCGGGGATGAAACTTTGTGGGGTCACTCAGATTTCCAATATCAACAGATGTCTGACAGTTTTTAATTGCATTCATGAGTTCGTTACAGTCATTTCTCAACTGATCAACGGATAACTTTGCAACGCTACAAGCGTCTTTAAGTTCATCAACAAATCTTTCAGCTTCTGGGTAAGCCTTTCTGACAATGCTCTCTACATAATGCAAAAATGTCATAGAATTTTTGTCATCCTTTGTGAAAGCAAGTCTTTGCAAGGTGCCAAGTCTAAAGCCACTTGCCTGCTTTGAAGAATCATTCATGAAGTTACCAACAGTCAGAATGATTTCCAAGATTTTCTTAAAATTTTCAGAATTTCTCACACATTCGCATGCTGCATCTAATGCCCTTAATTTGATAACCAAATCGGAATAATCCCTAGTGTAAGTCGTGACAACCATGATGGCTCTGATTCTCGACTTCCAATAATGCTGTAAGTTGTAACAAAGTTCAAGATAGATGTGATCAGCGCGGGCAAGTTCGTTTGCATCTTTTTCTGGCTCATCATACTTTTCTCTGGTCCAGTCGGTTCCATAAGGCTGGAAATTTTTTGCCAAACTGTTTGTTACTTCTGTAAGCTCAGGCTTGGCCAAAAACTCAAGAACATTTGTGTTTTCTATAACGTCTGGGTGACATGCAAGAACCTTATCTACCAACACAGGAACAGGATCATTAATAAACATGTGCAAGTTAATACCAAACTGCTGCGAAACATCATTACTAAGGTACGATAGCTTTTCCTCCTTAAGTTTCTTCTTGGCTGCAATTCTTTTGATTTCTTTGGCTGCAAAGATTCTCTCAACTTCATCAAAAATACCCTTTTTATAAAGATCACTGGCCAAAGTTCTTTCGTCTGCTGTAAATGCCCAAACAGTGTGATCAACCTTTTCTAATCTCTCCCAGTGCATTTGCTTCAGCTTACGCTTGGGTCTGATTCCTATCTGAGAAGTAAGATCAATTGCAGGGGATGATTGTGGAGTATTTGCTCCCTTTGGAGCTGATCCAAAAGGCAAAGGTGGAGGAGGGGGAGGAAGGCTGCCCATACCTGGGAGAGGAGGAGGAGGTGGTGGTGGTGGTGGACCTCCCATACCGGGAAGAGGAGGAGGCGGTGGCGGAGGAGGAGGAGGACCTCCCATACTTGGTGGCAGAGGGGGAGGAGGTGGTGGTGGTGGTGGGCCTCCCATGCTTGACGGTAATGGTGGAGGCGGTGGAGGAGGAGGAGGAGGAGGACCTCCCAAGCTTATTGGAAGAGGAGGCGGTGGTGGTGGTGGTGGTCCATTGAATTGAGTGTTTAGTACAGGAGGAAGAGGAGGTGGTGGTGGCGGAGGAGGGCCATTGAATCCTTTCTGTTTGACAGATGTTGACAATTTTGGTTCTGATGTATTGTATGTGGATTCTGTAGACTCAGTCTTGTCGCTTTCGAGCTCTTTGGCTATTGACTTTTGTACTTGAACCTTAGATGGAGAAATGGGAGAACCCACTGTTGAAGTTACATTTGATTTAACAGGAGATGATGGAGCTGAAGCATGTGGTGAAGCAATAGGTGACTCTGCACTAGATATAGTCATAGTGTTTTTGGCTAAGTTAGAAGCAGACTTCTCAGCAGCCATGAATTCTGTTTGTTGCCCTGTCTGATCAGATCCGGATTCTCTTTCCGAATTGAATGTGGCTTTCTCCGCGGGTATAGGAGTGATTCTTTCATTTGTTTGCAAGTCAGGTTCAACTTTTGATGTAGATACAGGTTTCTTGATAATCTTAGATATGGGCCTACCAGTCGATGAAGATTTGTCCGTCGATTTCACTTCGGGCTCGGGTTCTTCTTCCTCGACAACGGGAACAGTTGAGAAGGTATGAGGTGGTTTTCTCGCTGCGTTGCCACTAAAAATGGGTAAAATCAACGCGGACTTGGCTACAATAGAAGCACTAACAGATCTTCTATGAGGAGGTCCAGTCCAAGGTTTATCAATAGCAGCTGAAACAGAACGAGATGGTGTAGATTTGTTTTCACTGTTTGAACTGACTCTGTCACTGGAAGTTCTGTTGAGCGACAACTCGGCATTTCTTGATTCCGATTGCAGTTCCTTCAATCGCTTTAGTCGCATATCCCGCTGCTCAATCAGATTATTGAACGTCTTTGAGTCAAGACCACCTGTGAATCTTTCTTCTGTTTCGCCACTTTCGTTGGACTCGTAATCGGCAAGCTCCAACTCTCGCGCTTGCATTTGTAAATTCTCCATTTTATCACGAAGGTTTCTGAGCTTGGGCGAAGGCTCTATATCCCATGCACGGCCCTCAAGTTGATACTCAGTCTTCTTACGCGCTAGTTGAGCTTCCAGTTTTCTTGCAAGTTTCTCTCGATCAATGAAACCACTACCTTTGTATCCACCATGGTTCAATTCGCTTTCCTTCAGCATCATATAAAGCTCTCTGATTTCCAATTCTTGATTCTGTAATTCAATGTAATGGCTTTGTTTGAGCTCTTCTAAGTCGGAAGTCAAGTTTTCATTTAGTCTTCTTTGCAATCTAAGCATATGTTGGGTTTCGTCCAATTCTTTTTGTAACCTTCCAACCATTCCATTTGCACCGAGATTGATTAGTTGTTGCATATGATCCCTTTCAATTTTGGCGGTTTCCGCTAGTTTCATTGTTTCTTTGGCTTCTTTTTGTGCTCGTTTGGCTTGATCATCTGTTTGAAGTCGGTCTAAAATTGACTGGACAGAAAAATTAAGAACATTGGACAAGTCTGCGTCGGGATTGATTCTATCCATGACCACATGAGATAATAAAGCGTCGACGAGTTGAAACATCCTAGCACCATCGTCACTTGGATCTTCCCGCACAAGAAGAAAATGCTGCATTGCCGACAAAAAGTATCCTTCAGCATTAGTTTCTTTCACTCTAGACCAAATCTCGCTGACAATTTCTTTGGGGTCCTCCATAGATTTAATATCTTCTTCACGTTCCATATTGAGAAGATCTTCATAATCAACTGCTGCTGCTTCATCGTACTTTTCTAATTGTTCGGTCAACGGTTGGTGATAAAACTTTTGCATTCGAGAAGCAAGTCTTGGAAGTCCACATGCTTTGAACTGGGATCGAAGATGAATTCTGATTCTCAAATCAGATGCACCTGAGACGATGGCATTAACTAACAACATAGTTGAAAGTGCATAATCCATCAACAGACTTTCCATCCCAATACCACCAGTCTTGATCTCCTCACTGGCGCCGACCATTGATCCTAGTTTTCCACGACCTTCAAAAGCATTATCGACAATACGAAGCCACGATTCAAAACGGCCTACATCTCCGGTTTTTTTTCTTTATCGTGTCAAAAGCAGTTAAAACTTGACTATGACCCAGATCTTGCCAGTGAGCTAAAAATGCCAAAACCTCTGTCAACAGTTTTCTGGTTGGGAGGCGGGGCGATAATAGAGATCCTATTAAGGCTGGAATAGTTTTTGCAGTTTGTAGAGCGTGGTCTGCGCCATCTTTCAAGTTTACAAGAGCTTTGATACATTTGATGATTTCGTATTCCCGATCAAGAATTGTATCTGAATTTGATTCTTCGTCGTGATTGATTTTCGACAATACCTTGGAAAGAGCCACCAAACCTTGGCTCTCAATAAACTCCAACACCCAGCTGATGGGCTCTGTTCGAAGAGACACCCATAAATTTCCCAATTCTCTGGAGGTGATGGTATCGTTGACGATCTTTCGCACATATAATTCTGGAGTGTAGTTGACTTCCTGATGCTGCTTGGCACGCCGTTGCTGGTTCTGATATTCGGTAAGAGCATCTTGGTGGATAAGAATCCATTTCTTCGAAATATCGTATTGTTGCATCTGTTGAATGACTTTTTCGGGTAAGCTTTTGAAGTCTCTTTTGTTCTAAAAGGGTTTATTAGTACATGCCTAGCAAAAACGGCATTAGTCTTTTCAACTTACTATTAGATCGTTGAACATGCGTTCAATCTCCGCTTCGTCTTTTGGTCGATCCAAATGGAAATCAATAGATTTTGAATTCTTTGACAGGCTTGAATTTTCTTCCATGGTGGAATAGACCGAAGAGCGGATAGGACCTAAGGTACTGGTGGCTGATATAGCAACTGGGGCTGATATTTCATGGCTTCTTAAACTTGAACTAGAAGCGGATCCCCTTGTAGGGGTAGATGTTGTTGACATCAAAGAAAAAACAGAATTTGTCGGACTGAACGATCTTGTAGAAGGATTGGGCGAGTTTGGTGCTGAAGACTCCACAGTTCCGTGCATGGGCATCAGAATACTTGATTTTTGGTACTTCGGATCCAATGTTGGTGCATGTAACTTGCCATTTCCCCCTGAAGTTTCACGAGACGGATACCGATTAGATCCGGACTGATCAGCTATGCTCGAGCTGCCTGATTTTGTGGAAAGCTGCTGCTGTGGCTGGCTATGGGGATAATGGTTTCTTTGCGGCAGCGAAGGGATCGGGCCACTGATTGCTGGTGGTGGAGTGAATGCCGTCGATGACTTTTCCCGTCGTAGATCCTTTGTAGAATGACTGTGTGTTGTAGATAAAGTAGAGGTAGAGCTGCTTTGAGGGACTACAGGAGTCTTAGTCGGTTTACTCATGGTAAATGTGGATGTTGGGGGTAGGGCCAGTGGCAAGATGGCAGCCTATGCCTAGTGATGCAAAGAGGTGATTTTGAGGGTCGGCGTGCTGGAAGATAGGCTAGAAGGAGGAAATCAGAGAAAAAAGGGAAAGACAGGGAAATTTAAGTGAGGTGAAAAGCCAAAGTCAGTAGTGACAAATTAAGCAGTGGCGAACCAAAAAGGAGTACATTGGGGTTGAATTTTTCTTTTCAAGCTACCTGTATCCGTCGAATAGATTTTGCCTGCGTTGTTCTTCATCCCGATGCATATGACATTGCGATATCGCCAGATTGTAGCGCCGGGGGGCCTGGAGACTGTTGACTTGCCTCATCTGCTGGATATCAGCGCTTGGTTTTCTAAAAGACACGCTAAAAGCTTTCTGGCAAGCAGGCGCTTTGGCTGGGTGACCTGATTAGAGTGAGTCTAGGTTTGGCTTTAACAAACAGACCCACCTCGGCGATATAAAATATGTGTAATATGGAAAGAGAACAAAAACGAAAAAGGGTTCACACGTAAAGCAGAGGATATGTACAGCTAACTGGAAATATTTACAGAAGTATTTAAACTTTTTAAAATCAACGGTAGTCACAAAGCGTCAGCAGTTGATGTATGCAACAGTCTCGGCATTCAAATGAGATCTGGCTGTGTATGATATACAAAGTCAGAGAGATCGAATTGACAGAACACTGCAATCAACATTTGAATTTAAACAACACCCTTTGCAGTAGTGAGGATTGATGTGACCATTTTGGATATACAAACCATTTTGGTTTTCTAATCAAGCTTCGACTAAATAATATCATAGAAAAGGATTGAACGTTAATACTGACAAAGGTGCAAAGAGCACTAAGAGCCAGAGTCTATGGCTTATAAAGGAGAAATAATAATTTGTAGAAAGAGTCATTTGCATGGCATTTCTCTGCTTATTAAATCGCTTGATCTAGTACTCTAATAACAAAAAATCTGGACAAGTGGTGATGTTCTTGCTTAAACTTCTATTCAGTTTTCAGAATTTGTAAATTTAATCGGATAAACAGCATAAATTTACTGAATGCAGTCCATGTTTTTGATTTTACATGAATCCAGATTCGGTGCCCCGGCAATACTTGATAATTCAAACGTATTCATTCAAAGAATTCCGGAGCCGAGTGATTTGTAAACTTTAAACTTGATTTGCTTTTGAGTTTTGGTTATGGATTGATTACGATTGTAGTATTGAAAGCGATCTTTTTTAAAAAAAAAATTGGAAAACTCATAAGAGTGAAAACCCTTCCGTTCTTAGTCTATTAGTAACAGTTCGACATGCTTAAGTTAATTACATAGTAAACAGGGTAGAGTAATACCTAGTGACTTTCGTAGACATCAACAGTAGGCCTGTATGAGATTGTATCGTGGTTCCCACACCACGGGTGGTTTTACCACTGCCCTACTGTTTGGGGGGATGGGATCGCACCTCGGACTCGAACCGGATTAAAAGCGATCATGTCAAAAAATAAAATAAAACAAAATAACAACTGCTACTCCACAATAATTATTTTTTGACGACAATTGGGGCTGATGGACAACGTGGGGATTGATTTGATACGATGGAAAACAGTAAATCCTTTTTGAAGTCATTTCCATTTTTGAAATTGAACAGGCGAACCAAAAAGAACGAGGTCTTGGTTCGAAAAGTCCGAATTTGTGTAGTGTTCGTTGAATTGCCTAAATAGGCACAAGCCCGATATAGAAGCTGCAAGTGTGGATTTTCACTTTTTGAGACTACGATCAGTAATTCAACTTACCTGATATTTGTTGATGAGATTACTTTTTGCATATGTAGCTTCTCATACTTGACTTGATAGCTTCAGCAAAAAGTCAGGCTGACACATTTTCTTTGATTTAGCAACTATTTTTCAAGACTTGATTTTTAAAACAGTTTTATGAAGTGTAATGTTCATGTGTAGTCATTCCAACCTTGAAGAAATTAATGTTTGTAATAATAATACCATCATCAAACATTGTTTAAAAAACCAAAACTATTGTTAGTTTTAAGAGCTTTTGTTTGTAGAAGTTGCTTAAAAACCATATTACACATGTAGAAATCTTGAATCCCTTTTGTCAATGTAAAGGATTTGAACATCTAAAACCAATGAGCTGCCCAGCCTCTTTTTCTGTCATAAGCCTGTGTACGTTGAGCTTCCAATCCAACTGTAGTCCTTTATTACAAAGTAGTTTTTACGAATAAAAGCAGTTGCAGAAATAGAATATGTCAGCCAAGATAGATATTTTTTATTGGCTAAACTATCGTGTATGTTGCGCGTAAGTGTGAACATAGTGTAAGTATTTTTGAAAATCAATGCTCACGCTCATCTCAATCCCGGATCCATTGTTTGGAAGAGTCTATTAATATTTTATCGTATTATGGTATTTACGTAGTTTTATATTACTCCATATCTGTGCTTTGATGTGATTTTCAGCAGCAAATGCCATATGTGCAGAATAGATCTTTTAGATGCCAAGTTTTCACTTTCACTATTCGACAAATCCTATGAAATTTCAAAGTTGTATGAATCTCAAATCTCATTGTTGTTTTTATTAGTCTCAGAACATCTAAATAAGTACACAGTATTTAACCATCAATGACATGGATGTATTCACGCTCCTTCTTACGGGCAGCATCAGTCTCAAGGGTGTCATGCAAATGCAGGTAGGATCTCCAGTGCTTAACTGTCTTTGTGATTAAGCTCTCAAGTGTGTGGGGCTCAATTCCGAGATCAGCAAATGTAGAAGCAGTCTCATCAATCTTTTGATTGATAAACATACGCTCTACTTGATCGGGAGAAACAGTAGGCCAGTAAATCATTTGTGTCAAAGTGGCGAAAAGCTTGTAGGCCTCCTTGGGCAAATTAATTTGGTTAATGGTGTTGGAAGTAGCATCTTCGACCATGGAGTGGATTTGAGCAATGCTGTATTCAGTGGGACCGAAAAGCTCATAAGTCTTACCAACGGTACTGTCATCGTAACCAATCATTTCCAAAGCGGCAGCAACATCTTGAACACTGACGGGGCGAACAAGCTCCTTGTTGTTGTTCGAGGAGAAGATTCTGACTTTACTAGCAATCTTGTTGAGAAATTTATCACCGTCACCATACATAACTGAGGGTCTGACAATGGTGGCATCAGGAACAATTTCACGGACAACTTGCTCACCCAAAGCCTTTGTGCGGTTGAATTCGGAGGTGGAATCGAGATCAGCGTTGAATGCAGAGACGTGAACAAGGCGGGGAACATTGTACTTCTTGACGGCTTCGGCGATTCTGCGAGCGCCTTCAACATGAACGTCGTAGTATGAAAAGTTCTTGGTTTCGTATTCACGGCCAATAAGGTTGAAAACAATATCGGAATGCTTGACGGAGTCTTCAATTGATTGGACGTTTCTGAGATCCATTTCAAGGAAGTTTACAACACCGAGATCACCTTGAACCTTCAAGTGACGCTTTTTCATTTCCTCTCTGTAGGGAACGACGGTGATAGTACCTCTGTTAGCCAAACGTGAGGTGATATTTGAACCCAAGAAACCATTGGCGCCAAACACAGTGGCAGTGTAACCGGTTCTAGAAGATCTACCACCAGTACCCGAAGCCAAGATAGTCTTACCGGCACGAGTGATGTTGATATCGGAGACGAGGTTGTCGAAAGTAGCGATACCTCGCTTTGTGGTCAAGGAGCCTATAAGAATTGTACAATTAGTCAAACTAGCCGACAGAAAAAAAGGCTGCGAGTGGCTGTCATGCAAACATACCCAAAGAAGGACTGTGAGCCATAACTCTGATAGATCGAATCATGGTTATGTATGTGATTATGAGAAGCGAAGAAGGATAGTGAGGTGTGTTGAAAAGCAGGATTATTATCAAAAATTTGGAGGGTCAAAAAAATAAGAAAAAAGAGTGTCCTGGGATTGGTTGCATTGAGATATTAGGGTTGACCGACGAACTCTAGCAGAATGAATGACAAAAAATAAGTAATATAGTACAAGACTCATGCTATAAATACCATTTTTAATTGCGGGACCGAAAGCGTTTGATGAACGGGATTGTTTTGGTGAATGATCTAACAAACAAGAATTGGATACCAAATGTAGTGATGTTGTGAATGAAAAACTATAATCAAGAAACAAGAGATTGTGGAAGGCAGAACACGGCATTTAAAGTACTAATTAGCGGACAATATTTATATACAACTGAACAGCCTGATCAGGATCATCACGGATAAACATGTAGTAAATCAACAGTAATAATAATGTAATATAAAAAAAAGCCCTACACATTTAAAGATAAATAACGAAATCAACTCCGAGAAACGACGGAGGACGCAACGTATGTAACCGAAACGATGATGCGCTTTAAAACAGACCAAACATTCTGAGGATCTCAAAGACGGCACCGCCCATCACCAAAAATGAAAGCACCACTGTTGACGGTTAGATTTGTAATTGGAATCGAGTATGCTTGAGATCTACTTACACAGCCAGGGCGTCGAGAGCGGCGACTTCTCCTTCTTGACAGCATTAGACTGGGGCTTGCCCATCTTTTGCTCCTCACGCTTAGCGTACTTCAAGTTGGCTCTTCTCTGTTGTGGTGTTTGAGGCATTGTGATTGTGTTGTATGTGTGTTTTTGTTGATTTCAATGATGTGGCAGAACGAAACCAGGAAAGACGAAGAGAAAGTGAAAGGATGAAATTTCATTAAGAAACCGTCCACGTAGCGTTACGAAGCACAGTGTGCAAACGCTTAGCCTCGCCATTTTAACATATAAAACATACACTTTAGGAACATTGCAAAAGTGCGTTCCTAAACAACCCTTAACCCGAATTGTCATATCGACTCATGTAGCAGATGAAGGGCAAAAAATACGTCTGAAAAGAATCTTTCTCTTCTTCAGATTAACGCCAGCATTTGCATTTGAACGTTTAGAGAAGTTACACAATGGAGCCGACTGAAGCAAGCTCAAATCAAGCTAACAATGGCAGAAGAAATAGATCAAATTATAACAACAATAGATCAAGGCGGAATCACCAACCTAGATCAACATCTGAGATTGAAAGACCCGAGACCAGTAACGACGCCCAGCCAAGCTCGTCAGGTCGGCCAAACCAACGGATCAGAAAGCCCGATCCTTCAAGAGTGGTGAAAAAACCACAGAACCACAATAGTTCCAATTTAAGCAGAAGAGATCGAGAGTTGAGACAACTTTCAAAAGGATTTTCGAATTTTAAGGCAAATGATAATGATCCTACTCGATTCAGATTACAGTTTGTCCCATCGGATCCCGATTTTGCTTTTGACATTGATCAACTAGATATTCTGCTATACGTACCCTTAGTGTATCCCCCGCGTATTCCCAGACAGCCTTCCGACAGGCCAACGGGATCTGTGGTTGAATACCCGCAAATCTCAGTGATGAATGACAATATTCCTAAAGGATTTTCGGCAAACGTTGACATTGGATTCAGATCAATTGCGGAAGAATCCGTGAAAAACAACAAATCTTTGTTAGATATGGTCAATCGGCTGGACAGAGAATTAGAAGGATTTTTGAAACAAGAGAAAAGAGTTACAATCAAGATCTACAAGCCGAACAAGCCAAAATCTAAGCCTTCCGAAATTTCCAATCACAGTCCAGCAGATTCGACAAGCTTTGTTCCCGATCCTCAACCGTCATTTTCTATACCTCCGGAAGTCACAATGGAGCGCCTGTCTCAAATCGAAAAGCTGCGGCACGTTTTGAGCAATTCATCGTCTATGTATCAGGCCTCTTCCGACAAGACTGAAGATGTTTTCAATTTAACTGTCGATGTACTGGATCCAACAAAGATACCTGCTGAAATGAACGGGCGTATAGAGTTCAATTTGCACGTTCCTCTCACCTACGGGTTGTCTTCGCCATGTTACATTATTTTCCCTGTCTATTCTGACGACTTTCCTTCTAGTACTATTGAAAGGAACTTCAATGCATTTTTGACTGCGCATACACACTGGAAGCTTTTTTCGGTTATCAATTATTTAGCTTCCAGAATTTCTGAGTTGATGAAAGAAAACTATGTTTTTGAAACCACTAGTGCTATTGTGTTACCTGATGAAGAACGTCTTTCATCTGATAACACTGAAGAAGCTAGTAGCGAGTCTATCAATGAGGAAACTAAGGAGAAAGCAAAAAAGATCTTTGCATCAATGCTGGCAAGACAGAAGAAGCAGACAGTGGAAATTGATGACACTCCTGCTACTGAGAATATTGACCAAGGAGGAAATAGCGAGGCTGAAGAGGGCCAAGACGACAGTGAAGCCAGTGGTCCTAGTGAACCTTTAAAACAACGCAACACAACGCTTTATCTTCCCGGAGTGACTATGACCAACGTCAAAATTTTGGAATGTACTTGCATTAGTTTGGTCGTTTTGTGCAAACGCTGTTCTACTCCTAATGATTTATACAACATTACATCTGGGCCATATGGAAAAGATTCTAAGCCAGTGGCAGCAAGCTGTGTAAAGTGCAAGGCGACTCTAGCTTGTAGTTTTCAAAAAGATCTCATTGATGCATTTGGCGAGTGGCCTAAACCAGTTGGACATCTGGATTTTTACGGATGTGTTCCCAGTCAAATTCTCGCCAGCACATTTGTGCCTACCTGTCTAAGTTGTTCAACTAGCAACACCGAGTCGGCGTTCAAACGCGCTGAACTGACGCGCGTCACTAATTCCAAGTGCCAAAACTGTAAGATTCGAATGACTGTCCGGCTGGGTGAAGAGGGATATGTGTTTGAGCAAAACAATGAAGACGTGTTGTCGGAGGACCGACTGCGTGGCGTCAGAGTGCGCAAAACTGACTCGAATAAACAGCGACTTGGACTCGTATCGGGCCAACCACTACCGGATGATGGAAAGTGTACGCATTTTAGAAAAAGTACAAGATGGTTTCGATTTGCTTGTTGCAACAAAGTCTACGCGTGCGAGAAGTGTCACGATTTGGAGTCCAACCATCCATTTGAGTATGGATCACGAACAATTTGTGGAATGTGCTCGCGTGAGCAAAACATTTCAGATTCGTGCCAATACTGTCGACACAAATTTGATAATAGAAACAACACTGGGTTCTGGGAAGGCGGAAAAGGTACCAGAGATCCCACCAAGCTTAATAGAAATGACACACGCAAGTACAAGAAAATGCCTAGCAAACAGGGTGCGTCGAAAGACGGAGTCAAAAAGAACGGAAGATCGAGAGGCAAGCTCAAAGAACAGAACAGATCTCAATCAAATAATGATGAGTAATATCTGGGTATTTTTATGAAATGTATAATATATGAGTATTAAATCATCGAATCGTTGAAAACAAAACAAAATGCATAATATATACAATAGTCTAGGTTGACAGTTTCTTTTAGTCAAAAAGATTCTTTCTGTGTGCAAGAAGCTGGTTAATAATTTCTAGCCGGGAATTCTTCTTGACAATAGACCACTTCCGTAGAGTCGTCCAGATCTCAACATCAGCTGGGGACCAAGCTTTCATGGATTCAAAGACTCGGTTGGGTATGTATCCTTCAAGATTGGTCTCTGTGTAGTCCGATTCCACCAAATCATTGTGAATGTCGGTGATAATTTGTTCGTATTTTTCACGTTTGACCCATGAAACGAAGTCACGCATGACAGAGCTATATTCGTTATTTTGGATCCCATTATTGTAAAACGAACTCAGGTTGAATCCCAAATCCCATTGAATAGTCTCAAAGATGTCATCGGCATTCTGTTCAGGATAAAACCATGTGATATTTGAGATTCTGGAGTTTTGAATGATAGAATCCTTGAGCAGCAAAAGCCTCAAATCCAAGCCAGCAGCAGTAGTGCCTAAATAGCTGTTTGTGAGCTTCTTGACGCCTCCGTTACGATCTCTTCTGAGCCGAATATCGTTTTCCGAAACGTTTTTATCGGATCCGTAAATATCGGCCACTGAGAGTGACCAAGGATGTGCAAGTGATCCAATAGTAAATGCATTAGAGGCGGTTGGATTGTGACCCCCATCGTGGGGGGAGAATGGAACTCGATGGTGTTTGTGTCTAGACCTGCAGAAACGAGGTTTACAGGCCTCGCGAAGAGCCTTGCGATGCTTTCCATCCTTGACGTAGGCTAGATTGTGAAGGGCAGTGTTTGTGGGAGGGCAGTTGTTTACGTAGTCGGAAGATGGGCATTTAGCAATACTTGACATTACATGCCAAGGTCCCGGAAACAAAGCAAACGAGTTTGATTCATAGAGAATACCGTCTTGATGCCCTTCGAGGAATGCTTGATGAAGATGAGTTTGCATCATGTCGAGAATCTTTTTAGGCTCAATACGTGCGTCGTTAGAGGCGGTTTTACGGGCTTGAGACCCGCCTTTAATCTGGTTAGTGACGGCACGGTAGTTTCTGTTGGAGTAATAAGCGAATGCGTCTTGATGATACACCTCAAAGTTAACAAGAAGATCTTTTTCAGAGTACCCTCGCATAATGTCAAACAGAAAAGGCTTAGTGTCCTTAATATCCGAGACAACTAAAGAAAGGCTAGAGTCGTCAAAGGCCAGACGTTCTTTAAAGTTACACTGTCCGAGATACTGAATAGTTTCATCTTCAGGGTTTGTGGTGACGGGGATGACTCTGTAATCCGAGAAAATACCAGCGCCCCGAGAAAGCCATGCAAGCCACTTGATATTTTCGGCTTTGTCTTTGGGCGAAAGAACGTTACTTTCGTTGAATGATTGGAACTGGGGATGTCTTTTAGCGTCGTCTTCATCAAGAATAACAGGCTGCAGTCCAATAGACCACATAGCCTTTGCCCAAGTTTCAAGAATGAGATATTCGTATTTCAGGCGTTCCTGTTCTTCGGCGGGGAGTGATTTTGTGTCGTTTGTTATCGCTGTGTAGTTTGAAAAGTATGTATAGATCTTACATCTGTCGTTGTTTAGTGGAACTAGACCCATGGAATAAGGATTAGTCGTCAGATAAGGCTTGCGCCAGTTTTGAGCAGCCTGTTTCTCGGTGAGGTGATATACAGTGCCATTGATGATATTTTGTCGTATTGTTTCGTTGTAGTTGATGCTTTCGAGCAAAGCTGCTTTGGTGGTAGGCGGTGAGTGATGTGAAATCCAATACTGAGGCGAAAATTCGTCAAACCATGGCCGGGGTGAAAAATCGCGGAAAAAAATAATCTTGGTTCCTGTAAAGTAAATTATGAGCATAACAGAAAGCAGAATACTGATGGTCAAAACCACTAAGCGCTTTAAAAGCGCGATCTTGGACTCCCGAGAGCTCAAGACGGTATTGTATTTTTCGGAAATGAGCAGTCTGTAGTCATTGCCTTTGCCGACTATGGGCTGCCAAGACCTCGTCAAAGGGCCAACGACTGCTACATAGACCGATCTAAGTTTTGCCTTGAAAACCATTATGCTACAATGCGCGTTGCTGACCGAGAGGAAACAAAGATGGTGTAGTTATAAGGATGATGAAAAGGAAAGGAAGAGCATTCGTATTTTTTATTTTTATCTTTATAATATTTTCACGGCTTATTATAACCAAGCGTTTAGTAACCCTATTTTGTCATGCAATCAAGAAGTGATGAAGAATATTACTGTTATAGAAGAAATCAAGAAGTAATGAAGAATGTTACTGTTATAGCAGATAAATAAAAGACTATAGGAGTTGAAGAACGGCAGTGAAATCAGGTTAATAGAGTGGAAAGCGAGTTTAGGGGATGAGAGAATCAACGAGTTTGGCGCCCATGGTGCGCTTGTGCAATACCTGCAGTTACAAACTCACCAACCGTTGGCAAATGTCAACTGGTGAAACCATTAAAGCAAAGAACCAATTTGTACCGACGCATGAAACGACAAATGCTCAGATGAGATTTAATCTTATGCCTGGCTACGAGTCAGCCCGGATCTTTTCATTGGAGTCGTACACATCTACTTTGCTCCCGGATCGGAAATTAATCACGGTCAGCGTTGATTGAAGGGACAAGAACCTTATTCTGCCACACATTTACAAATACTATGACGTCTGTCATAAAGCTTTTTTTCACTACACTAGACACTCATATCACTTGAAAAAGCTCTTTACAGATCTCAATCGGCGCTACCATACCGTGACATAGTCAGCGCAATTGTTGACAACACGATTGATTCTGTCCAAACGCGCCTTTTCCCTCACAACGACTGGATGTTTCACAATCTGAAATCCTTCTGGCCGCAATCACCATTACCACCTCCATTTTCTGCCCTATTTCATCGATGTGTCTCTGGAGGTAGCTATCATTATCGCAGTTAGAATTGTCGTGTCGAGATTTCTATAATTTGAGTCTTGATCTCGACGTTCTTTATTCCTTGAACTCCAACTAATCCTTGATGTTTCATACTTGCACTAATCCTTATTTACCTTTTGTTACTTCCATAGATGATCATCACTCCTGTGAACCTGGTCTCTCTTGATCCTCACTTCAGATTCTATAAATATTCCGCTTGTTTCCTCTATTTGTACATATTTTATATTCTACATGGTTTGATTCAAGCACTCATGCCCATTACCTATCTGCCAATATCGTTCGATTGGTGCTTACTCTCTACCTGCCAATATCATTCGGTTGGTACTTACTCTGTCTACTAACAATCTCGCCCTTTTAACAAACTCTCTATTCAATCACAACGCTACAGTATGACCACCATCTGCGAACCTACGACCGCCGATGAACTTGACAAACTGTCGCCATTGTACCACTCTGCTGATGACACAAGAGCTGAAAACTTTAGTGGAGAGCAGGCTAGCTAAGACAAAGTGTATATGATGTCCGCCAGCTACATCCAATTGGCTTTTCAATTGCATTTTGGAGTTGTCAGATTTGGATCGATGGTCAATGTAGTGCCAATGGGTCTGAAGTATGTTGCACAAATGTACAGCATATTTTCTGTTACGCACCTGCAGTTCCGTCTGATATTGTTAAACAGTACCAGTCATTACTCTTTTCCAGACGTGGATTGGGCGAGCAGTGTGTACATTGAAAAGGTTGAGGCCGAGGAGCGTGCAGGCAAAACAGAAGAAGCTTGTTTGAGGATAAGATAGAGGCCGTTGAGAAAATGGAGCATGACGACAAGGCCCGGGAAGAGGTGAACATGCTGTTTCCTATCGAGGACAGGTCTTTCAGAATTTCTTTGGTTGAATACACAGTATGCCAACTACTTTTTCTCAGTTGGTGAGCTGATGGGCCTGCCTGTAGCACTCTCGATGATTGAGCTCTAATCGTTGACACGCCATTGGGTCTTTGGGCACCCTGCTTGGCGCCAGTGCTGCTATTCAAAGCGTCATGACTACTCTACGTATGGAGACGGTCAATCCTGTTTGCCTATAATATCATTTTTTCTTCGTGTTTTTGGCACTGAGGTGATAATGATGATGATGATGATGACTGTTGCTACGCGTCTAAAGGTGCCGCGTTCTCCGGTGGCTGTTGATGCGCGCCGACAGTCGACGGATGCTTCGGGCCATGGGCTATGTTGGGGTTGGGGCAATATCGTGATTCCCGGACACTGTTCTTATCGCTTTGTTTGCGATTTGATCTCCACAATTACCACAAACGGCAACGGCAGCGGGTTTTCTTTCCACTTTGGCGTGTCCGTCGTTCAACCAAACCGTGCTTCCGAACAGGCTTTCTTTGCTTATGAACTTTGGGTGGAGGGTTTGACGATGGCCATCTTTGCAATGTGTGTAGATTCAGTCCGCACTGTTGTACATTTGTAGTGTCTAGCGATTGTCGGATATCATCGTGGCGAGTTGCAAGAGCTGCTTCTATATCACAATCTTGAAGACGAGACAGCCGAGACAGAGGCGATTCAGAAGAAGCACACATTGGACAAGACAACGAACTGGTTTGTCGAGAAGGTTGTTGTTGACAAGAGACTGTCGAATCAACGTAAAGACCACACGTATCCACATAAACACGGACCGAAAGCAGCCAGCACTGAGTGTAAAATATAGACACACGGTTTTAACTCCCAAAATACTCGGGAGCTTACTTGTTTGGGAGCCAAACTGCCACCAGCAGTGGCGGCCACCGACCGCCCACCTCACGAGAAATAGCGAGCTGCAGAGTGAGCAAAAAGAAAAAAATAATTAAAAATAAACAGCACACCTTGGTTTAAGGGCAAGATTTTTTTTTTTATCAGTGTATAACCCTTTGCTCTCCTACCAGTAACTTTTGATCAAGGGCTAAACCTCTGTTTTGTTGATTTCGAGCATTCAGTATCGAGATCAGAACGCGCGCGGTTTCGTGTACATCTGCTTGATTGCTTTCAAAACGACAACAACAACTTTTCTTTGCCAAAATGCCCCTTCGTCTGCCTTCTTCTCCTCATATCACGCCGACTCGGCCACCGTTCTCGCGCGAATCGTCGCAATCCGAGCTGCACTCGGGGTCCTCGAGTGCTGCAAACTCGTCGCATCCGACACCGACGTCGCGACCAAGTCTGCTGTCCTCGCACCGCCGCTCGTCGAGTAAAACGGTGCAGCTTGCTTCTGGACTGGCTCGCCCTGGGTCGCCGCAGCTGCCGGTGATGTCGCCGCCACCATTGAAGCTTTCGTTCAAGATCAACTCGCCGCCAATGGTCATGTACGGCCGGCGCACAGAGTCCTCGGGATCACTGCTCAATGGCGACTTTACGCTCGAGGTCCTCCAGGATGCGCCGTTCCCGATCAAAACCGTGTCCATACACTTGATCCAAGAAGTCGCAACCCGGCGGCCGAATGCCGGATCGTGCCAAGCGTGTCTGGTGCACCAGGAAAAACTGGCGTCTTGGGAAGTCCTCACGACACCCACTGCTCTGGCCAAAGGATCCTGCTCGTACCCGTTCATGTACCTGGTTCCTGGCGAGGTACCGGCAACGGGCTCTTCGCCGGTCTACTCGGTATCGTATCGCCTCGAGGCCACAGCGGTTCCAGACATTGAAAAGCTTCCATCAGGCCAGCCGGCAGACCACAAAAAACCCTTTGTGTTTTCGCAGGACATTTCCATCAAACGATCGATTCTGCCTGGCCCTGAAAAAGTCTCGATCCGTTTGTTCCCACCCACAGATATCTCTGTAAAAATGACTCTTCCGTCAGTGGTGTACCCGGGATCCACGCTCCCGCTTGAAATGTTCATTGACGGTCTCGCCATCAGCAAAAACGCCTCAGAAAACAAGAGCATGCGCTGGCGGCTCCGCAAGTTCAATTGGCGGATCGACCAAACATCAAAGATCCGCGTGCATCGGTGTCCCCAGCACCTGAAGGTGCCGTTAGACAAGTACCTTATTCAACGTCCCGAGCGCCCTCATTTGCCTCGATTGGGATCGCACCGTTCTTCACGTGGCGGTCTGCCGAGCGGACTGTTCCAATCAGCCGCTGCTGCGTTGTCTGGATCAATCATGTCTGGCCACCATCATCACCACGCGCCGACTTCATCGTCCTCATCGATTACCAGTAACCGAGCAGGCAGCCGGTCTAATCCTCAGTCACCTCGCAACACGCCATCCAGTTATTTCAATCTGACTGGAAGCAGTAGCAGTGTTGCAAGCAGTAGCAGCACCGCGAACGCCACGCCACAATCACCTAGAGGAAACCGAACACACCCGCAATCACCACTACCCCAATCCCCGATGGCGGCATCCTCGTCATCCAGCACAATAATCACGAGCTCAATTCCAGCATCGCCGTTAGAATCTCCGGCAACTACGCCGGGCTCGCCGGCAGTAGGCCCAGCTCCCGATACGCCGTCCGCAGAGACCGGATTTTTCTACGAGGAAACACTACGGCTAGGCGAGGGCGAGATCAAACAAGGGTGGAAATCCGATTTCAGCGGCGACGGCTCGGTACTGCTGGAACTGCCCATTCCTGTTCCAGTAGTCAAAACTGCGTTTGGACTAGAAGATCCAGTGTACGGGCTGGTGACGTCGCATATGCTGGGTGTGGAGATCATGGTTGCAGAGGAAACAGTGGCCTCGCGAACTGGCCAGACGTTACCGACGGGAGCCGCGCGGGTCCTGAAAATGCAGTTCAAACTGACCATGACGGATCGCAGTGGCGTGGGAGTCTCGTGGGAAGAAGAGGTTCCTCCTACTTACGAGGATGTTCCGTCCAGTCCGCCAACATACCAGGACTTTGCCAACAAGATCCCCACAATCAACGCGTTGAGTCTGTCTGAGATCGAGAGTCGACGCAACCTTTCAGAGCCAGCTACCAGTCGCGGGCTAGGCGACTTGAATGGGCAGGTCGAAGTGGGTCATTTGGGTACGGGAGCTAGTTATCTAAATGGGGCCGTTCATACACAGCCAGGAACAAGCCGGACCCATGCTGGGTTAGAGTAACAAGTGTAGGCTTTTTTTTTACTCGATATTCATGGCCCATTATTAGCACATAGTATATAGTGTACATACAAATGATAATTCAAAATTCCAGAGCTATTTGATATTTTTAAAATGGAATATACGGGATTTTAGTTGGATGCTGAAAACAGCAATTGTACAATTCAAGCAAAGTGTATAGATATTTAGCTACCATAGAATATAACTTACCTTGACAGGATTCATCATGTGATTGATTTTTTATGTAACATGTGTGCTACAATTTGTCAGATATCAAATCGGTTTGTTGATAAATTCAAGCTGATTCGAATATCTCAAAAAAGTCATTTAATAATAAGGTAGAAACAGACTCGTTGTTTAGTTTTTTTTCGACTGCGATTTCAAATTCCTTTTATAGAAATCCATAAAACCAAAACACATTATTATAGTATGCTGTTGTGTCGAGACTTCTATACTTTGAGTCTCGATCACGACGTTATTTATTCCTTGAACTCCAACTAATCCTTGACGTTTCATACTTGCACTAACCCTTGTCTTCTGTTACTTTCATGAATAATTATCATTCCTATGACTCTCCTTCCAATTTCCTCTTGATCCTCATTTCAGATTCTATAAGTATCCCGCTGGTTTTCTCTATTCGCATATTTTATACATCCTGCATGGTTCAACTCAAGCACTCTTGTCAGTTTTCTATTTGACAATATCTTTGAGCAGGTACCTGTCCTGTCTACTGATAACATCGCTCCCTAAACAATAACCTCTTTATTCAGTCGCCGCGCTACAATGCGGCAACCCTTTCTCAAAGCACTCTGTTTTCATACGTCTGTAACCTCAACCATCACTCCGGCCTATACAATTGTCGACCCCCTCCTGTGAGACGGTTGTTTTATGATTTATTCAACTGTTGCAACAAATACACCAAAAAACAACTTAGATCTTGTTGATAACCAGAATCCAAATCCTGTAGCGTGTGCGAGCTCACAGATGTACACAACTATGTACACATTTAAAGCGCCGAATTGAAAAATAAAAAGTTCAAACTAAACGACAGCCATGTTTTATTTATGAAAAAATGAACAAAAGTTCGCTACATCTTGAAACTGTGAATCGAGGCAGTACAAAGCTGACACTACGGAGAACATGTCTGTTAAAGACGACGGTGAGATAACTCTGTAACAGTCGACGCATTGATTTAGGGGGAACAGTTTTGCAAGTAGATTGTACAAAAAAAGCTGCGAATTCTGTGGATCGAACACAGGACCTCCAGATTACAAGACCGAGTAGAAACTTCAGTCTGGCGCTCTCCCAACTGAGCTAAATCCGCTTAATTTATTAAAATTTTTGAGTGCTAATACTAAAACAATTTCAATTCATGCTGATTGACACTTTATCATGCATTTCTGCACAAAAGCCAAATAGGAGAAATATCCGCAAAGCTTGTACCAAACATCGATCTCCAACATCATGTACACACTCTTTCTACACTTTGTTTTTTCCCCCGAAGCCTTCTGTGTACACAATCATCCTTAACAGCCTTTACACATTGTTGTTGCTGTTGCTGCAAGTATGTGTATACATCTTTTTACGGAACAAACACATCTGAAAGCAGTGTACCGAGTCTCTGTTTGAGGACAATTCGATGGGCGACATTCTGAACCCGAAATTCACACAATACACATTCTACATAATATATTATTATTGATTGATTGTGTCAGCGTATACAAAAATGCAATGGGTACAGGTGTAAACAACTTTTCTTTTGTGTTGATGCTGGTCTTTCGGGGGAGACTTTCAAATTCATTGAACACAGAAGAAGAAGATGATGATGATAAAGCCGACTTGACACGACACGACACAAAGTCTCTTGAATTTCTCTTTAGATCATGCGGAGATGTGTTTGTAAAGTGTGAGTCGACTGCGATGCCAGAGACTACACATCAACAGATCTGCTTTGTGAAAGGGGTTCAGGCCAAAGCGGAGTGTGAGGAATGCTGCTAAGCAATGAAAACAGTAACAGAAAATGAATCGAAAAACGACGACGACGACGATTTTGCAAAGCCGGGAAACAGAAACAAAAAACAAGATTTTCTGCCTGCTCCGAAGACTCCGAAGACACACATAGTGGGCAAGGGCTAAAAATACATTACAAGCCGTGATTCAAAACCATATGCTCTGAGTCAGAACTGGTCCTTCGATTACTGTATCTCTTAGTCATACACAGCCGTGTGCTTTTTTTCGGGCCAAATTGAAAAAAAAATACAAAAAATTCCGAAACCCCCATCCGCTTTCACTCAACTCACTCAACTAAACTCCAAACCATGCCCAGATCCAGGGAATACGGCAGAGGTGCATTTTATGATGGAACACCACTTTTATTGTTGTTGTTGTTATTCTACACATTGTCTGCTTTCAGCCTCGCTTCTGTACCACTCATCTGCTGCTGCTGCTAAACCAAAAAACAAAATTATCACTTCCCCCCCCTGCTTTCTTGTCCTTTAAATCAGACCCAAAATCCCCTGTTTCTCTTCCTAATTAAACCTTCATCAGTGTTTATGAATCTCCCCATTCATATCTACAAAGTACGTCTCATCCTCCTTCTTCTTTACCATCAAACCCGCCCACTAACTCCCCCTTCTCATAGAATGCCGTCCCACAATAAAGAGTCTCAACAGCTCTCTGTTTCATCTTCGCCGTCATCTTCGCCGTCCCCTCCGCTGTCGAAAAAAGATGAAAAAAAGAAGAAAAAAGAGAAAAAGTCCGCTAAACCAACCTACAAAGAACTGGACTACGCCGGCGTCGACCCGGATCAGGCTCAGATCCTCAAAGCACAAGTCGCCATTCCAGACATCTCCGTCGGCTACTTCACCCTCTTCAGATACGCCACAAAGTTCGACATGTTTCTGTTCTCCGTCGCAGCTCTAGCCTCCATCATCTCCGGCGCCGCCCTGCCCATGTTCACCCTCGTCTTTGGCCATCTCACCCAGGTCTTCACAGACTTCTTTGTCTACGGAATGGACCCGGCTGAGTTCCAGCGCATTGTCGACAAAAACACCCTCTACTTTGTCTACCTCGGCATTGGCATCTTTGTCTTTTCCTTTCTCCAAACATACCTCCACATTGACCGTGGTGAGGTCATTGCCGCTCGCATCAGAACAAAGTACCTTGAATCGATTCTCCGCCAAAACATTGCGTATTTCGACAGAGTAGGCGCCGGCGAAGTCACCTCCAGAATCACCTCAGACGTCACACAGATCCAAGACGGTATCTCGGAAAAAGTCGGTCTCATCTTCTCCGGCTTTGCTACCTTCATCGCCGCCTTTGTCATTGGCTTCATCAAGTCCTGGAAAATGGCTTTGGTCATGACCTCCGTCGTCGTCGCCATCCTCGTCGATATGGGCGGTGCGTCCACTTTCATTGTCAAGTACACCACCCTCAATCTCTCCGCCTACGGTGAAGCCTCCTCTGTCGCCGAAGACGTCTTGTCCTCCATCAGAAACACCGTCGCCTTTGGCTCCCAAGACCGCATGGCCAAAAAGTTTGACGCAAAATTGAAAAAGTCGCTTGCTGCCGGTGTCTCTAGAGGCAGAGCCCTCGCCGTCATGATTGCTGGTCTCTGGTCCATCATCTACCTCAGTTACGGCCTTGCCTTCTGGCAGGGATCCAGATTCATTGTTTCTGGCGACCAGGACGTCGGCTCGCTTGTCACCGTCGTCATGGCCATCATCATTGGCGCCTTCTCCCTCGGCGGTATCACTCCTTCTTTCCAAGCAGTCGGCGCCGCCGTCGGTGCTGCAAACAAAATCTACGAAGCCATCGACCGTACTCCCTACATTGACGCATTCGACGAGTCCAAGGGCGTCAAACCTGACGACTTTGTCGGCGACATTAGCTTCAAAAACGTTAAGTTTTCCTACCCTTCACGACCAAATGTCCCCATTCTCGACAACTTTTCGCTCGATATCAAGCCCGGCCAAACTGTTGCCTTGGTTGGTTCGTCTGGTTCCGGAAAGTCAACTATCATTGGTCTACTTGAACGCTTCTATGCTCCTCTTGGCGGTGACATCTACATTGACGGCAGACCCATTGAAGACATCAACATCAAATGGCTGCGTCGTCAAATCTCTTTAGTTTCTCAAGAACCCACTCTATTCGGTGTTACTATTTTTGAAAACATCTCCTACGGTCTTATTGGTACTCAGTATGAACATGCCGACGACTCGGTAAAGCGCGAGCTCATCATCAAAGCCTGTCAAGAAGCAAACGCCTGGGATTTCATCCAAAACCTCACTGACGGTCTTGAAACTGAGGTCGGCGAGCGCGGATTTTTACTATCGGGTGGTCAAAAACAACGTATCGCTATTGCCAGAGCTATTGTTTCTGAACCAAAGCTGTTACTTCTGGATGAGGCCACTTCTGCTCTTGATACTAAATCAGAAGGTATTGTGCAAGAAGCTCTCGATAGAGCGTTGAAGTCAAGAACCACCATTGTCATTGCCCATCGTCTGTCTACGATTCGCGACGCAGACAAAATTGTTGTCATGTCTAAAGGTGAAATCATGGAGGTCGGCACACACAACCAGCTCTTGGAGAAACGCGGTATCTACTACGGTCTTGTCATGGCTCAAAACATTAAGCAAGAACAAGAAGAAATGGAACACCAAATTGAAGAAATCCACGCCGAAGAGTCTCAGGTCGTCAAACCTTTTGAAGACGAAAAAGTCGCTTTGGAGAAAACCGCCACTAATGTATCGCACGTTTCTAAATCCCAGCAAGTTATTCAGGATCTTGAAAAAGCCGGTTTCTACGATAAACCTTTTGAAAAACGGTCTTCCTGGCAGCTTATTGTTTACCTCACACGACTTATTTCCCAATACGACAAGCTTTTGATTATCGGTGGCTTGGTCGCGTGTGTTTGTGGTGCCGGTTATCCTGTGATGGCATTTTTGTATGGTAAAGTTATTAACGCGCTCATGGTTCCTCCCTCAGAGTACCCGCAAATGCGGCACACTGTCAACATCTACGCTGGTTGTTTCATTGCACTTGCCGGCGTTGAGCTCATTGCGTTTGGCATTTTGTTCAACTGCTTGACCTACCACAGTGAGCAGCTCGTCTACAACATTCGTCTCAAAACCTTCCAGCACTACCTCAAAATGGACATTTCTTTCTACGATGACGACTCCAACTCTACTGGTTCCTTGACTTCTACCTTGTCGAAAGACGGTCAAGCTGTTGAAGGTTTTGGCGGCGGCACTCTGGGCCAAGTTCTCATTTCGGTTTCTGTTTTGTTAGGTGGTATTATTATGGCTTTGGTGATCAACTGGCGCCTGGGTCTCGTGTGTACTGCTACTGTTCCTGTTTTGATTGGCTGTGGATTCTTGCGTTTGCACATTTTGGTTCAAGTCGAAGAGCGCGCTAAAAAGTCGTATGAAAAGTCTGGTAACTACGCATGTGAAGGTGTCAGTGCTATTCGTACTGTTGCCTCTTTGACCCGTGAAGAAAGTGTGTGCAAGAGTTACCGCGACAATGTCGAGGCACAGGTCAAGCGCTCGCGGTACCCATTGATGTACTCTGCAACTGTTTTTGGTGCTTCGCAAGGTCTGGTTCCTTTTGTTATGGGCTTGGGATTCTGGTACGGTAGTACGCTGATGCGTAAGGGCCAATCTACTTCTTACGAGTTCTTTACTGCTTTCTCTGGTGTTATTTTTGGTGCTCAATCCGCTGGTCAGATCTTTTCGTACGCTCCTAGTATTGGTAAGGCTCGTCAGGCTGCGGAAAACATTGCCAAGGTTCTTGATATTGAGCCCAATATTGATTCGACTTCGACTGCTGGTGACATCATGGAGACAACTACTGGTAATATCGAGTTCCAAGATGTGCACTTCCGGTACCCTACAAGACGCAATGTGCCTGTTCTGCGCGGTGTCAATTTGAAGGTTCGTCAAGGTCAGTTTGTGGCATTGGTCGGTCCTTCCGGTTGTGGTAAGAGTACTACCATCAGTTTGATTGAAATGTTTTACAGACCTCTTTTGGGTAAAATCTTGCTTGATGGTGTCGACATTTCGACACTGAACGTTGCCAACTACAGATCGCATATTGGTTTAGTTCAACAAGAGCCGGTTTTGTATCAAGGAACTATTAAAGAAAACATTTTACTGGGATTGGGCGAGAAGGAAGCCGAGCAAGTGAGCGATGAAGAAGTGTTTGCTGCCGCCACAAAGGCCAACATTCATGAATTCATTCTGAGTCTGCCTGACGGATACGAGACGTTGTGTGGTTCCAAGGGTACTTTGTTGTCTGGTGGCCAGAAGCAGCGTATTGCCATTGCTCGTGCGTTGATCAGAAACCCCAAGGTGTTGTTGTTGGATGAAGCCACATCTGCGTTGGACTCTGAGTCTGAAAAAGTTGTTCAAGCTGCATTGGATGAAGCTGCCAAGGGCCGAACCACCATTGCAGTGGCACATCGTTTGAGTACAATTCAAAACGCCGACGTCATTTACGTCTTTGATCAAGGCAGAATTGTCGAAGAAGGCACACACGACGAACTGGTCGAGAGAAAAGGAATTTATTATCAGTTGGTGCAAATGCAAAAGTTGGAGAAGAATTAGTGTGAATTCTTTTTTGGTTTATTTATTTGTCGCATTGCATTTTTTTTATATACCACACATTGTTTTTTTTGCCGTTATTTATTTTGTTGTAATTTTTTTTTAGTTAATTTTGAATCCGAGTTTTGCTTGTGACTATTTTGGAGAGTGTTTTGGATGAGGTGGAGAAGAACATTAATTGATAACTTGATAAAGTGAGCAAGTTCGAGTAGTAATAGGTCGAAAAATAAAGTAATGAATAAAAAAGAACTGGGAAAATCTGAGAAAGATGCGTAGATATATAAATAAAGCAAATCTCAAAGCGGGTTTTGAGGAAATGCGGGAACCCGGGAAGAACAAAGATCCCGAAAGCACCAACTCCTATCATGACCACACGATTTAGAAAACAACAAAAATAAAAAAGTGTATCCGGGAACCGAAGAAATACATACAAGCAGATATCATGTAGATACATAGGGAAAGGAACAACGGAGAGAAACAGAACGGGGATCGGGGGATTTGAGCGGGAGTCGGCGAGATCTAAGGGCCGACAAAGCACGGAGAAAGGTAAACCCCGACGGTTTGTGGGTGTGTGATGTGGATAGGGAGTTCGGATGAACTGTACATGTGCTGTAGAGGAATTGAGTATGGCGATGACTGAAATATACTTTGTGACACTCTCTGAGAAATTGGTCAAGATGTGTGTATGATTGGATATTATGGGAGATTAAGACGTTGTGTAAAATGGGAAAAAGGATTATAGACGTTGTCGAGGTGCTTGGACTAGTAAGTCTTGACATGTCTTTAAAAAGGTTTGTGAGCGGGCTCGGAAGAACAGCTGAAAATTGAAGATGAATTTCTATTGACGGCGTTTAATAATCCAAAAACCAAAAGCATGGTCAACCACGACAGTGCGGGAATGTAGTGAATAGACGTCAGTTGAAACAGATGAGTGGACAAGAACCCGGGTCGGAACACAGTGATATTTTTGATCATGATTTGTAATTACAACGTGTGAGTGGAGGATGGACAGGAAATCAAAGTGAAGAGGGCTGTTGACAAAACAATATGGAGACGGAGTGAAACAGTAATTGTAGAATGTATAGAAAGAAGGATTCTGGCAACAAAATAGGAGAATTTACTTGAAGGCCTGATTTTGAAAATTGCGAGTCCAGAATATTGAGCAGACATGATGGTTAATGATGAAAAGTCATGGGAGCTATAAGCAAACCTTTTGAATTCTGATTTATTACGTATAGAAGCTAGTGAAGGTCTGAAGCAAATGATTAAAGACTTTGATTTAACATTCGCAATAAATGTACACATCTTACGAAGGAAAATAATAATGATAAAAACATGGGAAAAGCATTTAGGAAAGTTCACGCATCAGCAAAAACAAAAACAATTTTGGTGATTCGAGTCTTCGAATAGATCCAGAAAGAAAATAGTAGAACAACACAACGAATCGAAAAATAAATATACATAATAAGAATTAGTTTCAGGGTCTGTTAAACTATAGTCCAATCAAAAACCAGTGAAAAAATTGCGAGTACTTGGTGAAATATAATTTACCTTTATAAATTTGACAAAACACTGGGAAATCGCATCAAGGTGCTCAGCATCAGCTACTGAACTAATCAATCGTACTGAAATATGAAAACAAAAAACAAAAATCTCTATAGAAACTGAACAAAATGCAGACTTGCAGGGAATCAGTAATCCACAGAATGATATCAAAACTCACACAAGAGCCGATAGATGTGAATAATTGTAGAGGTTACAGCTGTAGCACTAAGATAACTGTTAAACCATGACGACAAACCTTTTTGAAATACGGCATGTACTTGTTGGATATCATGTGTAGCAGAAAAACACAAATTCTGAATAGCATATCAGAATTGAAGAAGTATACACAAAACATATGCCGACTTTTTATGCACAAGTTTAAGTACAACTTTTACAAAAAATGTGAACTTCCAATTTTTCAAGTGACTCAAAGAATATTATTAGCAATTTTTACATTCAGTTTTTCGTTGACCAATTCAATTACCTGGTTGATCATAATCATCACAAGACTTGATATAAAGCTGCCCAATTTATACGTTTATTAGTGTGGTAATAATGTGAGAGTACATACACTGAGTGGTAGAAATACAAACTCAAAGAGTTCTACAAACAGAAACAACTATGTCAAATTCTGTAAATTTTGGAATACCAGACCAATCTTAAAATGATTAAAAAAGCAATCGGTTTTTGCTGGCTTGTACATGTACAAGATTAAAGACTTGATAATATACTTTTCCGCATTTTGTATTTTATTGAATATCTAAGATACTATAACATGTACATAACTTTCATCACCCAAGTTTATTTTTTTTTAGGATGTTGAAGAGACTTGATATCACAAAAACAAAAAAGTAAAAGTATCTAAAATCTATACTAGAAAACAAGACTCAATTTTAACGTTCGCTTTGAAGCTATGTTGAATTTCGTAAAACCTATAAACGTGTAAAAGTCACAAGAATATTATAAGATTCAAAATAGTTTTGTACAGAGAAGGCTGTGAATATTCCGGACATTTATGATCTCAAAAAGTCATTTACGACAAAACAGTTGTACGTGTCATGATTTTGACGTTCTGTCTGAAACTACTTTTCATAGGACCGTTGTTTGGAACGCATCTTTGCTCTTTAAGCATGTATTGGTAAATTGACAATTGTACATTGAAATGTATCTTAGTTATCTACTGCTGCAGAAAATATACTTACAGCTTTTATGCTATAGCTTGGACTGTCTATATTCGGCAATTTTCAACATTAATTATTCTGGAATAAAGGCTTGCGTTGTATGATGTATACTACATGGCTATTGCGATCAATACAAGATAAAACTGGAAAGCAGTTGTTTGTATCTCGAACTACTCAATAAAATCAAAACACGATTGACAATTTCTATTTGTCATAAACTATCATCACCAGTCTATTAGTTTGTAAGTTTTCACATATTTCGACTTGGCAAAAGTTTTGATTACATTGTTAGCATTTGATGAAATCACCGCTTGATTTGTTTTATTTTAGAAAGAAAAACGTTTGCCATTCTCTGGTTTGCATTGCTTATTGGCCTGAAGATGGCAATATAACTTCTTATCATCGTATCTTTGCAAAAGATCTGAATTTGGACCATGCCTAAGTCCGAGCTTTCATGTACTAACTTGATAATCAGGTAAGCAGCAACTGATTTTTTCATACAGCGTACATTCTAGGTCTCAATTCCAAAGTGCAGGCAATTCCCTGTATTTGACATGGTTCTACCTCGTGGTAATCACAAACTAATTATCGATCAAGATTTGTATGAATAAGACTCGTTTATTCATTTAACTCTGGCTCTGGAAGGCTTAGATCAAAATAAATTTTTCGGTGCTAAACATGGGAAATGATCTAGTTTGCGCGCAGGTACAGCACACTGATTTTGAGGTCATTGCAAAGCGGGTACCAAGGAGCACAAAGATAACATGATAAGATACAATAATACACAAAAAGGTCAACCGCTAAAAGTATTATCACTAGGTATTTCTAACTAAATGATTTGATAACTGCATTTGTTATTTTGGCTTCTGTTAGCACGGTTGCCCTTGAAGCAGGACTTGCATTGACTATGGCCATCTACAGACCTTGGAGGGGTTTGAAACGGATTCTTTTTCAAAAAAAAAGTGTCGATTTACAGCACCAATACGCCAAGGAGCTCAATTGTTATTGCTGAATAATTGTAAAGCGTCTGCATTTTGTTGCAAGGACCAGCAACCATGGAACGTATCAAAAGAATCAGGACTTTTCGCTTTGCATATGCTTTTTTTGCACTCGAAAAAACCGGAATTGATAAAGCTCAAATCTAATCAAACCCATTAAACAATTTACAAGTGAGATTTTGTTTTGAGACTTTTTTTAACTGCTTTATCGTTTATCTGAACTTTCTCTCCACCAAACAGATCATTAGCAAGCACACGTCGCCAACAAGTACGCATGTAAACCAACCCACTGAAATCATCACAATGCCTTTACAAATGATGTGCTTTCTTGGATGAGTATCATCACCAGCTACGGCTGCGCAGTTGTCTATTCACCACATTTTTTCCCATATCCACTTTCCCTGAGCACCCCACCTAGACACAATCAGAGTTGAGCACGGCTGTTCATGTATTTACATCATAGTTTTAGGTCTGGTTTTTTTCCTCCCAAAGCAAACTTCGAGAGCCCTGAGATAACACCGCGCTGTATTCCTAATTACAAACCGTTATCAGCATTATCCCTTCTGCCTTCCACTCGGATCCGGTTCCGAAGGCATTTATGCCTGGTTTCGTTGGGCATTCCAAGCTTTTCGCGCAAAAAAATATACAAACAAAAAACGATACCTGTATATTTTTGCTTCTTTTTGCTCTTCTGTGAATATTCTTTTGTAGATACAGCAAACAAGGCCGTTGTACACATGAGAGTACTTTTTTCCACAGTTTTGTAAGCTCTGTGACGTCGCCCAATTGTCGGATATATACCCGCATAGACGTTTCATTTTGCACAGCTGCGTAATTTCTTTTTCTATAAACAATCTCAGTACACACGTATGTATTTTTTAAAGTTGTTTTTCGCAACATTTGTGTGTACTCGGGGCCACAAAACCGTTTTTTCTGTATTTCTTTCTTTGATTCAGAGCCCCTCTCTCGGATTAATTCCTAGAAAGCAAAATAAATAAAAGACATCTGAAGAAAGAAAAAAATATCTATAAATTGACCTACTTTCCTTGTGATTTTTCTAGTTTTTCCGTTCATTCACACTTCATTCTCATCATTACTAAGAACCTCTTCTTCACTCTTTGCATAGAAACAAAATGGTCCAAGATATTCAAAGCGCTAACTTCATCAACAACGGGTTGTTTGGACTCTCAGGCAAAGCTGCTGTGGTTACCGGCGCCGGCGGCGGTATGGCCAGCACTGTGTGTAGATACTTGATGGATGCTGGCGTCGAGTTCATTGCGCTCATGGACGTGGCTCAGCCAGGTCTCACACGCACTGTCAAAGAGCTCCGCACCTTCCATCCGCACCAGCGCATCGAGACCTACGTCTGCGATATCTCCGACGCAGTGGCCGTCCGCGCTACCATGAATGCCATCAGACAAGATGCTGGTATCAAGCTCGATATCCTGGTCAACACCGCTGGATTCTGCGAGAACATCAGCGCGCTTGACTATCCTGTCCCCAAAATGCTCAAGCTCCTTGAAGTCAACCTTGCAGGATCCATGATTGTCGCTACAGAATTTGCTCGTACGGTCGTCACAGACCTCGGAATCCCTGAGGGTCAAAACAGCTGGGAACTGTGTCCTGAACAAGCCCGCGCGTTTAACCAACCACTTCAAACAACTGCATCTATCATTCTCGTTGCCTCTATGTCCGGCCACATCATCAACCATCCTCAACCCCAAGCTCCTTACAACATGTCCAAAGCCGGCGTCATCCATCTTGCCAAATCCCTCGCTAACGAGTGGGCACCCTACGGTATCAGAGTCAACTCGCTCTCCCCAGGCTACATCATGACTCCTCTCACAAGAGCCATTATTGAAAAGGATCCTGCCCTCAAGGCAGAATGGGAAAAGGGCGTCCCCAATGGCCGTATGGCTGAACCTGATGAGTTTGCTGGCCCCATCATCTTCCTTGCCTCTAATGCATCTTCCTACATGACCGGTGCCGACATGGTTGTCGACGGTGGTTACACTATGCGCTAAATCTATCCTTCGCTATACATTTCGCAATATTTATTTCCAATGACATAGACTTTTTTACTACATAGAATTCATCAAAAATCAAACTTTTCCACTTTTAGAACATTGCCTCATTTCCATATCGAGATTAACTGTGCTGGAAGCCAGCCCTGATTTCATTCAGAGCCTATTCAGATAGTCATTGCCCGTAACTTCCACTACGTTCGACGGCAGCTCGTCATAAAGATGTGACTTGTTGCACAACTGCCGCAACAGATATTTCACTTTGTTTCCATTGTACTTGCGGAACTTGTCCATACTAGCCACGAAATCAGGACCGACCAGTTCATGTCTGTTCCTGTTAAGCACTTGATGTGTGTAATGCCGCTAGCAACGGGTTATGCAGATCTCACGGTTCGATTTTAAATTTATAAAACGTTTTTAGCACAAAGTCCAGTCGATCAGTATCATAGAAAAAAAAGGTTTAAAACCTGTTTGGCAATACATTCCAGGTTTTGTTGAAGTGGCCATTCGCGCAAACAGAAACTGATCTCACTTGAGCGTCTTGCTTTGATCGAAATCGAAATGTGCATCTTTTCTTTTTCAGATTTGGGCCTCATTGGTACCTTTTGGGGCATGATGTCACAATGTGTGTACGATGACTAGTCTGTGAAGATGGATCATCTCGCTTACTACACAGTTGAGTATCAATCAGACTGGCCCTTTTCTCCCAAGATAGATATTTTAGCATTTAGCTTCAAATTTCCATTTTGGAAGAAAAGGGTCAGTCGTTTTGATACTCAACTGTCCGTAAATTTCGTAACAGTCTTGTTCATACACACTTCACTGCAAAAACCACCGAGATCACAACTCTATCACATACGGTATCCAAGTTATTTTGACATTAGGGTATGAATTAAATCATCATCTTGAATTTGAAATTGTATTGAGGCTTATTCATTTTCTAATCTCTTCAGCAATCAACAAAAGTAAACCAATTGGTTCGTCATACATTGCCACAGTCCAAAACATGTCTACTGCGAGATTATCTCAAGAAGCGGACGCAGAGTTTTTGGATGATGCCCAACAAAACCAACCTGGATACATATCAGGAGAGTCTAAGGATATTGAAGTAGAGGATGAATACAACACTGATGACGACTCCAAATACGACAATCGTCTTGCCCAACATGGGTTTAATTTCAATCTTAACAGGAACTCCGACGTTGAGTATGATTCTGATGGCAATCGCTTAGAAGAACCAGTCTACGACTTTGAAGATAATAAAGACCCTGGCCATGGACCCAAACATCGATGTGAGTTTAGCAGGCACTATGTTTCCAATCGCATTCCCAAAAAAGGATCTCTATTTGACGTCATGTCAAAAAAGAAACTGAAATTATTCACCAAACACCTGCCTTTGGAAATCAGGGATCCAGAAGGCCATCCTGATAGACCGAGATGGCCGTTTGATGACGACATGGGAACCACGTTTTTCCATGCCAACTGTGAAGTTAAATCAATCCATACAAAGGCTTTTCGAACGGTGCGTTGCATAGAAGAACAAGCCAAGATCAGATATTCTTGGGAAATCAGGAAAACCCAAAACTGGTTTATGGAATACAAACGTCAGAAGTTTAAAAATGGCTGGAGGAAAGAGCTTGTATCCAGAGGAATGGATCTAGACGATGCAAACTATGTGCTGAATGAACTGCAGGCCTTCAATCAAATTCGGATCCAAGCTGGTGGCAAGTTTCAATTAGGCCCATACGAACTGATTTGTTTTGGTGATAACGCAGTTCCGCCAGACGTGAAGAACGCGCTAAAAACGGAAGCCATTAAGCTTGAGCAAATACCAGAGTCTCAACAAAACTGGGAACCAGATTCAAAGGGCCAGCTGTTGAATCTTATTGACCATCAACTATATCCATTAATTTACACAGTTACTCCAATCACACCAAAGAGTGTTTCTGTTGGTTTGCTAGAGGCCCCTTTGCAAGACGTACAGCTGAAACGTGCAGCATTTTTCAAGCGGACCACGCACACGATTAAAACAGGATACAAGTATTGTAGCTATTCCAACGAGCATCAAGCTTTGCCCTCTATTTTTGATGTGTCATTGGATGGAAAGGTCACAATTAAGTCATATATCAATAATCTGCATCCGGTTTGGTTCAAAGGTCTGTACCAGCCAATAGCAGATATATTTGCAGCTGCTATACCAGGTATCAATCTCACGCTTTCAGAATATATTTCGCCAGAGTACATAAGGACAGACTCCTTTTATCGCGAGTATGGACCCAAAACACGCATTAACCTCAGGTGGAACTATATTGAACAAAAACTATTTCAGAAATTACGAAATGCAAAAATTCCCTATATGCGAAATTCTCTAAATAAAAACAGGTTCAACTACGACGTTCGAGGGAAAAAACTGAAAGTGTTGGTCAAAATGGCCAATTACGTATTGACTCCAGAAGACCCTCAGTACAAAGGTGGCACATGGCATATTGATGGTATGATGAACGAAGACATTGTGGCCAGCGCTGTGTATTTTTACGATGTTGAAAACATTGACAACGCATCTCTTTCATTCCGATCGGCTGTCGGTTCACCGCCGTTTGAAGGATACAGCATGGATGAATTAACCGAAATTTTTGGACTAGGTTGGGATGATCCGGCCAATTTTGAACTTGGTGATCTAAATTGCATTGAGGATCGCATAATTGTTTATCCTAATATTATACAAAACCGGACATTGGAGTTCAAGCTCAAAGACGCAAGCAAGCCGGGGCATTGCAAATACCTGCAGTTTTTCATTGTTGATCCTGAAAACGACAGAGTAACAACAACAGACCAAGTTCCACCACAGCAGCACGATTGGTTTGCGAGCGAGATCAGTAAGTTAGACACTGAACTGACGCACAAGCTACCAATTGAAGTATTTCAAAAAGTGATGGATGAAGTATCTTGGCCACTAAAGATGGAACAGGCTATGAAGATCAAGCGTATGATGTTGTGTAATCAGCGCTGCATTGAAGGTTGTGGAGTATCAATGGACTCTATATTTAATAGACCCTCCAGCGATATGACTTCGGGCAGATAGAAAAAAAGACATGATCTGACTTAGCCTACCAAAAGTATATAAGATTGTTATATTATATAGTTGTTATGTACTTTGATTAATGCATTAAAGTATCTGAAATCTATTTACAACAGCCCAAATAAATGCCAGCTAGCTTCATTTCATTCCATTAAAATTATTTTGCACCTGTCAAACAATTAGGCACAAACTCATTTTACATACACTATTTTGGGATCAAGATCAATTTATTTGTATTTACACGCCAGTCTGATTGGGATAAATCAAACATTCTACTCTTGCAACTACAAAACACGAGTACCAAAATCGTGTATGTCGATTCATAGTTTCAGTAACAGTAGCAATCTCATCATAAATCATTTCGGAATATAACAAATTTGGTATCTACTTCCGTTTTTTGTTTTAATACAACTCCGCACAACTGACGTGTATCAAGGTAATGTATTTTTTGTATTCGAAATACTCAAAAGGACCTGAGTCTGCACATATAGATGGTCAATTCAAAATTAAACATTAGTAATTATTTGACAACAATCAGACATGCAATGTATCATTGAAAGGTTAAGTTGAAAAATCATAAGCTAACGTTTTGAAAGTGTGTTGTACACATCTAGAAAAGACCTCATTGGTCAAAATTTCTGTATTAACTTAAGAATTTATATACACACTGGCAGAAATTAAGCTTCTCCTTTTTTTTATCGTATACATTCAACACTCACTGTTAAATTAATAGCAGTCATGAAATCTATCATAAGAGCCTAATTTCTACCACTAAATGTACATGTGACATAGTGGTATACGATACTGGCACGCCGCCGTCTTGATCTTGGTGGTCAATTGACCCAGAATTGGCCGAGAGCACAGGGGTACGGTAGAGATTGGCAATTGGATCTGTAGATTTCGCGATATGCGAGGTATCTGTGGGACTGTGTATAGTTGAAATTTGGAAAATACGTAATGTTGATAATAATTCTAGTAAATCGCAACTTTTCCAATAAATAAGCCATTAACATTAATACATTTGTATATTATAAGTAGATATAAATTATCCCAGATAATTCAGTTCTTTCGGTTACTTGGGAGGATGGATAGAGGTGGAGGTGGTGGTGGTGGTGCCAGCGGGGACAGCAGGAGCCGCAGTAGAGGTGGTAGTGGCCTTGTGAGTGGCTGGGGCACCTGCGGTAGCGGTAGTGCCAGAGGTAGTGGAGGCAGTGGTGGTGCCAGTTTGATGTTGAATGTACTCGGCGGCTTGGTTGACCAGATCCTTAGCAGTGTCCAGAAGATGAGCGCCCTCCTTCTTAGCAGACTCGAGGTAAGCTTGACCCTCGGCCATGGCAGTGTTGAGGTAAGACTCACCACTGTGTTCAATCTTCTCGCCCTCCTTCTTGGCCTTGTTGATGTCGGCGCGGGCATCGACCTTGGCGTCGTGGAGACCGTCCGAGGCCTTTTGGGTAGTGGACTTTTGGGATTGGGGTTGGATCTTAGCGGCCAAGTTGTCAGCGGTGTTGGTGATAGACTCGCCCATCTTTTCGGTGGCGGTCTTGTTGGCGTTGGGCTTGATAGCCTCGGCGGCCTTGTCAGAAAAAATCCTTTCTAAGAGCTAATATTTGATGTTAGTGAATGGACAATTGAAGACTGGGGTAGGAGAGTACAAGAGCAGGACTTACCGTCAGACATTGTGATTAGTTGTTTATTTGTTTGGTTGCAGAGAGTAGCGAGAGCAGTGGTTTGAAGAAAAAAGTTGATGGAGATGAAAAAGGGAAAGACAACGAATATTTGGGGATATTTATACTTTGATTGAGATGGAGTGGGTTAGTTTGAAGGTGAGCACAACAGCGGCCGCGACTTGAAGATTCTGAGTGAGCCTGGAAATTGATTTTTGAGCATGTAATTTCGGCAGTAGGCAAATTAAGCCTGAAAATGGGGTTGTGATCTCGGTTGGGCCCTAGTTTTGAACAAGGTTGAGAAATTCTGGGGAGTAGATGGAGATGGTTGATTGAATTGAAGCAGTAGTCAATTGAGCCAAAGCACTAGTGAGAAAGATGAATTGAAATGAATGCTTTGCTGAACAAGTTCTCATCTGTTGATTACTTGTTCTTCCGTGATACAGCTTCTTCTTCGCGACCAAACCTGATGAGCTTAAACTATATTATATCCCAATTGGGAAGTTTGTAAACAGCAGACCGCACGCAATGGGCGAATGTTTTCAGTGGAGGAACGTGGTTGTGGCTACACACCATGATATCATAATCATAATCATTTTCTTGTTTTCAGGGTCCGCTTGTGAGCCGCACCCCGTACACTCCACATTTTTTTTTGTGTATTACCAACATCGTCTGTATCAAAGCCTTCAAAAGGCCGACGAATGTTGACATCGACATCGGCACCGGCATCGGGGCACCGACAACAATGGTATTGACAATGACAGTCGCAATACACCTATTTTCTCCTCAGAGGCTGTGCCCCCACCAAGCATCCACCGCTCGGGACTGGGGCTGAGACCGGTGCCGGGTGCAGATAGGGTTAGGCTACCTCAGCTCCATTTAGGGGACACGAGAGGGTAACAATGCTCAGATATTTCTCGTTGTGATCCAGTTTACCCATACATTTCTTGTCCACGGGTGTCCCACCACCTCTACACCCGGTTTAAAACGCCGAAAATTTTTTAAGTGCTTCTCCTTCTCTATCCCTATATCAAATCATTGTGATCCAATTGGAGGTCTTCAGTTCAATACACTCTGCACCTAAAATGAGTACAAACGCCACAATGAAGTAAGTAAAGACTCTGCTTTGTCTAATGGGGTGAAAAAAACTACGCGAAATTACAGTGTGTTTCTAGAGGATGATAAACTCGATTTTTGTTGCTTGACCAGCCTGGGGAGAAGTCCACTAGCTGCTGTGGAGGCACATATAGACTACAACGGTATCTGATTAATGCAAAACACACTTTATTGAACATCTCGAGCTTTTTTCCCCCATTCTAATGCTTTCTTGAAATATCATGAACTAACAGGCTTTAATTTGAAGGTAGTACGAACAATAGGTCAACTAAAAGACCTAACCTGAACTTGCTCTACAAGCATCCTCTGCCGGTCACTGTTCAGCCACTAGCCCCCTTTATCCCTCACAATCCCTTATCTTGGGTACCATACATCTTCCAGTACCTGTTTCCGGAACACCCAGTCCAAGTCAAATCCAAAGCTATTGTCGAATCAAACAGTCAATTGTGCATTGTCAAAGTTTTGAATGAAGCAGATCAAGATCGCTTATGGTCAATGGGTTTCTTTGGCAAAGGCATCCTGAGTAGAAGTGAACCGTCCTGGTACAACAGAACCTCACGCCGCCTCAATCTACAGGGATCAGACGAACTTCCACTTACAGCCGAGGAAATCACACAGGTCAGACGGCTGGAGCGCAAGAAGTTCAAAGAGGAACGTGCCCGTATAGAACAGCAAACACTGGAAAACCAGCAAAAACTGGAAAAAGGCGAGGCTGTAGACCCTGTCGCAACAACTGAGTCCAATCTGGTACGTCCTGCTGATTTCCTCAATATTGATATCGAGGCCATCAAAACTGGAATGAGAATTGAAGATGCAAACATTGTTGATCAAAGCGGTAAACTGATACAGCAAGAGTTCATGCAGCTAATGGCGGTTGAAACATTATTTCTTTCCGTCACGTTGGGCGTTCTAGATGTTTACGACCAGTATGGAAACCTTCTGGAAGACTACGATCTGTTCCATGCCTTGTCAAGAGGCAACGACGAGAAGCTGCTGTATGAATACGTCGTGTATCATCATTTCAGAGCAAAGGGCTGGTGCGTCAAATCAGGTGTCAAGTTCGGAACAGATTATCTTCTTTACAAACGAGGCCCTCCATTTACACACGCAGAGTTCACGACAGTTATTGTTCCGACGCATTCAGACGAAGATCAAAATCGTTTGAACGCTCCAGAATGGTGGCAGACTCTGAGCATAAATCGTGTTGTTGGTGGCGTCAAGAAAACATTGGTCTTTTCATATGTTGAGATTCCAAAACTCAGTCCTGGTTTCAAACTGGAAGATGCTCTCAAGCAATGTAAAGTTACGGATATTGTTTATAAAAGATGGCTCCCAATGCGGAGCAGAGATTAATATCATGTATTCAGAGTGTAACAATAAAAATACGAATGGTTCAAATTGTTTCAAATTCAAGTATTAGCATTTTGTGGGTGTAATGGTCGTAAAAACCACTTGTACATCACCTTGGTATGGCTGTATTGTATACTTCAATATATGAAGGGTTATTCAAGATTCTTCAATGTATATCAATGCACAAGCTTCAAATAGCTAGCAAATAGAGTAGATAACGATGAGAATCTGGTTGTTACGAAAGTAGATGATGCTTGGAATATCATTGGTGCAGGTGCAATCCCAAATAGGCAATATATTCAAATTGGAATCGTTTTTTTTTTGTTGGCATTTTGGAATTTTGACTACGAATACATGTATACATGCAGTTGCATATTTCTTACAATAATGATATTATTATGATTATGTTTTTGTTTTTTGTTTTTTAAATCATGAACTTTTTCTATTTATTCGTCAAGTTATTTCTGTAAACAAAAATATCATTCACAATCTATCTTTTAGAACAGATTTTCGAGTATGTTTTTGACAAATAGCATTTGCAACTATTGTGAGATATGATTGCTGAATTGATATTGACAAATTGGAATTTAATGGTTTAAAAAATTATTATTGAACATGAAATAAAATGAAATACTCCAACTGACATGAACAAAAAATCTTTGAAAGGCAAACCCGGCTGGATAGCATGCTCCGAGCAATTCAGTATTATACGCAAATAGAATAACTTTTTTAGTTAATCACATATTTTATCTGAGGAAACAAAAAGCTTTTACAGACTGCCTTTTACATATATCTAGAGCAGCTTTTTAAAGATCTAAAATAATGGGCAGCGTAAACAATAATATTATCGATTGAAGCAAGCAATCACTGTGAAAGAAACTTAAATAGGACAAAATTGTAGAAGCAAAACTAGTAGCAGAATCACAGAAACATACTTTGGCATCAGTAACTATTGATCTTTGACAAAATGACGTTTAAAAGACGGCAAATCTAACAATGCTATTCTTGCAAAAATTAGAAAATTGCATGAGGCCATATTTTAGCGCTGTGGCTATTTAGAGGGTTTGTCAGTAGACAGTGTAAGTACCAACTGAAAGATATTGGTATGTAGAGGTCAAGCACCAACTGAAAGATATTGACTTTAAGAAAGTAGCACCAACTGAAAGATATTGGCGGATAGCTAATAGACAAGAGTGCTTGGATTAAACTATGAAGAACAAAATATAAAAGTATAGGAAAGAAACGGAATACTTATAGAATCTGAAATGAGGATCAAGAAGAAATTGGGATGAAGTTCCCAAGAGTGATGAACACCCATGGATATGACAGAAGACAAATAAGGATTAGTGCAAGTATGAAACATCAGAGATTAGTTAGAGCTCGAGGAACGGAAAACTTTGTGATAGAGACTCAACGTATAGAAGTCTCGGCACAACAATATTATAATATTGCAACTCGATAAAAGCATGGATAACTAAGGGATTCAGGAATACTGTTTGCAAACTGTTCAAGGTGCTAATACTTTCAAACAATTATAATTACTAGAAAAAACTAGAATTTTTTATATATTTAAATGAGAACAGTAATAATATTCTGAAAAAAAGCCATCTGAATACAATAGTGTAGTGTAAGAGAATAGAAATAGGCATCTAGATACGCGGAATAAAGGGTTGTTCAAGCATGAAAACGGGTTACCGATCAGGGACAATGATGCAGCTTATATGTTAAAGGATCAAGTGTATTCTCGGCGAGGAACTATATAAAAGGATCGGGGAACCGAGCCTTATTTATAGACAGAAATATGTAATTAAACAACAACGACGTGGCATTTTAGGCCACAGAGGTTAAGAGCTAGATAGCGCAAGAAGACATGAATTTAAGCGACATTTTTGTCGTGATTATCACGACAATAGCACACAAGATTTCAAAGCGAATTTGATATTCGAATCTTACCTGATATCAAGAAAGATCAGATAGCGGCGATTGGGGTCTTGAGTTTACTAAAACACCTTATTTTGAGACTTAATGCTGAATTTCAGCAGCTTGTGATGGTTTTTCTGTTTGTCGAATTTTGAGTCTAGTTACCAGCCTTTTGTCTTTCAAATTTCCCTGTGCACATGGTCACAACCTTGAAGAATTTGTCACTATCAAATACAGAAACACCTTAAAATCTTTTCGCAAAAAGTTACTTTCTTAAAATCTATGAAATAACCAATAAATCAAATACTAACTCCTATGTCTCTAAAGGTATATTGCGTATGATTTCAAGACGTTAGAACAATTAACCGATCATTATCGTCATCATCATCATCAATATTTTTGCTTGTTTTGAATAATACACATGTGGAAAGGATTGGGTAAGGGTATTAAATCCCATAATAGAACTCAACCTTTCACCCATGTAACCCAGTTGATACAACTAGCTTTCATTCCAATTCAGCTATACATTGCTGTCAATTGTCATTTAGGAATCAATTATACTTTATACAAATGGATTCGTTCTTTTCATTATCGCCACCACCGACAACAACCGTACCACCACCTCCGGTTGCAACCGTTACACAACCAACAGCAGCCTCAATATCTAGTTATTCTGAACCATTACACAATTTGCAACAGCTCGACCTTCTTTTGCTGGTTCAGGATTTGCTTGTACGAGTCCAAAGCGGGGAAGTAACTGCCAAAACTATCGAAAACGAAGCCGGGTTCATTCGCTCACGGATATATAATGCGAAATCATGGATGGTGGATTTAGAGCCTTGCGAGAGCCAGGATTATGAAAAAGAAATAGAGGAGCTCGAAAGCGGGATTGCAAGAAAACGAGAGCTGCTAAGAAAGTTCATGGTCGTTATGGGCCAGGAACAGCAGGAGACTGGTCAAAAAGGAGGTGAAGATGAAAAGAATGGCGATATGGCTGTGAAGGACGAAAAAGCGGATGAACGTCAAGAGCAAAATGCATCAAATTTGGTACAGAATGATCAGCAAATGTCAAATCTAGTTAAATCAGAACTAGAAGACGAAGACATGACCCATGTGTTTGAAGGCCAGGATCAAGGTATCAAAAATGAAGACGTTAGTATGATGGATTTGAGCCTAAATACATTTGAAGATTCTACGTTTGATTTTGGATTTTGAATTTCGCATTTTTGTTTATTTACTGGAGGTTTGTTCCATAGACTTTTGTACGTCAGGCATCAGTCTTAGCTGTGTGGTGAAACTATTTTGATAACATCAAAGTGTTATTTTCAACTGTCGGTGCCATTATCCATGACTTGCTGTTGGTGTACATGTGTCGTTGATTGATTAGGTTTCTTACTCGAGCATTTAATGGCTAGGCGATGCGATTAATTGGTTGGTATACATTCAATATAAGTCGATAAGAGTAATCGCATCATACAAATGTATAGCGGCTTTGTATCATGGCGATGATGAAAGTGTATCTAGGTTACCATGTGTTTTAAAAAAAAAAGCATCAAGTGAGGATAGCTGCTTTGATTAAAGCTGGCATCTATCATCTTTAATATAAGCACAATGCATGTATCGTTGAGTTCAAATCACTGTACATATGTCTTGAATGCAAAGGATGATAGCAATTGAATGACTAAAAAATATAGTTGATATCTCAAAGCATATGACATTGCAACTTCGTATATTCGACTACAGCTCCCTGGCTTGTAGAGCATCGTATGTAGAAAAATGGATCGTTGTTGCTGGCTTGCGGTTATTCAGTATTAATGAAACTGCCGATGTTTTTGTATTCATACTGATTTTTCTGGAATTTTTTGACGGCTTTTAGCAAATACAATCACGTTTAACATGCGATTCAACAATGTGTCGAGATGTGTAAATAATTTGAAGTGGTTGATGGTGGGAGAAAAGGAAGAAAAAAAAGAAATGCGTTGGTCTGACCAAAAGAAGACAAATGGAATCAGGGTTGAACAGGACCGCCATTCTTTTTGCAAATTTCCACACGCAGCATCGAAAATATTGTCTCTGTATCCTCACCAATCCGTTGATCGAATCAACATCCTTTTCTAGTTTACACCGATTAAGACGAATAAAACACATTGATTTAACAATAATATCCATTCTGTCTAGACAGTATATTCCGGAACTACTGTCGAATGTACACGCAAAATGCCTGCTATTGTTAGACTTTTTTGCCGAAGAATCACGACTAGTACCAACTACTTCTTTTCTCAGCACCGTTAATTCATCTTCTGATCGCTAAACGAGCAACTACAGTGGTCGAACTTTTGCGTCCTGTATCATCATTAGCACAAAGATTGGTATTAGTGTCTGAACATCAAATTTCACCTCAATTTTCCGAGAAAAAACGTTGCTATCAGCAAGTACAATCCAGCTTGCAATCTTTTGCTGCATGAGCATTTCACTAGAATCAGCAAAAGTAATGATTGACTAGTCACTTCACCACAAGCAATTGGCTTGATGACCAGCAAGAAGAATTGACGAAACCAAAATGATACCTTGAGTCAAATACAGAGCAATTTTTGATACTGATAGTGAATTAAATACACATCTATGTTCTTGGAACTTTACGAAGTATTGTATCAATCACAAATAGACGCTTTAAGATACTAGTGATGAAAACGAAATTACCTAGACAAAGAAGCTGAAGAGTCTACAATGATTCAATTTGTTGAGTTTGACACAGCTAGAAGGAGTGCAAACGTGCCAGTTCCACATAATTGATAGCACAAAGTACATGCATTTTTAAACTGCAAAAATTTAGAGCTATATGCTGAGCAAGTTACTAGCATCAGTTAGGCATCACTGTCAAATTTTGTTGAAAATGAGTAACATTTAATCCGTTTACTCTTTATAGTCGATTTATTCTTTGAGTTGTTCAAGTTCTTTTCATGTAAAAGCAATAGAAAGGTAGTTCGTGTCAAAGCAATGAATCATCTTATAGTATATCAAGAGCATGTCAGATATTGATTCTGATTTTTGAGTGTAATTTGTTGGTTGTGTATTTGATGAGGAGTGCAAGCGCAACTGTTGATCTGCTTGATACAACTAGTGCGGCTGAACATTTACTGTTGCCATCAATTTATTACTCCCAATTCCAAGTTCTTTTATGTTTGTTGATTTTGGTTTTGATTGCGTGAGATTAATGAGTTCAAGTCATCTCAAAATTTTTCATCTCACCCAGATTTACATGCGACAAGATTAAATACGCCTATTAGACTTCTAGATTCTATGGGATATATTTTTTAAGCACAACACATTCTGCTGAAATATCCGTTACATGTTACTTACCAACTTTACATTCAAAGTATCGCGTCCATACTAGCCTTCCAAAACCCAAAAACTAATCAACTATTTTAATAACTATGTGTCGAATAGGATGAACAAACGGCATAAAATGTAGTGCCATTGGCATAACAGCAACCCAATATTTGTATCAATCTTTAAATACCACATGACTTTCAGCATTACAATTAAGAAGTGTATTATTTTGATAAACAGCTGATAACGCATCCACAGCTCACTCTTCTGCGCAAAGACCTCAATCCCGTTCTGTTAGTATCTTCATGTATCAAAAGGAGTCTTCGCTGATTTCTATGAACACAACACGATCGGTACAGTGTTACTGACAACTGGTCCACAAAATGTGAAGCCTGGCAATTCCAGTTTGGCGTTCTTACACAATCCGCTTTTTTCTGAGCTGTTAACTTAGGTATCTCGGACTTTGAAGATCAGATGCTTGCGCTTTACTGGTTATACTAATTCTTGATATGTGCTTGACTAGAACCTTAACATTTTGATACGAGTTCCCAAGATAACATATTCAGTGTATATTGTTTGAAATGTAATATGGATTATACGACGTGTACAGGCGAAAATTTCAATTTTATGCAACAAGGCGAATTCCCACAAAGTGTTGTTTAAAAAGTCAATGTGCTATTTGTGGCAAGTAAAGATTCAGATGTAGGCACTTGATCTAAATTCTCAGCATAGCTTGCGTGAAAAAAATCGAAGAACTAAACGCGTCAATTTTGTATTCGGGTTTCATTGATGATTCAAAAAAAACAAACAGTGCCATAAAACCTGGACAAGATGTCTTCTAAATGGCGGATGTATCGACGTGTAAGAGAAATTGTTGCTGTGAGACCGGGTTACGCTGATTTCCAAGCACAACCATTTGTGCTTTTTCGTACAGGCGCGTGTGATATGGAATCTGCTGTCCAGCGCACTTTGCAGAAAAGGATATTGTCGACAGTAAGCAAAGTGTATCGCTGACTTAAAAGTCCAAAATATTTGACGACGTATTCCTTAAGAGTCTATGCTGCTAAACGGGCTCTGTTTTGGACTGATCTCGATCCATTGGTGATTCTGCCTTTTAGTGTTTGAGACTTTCAATATCTTCGTTCTTCTTCTAGTAGTTCAAGACATAAACTTGTTAAATGCTCTCAGTTTGTACATTTCCTATGATGATGGCCAGCATATTGATTTTTGCTTGTCTTTGCAAAGAATCAAAGCACAGTTGTTGACACTCGTAGCTGCAAAAAATGAGTGTTTTGTGGGCACCGCCTAGATTTTTTTTCCTTTTTCCTTTTTCGGCTTCGCTTCCATTTTCAAACACCACATTTCAGCTTGCCATTTTTCTACATTTTTTCTCATTGCTTGATACACACAGTCCTATGATTTCCAAAACTCTGCGTTTACGAACCTTTATAATTTCAATCATTCAGCCATATTATCCAGCACATTGCTATGCAGATAACACTCTCTAAGACAAGTACTATACGTTACAGCCGAGCTGCATGCACACTGACATTCAATTGGACTCTGACAAATTAGACACAAAACCTCACAGTTTGTACACGTACACACCATCGCGATAACTATTTTGCTAAGAGTTTAGATGACCTGTATACGCAGAAGTATTTATACGTGGTTCCGCCAATATCGCGATCAATATATAAGCAGTTTTCACGCTATGAACTGATTTGACTTATACGCCAAGAGTTTTGTTTTGAAGCCCTGTTTTCTCAGAGCGAGTATCAGGAAACAGGTGTGATTTGATGTCTGTAGAGTCAGTACTGATACAGGACTCGCCAAAAGTTTCAATAAATCTTCTACATGTTTTGTATATCATTCGATGCTCATTGCCACATAAGACTTTCAAGAACGTTAAAGATATATGACGAGTGAAAAAGCAGCTTGAGTCATTCATGTCAAAATGTCAATTAGATCACAATTGAGAAGGCAACATTCATACTTTGCATGGATGAATTCAAGGACACATATTTTGAATGAATGAAAGATTCATAAACAAGCTCTGCTTTAGAAGAAATCTCTATACAAATTTGACTTGTTCCTTTCTGCTTGTAATATTTTTGGCATATTTGCTGCTGTTGATGATGCTGTACAAACTCTTGCTACATATCAGTGTTGATTTGTTGAATCGTCTTAAAAAAACACTCAAAATTATATTACATGTACCATTATACACTGAAGCATATCTTTAGTCTTTATTGTTGGACAATTCTGGTTGTGGTTTCGTGGTCTAGATGTGAACTGTGTCGTCTCTGTATCATCTCATTTTTCTACATAGCGTATGTCAATTCGACGTTTGCAAGGTTCTAAGTTTTTTGAACCATAATTGCCACTTACTGTAACAATATCAAGGTAATATTTGTCTTCTGGAGTAGATTAGTACATTAGATGTAAGTGAATTGGATGTGAATAGGATAAAGAAGGTAACAAAAAGTGAATTACCCAAAACGGCATTTCAATTTCAAACTGAACGGGCTTCAACAGTAAGTCAAAATCGCATAGCTGAGAACAAAGTGTTTTCCTATACAGTAGTCAATTCCTATTTCGTGTAGGAAGTGGTTTGTCTACATTCGTGCTCACGAACTAGTTTCTGCCAATGCATCCTCCAAACATTGTAGTCTCTGGTTGTGTAGTTGGGCTGCATCTAGAGCAAAAGAATGTGCTACAACAATATGATGCTTGACAGATGTCTCAGTACCGTATTGTAGTCGAGTTTACTGAAACAGTGCTGTCCATGTTGTCATATCCGTTTCGTGAACAATTTGTTCATTTTGCGATACTTTAGCGCTTGTAGCATATCATCAACACTAGACAGAATGCATCTATCTGATCAACTAATGGCGTAAATGCAGAAACGACAGAGCTCAATACATACTTGAAAACATGAGTTGACACAGAAATATTGCAGCCAAAAGAGTTGCTGAATCAAACTGGGGTTGATAGTCGACTTGGAAAATTGTAGAGACAAGCCATAGATGTTCGTTAATCCTTAACTCTTCAAAATACAGCAACACCGAGAAAAAGAGCTCATGTGTTACATTTGTTAAAGCGTAAGGATTTTGGGATTGCTTTCCATAAATCAAAATATTACTGTTCAGGATCGTGCTGCATCACTGCTTGCAAAAAAGTGGATTCAACTTTGCCGAAAATTCAACGCTTAAAGTGAATGTAACGCATCAAGCTGATAGATTCATATTGTTTGGAAAGATCCGAACCAAAAATCACAAATAGAGTCGAGAAATATCCACTCCTGGCCGATGAGAGTGTGAAGGGTGAACTTTTTGATGAATCAGTGGAGAAAGGAAAAAATTGGTTTGTGGAAGGGAGTGTAGACAAAGCCAGTCTATTTTGGGACGAACCAAAAAATTTCATGATTTAATCGTAATACTGGGTTTGATCCATTTTTCAACTTCTGCTATCCACTTTTAATCTCAAATGCAAATTACAAATTGAACTATACACATTTTAAACATCTCTATCTAATATCGATTTCTTCTATACCTCTTATCTGAAGTGTCCGAAATCGATTTTGTCATCAAAAGCAGTGCATTGACAATTCACTATGATTAACATCTGGCAATTTACATGAGATCACACTCATCAGCACTATTGCAGCATCTCGAAGCATACAACAAGCTAGGCACAGGTTACATGAAATATACACTGCAGTCGCGGATTCAGTTCTTAGTGATTTCGTTATCACTCTAAGTGCACACGGATACCGAGATGATACTCATTGCCAGAAGCCAAGTGTCAGCTTGCAAGTTAGCCGGACCAAAATAAATAAAAAACGAATAGAAACGACAACATCGCAAAACGTTTAAACCTGCAAACCCAAACTTTACCATATCTGAAGTTGGATGCTAATCTGTCCACGACCGATAGTTTATCGTTTGACTCAAACAGCATCTAATGTCTATCGATTTACAGCCAGCCAAGAGAATCTCCTAATTGGGACAATGTAGCTTTTTGAATAGAAGTTTTTTTCTCACGTCCATCCTCAACACTTTTTCTAACACTGCTGATGGAACAACTCAATACATGCACATCTCTATTCTGCACGACATGTTAAAAACCAAAATCAAATTTTCTAACAGTCAATATGTCAGATCTGTTTCAGCTATTGCATTCGACAAGCTGTTAACATTCAAGCAAGCAGCGCTATACATTTAGCTCGAAAACTCTCCGACAGCACGACACACCGCATTCAAACGAGAAAAAAATGAAATCAAGATATTAGATGTCATGTTCAGCAGTCGTACATCTTATTGCTAGCACATTTGTTATCATCTCAATAAACACGCTGACATTGAGATGATAATCAGAACAGAGTGTCAAGCTTGCCGGGCTGTTTTGTTGGTTGCGATACAAATACAAGCATCGTCAACAATAACTTTCAGTTACCGCTTCTTTCAATGTATTTCAGTTAAGCCGATTTTGTTATTGTAGATCTCGATATATGACGCGATGCTAAATTTGCTTATTGTACATTGACTACGTGTTTTGGTTTTGTCTCAGTCGTTTGCAATTTCGATTAGCACAGTGTCCCACTTGGTTTTCTCAGATCCCTGCACTTTATGGCGTTATCGACTCAACAATACAGAACAAAAATATAGCACTTGTTTGCAAAAGAAAACAGAATCTGTTCACATTGCTCGTAACGTGCCAGTATAAGAATCGTCCTAATCTGCGGAAACGCCTTCGATATTGGTTGATATGAAATGTATATACATTTCTGTACCGACATTATCTTCATTTAGTTCAACAGTCTTTTTCTTTTATTGAAATATGTATTACAATGCAGCTATATATTCTGTACATTTGTACAATCGCAATGATACATGGGTTGAAATGTATATATGCTGCATGTAATATGTATCTGTACGGGGATTCTATTTGAAATATAACACAAATAAATATACTCACTTGTCTTTGATTTTTTCGAACAATCATAGATATTCACATAATCTAAGTTCAAACATTTGAATTCAGATAAAAAAAACTTGAGAAATGGAAAAAGACTTTCTCGTTGGTTTGTTGCGCAGATGGCAGCCTTTATGTAGTCTCTTCATGGACTGTGTCTAATCAAGAAACTAAAAAATCAATCGAGAATAGATGGCGCGCCACAGAATTTATACGCCGTAAAGGTTTGAGCAGCCTAGTGTTGCAGTTTCGATTCGACCCCTAAATCTCAAATGACGAACCAGCGTAGGTGATCAATCTGACACACTCCAGGCTATTCAGGCCAATTCATCTATCAAAATAGCGTGTACTGCATATTCGATCAGTGATATCCGCGCGTAGTTTGTGCAATTGAACCAAATGAATCATCTCGACTATCACTGATAGCAAAAAATTAAAAAATTTGTTCGTAGAATTGGCAATGTGATACTGAGTTGAGTACTGGTTCAAATCATGATTGGTATTGCTGAGTTAAATCTGCTATCTTTGTCTCTAAAATTAATGAAGATATTAGTTAATCAAGTAATACACAAAACCAATCATTCAAAGCCCTTGACGTTGCCTCTTTGTGAATTTGAATATGATCTCACTGAGTTGTAAATTATTGTTTGTAGAATAGTGTGTCGTCGTCTGTGACTAGCCGGCGTTTTGCACCGTTAAAACTATCCAGGTTATTGTATTCAGATTGATTCTCCTGTCATTTTCCGATAGTCTCTGGAAACAGCAATGCTGATAACATGCGATCAAACAAGGCTTAACAATGTGAGTGTTTTGAAGGTGGTGGTGGTAAGAGAAAAACTAATAAAAAAAAGAAATGCGTTGATTTGATTTGATTTGATAGGTGCCAAATGGGATAGGGTTCAAAAAAGGCAGCCATTTGTTTTTTTCAGCTTCCGCTCGCAACATTCAGTCTCATTACCCTTTACTCTAGCCAAACCAATGTACGAATCAACACCTATCTCTTGTCTACACAGTTTGTGACAAACAAAATACACTGTTATAGCATTGATCATCAACATGTGTGTGTTATATCATGTAACCATTGCTGATAATCATGTTTTAATGGCACACCAAAATGCTAGAATACCATTCGACATCTGTTGTTGAAAGGTCGCGACTAACAGCAAGACACATTTCACCGCAACACCAGAGAGCATCCTTACAATTGCCATACAAACTTTTTAGATGACCAAGCTATTGTGTTCCTGCAATGTTGTTACAATCTAAATACGTGTACGGGCACTGAGATTGGTAATCGTGGACGCGCGGTAAGCTTACAGAAAAGTCATCAAGAGTATCTGGAAAAATCATTTAGATCAGCACAATCAACTAAGCATACGACTGTTACCGAATGAACTTCTCATTACACTCATCATAAGCAATACTCGAGCTATTTTTCTACTACGATCAACTACAGATTGGTTTCACAATCTGCAAGGAGTGTCCAAAAAGACAACTACATGGAGTAAGATGCGTCGCGATTCTTTGAACTAATTTGTACAGACCCGTTTACGAATTTCTACTGGCTATTTGTATTTCATCAATTACAAACAAATCGTTTGGTACACTAAAGATTGAAACGACATGGACAAGACAAGAACAAAACTTGAGAGAATGTTTTCTCGAAACACAGTTGCAAGAAAAAGGATTTTGCCAGGATTGTATACTCGATACCTCAGGGTCTATGCTGTCTTTGAACGTCGAAATTGTAGAGCTTTACTCTCAATGGGTCGGCGGTATTACATTTTGACGCTGTCCTAGTGGTTCTATATTAGTTGTGTCATGTACAATTTTATAACTACATAGCGACTAATTAATTTGTTAAATAGTGTATATCGGTTTTATGATAAAAATGATGATGATAGAAAAGCACTTTTGAATAAAAGCAGTGAATCGACAAGTCGTATCAAAAGCAAGTCAAATATAGATTTTGGTAATCGAATTTAATGATTGGCTATAAATTGAGAAAAGCTGAAGTTGCAGCATTGCCACTAGGAAAGTCAAATTTGATTCCTAGTTGAAACCAAGTAGACATTTAATGGAAGCGAGTGTAGCAAAAATCAAATAAGAAGTTTTAAATACTTTTGAGTATGGTATGAATCCTTGTACTAAAAACGCGTGTAATAGAGTCTGACAGCTATCAGAATTTTGTTCATAGAGTTGTATTTCCAAGTCCAACTTTGCAAGAATAACTTCTGGCAGTTGGAAGTAAAAGATTACAATGACTTTTAAAAAATGTAACAAAGTAGTGATGAACTCTCGTGGAATGATGCTCAAGTTTTATTTTGTCAAGTGTTGAATATATCAAGCGCTGTTCATGCTGTAAGGCGTGTACTACTGGCTTTGCTTCTGCATTTTGCCTGTAAATGCCGACATGTGGGATTAATTACACAAGGTGCAACTCTTAATTTATTCAGTAATAAATGCGAGTCGAGCGTTGAGACAGGCTTTTCGAGAAATACTGAATATTAGAATAATATTGAGTAGTGGGGTCTTCAGCTTAAATTCAATGATTCAGGTGTAAATAAGACGCTCTCATTGATAATTCGACAAAGACTTTCATGGGCTTGTAATAATCAAAACCCAAGAAGTCATCTGTCGTAAATCTAGGGCCACGGATTAACATGGAATTAAAATAATCAAACTCAAAGGAATCGCTTATCATAGATTGGGATGTTTGACCAGATTTGTATCGTAGTTTTCAGTTAAATTTTGGTTTGCTTGATTTTATTGCAGGTTTGAGGCAAAAAAAAGCCTTGAAATTGGTGTTTGATCACTGAGTCAAGCGGACAATGAATTGCAAATCATTCAATTCATATTAATTGACAAGGTGTTTCCTTTGATTTACAAAGACCCACAAGATATAATAGCTTGAAAGTGAACGTGGTGTGAAAGGCAGAGTTAAATGTTTTTATTGGAAGCGGAGTAAAATAGCAATATGGACAATTCGATAAAACGAAAAAGTGGTGCTCACAACAGGTCAAATCGTGTCACTTTCTCTTTTTGTTTTTTTTAGTTTTAACCCAATAGTCAGTCTGATTTCACAACGGCAAATGCCATCTCAACCCACATCATCCTTCAGTTAATTCTTCCTAATATGAACGCCCAGTTGAGTTGCATCTGCAAACCCAACTTACTTTAAATACCAGATCTCAGCACACCTTACTTAGGAATTTCACAGAAGCCAGTGCTGCATCAGGTAACATGCATTAATTGCTAACTTCAGACAGACCATTTCAATTTATAGAAGGAACAATCTTTCCCTGAAGATACAATTAGTTTGATTGAAATAAAATCAGATACTCAGATTTTATTCAATCCGCTGAAAGACTTCCCATGCTGATTCTACTAAAATGCACTTAGTTTTTATATAATCAACTATACACAGTTCTATTTGAACTGAACGGCAAATCAATACTTTAAATTGACTTTGATATTTTATAATATACATCATGGGTATACACCAAAGCCCGGTCCAAAACGTTTAAATATATGCAAAATTCTTTGACTATATTGATAACTAAAGAACAATCAGTTTAAAATTTTTCACTTTTTGGGTTGTTAATTTGTTGCACAGATGCTGTTCTTTATATCAGTCTTTTTATGTGTCGTTTCTAGTTCGTGAACTGAAAGAACAAACTGTGCAGCACCAGCGTTGTAGGCACATGTCAAGAATGCTGTAAAGATTTGAGCAGTTCAGTGATGCTGTGTTGAGTCTCAAAATTTTGATTATGAACAGCCAGCGGTGATCGACTTGACCGAATGAATGGGGTTGACGTATGTAGCTCGTTTGATCAGCAGTTTCTGTTTCTGTTTTGTACAGCCGAACAAAATGTAACTCCTGAACTATTGACGATCTTGAAGAGGTGCGACATTTTTTTAGATTATTGACAAGATGACACTGAACGATTTGTCGGAATAAATCATGATTGGTGTTACCGGATCCAATCTGCTGCGCGTGTACTTAACAAACAATGACATTAAATAAACTGGCAATAAATATCACTGGTTTCTTCGTGTTGATGACTGATCACAAAAGCTTAAGCTACAATGTTATCAGTCTCAGCTGATGAGGTCTCCCATTAGTTTATCAATTATAAAATAGAAGTTTTTTCCTAGATATATAGTTTTCTTCTTCATCCAATTTTATTCATTTATTTTCGTCTACATCTTCATCTCTTTTCAACTACAATGTCTTCGTTCAATACAGATCTCGAACATGCATTTTCACGACACTTCGAGTTTTTCGTATTGACTCTTCGTAATACTGATAATAATTCCACCCACTTGTGAGCTATCGCTTGTAGAATAGCGAGTCATCGTCTATGGCTAACTGGTGTTGGGAACTAGTAAAGCTCTCCAGGTTATTGTATGAATATTGATTTTCCCCACATCTACTGAAGTATTTTAGAAGAAACAAAGCTGATATACTTGCGACTGAATAACGTATTGAGATATGAGTATTTTGATGATGATTGTAGCATAAAAACTCCGATAAAGAAGAAGTAGAAAGTGGAAAACAAATGCGTTGATCTGATTAATAGTAAACAAACGAAGTTGAATTCGAAAAAGACCGCCACTTTTATACAAACTTCCATTTGCAACCACCAATTTCATCACCTCTTCATTCTAATCAAACCATTCGACAAACCAACACTTGTATTGTGTTTACACAGATTGCGAAAATCAAAATACTTTGCCTTGGCAATATACTTCAAGCTTAGGCAATATGCTCTGAAACAACTGTCGAATGCACAAGTGAAACGACAACATTGCTAGAGATTTTCGTTGAAAGATCACGACCAGCAGCAAAATCCTCTTTGCATAGCACTAGACATTTTCCCTTTGATTGGCGAACGTGCAACAGAAGTAGCGGAGCTATTGCGTCCTAGCATCATTAGCCCAATCACGAAATGTAAACTGCCATGAAAATTGGCGATTTTGTCTGTAAATCAAATCAACCTCGACTATCTGGGAGAGAGCTTTGCTATCTGTAAAAGCAACCCGGTGTCCATTCTTTTAGCAAATGTGCTTTTTAGTAAACCCAGTGTAAGTAATGATTGAGTTACAACATTCATTGACTAATCGGCTTGATGGCCAGCAAGAAGAATCTACGTAGATAACAAATATATTGGAACAGATGCGGAGCAGTTCGTGATACATGGTTGCACAGATGTATTCTCCAAACTCTACAAAATATAGACATTGAATCAACTAAAATGTCTGCTTAAGTATACTCGTAATTAATACGGCATTGGTGGAATACGAGGCAGCTAAAGGGCAACGTATGTTTTAATTAAACGATGTTGGCACAAATACAGGATAGGCAATGGTGTCAGTATTACAGACTTGACAGCAGAAAGTCTACATAGCTTGAAAATATCGACAACACAAAACATTTCACCTAACAGATCGCCGACATTGGATAAACATCACTACCAATACAGTTGTGTTGTAGATGAAGACCATGTGATTCTCATATTCCTCGTAATTGATACATCATCTAAGCTGCGTAAGTGGTTGACATGTAAGAGTACTAGAGAGGCACTGCTGAATTGAAGCAATGAATTGCTACGTTGCATATAAATAGCAAGTAAGTTGGGATCCGGGTTATCAAGTGTGAAGAGTTGATTTTAAGATATGAAAGAGAAGCTATAACTTTACTTCCGGTCGAGCTAGACGTTTTACTAGAAGCAATTGAATTTTTGTTAAAAATAGATGGATTGAAATTCAAAATGTCTGCTTGGCGAGAGATTTAAAGGTCAAGATGAATCCTTTTAAGTCGAAAAAGCATGCAATAGCGTTTGATTGCCATCAAATACTTCTTCATATAATTGTATCTTCGATAGTTTTAAGGCTATATCGAGATCTGCAACAAATGTAGACATTGCAGTTGGAAATAGAAAGAGAGATTCAGAAAAATGATATCAAATCAATAAAATTGGACAAAGAAGAAAGCTCTATATCCAAGGAAACACTTCTTATTCATAATTGATCAACTCATGAGAAACTCTATCAACTGAAACTGACAACGTAGTAGCTTAGCACGTTTGTTATTAGTTTTTAACAAGGTCTACAACTGTTGATGTGTTAACAAATTTATTCATTCTTCTAAAAATATAAATTATAAGTGTTTTTTCTAAAATATGATCTAAATATGTATCAGATGTTTATTCAATTGTTCACATCTTTACCTCATCTTTTTTCTTCAAGTCTTGTCTACAGCTTTTCTTGAATGACATCAGCTTAGCCTTTAATCAACATTTCTTTGGTAGTCTTCTCTTTTTCTCTCTCATGCTATTCTCATTGGATCACATGTTACAGATTGATCAATAGTTTGTGTTGACTTCCTGTTGATGCTAAAATGGTTACTCGGTAGAGCCAATGAAATTAGTATACAAAAAGCCCAGATGGAGAGACAGAGATGTATTTTTGCGACTTTTTCAACATCCATGATTAGAGAGGAGTGTTGTCAGAAGCTTTGTTGAGAAATCAAAGCAAAGACAATCAACTGCACAGTCATCTCATGTTTCTGCGCCTAAGTCTTACTTGATACTCTGTCTTCACCGACTATTGTTCCTTCCAGATCTGATAATACAATCTGCTTCTGTAACTTTATCTGATATGCAAACGCCCCTGTACTCACCTCGGTCATCTAGCGTTACCTTCGGCTAGTCAAATCTTCTAATAGTTCTGGCAGCTTGTAACTACCAAACGCTCGTAATATGACTACCCCTTCAGCCCGTCATACATATTCTTATGTTCTTCTGGAGATTTTAGGCAATTTCAAGCTGCATTTAGCTTGATTATTCTTTTTTTCTTTGACCTTATTTGGAAGCTCTCGATTCATATCACTAAATTTTGTCGTCCAGGTTCCGATCATAAGGTAAACAATTAAAATCGAGTCAGGACCTGTAAGACCAGAGTTATAGAGGGCAGTACTAAACGAACAGTTGGAAAACTTCTGGTATAACCTAAAGAGCAAGGTAAATTAGTTGACTGCAACGCACAGTATGATAAACAGAATCACCAAGAATTGAATTGTTTTAGATTGAATATTATAAAAACAATTTACTTTCCAAGACAACAGTATCCGCCTGTGCTTTAGGTTACTTCTAGAAGCTTTTATCGGCTCGTCTGGACCTGCCTCTTATGACCCCTGCCTTGCAAATCTCGACTCAGTTATAATCATTTATAAAGCCCTAAGCCATCCAGAGCTTATCATTCTAAAGCATTTGAGCTAAATTATTATCTTTCTCACCACTCAAATCTCGCTGATACGGATAAAGTTTCCTGATCAAAATGAATAGATTGCTAATCCCCATGATTTGTGATATTTAGCACAATGTCAAGATAAAGAACCAAGTTGACAAAAAACTTCTTTAAGACCCCCGCTCAGCACACACATCCTTTTTTGCGTAATATCACAACCCTTTAAGTGTTGTTCTTCTTCCCCAAGCGCACTTATAGATTTCCCCATTTGAACTCCCCACCTTTACAGGTCGCCAGTTTTACTCTCACCCATGTTGTCCCCAAAACATCTACAACCAAACTACAAAAAACGATAAAAATTTTATCTGCGTTGTGTCACCATCAGGCTTTTCAGTATCTAAACACATATTTGCTAAACTATCAGCTCTCCATTGTTCCCTGAGTCACTCTTCCACCCCTTATTGTATTACTTGGTCAAACAATACGGTCTCTGTACAATCATAGATAAAAACTACAGGCCGGAAGATGACTATAAACCAAAAACTTCCAAATTCAAATTGAAATCCTCTACTAGGATGTTAAAGCAAAAAAGTGCAATTTACGTGAAAACTCGGTATTTTTCTGCAAACCCAACATACATTAACTTCTATAACATTGATTAGAAACATTTAGTGTGTGTATACTTCATTCTACTCGGTACTATTGCCCATTGACATAATATAATCAACTGCTACTTAAATTATACTACTTTCATCAAAGCTTTTTTTTTATCTCACTGTAACACTGACCCTGCAGGCCTCAAAATTCTTCAAACTCAACAAACAGGTGACGTAGTGTTGAACGAAAGCTGGGCTGAGGTCACTTAAGGAATGCTGCAGACATGACTTGAAGGGAAGAAGCTGAGGTGAAGATGAGAATAATTGATCAGATATTTGATAAAGAAGAAAACTATATGTCTAGGGAAAAACTTCTAATTTATATTGATAAGATAATGGGCAAGCGTGTTAACACGTCAACAGTTATAGCCCTAACTGTTGATACCTTACCCTGTCAACTGTGGCTGTTATACAAAGTGACTATGCACTGAGTTAGCAGCCTTCAACACGTAGATCGTTGTTGTTCAGCTAAATAAATACCGATGGTTAATTTATCTGGAAACTGCTTCATCGGGCAACAAATCTATCTTCATTTTATCTCGTCGCAAATCTGATACTTCCGATTTCAGAATCTTTCAAATTAATCCAGTTGATGCTGGTGATAGCTGCTTTTCAGTCAGACAGAAGCCAATAGCCAAATCTTCATGAA